>JBBMOC010000001.1:11000555-11228999 GCA_037975185.1 Centropyge bicolor | reverse complement strand
AGGGGAGGGGGGGGGGCACAGATAACAATAAGCGAATGTGACAGGATTGTGTGGGCGGAATCCACTTAGAACTATTACAATCAAGCTTCATTTACATGAGCCGCCGACAACCTTCAGTTGACTTTGGGGGCTGCATTTGGAATAGCGGACATGGGTATTACAGAGCATACTGATGCATTTGTAATGGGGCAGGCAGCAGAGCCTAATGCTGACTAGCTCTGCAGAAGGGAGAGGGAAAAAAATGCTCCAAATGGAAAGAGATCAATTCCCCCCCTACTTTGCACTGTGTGATGGATTTGACATTCATCAGTGCCCTGTCAACTAATGCATTTGGTTTTATATTACACCTGAGATTTTTTTTCTCTCTCTCTTTTCTTTTATGGCTTCATGAAGCCAGATTAAAATGGTAAAATCGTGAATTAATTTTTTTTCTATTTTTTTCATTTGGTGGAGCTTGGGAAGCCAAGGAAATTTTGATTTTCGAGAGTGATGGAGTATTTTATTTTAAGAGAGAAAAGTGATATTGAAAGCAAATGAGAAAAGGAAGTCATTTTCACGGGTCTAGCAATTCTAACCTGGATTAATGGTGTTTATTTATATCATTGCCATTATTTTTTTTTAATATCTTAACTCCCCCTTTCAATGATCTCTTATTGAAATTTGCAAGACATTAAATAGGAAAACTTGTGCAACAATTGCAGGACTGTGAAGGTTCTTTGATTTTATATATAACCAGCCCCCAGACTAGAACGGTTTCCTCTCTGGTACCATACAGTACATTCCCTCCTACGGCGAGTTCCATTATGTTTATATCAAGGTAGGTATTAATCCCACTGGCTTTTGTGGTGGTTTCCATTATAAAACTCCCATTTTTGGCAGCATAAGGCCTGACGGGAGAATACTTTTTTTTTTTTTTGCAGTGGTGATAATTCAAGCGATGATGCATCATTGTGGGAGAGCTTGGCAAAACAATACATAGCCCATTTGAAAATGTAGAACACACCCATCCCAAAAGAGGCTCCCAAAAGCTCTTGGGAGAAGCACGGAGCACTGGAATCATAAAACAAGACAAGCAGTGCTCAGACTTTACTGTATATACAAGCTGCTCACGCTGGTTCCTATCATGCTCAACTCTGTGGCCTTCAGACGTGTGGATGAAATTAAACACTGGAATGACTTGTAGCTGTGTGCATTTAAAAGCAGGATTCACTCATCACGCTATTAAAGAAAGATATAATCCATTCACAGACATTCAGAGAAACATGTTTTTCTCTAGTATACTGGGGATATGTGGTTTCTCCCTGACAAGTTAATCCAAATTTGTATTTCATGACTCTGAAAAAAAAAATCCCTCAATTAAAAATTAATATATGGGGCAAATGAATGCTTCAGATTCAGTGTCCTCAGTTTCATTTTCTCTCTTTAAAGCAGCAGCTGCTTGGCCCTTTCCCCCTCCTGACACTGGGGGGAGCTGTTATGTTATTACCACAGAAAAAGAGACATGGATGGAAACACACAGTGGAAGAGGAGTGGGACAGTTCATGCATGATGAACAATAGTTGGTTGTCGACTGAAAAAAACATCATTTAAGTTTACAATACATTTTAACTCATTAACTCCCACTGTGTGTTCTGTTTTTCCAATTTATTTATACTTACATTCACTCACCACGCAACACAAACAAGCATCATCGTCCCCGAACTTCCTGCGACAGACTATTTCTTATTAGAATAGATGAATCCAAAGCGAAGCATGGCTCAGTCGCAGCAGACAGATACCCTGAGTGCTAAGAATGCCCTTTGCAGATTATGATTATGATTATTATGATTATGATTAGAGTTTGTCAAGTGTAAACAACTTGTTCTGATAAACACTCTTCAGAAATGTTCATTTCTCTTCCCTTGACGCCCTCCTCTCGCTCTTCCCGTTCTCCCAGCAAGTGTCACACACCCAATTTATATCAAAAGACACATTTGATGTCTTTGGCAGAAATCACAAAGCACACTGTTTGTCACATTAGCGTAAGATAAAGGAAGACGACATTTTGTGCTTGGGGAAATGAAAAAGTGATAGCAGCTCCTTTTAATTACACCACCAACTTTTGTGGAAAAGAAATGCAAATTATTACAATCCGCATTTATGCTGCATGGTGTTCCTCGTTCTGTTTTTTTGACAGTGCGCTTGTTGCCTTTCGTGTGTCGCATGTTATTGTGTCACAGACAGAAGCCGTGCATGTGCGGATAGAGTCCATCTGCAGCAGATCTATATATGCCGTTTGTTCAGAAAAGATGTAATTTCACTGACAGGGTAGATTTCCACAGGCAATTAGTCGGGGACAAGGAGCGCAGAGAAGCCTCACCTCCTTGTAGGCATGCTGTCTGCCTTTCTGTCCTCTCCTTTTTACTCCTTGACAGAGCGCTGTGCTGCCTGGCAGAGCATGAGAGAGACAGTAGCACTCCTACTTCCTTTTATTTTCTATCAAGGTTACACTGGTGAAAATGCCAACAGCCTTTGAAGCCGGTTGAAGTTGCACAGCACGCGAGTTCCATTAGAGATCAAATTTTCATTTGAATGGCTTTTCTCTTAAATTCAAATCTTTCTTTTTTTTCCCCCTGAAATTATGAAATGTTGGAACAGATGGAGGATGTCTTTACTCATGCTAATACTGGCCATAATATAAAAACACCTGTGCATTAAGCCCTCTCGTCCCATAGGCTAGCGTAAATATGCACTAATTTAGGTGACCTATTTTATTTTAATGATGGATGAGTTAATTGGGCAATTAACTCAATAACAGGTGTCCGTAATTGCTGAATGCTTCAGAGACTGAGGCTTAAAAAGTGGCTTTGTCCATATATAGCTTGATGGACAGAGCGGTTCATTAACGCCCACTGTAACAAAGAACCACGTGTATTTAAGGTTGGGAGGCTCCACGCACCATGACAATTAAATGCTTTATTTGTAGATCAAGTATTCACATCCTTTGTTTAAGTAAAAGTATCAGTGCACTCAGGTATAAAAAAAACACTCCATGATTAATTCTGAGGGGTCATGAGACGATTAGTGGCGCAGGGAATGCGAAGAAGCAAAGTTGTGCTGCGCAAATTTTTATTAATTGTTTGGATCTAATCTTTAATATAATAATAATTATCTTATTCGAGTGAAACCATATGAGAAGTTTAGTGGGAGGATGCTTTTGGTGGAACTGCTAACAACTCATAGACAAAGGGCCCAAAAGTCGTAGTCAGACTGCTCTTTGTCAGGGGTCACAAGGTGCAGGGGGATGTAGCACAACAGACCCAGAGGTGAAGCTTCCCATGCATTTTATTATAACCCTTTCCTTAACTTATAGTGTTTTGGCTGCAAACTGGATAATACAAATTGTCAGTATTCAGATCCTCTAGTATCTCCATATGTCTCTTCAAATGTCAATTCAACTGCATTTAGCAAATACTGTACTTTTTAAGTCTACTTCTTTTCACCACTGTGTTGCTATATTGCAGATGAATGTTTACATATGAACCATATAATGCATTAATAAAATATGATGCAATGTCTCTACCCAACAGTATACAAAATAGTTCCAGATCAGATTTTTTTTTTTTTTTAAAAAGCTGCTTACATGTTAATGCATCAACAGCAACACATATTGCTACATATATCTACATATATTATAGAAAAGAGTGTTTTGAGGGTTATTGCAGAGTCTACAGAATGTGCAAGCTAAAAGGAAGTATAGGCGCAACAATTAAACATGTATTACATGTAAACATCTTAATATATTTATATCTACCACTGGTTTAAAGTTTTATAAAGTATTGTATTCATTAGATCGTCATGTATTCTTTATGTAGAATCTACAGGTGCCAGATAAATGTAGTGGAGGAAAGTAGCCTAAAATGGAAAATGACAAGCACCTCCAAATCTGACTACAGTACTTGAGTAAATGTTAGTTCGGTCTACTTTCCAACTCTAGATGTTTAGCATTTAAAAATATCTCACTCTAAGCCCATATTCATCTTGACAAAATACATTATTCCCTTTTCATGATGTGAAGGAAAAAAAGGGGGAGATGACATTATAGAGTGGCAAAAAAAAAAGGAGACAGAGGAGGTGTTCAGATTCTTGTTGAAACCAGGATTAACCCAGCCCTGTCGCCGATGTCTCAGCAGTGCCAGGTAATGGCATGAAAGCGTCTGTGGCAAGAGGTTGCACAAATGTGTAGCTCTCTTTGGAGTGTGTCATAAGCATTCGGATTCTTTAAAGGAGAAAGTAAATGAAAGAGGAGATGCGCTGCGCTCCTCCGAGCTCTTATTCCAATCGTAGGCAAAAGACTTTTCTTTTTCTCTGTCTGAAAACAACAGGAAGATATGATTCTTATTAGAACCTGTCAAACTCAATAATACATTTTGGCTCCTGAGCTACCACATTTCCTCCTTCCCCCAAATCTGAATTTGAAGAAACCCATTCCACTTTTGATAAAACCATTAAGATGTATTCATGGAAATCGTAATGTCATTTGTAGTCATTTGTTTTTTTGGCATCAATGTGTGCTCCTGACAATGGATTCGTAAACAGGATGTTGTCTGTTTTGTGTGAAGTGTCTGCAAAATTTCTATGAAGAACGGTGAGAGAGATCAAATGCAAGAAAAAGGACGTGAAAAGAGCGTCAACGCATCCCTGACACAACAACTTATCAGTGAATGAAAAAGGCCCATTTACTGAACAGTGAGAGGAATTATGTGAAGTCAGAAAACATGAAGATGCTAAATCCATTACTGATAAATATTCAGTGTAATGTTTATATCTGATTTGAATACCTTTTTGGTGTAAGGCGAGATTAAATGACTTTTTCTGAATAATTAATACACCTCCTGCTGCACAGATGAGTGCTTATTTGCAAAAGAGCAATCACTGGTGTCATTTTCTCAAATATTGAAACAGACAAATGGATTTTTAAGAACAGTTAGATGTTTTCGGAGTGTTTGTTGTCGCCTTAAGTAATGATGTGTAACATTTTCAAAATAAATCTCCGTCTTGTTATCGCGTCACATTGATTCAAAGTAGTCTGCATCCAGTTTGCGAAAGCTTTTTATTCGCTGTTGTAAACACATACAGCCTCTGCTGAGCAGGCAGCTACATGTGTTCCATTTCTAATCTCTTTGGAATAAAACAACCAGTTACGTCATAGTCGCCTGAGTGAAATCATTTGACAGGCGATCTAAGGAGGTCACACGTTGCTCCGCTAATTTGTTCACATCAGCATCAGCCCAGCAGCGGGTGAACTGGTCAGGGTTTGGGGAACCAAAATAAGAGGATTTAGGGTCACTGTGTATGAAAAATAACCATGAGCGTCTGTGAGTGTATTTCTCTCTTTCCTTATTTTTCTCCTCACTCTCCCCCACGGCCACACTGTCTTTGTGCCTGGTGGACTGTTATTAAATCTGTGTATGGTCACACAGCCTACGGTCAGCAACGCTTGATTCGTGTGTTTTTCTTCCTCTCACCCTTGCCTTTGTTAGCCCGCCGCTGACATTTCATCATAGCCTTGAGTCAGTGGAAGGAGCGCTGCGGGCCGACAGGAAACGCTGTCTTCACGGCTCCATACCCTCCGTGGAAAAATGTCACCCTGTAATACAAACAAGTACTAATGACCTACGATAAACCACATTTATTTGGCAGTCAACAACAATGACTAAAATGTGTGCCTGGCTAAAAGCCTTGGATAAGACTAATTATAATGATGAAAATGAGCAGTGAAAAGCAACTTAAACAGACATTAAGTGAGATAATCTATACTTATCGTTCTTGATGAGTGACCAGTATAAACTGTCACAACAGAGACAGAATTAATATACCTTAGAGACCATACTGTGCCTCACAATGAATTACTGATTCAGGTAGCTGTTATGAATAACTTGTATCATAAAATGTTCATTAATGTGTCAGTAACTTCATTTATTTTACTTTCTCCTTTGTTTTCTGTATTGATTACTTGACCTTGTTTTTTGTTTTTTTTTGCCATGCTCGAAGTTTGGTTTCATGGACAACAGTTTCAACCACTTTGATGTGGATTCAAATACTGTAACTGTTCGTAACGGTTCATTCATGGTCACTTTGGTATTTTGGCAACTTTTAATCTTGTGCTCATCGTACAATACTTTGACCTACCTGCGAAACTGCAATTGTTCGACAATGTTAACCGCGTGTTTATCTGGTATGCCTGTTGCTGGTACTCTGGTCACATATATGTCATTTTGGAGAATGGTCGTACACCATGTTGTTTTGGGAGTAAACTATTCTGTCATTTTTGTATGAGGACATGTTGGCTATATCAAGTCCAGCCTTACAGGAATGCTAGCATGGCTGTCGATTCTTAGTCTTGTTTCCCATTGATTGTTATTCCTGTGAAGACCAGCTCCAATGAACATCAAGCACACAGGATGTTTCTTTATATGCTCCTGCAGAATAAGCAGCGGCTGAGCATTACTTGTAACTGCAGTGAACCAATGACAGTCTCACAAATACAGATTCAGACAGCCAGGGCTTCTTCATATGTCACATATATAAGGAACTAATCCTTTCAAATTGCAGGGTTGAGCACAACAACATTGTCAAGCTGAAGGCTCATGTTATTACTGTTTCGCCATTGTAGAGAGCAATACATAAAATACAGTAGCCTTCTGAATCATCGACTTGTAGGCAAGCGATTCGCTCTTTTTCTTCTCCTTTAAAATCGTACTTGATGTGCAGAGCTGAAGGTAAACAGGTACTTTTGAGTTGCAGGCGAGTCACAGAGGGGTGAGTAGAGATAGAGGTGGGGGCTATTTGCATATTAATTGTTCTGTTCATAGTAAATGGTGGCAAAGATGAACTTGAATATTCTGCTTTTTGATGCTTAGTGCATTTAGAAAAAGTGTGACAGTTAACCAGTTAGGATTAATGTGTCAGAAACAGCAACATCGACTAAACAAATACTCATTACCCATTGACCCCGTCTGTGTCCGTCAACAACGAAATAAGGCCCTCAGAATCTTCTCTCAACACATTATAAAGAGTTTGTTCCTTGCTTTGGTTTTCAATGTATTTATTTGTTTTATGACTATGCTTTTCAAATGAGTTGATACATGATTGCAAGAAAACACCGAATTAGTGTGTAATAGCTTGAACGGCGAACTAGAGCCTCCATATTGTATATCCATCCATTCCTTTGAGACACTTACTGTATAGTGCTCAGGGCCATGCGGGGTCAGCCCACACACTGACACAAACCGTATGTGATGTTTTAAAAATGCATTAAAGTTACACAACACTGAAGTGTACGGTAACTAATTACAGCGAGAGATGCAACCAAAACTTCTGGTACAGACAGAACGTTTATTACCAAAATAAATGCTGCGATAATAGCACTGCTTTTTCATTGCTCAAATGTGTCATTGCTGACCTGTTAAAAGCAAGAAAATTCCAGTACCTGCTCAAGTAACTGCTGAGTCATATTGATCAAAAACCCTAGAGATATACTATAGGGTTGTTTTTTTGTATGGAGTAGTAGCAATTGTACCTATTGACCCTCTTAAAAGGTACTGATTGGAGTTGCTTGATATCCTCACTGATCTCCTCTTTGTTCTGTAATGACCGGATTGCCATTACAAGGGACCCTGCGGGAAAACCCCTAATGACCTTTTGATTTCAGTCTAGACTTTGGAGATGCAAAAATGGCTGTACGTAAAGATCTGAGCTTAGGACTCTACTTTGTCAAGGATTAAAAGTTCTGTGATTTCGCCAGGGGTGCTCAATAAAGTTGTAAAATCAATTCCAGCAGTCTCAGGTAAACAGTGGAAATAGTCACTGATGTGGTTGGATACTGTGGGTCTAGTTTGAAGTCAAACTATGTCCAGCCTGGGAAGGAGAGGTGGTATTAAAAGAAATGGCAGGCTTACTGTAATGTAAATAAACAACTTTTTATATATAGGTCTAATAGCCTCTGACTAAAAAAGTCCTTTTTCTCTTGAGTTATAACTGCTTTGACCTTTTCAGACAGAGGACTCAGATTATCCTAAAATAAGCTTTAGTACGTTGAGAGAACCTGACAAAGTATTTTGCACCCATTATCGATTTGAAGGCCAGTGCAAATTTTTTTCCACCGAGTGATGTTATCCATATGACAGGGAGCATTTGTTGCATTAATTAAAGCATAATGACACGATGGAGTTGGACAAGTGTGACCCAAAGCCTCAGCAGGGTGCTGTTGGAGAAATGCAGTGACCAGATCGTTTAAAGTTGATTGCTAATTTCTGTCTCTTTCAGATAAATATTAGGTACACCGAAAACATTTAAAAAGAAAAAAAAATTAAGCATGCAACACAATCGAAATGACAACGCTAATATGCTGCTATTTATCAGTTATAATGTTTATCATGGTCATCATCTTAGTTTACTCTTAGTTTAGCCGAGCCTAATAGAAAAGTCATTCATTTTGCAGGTGCTTTGTCAGTTTGGACAAACTTTCACTCACTTAAGCCAAAATGTCAACCTCATGGTGGCAGAGGACAAGTCAAGAGATCACCAAAGGTTTCCTATAGGATTCATAATCTGGGAGACAATGGGTGTCTGTACAAACTCATGGGCCAATTCAGCCAATAGTTGTTGAAATAGTTCAGTCCAGACCAAAGTGGTGGACCAACGACCAACATACTGAAAAGTGTAAAAAATAGAAAGGTTTTAAGGGTCTGATATACTGAAGAGAAGAGAGAAGACTAAAGAGAGACTTTCCAGATATAGGAAATAACTATTTTAATGCATTGTCTTCCAACCTCAAGATGAAGTCATCAAAGGTGAACACAGAAAAGTTTGAGATGAATCACTGTGATCTATGATGGCACATGAGTCAGAACTTCAGTGGTAAAAAACTTTACAGATCACATAAAACAAGTGTTGACTGTCAAATGATCATCGTACATTGTGATAAAACAGCCCTGCTGCATATTCTGTCCCCATCTGTGAAACATGTGGTATTTTAAAGGTGTTTAGACAATTATGACAACTCTGTTTTGCACAAAGATTTTTTTTTCTTTTTTACGACAACAGCTGAGTCACAGCTTCACTGAGAGAAATAGGAAACTTACTTTATAGATCATGTAAAATGTTTTTACTGTCAAATGATCATTGATTCTCTACGTAGCTGAAAAAACATACCCCACGTTCAGGATGGGATGAATTTGCTGAATGTGTAAGCAGACTCAGCTCTCGACAAAATAAAGAGCAGATTTCCCGACTTTCAGACTAAAAACAAAATTATACCTTATGCATTTCTGAACAGCCGTACAGTCCTAGCAAAAATGAGAAACGACTATTGCTCTCTAATCAAATGTGATTATTGCGATGACGCCTTTAGAATTTACACTGTTGGCAGTAAAGTGTCAATGAACATTCCCACACAGGTGATTCATTCACAAGCTCACATTGAAAGGTTGGACACAAAGCACTGTGATTTAATACAGGCACTCTCTAATAAATGCTACTTATTAAGATTTTAATGTTCATCTGTTGTTGTAATTGTATCGGAGAGGTGTTGATTCTACTTTATAATAAAATCTGTTTGTGTTGTGGTGTGCAGTTGCTCTGCCCAGTGCCCCTCTACTTAAGCAGCGAGGCCAGCAATGTGTGGAATTTAATTAGGCAACATTTTAACATAATATTATCTACAGAGCAGTGAGCCTGGATATATTTTGTTGTTAGAAAAACAGATCTTACAAAATACAATTAACCTTTCATTTGCAGAGACGGCCATGTTCAGCAGCACAGAGGTTATGAATTTTGACTGCATGCATTAGCGAAGTGTGAGCCCATGACTTGGCTTGACTTTTAAAATTACCCTCCAAAATCTGACTTCAAGAGCCTCTTATACACCCAAACAAGGCAAGATTACAACTGCATGACATCAAATAATTATCCTATCAACAAGATGAAATAACCATCAAGAATGAACAAATAGTACAGATTATCTATGTCGTGCAAAGTTCAGATGCTGGACCTGCACCACTTCAATCTGATGATCCCAGTCCAACTGACTAATCCACTGATTGATACATCCCATCATCAGATTAGGACTTTTATTCATTCAAAGATTGACAAACATTTCTTCCATTCTATTCCATCTATTGTTCATAACACTGCATTTGATTTCATTATAATTGCCTGAGCTCAGTGATGTCTTTTTTTCCAAATATTTTCACATTTGATTGTAGTCATCATGGTGTGGTTTTAGAATATATTTTGTTAATAAATTCTATCCCAACACATAAAGTTATTGAATATAGTCTGTTTTCTGTCAAGTAAGAAATCACTGTTGTAGAAAAAGATGAGTGGGGAAACTGTGAAATATCCTTAGCCAGTGGTATGGCGATAATCATTCATCATTGTTTGTCCAACACTTTATTGTTGCATGGATTACCATGAAATTTTGTCCATTTCAGAATGAGCTGTAATAAGTTTTACTGACCTGTTGAACTATAGAGTTTACAATTTTAATTTGTTCAATACTTTGGTTTATGCCCAAATACTTGGGCGTAAACCAAGACATCACGCTCAGCCGTGATGTCTTTAGTGCTAATTGGCAGTTATTAGCAGAATAACGTGCTAATCTAGCTCTGGCTGCTCTGGCAGCTCTAAATTGCCCATAGGTGTGAATATGAGTGTAAATGGTCGTCTGTATGTGTCAACCCTGTGATGAACTGGCGGACCCTGTCTCTCACCCCTATGACCCTCTAAAGGATAAGCATAATGTAATGATTTCTGTGATCTACTGATTGCATCGTGAAGACTTCCACAAGCATACCAGTTCCCATGGACAAACATGTAAGCAAATGTTTCTCTGTATGTTTTTTTAGCCTGAGTTAAATCTCAAAAGTTAGCAATAGTGTCAGATGAGTATACTGTATATACCGTACAGTTCCACAAACTGCGGTGTGATGCTGTTTTTCAGCATCAGAAGCTCTCCCACCGTTTGTTTCTGCTTCCTATATTTCACTCTTTGTCTCATTTCTCCACAGAATCCATTGACCCCTATTATAGCCAGAAATACCTGCAGGTTTTCAACAGCTCCTACATCTGAACAAACAGACTCTTCCCCCATGCACCGGCCCACAGGCTGCTACAGACAGAGATACGGCACGTCAGATCATCAGGCAAAGAACCGATGTTGTGGCGTCTATCAGCAGAACAGAAAGAACACTTATGAGGCCTTTGAGTCTGGCGGAGTAGCACGCTGAGCCCGACGAGAGTGAAGTGGCTACACAGAAAATGGGCAGAGGAATGTGTCCTGTAGTAAAGGAGAAGAAAAGAAGCTTTGGAGAAAGAAATTATATCCACAAACTATAATGAAAACATTGTGGTTATTTACATTTCTATTAGATCAAATCAACAAAGTGAGCACTAACAAGCCGTGGATAACAAAACTAAAAGCAGTGAAATAGTTCCACAGTATAACTGATAAACATTATTTAGAGAGGTATTTGCACATTGAAATGTTTTGCCGTGGCAGAGGCAGTAAGACGTGATGTGAAATGAAACTCTGTCTTGTGCTTTGAACTGTTCTTGATGTGCCTCCCCTGAGACGGTCTCATGCCTACTCTACACAATTATATGTCACATTAGATAGCTTAATGGATAGGCCTGTTCTCAACTGTATTCCTTGGCTTAGCAAAATGTATTTTTAATAATCTGTTATGCTTCCCATATTGAATTGTGCATGCTCTAACATCTTTATTCCAGGCAAGAGGTAGAGAGTGTGGAGGACACAGCAGGGTAACATGTACAAAGGAGGGAGGACGTTCTTGTTCATGTCCATTGCTTTGGCTTCCTGAGACGGTCTTTTCAGAAGACACAAAGCTCAAACATACATTATACATTACACACATTACAACACAATCCATTAACATTACCTTTGTTAAACATAACCTTAATTGTCTTAGATGGTATCACAGAGATGTTGATTCAAATTTATGTGAGTTTTTGAGGCTGCAGTTTGTGATGTTTTCTTCATAATACAAAGTGTTTGTTGTGTTTTTCCTTCATGTAAATTAGGTGGACACAATGTTAGTAACGCACACAAAGCAACAGACATAAAAACTAAATTCAAAGTGGAGAAAGGGAACATTGATTGCAGGGCTTTTTGTGCTTATTTGGTGTACTACTCGCACACTCTGATACTCAGATAAAACTTGGCATCATTAACTCATCCAAAGTTTCCAGTGGCACAACAAGGGGATAACGTAATTGTCCGACTGCTTCAGTGGAAATATTACCTTTTTTGCAGGTTGTAGATCCTGGTGAAAAATCAACTTAGACATGTAAGAAAAGGCCTGGCATGTAGACTTCTATTAGGCTGATGAAATGTTGAGACTATATATTGTAATTATGTCTTATATAGAAAGTCATATCTCAATTCTCCCACGTTATTGTTGGGTATGATTTTGATTTGTACATGCTTTTTATATCACTTGAGATTTTGAAATTTTCAATTTAAGCACTTGCCGGCTACCTTTAAGACTTGGCATTTTTTGAGCAAATGCAAATTGTAAGCTCTATGAGTCATTCTAAAGACATTCTTGAAATCATCATAGCTGCATAGGGTTTTCTCTGTACACTGCTATGCTGTGCCTCTCAATAGGGTTTGGTGTAAGTAAGTATGCACATGTCTACTTCTGTGTTCAACATACATTTTGTATAGCCTATGCATTTGCATCACTCTCAAATAAAAAAAAGAAGATGTGGATTCAGATATGGTGAGCTGGGGGTACATACAGTATGTAAAAGCACTGTGAAACAGCAAACCTGTTTCTCAGGGGTAAAGTAAAAGTAAAATTATTGAACATTGAACATGATGAAATACACATAAATATGATCTCACCATATAGGCTTTAGCCCAGTCATAAAATATGTATTCATTTATTTGTTTATTAAACAGGGAGCACACAGATGAATATTGGTACAGACAGTAAGGATGTGCAATGCGAGGCATGTAGTGCATATAGGGCGTTTAGCTGAAGCTGATTTGCTGCGTCCATCGCTGGTTAGGCTTAAAAATGTAGATTAAAAGAAAAAAAATAGATTAAACTGATTCAGAGAGAAAACAAACAGGGCAGATAAATCAGACTTTGTACATGTGCATATGTTTGTGTCTATGAATGAATGTGTGGTACAGAACATACACTGCAGATGTAACAGTGTGTGTATGTGCGTGACTCCTTCACTAATATGTTGTTTGATCAGCTGATGGGTAATATCTGGGGCAAGGCCATTTATGTAGTTCAATATTGTTCTTATGAGTGAGAACTTTTTTCTGCTGTCTAAACTTAGCTGCTTGATTGTGTTTTTGAAGCAGCAGTTTAACGCTTATGTTTACCTTGCTGTACTTCAATGTGAGTACTGAGAGCAAAGAGAAACCTGATACGAATAAAACTGATTCTGATTTGACAATGGTGACATTTGTTGGACTCTTAACCATTATCGTAAAGGTTTGCTGTATACTGACAGAATAGACTTGGTTACTGTTTAAATGTGGAAGCTCCCAGATAATAACAGTAGATACAGTATGTGATAAAATCATGATATCAATATACATCTGAGCAGCTTTGAGAGATATTAAAGTTAAGTTAAATGGCACTGGAAAGAAGAAATTCAGGCTGTTAGCATTAAAGAAACAAACAAACCTGAGAGCAAGTTCAAGTTTAATTTCTCAACTGCAACCACTGTTATGATTAATGTTATTACCCAGTATTTGCCACCACAAGCATAAAACAAATTCTATGTAAAGTTTCCTCCATACAGAACTGCTCCTACTAGATCAAGACAGCTATTGTTATTGATTAAATACAACTTAGTATCCTCACATAATGCCGAAGGCCTGTGCTTCCTCTGTACTCAGTTTCCCACGTCTTTTTGCACAGACCTTTACTGTAAAAACGACAACGCATTTCAGGGCACGTACATCACATTTCACCACCTCTGGCCTTGAGAGCAATGCGGACGCCACCTCGCTCGGCGGCGTGGTCTGACATGTCCTCACCTGCGCTGGATCCAAACAGAATATGCCTGTATTCATTACACATACTGTAACTTTAGAAGAAGTAGTCTCGTCTCCCAGGTAAGTGCGTGTTAAGAGGTCTTAGCCGGGCAAGTCATTTGATCAACGCAGGCTTTAAAGCTTATTGAGTTCATTGCAACCCCTGCTCCGTGCTCCTCTGTGACTCAAGAGATTAGGCTGGTGTGCACACACTGAACAGTACACCTACAGTAAAAGAACCCACTGTTCAGGCTCAGCACATACAGGCCTTTCAAAGGCTCCCTACTCGAGCTTACAGTGTGCAATTGAAGCAAAAAATAGCGCAGTGTGAAATGTTATTCAGTCAAGATGAGAGGAAACATATTGGTTGTCCTTTGCTACCACTGACAACTCCTCATCCCTGGAAATCCTTCCCAACTCTGACAGTTTCTGAGTGGTGAGCCATGGTTGTCAATACACTGTCATTCATCCCCGCACCCTCTCCTTAAACCAGGGGCTTAAAATGGGAACCTCGATATTTGCATTCCAATTAGCATAAATGTAAGAAAGTGGAACAAGTAGCTTTTGAAAGTCATCCAGCAAAGCGCATATTCAACCAGCAGTGGAAAAAAAAGGGAGAATAAAAAAAAAAAAGGCAGCGTAAGAGCAAAAAAAGGAGCGAGGACACGAAATGTGAGAGGAGGGGAGAGAAAGAGAAGGGGATGGTATTATAATAGTGGGCTTGGGCTACATGTTTTGAATCACTGGTGTATGTCTTTTATGAGCTTACGACTTCACACTGCGTGGAGAATCCGCCCCGCTGCCAGGGTTCTTCGGCATTCAGAATGTCACTTTTAATCACATTCCCCTCTGAGATCTGATCCTGCTGATCAAAGACACTCTGACTTTAAGTTAACACGTCAACAGAGACGGGGGTCTCGCGTCTTTTTGCCCGGCACACAGGCCACACGCCAAATATTGGCAAAGTTGGTTTGTTGTTTGTTGTTCGGGGTGAGGGAGGGGCGAGGCTTGGTGGCGGGTGGTGGCTTAAGGGGATCTTTGGATGAGCGAGTGTGTGTGCGTGTGTGTGGATGTGTGGGTGGTGGAGGTTCAGAAAGGTCTCTCTCCTCTGCAGGGATGGGCCATATGTGATGAGGTGCGAACGGGACTGAAATTTAAACAGCAGACGGTTCACATCAGTTTTTATTTTGACACCTGGTTTTGATGTAGTTTTAACCTTATTCTTAAGAAAATGTACATTCATTTCACTCATATTTCAGCAACTTCACCATCGCTGATTTTAGTGTGCAACAAAAATTGAAAATGTTTTAGTTTTCATGGTTTAAATTTCAGTCCTATTTGTACATATTTCATTTGTATTTCTTCTAAAGAGGCTAAAGTTGCATCGGATACTTTTCTATTGCGAGGTTGAGTTATAAAAAACGTCTCACACACAGTATTGATGTTTCTCTCTGTGGTCATATTCGTATTGCTGCAAAATACATTCACATTCCCAAACTCTGAGTGTTTTAAAAGCACGGTTCACTTCAGATTATTGCAGCTCAATGTGTGCTACTCTGCAGGGAAGCAGGATCTTCCAGATGTTTTTCTGATAGCTGACAGTCTAGATCTGTAAAGATCTGCACCAAGAGCCTAATAACACAATAGATAGCTAAGTGATAGTAACATTGATGTTATGTCCACATAGGCCTTGATAATGACATTAACATTAGTCTAATGTTTTATAAGAACGAATGTGTTGGCCTGCCCGTTCTCAGGCTTCGTCCCAGCTTTTTGTTGCTACTTCTTGTTTATTTATTTTATCACAAGAAGCGGACCATGCTGGCTAAAGTTAGCAGACATTAGGAGACACGAGACTCAACATCACAGAAATGCATTTTTGATGAACGTAACAGGTCAAGCAGCTGAACGAAAATCGTTTTTGGGGAGCGAGGAATGTTTGACCAATCAGGAGAGCGCAGTGTGTGTGATTCCACAGACGCACGCAGGTTATGGAATAAGGCTGCATTAAAACAGTAATTACTTCAATTATCCTTTCATCAATCTTTGACATTATCATTTAGTTTTTATTAATTGACTAAAATTGTAATACCTTTCGTGATAGTTCTTATCAGGGGCCGGGGGGCTAATGGGGTGATAAATAGTTAAATTAATTTAAAACAAGGATGATAACACCCACCTAGTTTGGGGAGTCTTGGATCTCTAAGAGTTTAATTCCTTGAATAAGGGAGAGAAGCAGCATTCAGCCATCAAGGACAGAAACTTCAAATGGTTAAGAAACATACTTATTACAGTATTTAAAATATGGCCACGGCTGTTGACACTAAAATAGTAAAAGGAAATTGAAATAATTAAAATAATGAGAAACTGGAAAAAACATATAATTCAGATAAAATACTAAAACTAAACAGATCAAGTTTGGCAGGCAGAGCTTTCTAATCTTCCTCTGTTGACTGACTGGCAGACAGTGGCTCAAACTCACTGTCTATCAATCCAAAGTAATCTCACATAGGTGTGCAAAATGTGCAGTTAAAATGTGCAATAAAACATGCAATAACTAGAGGCACTCAGTAGAGTGCAGATCTCGTCTAGGCAGGTGCATTGTCCCAGCACAAAGTCCAGCAAGGTCCAGTTAGAGAAGATTTTTTCTAGTAAAGTTCTGGAACACCATAATGTGTAACTTGTTTTGATTCAGTGTCATATACAGTGGCTTGCAAAAGTATTCATCCCCCTTGAACTTTTCCACATTTTGTCACGTTACGACCACATACATAAATATATTTTATTGGAATTTTATGTGAAAGACCAACACAAAGTGACACGCAATTGTGAAGTGTAAAGAAAATTATACATGATTTAATTTTTTTTTTAAGTGAAAAACTGAAATGTGCAGTGTGCAAAAGTATTCAGCAACCAATTGCCTTCAGAAGTTGCCTGATGATTGCTGAATGATCGAATATTGACCTCATGACTAAATAGAGTCCACCTGTGTGCATTCTAGTCTGAGTACAAATACAGCTGTTCTATGATGGCCGCAGAGGTTCGTTAAGAGACTATTGGGGAACAAACAGCATCATGAAGTCCAAGGAACACACCAGACAGGTTGTGGAGAAGTTTAAAGCAGGTTTAGTCTGTAAAAAGATTTTCCAAGCTTTGAACATCTCACGGAGCACTGTTCAGTCCATCATCCGGAAATGGAAAGAGTATGGCACAACTGCAAACCTACAAAGACACAGCCGTCCACCTAAACTTACAGGCCGAACAAGGAGAGCACTGATCAGAGATGCAGCCAAGAGGCTCATGGTGACTCTGGACCAACTGCAGGGATCCACAGCTCAGCTGGGGGAATCTGTCCACAAGACAACTATTGGGCATGCTCTGCACAAATCTGGCCTTTAGGGAAGAGTGGCAGGTAGAAAGCCATTGTTAAAAGAAAACCATAAGAAGTTCACCAGAAGCCATGTGGGACACAGCAAACATGTGGAAGAAGGTGCTCTGCTCAGATGAGACCAAAATTAAACTTTTTGGCCTGAATGCAAAACGCTATGTGTGGCAGAAAACTAACAGTGCGCATCACTCTGAACACACCATCCCCACTGTCAAACATGGTGGTGGCAGCATCGTGCTCTGGGGGTGCTTCTCTTCAGCAGGGACAGGGAACATGGTCAGAGTTGATGGGAGGATGGATGGAGCTAAATACAGGGCAATCTTGGGAGGAAACCTGTTGGAGTCTGCCAAAGACTTGAGACTGGGGCAGAGGTTCACCTTCCAGCAGGACAGTGACCCTAAACATAAAGCCAGAGCTACAGCGGAATGATTTAATACAAAACATATTCATGTGTTAGAATGGCCCAGTCAAAGTCCAGACCTAAATCCAATTAAGAATCTGTGGCAAGATCTGAAAACTGCCGTTCGCAACCGCTCTCCATCCAATCTGACTAAGCTTGAGCTGTTTTGCAAAGAAGAATGGGCAAAAATTTCAGTCTCTAGATGAGCAAAGGTGGTAGAGACATACCCCAAAAGATGTGCAGCTGTAATTGCAGCAAAAGGCAGTTCCACACAGTATTGACTCAGGGGGGTGAATACTTTTGCACACTGCACTTTTCAGTTTTTTATTAAAAAAAAAAAAAAAAAAAGAAACATTTATAATTTTCTTTACACTTATATATTTATGTTTGTGGTCATAACGTGACACAATGTGGAAAAGTTCAAGGGGGATGAATATTTTTGCAAGCCACTGTATATTGAAGCCCAGTAGATGTATCAATGCTTGTATGTAGTCAATAACTAACTGTTAAATCAAATACAGAAAGTATAATAATTTCAACAATATAGTCAGTTTTCCCATTGAAATAGAGGAATTATAAATAATAAATAATCTAATAATAAAAAAAAATATTTTCTCATTACAAATGAAATGAAGATTGCATTTCAAAATAAAACACAGAGCTGAAAGCTTTGTAAGTGTATCTTGAAATACACAGCTTAGTGCTTAATTCTAGAAAAAAAGTGAATTTTAAAAAAAGTGATTTGAGGTAATTTTTTTCTTCTTTTTTTGTGAATTCCATCTCACATCTTAATATTCACAACCAACTTAACAGCCTCAACACACCTTAACAATTGATGGCTTTAATACCTCCTTTTCTCTGTCTTCCCATCTTACGTCCCTCTTATAAGTCTCGTAGTGGTGCTTCACATTGTTGCTTTTAATATTGGCCACGGTCTCTGAACGTATGAGACATAGATGGTTTTGAACTGACCATGGGAGGAATAAACAAGTCAAAGTCTGTCCATTCCTGAGTCAAAGCTCTGTCAGTACTGTCTACTTTTCACTTTTTAGAGCAGCAGTCAAAAAAGTTCTAAATTCCTATTTGATGTGAAATCAGATTGCGAGCTGATCATTCTATGACTGTGGTATTTATTGAATATCTCGTGATTCTCTCTTTCTCACATGTGGAAAAAAAATAATGAAAAAAATTAATCTATTGTATATGAAGAAAATGACATTAGACCTTGTGGAACAACAGCTTAACGCTACATTCCTTCACCTCAGTGCATTAACTATTGTGTTCATTGATAAATACAAGGTGTGTGTTAAGAGGTTAACAAGGCAAGGTTGTTGTCTTTTGTAGACACAATGCATGTTACTGTGAGAGTGTGTTTGTGTGTGTGTTGGGGTTAAAGAGACAAATGAAATACTGCGTGATTAGAGCATTTAAAGAATCCACACAAACGCTCAAACCAACATTCAATAAATGCAGTCCTGCCACTTTTGCTTGGCACGTTGCAAATGAGGTGTAAATGAGGATGAGCATTTTTTGTTGGTGCAATCTGGTAAAGAGCTTTTCACAATTTATGGCAAGGTCCTCCCTTTAGGACATGTAAAACAGAAGCAAAGCGATATCAGACATGGTGTCTAATGTATGCTAAGTGTGCACATGTCACTGTGTAGGAGAAGATTAAAAAAATAGCCACCTGGACAGCTGGCTGAACACATTAGCAGAAAGGAAAACAAATATGAAGCCACTTTCCATTTTTTTCAGCCCCAGGGTTTTTTAAGTAAACCACTCAAGATAAAATATGATGTACATTTTTTTTAACATGTGAGGTAATTAGCAGACCCCAAGTAACACGATGTACAACAGCATCATCGTCACGTGTGGTGCAAGGGGACAATATGAAGCAAATTGGGGTTTTAGTTCAACAAACATTTCTTGGAGGCAGAGCTGCACTGGAGGCAATAGTCTCATAGTTTGAGTTAAATCTCTACGGGCAGAGCTAAAGAACCAGATTTTTCTGGTTTAGTAACTTTGGCTTAAGCCCTGTGAAAAAAAGGAAAAGAGTGAGAGAACAGGGAGCTAACACAGGAAAAACTGAACTGAAAAACAGCCATTCACAATCAAGTCTTCAAGTTATTTAGTGTGATTCAATTCATTTATGTGACCTTTACTTGTTTGCAGCAACTCTGATTTATGGGATTGAACGCAGTATTTTTACAGTAGCTCCACTTTGTTAGCAGTTAAACAGCAGATGGAAACCGATCGGGTCGCCGCCGGATGACATTTGTTGTTATTTCATTTGCCAGTGTTGTCTGCTGGCATTTCTGCTGTGTACCCTTCTCCTTTACCATGTCTGTCCACCATCACCCCATCCCTCCATAATGACCTCCATCTAAGCTTTGGCCAGCAACACCCTGCATGTCCCAGAGGTGCTGACCCTGGAGGAGCCTCCTCTTTGCCAGGGAGGCCTGAGCAGCAGGGGACCGCGGGGAAATGCCACTCTGTAGACTGTGTGCTGCATATATGATGGTGTCAGTGTTGGTCTGATTGAGGAGGAGGCATCTGAGTGTGTGTCACGGGGGCAGGTGGAGGAGGTGAGGTGTGTTTCTGTGTGTGGACAGGAAGGTGTGTGTGTGTGTGTGTGTGTGTGTGTGTGCGCAATGCATGCGCACACACACTCAAGTTGGCCCTCAAGTGTGTCTTCAATTTTAATCCGTAAATGCATTATAGATGGCCTGGAAAAGTGTGCGAATGTGCAGCTGTTCAAGAATCTGCGGCATTTCACTCAGCTGCGGCTTCCCGGAGGAAGAACAGCACCCTCAAAGAACATATACCTGAATATTAAGCTTTCCTCTTCTGCACCATCAAGCAGCCATTTGTTCAACTCACACTCATGAGTCCCTCTTTTCCTCCACATACAGACCCTCCAAGGAGACGGGAGCTGCTTTTAGACAGGCAAAATAGCCAAACAATACATGCCAGTAATGTACAGCACAGAATAAAAAAAGATATCTGACTGAGTCATACTGAAAAAGTTACAGCTTTCTCCTGAATGCAAAACTTTGGCAGGATTATTTTGAATATGTGTTTTTGTCATAGCCTCCAGAAATAACTCTAATGAGCTCATATCTATTACCTGTATAAGAAAAAAGTTTAGGCAACTGAAATGACTTGGTCAGGGTCAACACTGATCATTGATTGGAGAAAGGATGCACAGAGTGGTCTTCTAGCTAAGGAAACAACTTTCATACATCAGCACAATCAGTCCAGTGGCAATGCAGGAAGCAGTGGGACTATTATATAGTGAGGCTGGTAATAGGGGTGTGGCCAAGGTAGTGGGTGGGTGTGTATCACCCATCAGACTGTCATGCAAGAGACCAGAGTTTGCAACTCGTCACAGAGCTGCACAGTCTTTCCCATAACTTAATCATATCTTTGTTGCCATGCACAGTCATATATATCAGTTTATAGTTAGTACATTTATTTCTGTCATGCCGAACATTCAGCTCATTCCAGATGGCATAACAAGACTTTGCTATATATAAAGCCTTTAAAATGCATCTTGCAGTAACACATACAGTATACCAGATTTAAATATTTTATATGTGAAGAGTCAACTCAGCATTTGAGCATCAGCCATATGAAGAATTAAATACGTTTGTTGTGTTGCTAAAATAGACAATAAGAAACTAATGAAACTCTCTTTCTTGAGGAAAGATCCATTTTTCTTCTTCAAGACTGACATAGCAACTACTTTGAACCTCAAATGAAAAAAAATTCCAGCTGTCCATTTAAATATCTCTGCTTCCTGCTGATTAATTATATACAACATAATTATCCATAATCATGTACTGTATTAATATTTTATCATCCTAATTGTATGCAGTTATGGGTTAGTCCATATATCATTAACCCTCATCTTTACCCTCATCAACAAACAAATGTTGATCTTTTCATTGGTATAAAATACTTCAGTAATCCTCTGCTCATTCATTTTGACCAGGATCCATCAATATTGGTTAAAAGACTATGTGCAAGATAAGATTTCTATGGCCTCTAACCCTGGTCAAAGAATCAAGCAGCTAGTAGCAGCCCAGTGCATGGGCATGCCATTATATCCGGTGTCATATAATACTGTATCACATTGGTCAAACAGCACCAATATCATTACTCTACGAGCTAATGCACTTAAAAATGTTCTTACAAGGAAAATCCCGGGGTCTCCTTTGAGATGTGAATAGCCATTATTACTGCCAGGTTGATAGTGAAGAAACATATGCACCAATTCGAGCCCGGCTAATTATCAGCTCCCAGCATAATTAGGGCTTATAGATGAGCAAACATAATTAGTAGGCATTATGCAGACCTAATGGGGGGAGTGAACAGGTGAACATGTATTCAGTCCTTTGTTTATGAGCTAAGGGTATACTATAATGAGGCAGGAGAATAAAAGTTGATTAGTTATGACCTAAATGTGTCCTTATACTGCTTTGATAGAGAATGTGATGCAGTGTAGCTGCGGCGGTGGAATCAGTGCCATGTTATTGACTAATCAAAATCCTCATGTCTCATGTATGGCTGAGAGAGCTGCTGATATGACAGGATGTGAGCTGACAGACTGAATTCTCACACAGTATACCTGGTCTCAGTCAGTATACAGTATTTATTGTATGTTAGAAGATATATATGTGACACAGAGGCAGCACACACACACCAGAGCAGTGCCTCAGAAATCAGAATGTAAGTAACAATGTGGTGTGTTATTGGCCTTTAGGGAAAAATCATTGATCATCCTGTAAGTATTTGTGCTGTAGCTTGTTTATGATGAGATATAGGTGGGCTGGGAAGCATTTGAGGTTATGTGGAGGACCTAATAATTGGGCACATGTCATCACTGAATGAAATAGTGGTCCCAACGGCAGGACCAATCCTGTCCTACATGACACAGTCTAAAATACTACAGGAGTAAATCTGGCACAGTGTAAAAAAAAAAAAAACTGCTCTTTTTAAGTGTGTGTGTGGCGTGGAGCCGTGTTTGTGTGAATGGAGTTGAACGGCTGGCAACCACTATAGAGAGAGAACATAATAACATCCCTCCCAAAGAAAGTTGGGCACTTTGAAAACAAGGCCTAATTAAAGCAGTTTACCAGTTATCTTTAAATAAGAGCATTTGTGTCCTTGCTCATTTCCCTCATGAGTATAAGATGCAGGGTTGTGGGCGGGGACGGAGGGGGGCTTAATTTGCAGAGAAGAATCCACTCCACTTGGCGTGGCCTAATGAAAGTGAGATCAAAAGATTAGTTAATATTCAGCCACATTTATTAAACACAATGCTGATTGTGAGCAAACAGCGGTATTACACAGAATCCTTGTAGGGCACTGACTACAGCTGATAAGCTTCCATTAAAAGGTTGCAGTATCTCATAAGGCACCAATCAGGGCCTTGCTGGGAATAGAATAATACTTATTCCCACTCTGTTAGAAATCTAATTCTGTCTTAACAAATCAGCCAGAGCTCGCTTAGGAGACGGTACACTGCCATAGCGTGAGCTTAATGGGCGAGTTTTGAGCCTCCCGCCATGATTCAACGGGGGTTTGATCGCCACAGCTTGTAGAATCAATGTTGGAGGTTTTGTTGTAAGCAGTCGAGTAGACCCTGAAACAAAATGCCCTTGGCCACACATATTGTTGGGACTATTTCAGGAAGGACGACGCGTAACATCGCGGGTCGATGCTGCACAACCAGATCACCACTGTGGGGCTGATTTGCTTTGAAGGTCAAAGAGTCCATCTGTTTTCTGGTCACATATTCAATATAACTGTAGATTTTGTAGCCTAAGCAGCTTGAAAGAGTGCACAGCCATGCCCTGCAAGAAATGCATCATCACAGTTTTTCTCAAAGCCTTCAAAAAAAAAAAGGAGACACAGAGGGCTTTCAGGTGATGTAACACACCAAGGACCTCAGCAATCGGGCAACAGAGGCCGCTAGCTGCCAGTTGCTTTTATAAACCTACAACTTCCCTCCAGTGGGAACACAATACAGTACACGATGCTGACATGAGCTGCTTTTGACAGCCTGGCCATTTAAATATTGATGCACTTGACTGATTTTATGTTTAGTTAATGTTTATTTGTTAGCAAGCAAATGTTCAAATTACGGTGACCCAGACGACCCACTTTGTTTGTCATTTCCCACACACGGACCACCCTGCACATTAATCCATCCACCGACACATGGGAATGGAAATCACTACTGTATGATTAGTGAATAAATCTGTCAATTTTTAACGGCTTCTGCTGCAATGACAGTGGCGCAGCTGCAAAAGCCGTCTTGCCCTGGTCGTTTACACCAGTTGGTTTAGTCACATAAAGCGTTTATAACTAAAAGAAAGTGGTGTTTCATTAGTAGAGGAATTACAGTAAATACCACTTTGCACTGCGTCGCACTGCATTGCATCTTTAATTAAAATCAAAATCAAAAATGTCTTTACTTTATTCACACACAACAACTCTTTCAGAGAAATGCTAACAATATAATGTGCATAAATAAAAATTAATCTATGCTGTCCTCAGGCACGGAGCCCATGGCTTATTGCAGAGGGGCCCAGGACCTGTAGTGGGCCCTTATGGAAAACAGATTCACTGGAAAACTTATGGACATGGAAGAGTGGAATGGAGAGAAATGTGGATTACAATGAGGTGTGCTATTTCAGCATCATGGACAGTGCAATGGATTGATCATTAAACAGTGACCAGCTGATATTTAAGCAGCACAACTGCTGATAGGCTGTTTCAGAGCCGTAGTCAGCACCATTAATTTTACCAATAATCTGCTCCACCTCAGTCAGATAAAGGAGGAAAATATGAGGCAGACCAAACTAGTGGGTCAGGCAACCAAAGATAGAAGGCAAATGAATACACAGTTTGACTTTCAGTGATGTTGGATGTCCATACGGCCACAAAGTCATATAGCCTACAAAATCAACCCACACAATCAGCCCACACATGACAACAAAGTAGTTTCAAGCTACAACATAAAGTGTGCAAGCAATTTGTGGTCTGTCCTTACTCCGTACAATAACCAAGCAGACATGGTAGTCGACAACACAATCAGCAACAACCGATGCCATTTTTGAAAAAGGTCAGATGGTCCACATCTATGACAAGCCTGTCATCACAATAGCTATATGAATCCAACCCCACAAAAATGACACTGAATCCACTGCAGTCCATATGAAATGCATTCCCAAACTCCACTATATATGTGATCTGGGGTGACGCTACAAGATTCGTCCTCTGCTTTTAGTGCCCCTGACCTGTACCTTTTCGCCATTTGAGCCAACACAGACAGAATATGGGCAGCTGGCTTACTCATTACAAGTCATAGAAGCAACAGACATGCACCTGCACTCATAGGCACAGTCTGAACTTTAAGGCTGAGGGTTCACAAAAAACAAAACAAAAGCAGAACAAAAATACAACACATAGAGGAAATGTGATGTGTACAACAGAGCCTTTGTTTACACAAAAATGATAATCAGGATTCCAATAGGCACATTTTCACATCCCAAAAAAGGATTGATGGGATATTACGAGAATTGCCATATAGACGAAAAACACAGAATTTAACCAAAACCACTTCTGTGTGAAAATAATCAGTCACACACTGGTTTACTTTTTACCATAAGTCAGTAAATCAATTATTACAGTGCAATAAATTATTAGTCATGTGTTATTAGAAAACAAAAACATAGATAATATTTAAGTTTCTTACATGCATTTTTGTCTATGGCCACTAGGGGGTTTAATACATCCCCTTGAAGCAATGCTAGCTATGGCTGCACTTCAGTCAGAGGTCACATTCTATCAAATGAAACACATACACAGAGAGAGAGAGAGAGAGAGAGAGAGAGGGGAGAGATTGACATTGACATTGATGTCCCATTGCCTCTTCATTTTAGATTTTTTTTTTTTTTTGCACTTTCATTATTTAAAAAAAACAGTGAGGGAAAGAGAAATAAAACCTGACCAAGTAGTTTTGATGAACCTTACTGTGACTGTTTCACAAAGTCAATAATAACTGGATGTGACTTGATATGATTTGTCGTTAGCAAAGGATCTATTTTGTCATTTAGGTATGAGGACGTGTTGGAAAGCTGTATTAGATACATGTGTATAATGTCACTGCGTTGGTGGATATCTCTGCACCCACCCCCAGCATATTCAGCGTGTGCTTTTGACCCAGCCACCAGGAAACCTCACAGCTTCATCTCCCTGCTGCGGACAGAACCCCTGTGGGTGGTTAACCTCATCTACTCTCTCCCCCAACTCTAAATGTCACTCCCCGGTGCAACTGACCACTGAGGCTGCCCTGTGTACATTATTAAAACCCCAAACCCATTTTTAATACCCCCTCCTGGCTCGCTCGCTCCCGTTCTTTCCCTTTGTCTCTGTCTTCTTTCTCTCTCTCATTGGTAGATCCATACCCAGCAGGACACCTCATCTCTGCATTATCAATCTCATTGCTTTATGCCTTTATTTTTCATTGTGCCGTTTCCGTGTCTCTGTACTGCACAAGGGCCGCACTGGTTCTAGAGGCCTGTTGATTTCATTCCCATTTAGTCTTCTCTTCTTGAGTATCAGTCTTCACAGGCGTGGTGCTTAAAAGGGCTCTTCTGAGAAAAAAAAAGAAAAAACACGTGGCTTTAAAGGAGTCTTGCTGGAAGTCGATGTAGAGCTAACCAAAGCTTGGCTGGTTTTGAAAAACACCAGTTCAATTGCCTTTTTCCTCTGGATTTCAGCTGAAAATAGAGAGAGGCAGCGATGTCAGGCAAGAGAGTCAAAACGCTATGAATACCTTCCCATGTTGGCCTTTTCATTTATATCCACTGTGTACAAAAGTAGTTCTCCTAAAAAAAGAGATGAAGAAGAAGAAAAGGAAAAGAAGAGGAAGATCATAACATAGTGGACTTTTGCTCATATTGCAGAACAGTTGTAAGTGAATTGCCCTTCATTCATGTGGTGGAAGCATGATTTAGTGCAGCCTGTGTGAAATTGCCTCTTTCCTGCCTTAACTGCAATTTAAGTACAAGACTTATCAGAACTCTTTGTTGTCTATTTAAATTTGACATATGCAAGTTAATGCAGATAAATCCAAATGTACCTATGTAAAATATCTATACCATGCTATGAATGCTTGAAATAGCTCATATTAAAGCTAACATTGTTGAGTGTCTTCACTCATTTCCCAGCACATGTGAATAAGTAGACTTTGAATATGAAGCATGTAGTAACTAAAGCAGTACATGCATGCATCATTATACAACAATTTTATGTGGAACCCTGGCTTTCTTTTATCAATTTCCAATGCAACTAACCATATAATTCAGGTAATTTGGTTATAAAATTTGTTACAACCCGGCTCAAGGCCAGCCAGGAAGAGCACACATAATTTGTAACTGAAAATATATTTATTTTTATAATAGGGTGAAAGGCAGGGGAGAGAAAGTGCCTGAATCCACTAACTTATAGCTGAGGAGCAGCTGGCACAGATGTTCGGTCCATCATACTGATGGACTGCCCGCTTCACCTCAAGAAAGGAGAGGGTCCACTCACACAGAACAGCCAAAATAAGAAGTAAAAAGGCGTGTCACAGTGGTTATTTAAAGACATGTGAACAGCACACATTTGCAATAGCCAGGTTGTGTATGTAAACCTATTTGTTGATATATAATATAATACAAACAGACAGCGCCCTTGTGTTGTTTGGAGCATGGTAAGGTTTTAAGGAACTAGCTCACCACATGTCGACCCAGCAGGGCCACAACAGAGACAGTTGTATAGTGTTGTATAGTAGAAGGGCCTTTTGTGATCTAATATTCAGGGCTTGATAAATGTCTTCATCTGCCAAAGATTAGAAGAAAACCATAAACAACAAAGGGGAAAATAAAATGGGAAAATAACAATATGAAGAATATGTTGTAAGATTAAAAGAATAATTTGATTTTGTGCCAATTTGGGGATTCTAAACTGATCATGATGAGGCTTCTTCTTTTCTGTATCTAGAGATCACGGCTTCTTTCATCCACAATATCTAATAGATACATTGAGAAATGCTGTTTCAACAACTTTGCCTGAAGCGGTTTCGGAAAAAAAGAAAAGCACAGGAAATTATGTTTTTAAAATTGAGAAAGAAAAAAACATTGGATGTTGATGATGAACACACGCTGAGAATTTTCCAATACCCCCAGTTGCTCAAATATACTTAACATAATAATAAGGACATATATTATTAACTCACTAATCCATCCATGGAATTGAAAGTGGATTTATATTATTATAGAACCTTACAGTAAATCCTTTGTGGTACTGATGTGGTCAAATGGCTCCTCTGTCAAAGAATGAATTGTACTAATTATTTTGATTGTAGAGAAAAAGAGTCAGGTGTGTTGCCAAGAAGGTTTTCACACACAAGGAATCTGCCATCGTATTCCTGGTGGAGCGAAGAGTCTGTGCTGGTGGAGACACATAAGTGCACTGGCACGTTGCCCTCTGGTGTTTCACTCAATGAACCAAGGTTGAGGACACCTTTGACCAAAATAGTTCCACAGATGATACAAGAAAAAGTGAAAATAAATCCACTGCACTTGTTCCCCTGATGTTCGTGAGGATTCATAAGTTCATGAACACAACAAAAAAGTCAGTGATATAGATTTTTTTTGATACTGTCTGCTTTCACTCCTTACTGCTGCATAAATGAGAAGCGATCCCACCACTCATCTGTCCCTTTCACGAACAGGTGGCCGACCTTGAATCAGTCAGCTCCCAGCGTCACTACACGATATCCTCATGGACAAAACATGTTCCATCTGCTCTACGCCCGTATGTGTCGGTTCAGGCCGGCCTCTTTGCTGACTGACCTGACTTTCACTTTGTTGGGAGGAGTGGTGGCCTGGCCCGTCCAGATCATTTCCAGTGAAGGAGGCGAGAAAGAAGGAGAATAGAGCAACCTGTTAGATGAGTATGAAAAGAAAGATGACCATCAGATTTAAGGGTCCTGCCACCCTCTTTGAAAGCTACTCAAACAGCAACCTCCCTGATCTTCCACTGGGTGAAGACGTGTCCAAGGATGTTGCCCTTTTGAACTACGTCATGAGGCAATTGGATGCTAACCTACCTATCATGATCTACGGCTCTTACTGTAACGTCTACACCTAGCAATCATAATTCCAACTGTTACAGTAAGAATGCTGTCAGGGCCTGCCTCCTTCCCTCTTGTTGATGGTTGGCCGTCTGCTGACAGTCTGTTTGACCTCTGCTATAAGCTTACCATACGACAACCTGGCCTCAACCTTGCCAGCCACCAGTGGCCCTAGTTTGATGACCAAGGAGAAACACTGTCTGAAATGGCTTTACAATTAGCACAAAGAGGTAACAGGAGCAAAACATGGGAGAAACCTCAGGAAGAGCAACAGAAGAGGGATTTCTCTTCCAGGACCAGATGTCTTTCACAGAATGTTTTAGGCCTTTGCTGTCAACTTTTGGGGGCTGTGAGTGTGCTTCATGTGTGCCTGCCAGCTCAGTCAGCATGTCTGACTGGGCCATTCACAGCTGAAGGAGCTGAAGAAGGATACGCCGCACTCCTCTGACTCACTAAGAGGGACCACATCTTGGATTGGGTGACCTCCTTTCCCTCACTTAAGTGGGGTGAATAAGGGGAACGCTGAGTTTGGCGTCTTTAGCACGCCTCTCCATCTCCATTTTCTTTTTCCTGTCAAACATCATTCCGCTAGGGGTCACACCAGGAAGTAGCCACCGTGGGACCAGGGTCAGTTTCGTCTCCTTTCATTCAGTTGACATGCTCAGCTGTCCCTTTGTTCTCAGTTTTATATGTTGAAGTGGAAAAAAGTAGTGGGATTGCTACTCACTTTCTAGGACATGCTTGCACTTGAATGGGCCCAGAGTGCATCGATCCTTCTCAGGGTGAAGCGGTAGAGCCCCCTTTCAGTTAAGCCAATAGCTGTATAAGGACGCCTGTGCACTCCATCAGACCTGTTAGTCGGATGGTTGATCAGCTTTGGAAAGCCCCTGCCCCCACACACCTTTCCAGTGTCAGATTTGGAAGGGCTGAGTCTGACAATTTCTGTAACTTTCCGAAATCAACAATCTGACACTTACACCCACTTCATGCACTGATTGGCCGGGAGTGAAGTGGTTTTCACATGTACGACCGAGTACAGCACTATGAATGTCTAAAAATGCGCATTACAACGTGCGACTGCTGACATTTTAGTTCACCTTCTAGTGTGGCTGTTCAGAAGATAAACGCAGGAACAAGAGTTCATACAAAGTAGTTCTCTTCCGGCTTGGCTCTGAGGCTGTTAGAGGGCTACTCATAGAGCTGGAGCTGCATTTAAGTCACTTCTATTTATACTGCATGTCCCTGGTCTGTTGGTAACAATTAGGCTTTGACCTCTTTGACCCCGTAGAGAGAGAGATGGGCTAAAATAGAAAGGTGTATGTTGTTTGTGTGTGAGTTTCTAGTAAAATCCCTCCTCCGACAGAGCATTGAGGTCATATCATGCATATCTTTAATTTGTTAATAAAGCTAGTAGATTTGGTATAATTAGGACGAGATGAGGAGGAGAACAGAGCGCTGTAGTCCCAAAGTGTCTGTCAGAACATCTAATGTATTCCTTTACCTACTGTAATATATTCAAGCTTACCCATTACTAGTGAAAAATACATTTGTTGTTATTGCATACCATCACATTTAAGCATGTCTGTTTTTCTTTTGTGGCACAGACAGCAACCTACCTAATCTGACACTCTTTTTAAAAATTCAAAATTGCTCCATCCTGTCTAAAAGCACACTAAAATACTCGACCAATAAACCTTAACCCCCAACCTGTACCGACGACAAATAACTGCAACAGCGATAATCATCACATCCCTACTGTTTTAAGTGTAATTCTGTTGGCAGGGAGTCTTCTCCATGCAAAGGAAGTGGTACGTTTAAAACTTGAGGACGAAAACACCAGTAGACAGAAAGCAAAGAAAGGATGAAGATGGCAGATTGATGAACTGCGTCAGACCAGGGTCATGGTCTTCATTCACTTCAGTTTTGAAATGACATTGTCAATTTGCATCGCAAGTGGTCAGACGCTCTCTCCACATGATTGAGATGACGATGTTCAGTGTGTCCTGATTGCACTGCAGTGTTTTTTTTCCCCCCCTTTCTTTTTTCTTTTTGTTACATGGCTGTAAGTGAAAACATCACAGATGCATAAACCTAAGACATTTACAAATTTCATGGTGGCTTAGAAACAATTTTACCGCTTTTGCTGAAGGATATTTTAAAGTGCATCCACCATTGAAGACTGGATGCTGAACGGAAAATGATGTACCGTAACAAAGGCACACAGCATCTTCAAAGAACACCTTACTAATGTTTGACCGAAAATGCATTTTTATGAGGTAAATATGTCACAAATAAATTCAACAAATACTTTCCTGTGTTCTTACATGCATGTGTTTACAGTATGTTTGCGGCTTAGGCAATGCCTCCGCTGATGTGTGTGTGTGTGTGTTCGGGCTCCTTGCGCCAGTGTGGTCTCTTACATTATTCTACTCCTATCATGCAGAAATTGCCTGGACAGCCATTTGGCTCGTGTTTGCCATCCATTTGTAATCCGGATAGAGGGGCCATGACTGTTCGGGCCTCGGGACAGCAGCAAAATCAATTGGCTAGAAATGACATCTGCCAGAATCTGCCACTGGAGCGCTCGTAGGTACCATAAATGAAATCACAAGCCCTAATTGTGTGCTGATTTATTCACTTGTCTGAGTGCATCGCGGCTGGACCAGCAAGTAGCCCCAGAGCCCAGTCTGTGCGCTTGGTCATACATAACACATTTATTTATTTACCCACCCCGTCTGATTCACAGCATCACTGGGGGATATACCGCACCCCCCCTTCCCCAACGCACACCCACGTCCCCCCCATTCCTTCGCCTACCCCTCCACATTTGATTAATTCAGTTTTTTTCTCATCTTTTTCTTGGTGGCGTGTAAAATGAAATGGCTGTGGAGACAACTGTCACTTGGCTCAAGTAAGATAAATATGTCGATGCCTGAAGAGGTTAGAGCATGCCTGCGTGTTTGACTGCATCCAGAATAGAGAGATTTTATTTTTACAGCATTCCTTTGGTTGCCTTTTTGAGGAAAAATATTTCCCCGTTTGAATAATTGTGAGACAGAGTTGAGGCTGGTTGGTGATGTCAGTTGAGCGTGTGGCATTTGGCAAACAGCGGCTCCACTATGAGACCATTTGAGAGCACATAAGAAATCATTTTCACCACACATCCTCTCCTCCTCTTTCGCTGACCCTTGATAAAAGGCCACCATTGCCCCCAATGTGATATTTCCTCCATGCCTCCAGACTCTTTCGGGGCAGTAGTCTGCTGAAACTTTAACCTAGCTCTAACATAGACCTAAATAAAACATGAAACAATGCCTGCAAAGTGTCTGTGAGGCAGTAGAACATCAAAAATTGATAGAGCCTCCGCAGGCCAGACCGAGAAATTTATCTAAGCCCAAGAGTTCATCTCGCTCTTCCTGTCACCTAGGCGACAGTCATGGGAGGTTACAAGCATGCCTGAGATGATACCACAGGAAAGAGATAGACAAGGGAGAGAACCCTGTTTTTCATTATATCATGGCTATGGGAGAGAGGCAAATAGAGAGAGAGAGAGAGAGAGAGAGAGAGAGAGAGAAAGGAAGTGAAATGGACTTCAGAAGAGAGAGAGAGAAATAGAGGGACAGAGAGAAAGAGAGAGAGAACAGATCAAATGTAAAAGCAATTTTTGGGATGAAAAAGAAGTAAATGACCTCTCAGAAATTGGGCAGGGAGCGATATTAGGCATATGGGAGAGAGTCAAATTAGAAAGCTGTATTTGTGTTGCTGAAATCTGCCTTTGATGAAGCCATCTTTAAAATATCAAACACGTCGCCGCAGATCTCGCTTAAACGACATTTTCCAATATTTGTCCTACATTGCTGTTAGCGACGCCACAATATGTGAACATGGCAGTGCGGCGGCCAGTGGGGAGATGGTGCTACCGTATCATTTAACGCTGCGAACAGCCCTGCCTTTTCCAGCTCATTAGCCATCCCCTTCTTTGTCCCAGGCCATTTGATAGCAGCATTAATCTACGGCTCCACTAGGCTTCCTCTCCCTATTTACCGGTATTTCATGAAGATTACACCACTCAACCGTGTAAATGTATGCTTTTTTTCCTCGCCTCCCCCCTCCTAATGTGAGCCCCCAAACTCCATGGAGTACCTTGTATAAACTTCTGCGACATACGGCAGATTAAACAGTGCATTTCCCCAAAAGCCCAAAGAGATGAGAGGCGAGAATGAATGAAAGGCGATCAAAGTGTTTGCCAGCAAGCCCTGTCCCGCTTGTTCCCTTTCTCGGGATGTTGAGTGCGTGTTTACCACCAACATGGATGGCGCGCTGCCACAAACACGTCGTCCTTTGATTAGGATCACCTGCCATTTGATTACAATTACTTGCTTGTCTGTCAAGATGGCATTAAGTAACATGACAGAAAAGTCACATCCTATCGGGCACTAATGTCATGTTAATCATCTTTCCTCTCTGTGAATGCTTCTGTTGGAGTGTGGAACCCAACAGTGTCAACACTATACATATTTCAAGTGTGGAATTTTTTTTCTTACCACTTGAAAAAACTGCCAGAAGAAACTAAACAGAAACATGGCATTGACCTGACTTGAACTGACTTGGCTTTGCCCCTAAAAATAGCAAAAATAAAGACAAAAAAAAAGTCTTACATATGGGAAGCTTTGGCATATGGAACCACCTCTTAAGGGTAGGTAATCCTCAGGGAAGTGAGCAGCTCTTTGCACAGTGTCAGGCTGAGCCCACATCATAAAATACCACAACTACTTTGTCACAAACTTCTTAGAGCCCAGTTTTTCTCTGGATAAAGCAGCGGCTCTGTGATCAGTCTGGCAGACTTCGTCTCTCATGGGATATCTGACTTTTTTATGGGGGGAAAGACAGGAGACACAAACTCACTCTGCCTAGAGCTTGCCATTCATCTAGACATGAGAGGTTTGGGCATATTTGGCATTTAGAGAGTCAGTGGCATGTTTGAAGGTGAGTCCATTCATTCTCTTTTTCCTGCAAGGGTTTGCACTGTATAATGAAACCTGGAATCAGTTGTCTGACAATAAATGGCAATTCCATCTTTTCGTTGTGGCATTTACTGTGATGTGCCTTTTTTTTTGCAGGTTTGCAGCAGCAGTAGCCGTTTCCCATGGAAGAAGCACAATTGCTTAAGTGTGAAAAATACATAAACAGCTCAGCATCCTAAAGTGATGAAAAAAAATATACGGGAGAGATAAAGTTAACTTGTTGACATCTGTGAGAATGTGTAACATTTTCCAGTGTTTCCCTATCACAACGCCCTTATCAATCCCCATCATGCATAGGGCGTTTTCTTTTAAATCTCGAAACACAGCTGGATGGAAGAAAATACAGAGACCTTAATCCTTTTCTCAGTCCCAGCTGGCCAATATGAAGTTCAATTCCAGGCTGTTATATTGGCCCAATAGAAGACAGTGGCTGCTATTCCCCAGCCTCCATTAGTTCTGTGTGACTTTAAGACCTGTGACTTTAAGACAGATATGGTTTAATATCTTTAATATCAACCAGAGATGGCATCAGCAGCCACCGCGCACAGATCCGCGGCATTCATTTTTCGTTGCGGAGAATGAATGGAGTCCGGTTTGGTGAGAGAAAATTTAGTTATTCATTTATTCTCTCAGCAAATTAGGTGCAGCACATTGCTATTAGAACTGCCGTGTTCAGAAAAAAAAAAAGAAGAAAAATCAGTGGATGTAAAGTGAATCAGTACGCTCATATTTTAAGAGTTTCTTAGGAGATCCAAGTATGCGAAGAATGGCCAAGTTATGAAGGGAATAAGGCTTTATATGTGTAGCTCTGTTAAGATCTGACTCCTTTGAAGACAGACAGCTTTGCGAGGATGTGTGGGCGGTGGGGAACGGACAAATACAATACATCACAGAGGTAAACGGTCCGACGCTTGTTTAACGAGTTATATCAGAGGGCCATCAAAGGCCCGTTGGCTTGGCTAACATGCTCGGCACTCGCGCTTATCAACATGTCACTGTCAATTGTGAGGCTAACTATCTCCCTGCGAGGCCCAACACCCCACCCATTCCGCTTCCCCTTAGCAACAGATGCTGCATTAAAACAACAATTACACGTGCTAGCATCCTCATCGAATGTGAATGGCGGATGTCATCGCCGTGCCATCAACCCACACACACACACTCCAAGTCTTGTTTATGCACAAACAAATTAGCCCGCACCTCTCTATGTCACTCATTGCCCCATTCAAGTGGAGAACATGTGACCTCGTGAGTGCCATCCTGCAGTAGTCATGGTTACAATGGAAAATGATAAATCTGCATAATTTTAATGACTGATTCCAAAAAAGAAGCATGATGAAGAGATGGGTGTTGGATACAGTATGTCCCTTATTCTCAGTCCAAGATACCGCCAAGGAGAATTATAAAATCTGAATAACTCGATATTTAGTTGATGGAGAAGGATCTTCTCACAGCGTGTATTCCACAGAACTATTAAGCATCATATTTATGTGAAAGCGATTACAGTGATAAAACCAACATATGAATAAGCTGCCCCTCAAACACCTCCACCCACTTTCTGGAAAGAGAGACTAGAGAATGATTACAGACTATTAGGCAGAGCCTGAAGAAGACATGCCAATTCTGCCCACCAAAATTAGAGGAGATGTAACTTTTCCACAAAATGTTTTTTTTTTCTTTTTCTTTATTTTTTTTCCCTGCTGGTTTTTGTTTTGGAGGAGGAAGTGACTGTCAATAAGCACGGCCATGATAGTGTGGAAGTCCTGCCAGTTCCAATAAAGCAGCAGAGAGATCACCACAATGAAAGGTGACCTTGGCATAATTGAGATTCATCACAGAGAAAGCCAGGCGGCTAAAGTGACAGGGAGGGGAGTGAATGAGGAAAAAAAAAATAGAAGAGGGGGGCTAAAAACATAACATAAATACTACTTCCATTTTATGGGGGAACAGCCAACTCTTGGTTGGGCGGCAGGACGTGAATCTCAATGTCAGTGACTGTATTTATTTAGGCCAAGACAGCAGGCTTATAAGCAACTCTGAACCTCCCTGCTTGTATTCTATTTTTGCAGGCGGCACGCATGTGAAATGATAAAAAAGCGGCGCCCTCCATACCGACACACAAAAAGAGACTGATTCAGAGTGGTCTGTGCGCTCTTGGGATGAGATAACAAACTGGCTGCATGTTGAGAAGCACATGTTTTGACCACAGAGAAGGACAATGACAGCTCTCCATCACGTTTTAACTTGTGTGAAGCAGCGTGGCATTGCACAGTGTTAAAGGCACTCTGGAGAGATGCAAACACAGCAAGGGATGAATAGAGGCTAGAGGGGGGTGTTGGCACGTATGGGGATGGATTATAGTGTCCTTTCAGACCTGCACAATATGCATGTTTGGGTCTGGGCTGGAGTTCACATAGCAGCCACACAGAGCTCCTGGGCTGGGGGGGGTGGGATCCCCCAGACATCCAAGGTTTTCTATGGCCTACAACAATGGCCCACATTCTGGGTCCACAACCCACCTGGCCTTGTCTGATAAATGGTTTTGAAAGAGGACACACACTGCACCCAGTCCAGCATGTAGCCCGCGTGGCCAAACACTTCACTGTCTGCTGCTATATTTTATTTATGCTTCGGTGAGTATGATTTTTCCAGCATTTCTCCGACATCAGATGCGATGCATACCTGACTCCAGCTTTTTCTGCTTGGACCACTTGGTTTATGAGAAACTCTAAAAGGGTAAGGCGATTCAGTGCTGCCCATGCGTGAAGTTGAGGGACTCACGAGAGATAGATTTAAACAAAAAGAAGGGTAAAAATCAAAGCAGCTGAGGCCAAAATATTCTGACTTGTAGTCCTCAGTATGGGTCAAGTTTCAAAAACACTGACTCCCACATTTCCCATAATGCAATTACACAGTGTAATGTTCATTAGACCTTCCCTGTTTCCTACATGTTACTGTTTTTCCATTTCCACACTTCCAGTTAGTAGTGTGAACGCAGAGTCAAATGCAAGATGAGGATAATGACATCATCAGTATATATTTTTTTTTAAGCCTCTGGAGAAAACATTATACAACCATTTACACTGACTTATAGGAATCCTCATGATGAATAAACTTCCTGTACAAAATCAGTAGAGTGCCCCTTTAAGTTCTGACTCTTAAATTTAAATTATGGCTGTCATCAGTAGGATCATCTTGTCAAAAGCTATAACTGTGCCTTTAATTTTATACAACAACTGCATGACTACAGCTGATGGTCAAGAGCCGAATACTGATGCATTGTGCCTGTATCAGCAGAGCTTAGAAGAATTTATCTATTAGAAGTGGCGCATGTTTTTTTTTTTTGTTTTTTTTAATTGTGCTGATGCCGCACAAACAACAAGTAAGTACATTCTTTTTCTATAATTAACTGGCTTCATAATCGTTTGAGGATTAAAAGGCCAACTAATGACCAAAAAAAATGGGATTTGGTAAAATCAAAAAGGATTAATTACTTCTCACACTTTGCAAGGTGACAGTAATTACTTTCATCCACTCCAACAAAAAAAGGGAATAAAATAATTGGCAGACACTTAATTAAAGGTTACGGCTTTTACGTAATTGTGAAAGACAAGACAATTAAAAGTCCTATTATTCAATCAAGATACACATGGAGTAATTGGTGTGTTGCTCTCTGGAGGGCCGGCGAATGTGGGCTCTGTGAAGGGTGGAGAGGGTCTGGTAAACATCGAGACGATAGTGAGAAGGATGGACTGCTACATCCTCCTAACCCATCCAGACAAGGTTATTGCCAGGGTTCAAACTTCAGAAGGACCCAGGAGGCAAGTCGGCCCCCTCTATAACAGATTATGGTGAGCCCCATAAGAATTGAGAATGTGAAAACCTCCCATTAATGTCAAGGTTATATCAGTGAGACGCCTCAAAAAGTCAATGGGCGTGCTCCCGAGAGGCACTTTGTGATTTGTTACCTGGATTTTTCAGACAGCGCTACTTCACAGACTTGTTCTTTGGTGGCGATAAAAAGGCAGGTCTGGCTCCATCAACCTAAAAAGAACCAACAAAAAACATATATCCGATTTGAAATATGCAGCATTTGCAAACCATTAATCTGTCTCAAAATGTCAAACGGAAAATTTAATAGCACAGCGAGCAAATCGTTGTCCATTAAGCGAGATTCTACATTATATTCCTTGATATCTGGGCAGAAAAACCATTATGGAGATGAAAACTAGTTGAGAACATGCACAATAAAAATTTACCAAAAATTCTCCAGATATATAACACTAGTATGTTTGTGGGTTTAATCTAAGTTGAATATGATAAAATTGGTATGTTAAAAGTTTATTTTGGTGTAAATGTAAAAGATAAGGTTAAATATAAATGGTCCACAATCTCATACAAACTCAAAATAGTCAGTTTGTAATCATATTACTTATATTTCATAATTACATTTAATTGATTGTTACTGAGAGTTTTATAGATTTTGTTGTAGGCCTTCAGGTTCATCTTATCAACTATTAATTAATATTAGTGATACTCCTTGTTGCTGTGTAATGATTAAAACATCAGCTCAACTCAACAGACAGAGCAGACAGACAGTCCTAAACTTGGACAACAACCCTTTTCAATCTGAATCACTTCAAACTCATAAAAAAGTCTGACTCTCCACCAAAGTGCATATAAGAGGCCGTGACTTCTTGTCTGTGATATCTAGGTCAGACTTAATCAAACGTCAGATTCTCAACCCAAATGACTGATTCAGAGAGCAGCCATCACTCACGCCTGCCTCCTTATGGTCTGCTCTTAGACTCAATCTCTCTCTGCCTCCCTCTCCAATCTAATGGACAGAAGCCTCAATCTCTCCTCAGGTGTGCCGGCCAAGGTAATATTCCTCAGGTATCCTTTAATTACCTATCATTTAGTATTCATGGCCCAGGTATTCATCACCGCTTTGCTCGTTGGTCACTGGCTGAAGGATGAGGATTTTCTACGACGATACGCACTTCCCGAATGGAATTAGAGAAAATGAAAGATTTGCCCGGACAGGCAAGACAAGAGGAGGTTGGGCTGATGAATGACAACGATGCTGACTTGATACGGCATCTGAAAAGTTTTAAATAGGTCACAATAAGGCTTCATTGTGACTATTGAGAGGAATGCATTTCTCATCAAATCTGGCATTGGTGCCTTGCTTCCACTGTATTGTTTTTTTTTTCTCTCTACATGACACCAATTAACAATGATTGTAAACATAATTGCACAGGGTAGAGCTGAATCCTATACTGTCGAAAACCCTCCAGAGCCATTAATCTCTGACTGGCTATGCATCCATCAAGTTTTTAATTATGAAGTTAAATTTGTTCATTTACACTGTCAAAACACCAGTCCCTCATAATTGACTCATAGCTTGGTCATCTGCTCATCCTCAGTTATTCTCCGTAAGCAGAATGCAACATTTTTATTTTTTTTTTTGTCCAATTGCACCAGATTCACATTTAATTTGCCAAACTGCATGAGCTCAGCAAACCTGCACTCTTCATCACAGAGAATTATATTTAACTAAATATTAGCATTTTTTTAATGATCAAATGGAGTTATTATATAAGCTGTAATGCAGTGAGATATGAAATCCTATTGTGGGTACTATGGTAATTGTGCATCAAAAGAACAGCAAGCTGTATCCACGCGTTCTAATGCGGAAAATATGAGAGTGTGAAATCCACAGCTTCACAGACGTACCAGAAAGCCTTTGTTCAACTGGATGTGCCTTGAAGGAATGAACAATCTAATCAAAGCTTGTTCCCCCTGAAGAATACTGTTAATGAGTTGCAGCATTCTCGACATTTTCATTCTGTCTTGTGGGTATATATTCTAATAATTCTTGATGTCTAATTACCACAAAAAAAAGCTGTAAAACGTTCTAAAGATGGACAGAGCGTCTGCGAGGAGCAGGCGTAAGACGTAATGACACTATCGCTGATATACAGTGCATTATTTAGAGAGCTGACATTTACTGGTGAAAACATTTTGTGATATTTCGGATGAAAATTACCCGTGATTGCAAGGACGCAGCAGATGTTTAACAGGTCAACAATGACAGCAGTTCTGCAGCACCAAATGCTGTTGTTGTAGCAGCATTTTGCTCCACTGATTGAACCGTTTGACACCCGCTGTCACTCCTCTGCTACCCACATGCCAGCACACAACAGATGGAAACGGGGATGAAAATAATTATGCTAATGTTTTTTTTTTTGTAGATGCATTTCTCCACTTTGCATTCCAGTAAATGTTGCAGTGTCCATTGTCAGTGTGACAGCCAAGAAAGCCTGGAATGTTACTCCCCGCTAGAATCAAACCCACAAAGTGCTCTTTACCACTGTGACACATTGACTATGCCAATTGGGACGAGTAGTCTGCAATTTTTTTTCATTAAACTATTAAGCCATGATGAGAAGACATGATAATCCCCCTCCTCTTCAATCTTGCGAGCCAGGCTGCTCTCTCCCTATCAAGAAATTCCTTCCAAAAAGAGAACATTTGGCACAAGTCATATGTCAGAATGCAAAAGAGGCGAAGGGAAGAGACTCGGACCCAGCTAAGTAAAACAAAATTCTGCCATGCCCAAACAATACATAACGATATCTAAATTGCACTGCTGTTTGTGGGATCACGGGGGTCCAGTAAGCTTTCCTTTTCATGTGCCATGAAAGCGTTGTCATCAAGATGGACAGAAAGAGCGAGATGAACAAGATGCAAGCAGCAAAAGGGCTAAAAGCAACAGAGAAAAGCAAAAACAAAAAAAAAAGGGAAAAAAATGACATTGGAGGACGTTGGGAATAAATTAGAGAACGAATAATGTTCTACATCCTCTCCCACTTTGTAATTTGTCCCCCACTGGTGTGATACATCTTATAACTTAAAGTGTTACAAATTACTGCCTTTGTTTAAGTACAGACATTGGAAGTTGGAGGAGGCAAACACATCATTAAAATCTACTGAGGGGATACTGGTCATATTTGCATTATTTTCTTTAATGCTGGAGTACACTTTAAAAAGAGTCAAAATCCCAAATATCACACAGTTCTCCAGTTCTGTGCAGATTTTAGTCTGATTTAACTCTTTTTCTTTCCTGGCAAGCTTGGCCTCACGGCTCTCACCAACTCTTCCTATAAATCCAATGGCATTCATTTTCAAATGTACAATATAGCAGACAGACAAAAATGATGCATTAAAGCAAACCAAAAGTATTGCAGCTATTTTTGAGACCAAAGTAGTGAGTTTTGAAACAGTGAGTATTGAAATTACATTCAGCACGTGGCCAGAAACACGATTGCGGGATGTGGTTCTAGAACTGCTGAATGCGTAATCTGCACTGATCTTCAAAAACAGTTTTGCGGAATTTAATTGCAGGTATAGCCCCACCCACACTGGATTTTTTGATGCCAGTACTGATATTGGAGAGATGAAATAACTACAAAATTGATCATATTCCATTTTTTCCCTTCCTAAACACATAAAAACAGGAATTAATTATTTTAATAAGGAACCACCTACAATCATTTTTAATTGAACCAAGACATGAACGAGAGTTTGTCAGTGCCCCCTGGTGGACAAACTCTCCTGCAATCAGCATTTCAGTTATCATTACGTTTTCACTCAATATACATGCAATACATACATCTCCGATTAAGGTAATGATGGCTGATATATCTGCCCAGCCTTTATTTGGGGCTGGTCTTTAATTGAATGTGTACGATTTTAAAAATCTTTTAAGCATTATCTCTGTTGAGTTATTAGCTCCAGTTGGCTCCACGTGGAAACGTTTTGCATGGAGCACCCTGGGATGTTTTAATTTTGTTTTCCTCATAAGCAGTATGTAGTTGCAATAGACAGTATAGTAACATGACAAAAACACAGCGTGAAAATGTCATTTCAGACAGAGCTCCATAAGAACCATTCACAGCTCCATGAAAAAGAAATGCTTTCAAAAGGCCACGAGCTACGGAGGGGAGAGCACATCAAAATCACTTAAAATCCTGAAGATAAAAAAAGAAAAAGAAAGAGTGCAGTGAGAAGCAAAAACAAACTAGTGCTTCTCTCTATTCTTGTTGAGTACAAATACGGACGCAGCAGCGACGTTTCATGTGATGCTGCCTGAGGAAGACCGAAAGCACTGGAATGTCCTGCTGCTGCCGCTTTCGTCATTTAATCATGTACAACTAAAACACACTTAACCCTTTATTTACCCCATTCAAATCTAGCTATCCCAATCAAAGAATCATAAGCACACAGAGAACATATGGGTCTCAGAGCACATCTTGACCAAAACTTTGAAAATGAGGAAAGTCCTCAAGTCATCAAATTCTTAATTATGTCATTTTAGTAAGTTTGGCAATAACAGGCCAGTTTGCCTATAGGAGTCCTGGAGGGTGGCTGAGCCTGAAATACAGGGGCAAATGACAAGCCCAATCAAAGCTAAGTTGAGAGTAATGATTGATAACAGTTCTCTTGCAACATTCAGGACAAGCTTGCTGGATGAAGTCCATCTATGTTGACATTCATCATAGGGGAAGAATTGACAGCAAAAACTCTCAGTTAAGTCAGGTCATGCAGTCAATGCTTGTCAAAAACAGAAAAATCAGAGCAATGTAACATAACTGCTACAAACGAGGGGTAGTTGAAGTGTTCAGAGTTGAAACGCAAGGCCTCTGGCCAGAAGCAGGAAATTACTGAAACAAGCTGTCTCTCCACCCCATCATGTTTCTCTTACCTTCTGTGATCATGTGACTAGAAATCTACCTGAAGCACATATAGGATCCATTGACAGAATCCCATTTCAAAATAAAGATTATATCCCAACTGCATGCTTTAAGTTATTTAAAGGATGGGACCCGCTTAGTTTGACAGTGAGACACTTTTTGTGGAAACATGGGTTCACTGTGGTCTGATATACAAGGCTCATAGGAGAACCTCAGAGGGACTAAAGCCATGAGTATGTTCTAAAGAAAACTGAATACGTCAAGATCTTAAGGGCAAAATCGTCAGATTATGGCATCGATATTTAGCCAAACCCAATCCACCTAATAAACCCCACAACTCGACCTTCTCAGATCTTTTGTCTGCACCTGCTGTTCCACCCTGGTTCTGGGTCAGATCTCTCTTAAATTGCCTTGTGTCTGTATAGGACTTGATTGGACCTAACAGTACTGAAGGAAGAGAATAACATCAGCAACACATGCTGCGTCTTTAGTCAAGCAATGAAAAGGCAACAAATTACCGACTTGAATTGGACTTTGTCAAACTAATGAACGCTTTGCTTGGCTTTTTGTTGGCAGCGTGTTTTAAAATTCAGAGTTGTGAGATGTCATAGTCATAATTGAACTGTTCTCTCAATTTGCTTGTGATTTTTCAAGTTGCACTTTGCTGCATTATTATAAGGATTCAGCAAGTAAAACAACTTAGGTTAAAAATATTTTCCATGTGCTACCTGCTTTTTTCCTTTCATGATGCAAAATCATATCATTGCACTCTTTTTTTCTTTTTACAGCAACCTAGTGTTTGCCAGATATCACACCCATCCATCAAATTTGAGAAAATAAGAGTAAAATACGGGTTGAGAGTATCACACGACCTCACATGGACCAGGATTTTGTCAGAATATGCCAAGTCTATCTGTTTATCAAATGTCACCCCGAACTCCCTCACACCCAGCAAACAGATGAATAAGAAGCCATTTTCAGAGACTGTTTGGGTTGCACCCTCTTGCTCACCGCCCCGCACCAGATGAGAGTCCCCACTGACAGAGATTACAGAAGCAAGATGAAGAAAAGCCTCAAGCTGTCTCCAGGCTTTGCACAGAAGACAACAAGGGACATCCTGCTGCATGCCACCTTGTTGTTTCTTTTGTGCCGTAAATGCTCGGTGCTGCGAGAACAGATGAAGAATGTACGCCTGTTAAAACTCTACAATGAACCTCTGTAGCTGGCTGTTTAGATTTGTTTTAATTATATTGCGGCTGGGGGCTGAGTTCAGAGAGAGATTCCTCCAGGGTTATTTCCTGTCAGCGTTAATACACGTTAGAGACTTGTTAACTGATGTTCACTTCAAGCAAGTTTCACTGAGTGTTTTCATGGTATTTTTGTACACAGTAGTAGTTCAAGTATAGGAAATGTACATGAATAGACAACATTATATTTGTCTGCTTGTGAGTGCAATAAAGTTGTCTTAAATGCTTAAATCATAACTGTCAAATATCAAAATTAATGCACGACAAATGAAAAATAAAATAATAATAATTATGGTGAATTTAAATGTAAGTAGGCTGAATTGCTTCTAGATACACCACCTGTGTTGCAATACTCTTGCCTGTTTGGTAATTTTGTGACCATTAAAAATGTAACCCAATTATAATACAGTGTGCCTGTTTGGTTTTTTTTCTTTTTTTTAATGCTTTTTACATCTTCCTTGTTTGGAGCAGTTCAGACAAACTCGAACAAACAGGCCGCTTCATAAGGTGGCTCCTGGCCTGCCAACAAGCAAACTGTGTTGTGTTTGTTTGTGGCGTGAGAGCAAAGCAGACAAATCACAGGACTGTGTGAGAGCAGACGTGCGATTCTGTCATAAATTTAAAAACGTAACCAGTATTAAAAATCCATCAGATAATCATGAGCTGTCAAGAAAGTCATCCACTTATCGCAACAATGTGAAGCTGATTTTTCACATCAGCATGTGAGTACAGAGATTTTCTCTTAGAGTGAAAATGTGTTCAGCTTCTGTTCAACTCCATGTATTTTAGAAGTTCTCCTACAATAATTGAATGAAAAGAGAAATGTTGCATGCACCCAATAAATAACCTTCCATAATATTATAGTACACAATACCTCTTTTTGTCTTGTTTCTGTATGTTCATCACTATTTATGTCATATATATATATAAGGTCCAGTTACGGGTCTTTGTGACACCAGAGAAGATAATTAAACACATATGAAGCAGTAAAGTGCTGGATGAGTCGCTGTCAGTCACTGGAATTTCATTTGCTCATGTGGAAAGTGAATAAGTTACCTGCCAGTGCTTATAACTTCATGTTTACGTCTCTCTTGTTTGCTGGTTTGTAAAAAAAAAACCTAAGCGAACTGAAGCACAGATGAGAAAGTGACCTTTGTCCTTGTTATAAAGATACTAAGGTCATTATGAAAGAGAGATGATTTTTAAATGTGTGGCTGCCCTTTTGTTTGCAATGAGATCGTGGATTGTGCATTTAATACTCTCATGTTTAATCAGCAATCTTCATAGCTGCATGAGAGCTGTACAGATTTTAGTATTATTAAAAAAAATACTCACTGAGCAACTTCTAAAACCAATTTATGCGGGGTGAGGCTTGAAAAAGATGCACTGGAAACTTGCAAAGGAAAGACAGTAAATCAGAATGTATAATAGCATTCTTGTGAGTGTGGGTTACTAATATTCCACCGCCTTTTTGTAAAGCGCTTAATGTCAAATAAAAACTATATTATAAAATTGAATGAGGCATTTAATAGAGTCTGGAGCTGCAGGAGCACGCTGGCCCAACATGATTTCTGGGGTGAATTCTAATAAGAAATAGATCCTCAGAATGCTTGCTGAGTGGGAGAGAGACAGGAAGAGGGAAGAAGACAGTGACTTCAATAAGAATGGGAGTTCACTGACAGCATTAGCTACGCCAAGCCTTTTGTGCTTCCCTCCTGCATGTGAATACTACATTTGCACTTTTCTGCATCCTCTCTGCTTTGCAGAGAAATCCTATGGAAATCCTGAATATTTGACCTTGTTTAAAAATTTACATCTCGCACACGTCTAAACATACAATAGGAAAGATATGATAAGAGTGATGCAAATAGAAGGAGCCAGCGGGGGGAGGCCCTCGACTGGCGTCTGCATATCTTCACTTATAGAGCATACATCCGAGGATTATTTACTGACTTGCTCGAGCATTCACTCAATACTTATGGATATTCCTCACTCACTTCTGATTCGATATCAACTTGGCAAAAAAACTCTGCCACTGCCACTGCCGCTCATGTTTATCAGATCAATGGCACATCCAGCGAAATTGATTGGGATAAGATTTGAAAGGAAGAGTCTATGCTCAAAATTCAATCAAAATCAAGAGCTACTTCAGCAGAAGTCCCACTTAGGATTGATCCGGCGATACGAGGTGCGGACGGTAACACTGACACGCAGGTACACCTCGGGCCCGCCGGGGGAATAAACATCGATATTGCACTCAGGATAACATAACGTGATTTATCAGTCGCGTTTAAAAATTCTTGGGGGCCATTTGAGTTAGCTCTGATGGAAAAGAAGAACTCCTGAGGAGCCCTGCCAGACTTTTGAAGGGTAAACTTAAATCACTCCTTTCTAAATAAAATGTCCTTCCTGCTTTGTCTTTACCCTCTATGGCGCAGGCAGACTATTATCTATGACATATGCACGGCGGCCGCAGCAGACGAGTGCACGGTGCCCTTCGCTTGAGTTATAGTTGCCATCTAAATGTATAATATGTGACTTAAAGTGATGATTAGGCCTTGTTCCAATTTTTTTTTTCTTTTTGTAACTCCGTATACTCACATGTCATTTTGCAGCGGCTAACAGCGGCCTACGGCAGGCCCTCGCAGCCACCCCGGATTACTGTAAATTGCTGCGAAGATAAAGCTGTTGCCTGGGAGCCAGACAGGACAGTAATTCTCCACTCCACTCCTATTATGGGCTTTTCATTTATTCCATTTACTTCATACCGACTGAATGAGACTAAACTCTTTCTTCATCATCCTTCTACTGCTACCATCCGCCTGCGTACCTGCCCTGCCCCGAGAATGGATGCCATCCGACAAATACCAAAGCTCAGTCAAGCTTTGAAGAAAAATAACAAAGCTGACTGAAACTTTATTATGTCTATTGTCTTCACCTACTGGAGCAAACAAAAGCTCTCTGCTGGCATAAATGACCTCCTTGCACAAACCAAATTGGAGCATCACACCAAAATGTGAAACTAATCCTGAATTCATGAGATTAAAGAAGTTGTGCTCAGTGGCGTTAAAAGGAGAAATAATAATCTGGCAGACACACTCCATTTCATTTCCTGGATGCTGACATGCAAATGAGGCTCATTTGTATAATCTTCCCAAATGAAAAACAGATAATCAAATACCATCAGAAGGCATTAATATTCAATTAGGTGTCGCTTATGCAAAGTCATGCAGTTGAAGGAATTCAAAGGGATGGCGAGTGGACCACTCTGGGAAGAGAAGGCAAATTGGCATACACAACATTTCCCAGCTTCTTGTGTCATGTCGAGTGACTGAGCGCCATGCTTTTACTGTCTATCAGCACATTAGTAATGCTCCCTCAAGTCTTTTTCACCAGATTGGTATTTCTCCACCAACACAAGGTGCACTTCTATTTCATATATTTTTAATGTTTATTTTTATAGAAAAGACTGCACAACAGGGACCAGCACCACATGCCACACCACAGCATTTACAATATGAGCTAGTTTGCACACAGGTTTAGAAGAAAATACATAAACCTCAGAGACAAGCACCAGATCCTTCATGCTACATAATTAATCTTTTAATAGTTGTAATTTGAGTTTAAAATGATCCTGATCATGATCCATATTGAGTTCTGGGCGTAAGAAGTTCTACATATTGATCCCACAAATAGAGAGAAATGTCTGTCCAAATGATGATTTACAAAAGGTCACCTCATTTTGAAAATAGCAAATTTAATCAAATTATCAAGTTTCTTGATAAAAATTCTTCCAATTTTTAACTATTCGTTACACAGTAACTTCAAAGTGAAAATATTATAGCATCCTAAATCAACATATTTAAACATTTAACAAACTCTAAAAGTCTAAATGTACCGGAGTTTGGTCATTATTTCAACAGGCTTTGCACATTTATGGATAGATATATTTTACATACAGAACCTTCAAACAATGTTGCCACGTAGCTTTATATAACCATCTCATCTGCATATATCTTAAAACCTGCTCCATGACATGATTCTGTTAGTGCTTTATATAGAGAGAGAAGTGGGCCGAGGACAGAACCCTGTGGCAGAAGATGATTTCTCATTTTAATGACACACTGTTCTAATTTAAATTGTAGGATTTAAGAGTTTTATCAGATACGTTTTATAAGAGTTTATAAACGAGAATAGCATTTTTCAATGTTTGAAATAACCTTTTAAGATTTCAGAAAAACAATGCTCACACCATTTTGTGATTTAGGTTCAGGACCATCCTGATGGAGTCCTGCGCCCGTGATCATTTTCTCTGTGACATGTCAGTTTGTGCACCCTGTCTCATCCCTGCAATTTTACACGACCGTCTTTGGGTTAAAACCGAGCCGACCCGGGCCAGATGTGGCGCTGACTTGACCCATGCAGTCAGCCTCATCGCAGCCCGTCTGCTGAATACTAATGTACACCTGCTCATGGTTGCGCAGGCTAAATAGATGTCTTGTATTCATTCAGAGTCAGATCCTGCGGTCTCTCGTATCTGCTCTCTTTAACCCATGTTTTCCCCTCAGACATAATATTATAAGGCAGGGATAGCCTCACTTCAATCACGCAACGCCTTTTCTACGTACTAAGTATTGAGCTCAGAGCTGGAGAACGTTCGGATGAATAGCAACACTGCTCGTATGCTATGTTACCGATTTTGAACACGTATACATAACTGTGGGAATTAGTTCCAAGTCTCTCTCCCACATTTGCTCCATTTCTTCCTCTTGTCTCTTTTTCAAGTTAGAAATCCTCTTAAGAGAGGTTCTCCAAAATAACATTATCTTCAAACAAACATTTCACTTTTAATCATTGCATTTTTCTCCCTTATACAATTCACCGTGGTATTGCAGGCCCTTTTGAAGCTGTTCTTTTTCTGAGTGTCCACTGGGATTTGCTCCCCTGTGGCCTCTCTGCTTACACCAAAGCTTCTCTTTTCAAACCCAGCTTTGAGTAAAGAAGGAAAATGGGAAAAAAAAGAAACCTCATAGGGAAATAGGTGGTGAACTGATGAACAATTCACTGGTGCATACCTGACAGGAATAGCGATTTTATCACCTTGTCTGTTCTCAGTAACACAGAAATATGATTTCTCACTGGACATTCACATGTCAGTCAAGAAGTTAGTCAGATACTGCTCACACACAAATACACACACTTCCCCACGCTCAGTTCATTACACACATTCATGGTGCTTTGATGAGCCAACAAGGAAGGACGAAGACAAAATCTTTTCAAGCTACCTGTGTTAATCTATTTTCAGAAACACAAAGAAACTTCATGAAACAATCAAACATTTTTTTTGTTCCTTTTTACAATTATTACAACTGTTTATCTCTCTCAGGCTGTTTCTCATATTTAGAGATCACGTCTTCTCGGTCAATCCAAGGCCTCTCAGCACCTATTTAGACAGGAATATCGAATGAACCCTACTGGCGATATTGTGTTACTTTGCTCAAGGGCCACATACATACTTTTCCCAGTTCTTTCAATCACACCTCATGTTCTTTAATGGGAGTTACAGCAGCATTAATGGCTCTTTTTTTCCCTTTTTTGGCTAATAAGGAGCCAAGAGAAGTTGTAAACACTGCAATAAAATTTGTCTCCACTAACTTTAACTTTTTATAATTTTGGCTCTTATACTATATTCTATTCTTTCTACACCACTAACAGTTCACTGCTTGGTGCCCAACAGGTAGTGTGGGTTTATCTGCCCTTTTTTTGGTAAATACATGGCAGATGAGACTGAAGCGAACAACAGAGTTGTGTGCTGTTAAACCAAAATACTGCGCTAAGATGATACTTCACATGGAACAAAACATGCCCAGTTCCATTCAAAAATCTGTCACTTTATTCGTGCCTGTGCTTTATTGGCTGATATTTAACGTTGCAATACAATATAAATAATCGGTTTGTCAAGCTGATAAAGTCTATGAAAGTTAAAACTTCACTCAAATAAGTGTTGCTTTGTCAATAAGACGTGTGTCAAATATACAAACACTACAACAATTTATTTGGCAGCTATGTAACGAGTTAAGTTGGAATCTCTAATCAGAATGATTTCAGTCAGGTTGTAAAAATATTGTCCATGTAGGTGCAGCAGCTGTTGCATGCATTGTCATATGCAATTATTAATTAGTTCAACTTCAACATTTTTTTGGTTCACAAATTAATTTTGATACTAATGTTATATCTGAAATAAGATTAAAACTGCCACAAGACTTAACCAGGCAAAAAAAGCTTTTTACTAATACAAACAGTTGATTGTTTACTGTTATTTTTGAATCATGGATTTGTAAACTAACTAGGCAACTAGTATCTGTACTCTTTAATTATACACAGGTTCAAATAGACATAAATAGACATTGTTTCTTTGATATTTAGCACTTTTTTTTAAATGATGATATCAGCTATTAAACAGCACCACTTTCTGTGACTGTATTTTGGACGTAGACAACAATAACTCATTAATCCTGAAGCGAAGAGATTGTCCAGGACGATTCACATTTGAATATTCCATCAACATACTAGTTTGAGTTGTACAGGAATGAGCAGAGAGGGGGAACAAAAGACTGCAGAGGAAGGGAAACTGCAATCTAGAGTTGAAAGCCATGGCTGTCTAACCCATGACTGATGTATTGATCGAAGGAAGCAGGAATGAAGCATGCTGTACAGCAATTATGCATTTTGACATCTTTATATACCGTATGTCTATGTGTGTTTCTCTCTTGCTTTGACCTCGAAAGAGATGTAAAGCCATTTGAACTGAGCCTTTCCTGTGGTTTCACAATAAAACATAAACCTTGAAACGTACAGTGTCTCATCCCTCATTAAAGGTGATGTACTGCCATACAATCTTTTTCTTACTCTGATCACTGGTACAATACAGTAACTGAAATGTCACACTACATACCTGTAATAATATTAAATTAATGAAGGAAAGGTGGAAAGTTCATTTATTGTGACATTTATTTCCTCATTTGATGAAGTATTCAGAAATCAGCTTGTTGTTATAATGAAATGTAGGATTTCATTTAAACTATGGCCTGTGGGCATCAATTGAATTGAGACGACTATTAAACAACTGAGCTCTTTACACACATGTACCATGCTGAATACACAAGGGCCTGACGCAACCTGGACCGAGTCCTGACGTTCGAGCCTGCTTTGCTTTCAATGCAAAGTTGAGGTTTGACTGAACAGTGTTAAAGTAATAGTAAGCACTACGAAGAAATATTCAGACTAGAAAATCCATCTGATGGAGACCCTGTTTCTAGTCTTTGTGCACACTTTTTAAAAATCATTCATTAGCCTTCTGAATGAATACAAAACACAAACTATAGGTATGTAAAGACAAATCTAATCCAATCAATGAATCATTGAAGTGGACATTGACGGAACAACAACAAAACACAATCACAAAAGAGCAGATAACAAATCCTCAGCGATTACCTGATGACATCTAAATAAGAACATACCCCCAAACACTTGACATTGTTGTATGTTCAAGCCCATTTTCACATTTTCTATTAGGCAATAGAGCATTAGTGTGAGATCAACAGGAGCCCATGGATTCCGCAGGCTACAGCCGTATCCAGGAGCACACATAAAAAACAGTGACCTCCCACAGCGTTTGAAGTTATGATTTATGGATCGGCCGATACTATTCTTTGTTCTATTCAAAGCGTTGACGGCTGATAAGGCCCAGCACAATGGCCAGATTAGAGGCACGATTGGACACATCCCCGAGACGTGTAGTGTTTAAAATCTCCTCACCGCCTGTAATTCTGCCTCTCTCTACCCCAACCCTGTAACAACAGACCCTTGATAATGTTATTGCTCATGGTTCATGACCAGGGAAGATAAGAGAAATAGGTTTCTTTAAGCCCTGCACAGGCTTAACCTATGACTCTACTTATAGCAAGCCCCAAAGACCCAGACAGCCCTGTTAGCTTTAGTTTTGTTCAATACCTCAATACAGTACGTGACAGATTTTAATACTTCCACTATACTGTATGTGTTGTGCGCAGGAATGAAAACATTTACTGCTTATGCAAATCCATATCCGCAGTTTGAAACGTTCCTCTGAAAATGCAATCCGTGCCAAGCAGCATCATCACGCACGTGACTCAACCTCATGTGTAATGTGCAGCCTTTGGGTTCGTAAAACCCCAAATAATTATGAATATTACTTAATTAATGTACCAATAATGAATGTAGTGAAAATATAATCAAACAAATTAGGAACAGATCTTTACACATGAGGCCTTTTTTCAGTTGCAGCAGAATGTAAAATTACTCGCCACTGATTTACAGCTGCACTAATCAATATTTTTATGCCAGCAGTGCATCAAAAGGCAATGTGTAATATGAAAGGTGTTGCTCCTATTGATGAATTCTTGCAGAGAATATCGCCCATCCCTGCTGTTCCTCTCGGCTCTTTAGAGGTTAGGTCTGGATCTATGCGAACCAGAGAAACGCTCATACATCGATCTTACACTACCTGCCCAGCGCAAGAGCAGCCTAAGTTAGCAGCTCGGTGGTGAACATAGTGGAGCATCACATGAGTTCGTGGAGAGCAAAACAAGAGCTTGTTCTTCTGCCCCCCAAGAGGCCAAAATATCAATGAATGTCGACAGGGACCCAGGCAGAATATTTCAAAGCTAAGGCACCTGGACATCGAAGGGCTGACACTTGGTCTTTGTTTCATAGATTACAGTTATTTTATTCCTACAATATAAAGGTCAGAACCTAAAGGAGAAGTTTTAAGTTCACATGATGATATGATGCTAAGACTCAAATCACAGCAAAGATGATTTCCACATGCAGCTGGAGCTGAAGTTACAGATGCTGCAACTTCTCAAACGAAAAAGTCAGGACTCAGACACACCAGCACACGTGCGCTCACGTTTACCGCTGCACGCTATCTGACACAACTCTCCCACAAGAGAAATGCAGCTCGGATATAAAGAACAAAGGGATGCGGTGCTGACAACAGGTATACCATTGGGGTTATAAAGTGGGTACCTCCCATCACAGATGTTTAATTGAATTCAGCCTTCAGCACCTCCAGCAGGATCAACCATAAATTGTGGTATCCATGAAACACCCTCCCCTGTACCTGCTCTCAGTTCTAATTAAACCCACTTGCACCATCTCTAGTCTTACATTCTACACACAAGCTGTACCTATATTTAGACTAATACTCAGCTCACACCATCTCATTGCTTTATAAATCATTCCTTTGTTTCCGTTCCATTGTTAACATCAAGCGTACCCTGATTGTTTAAATACACTTTGCTCAACAGTTCAGGAGCCATAACATGAACTGCAGCCACTGACATCACATCAATACTGAGGTTTGTCATATTGCTGCAAACCTATTAGATTTAATTCCTTACTCTTATAGGAGAATATGTTACATAAGTACATTGTAGCTGCACAGTGATCCTATGACTCCACCCTATCACCGCACAGAGCAATGATACGGAGCAAGGTAGAAAAACCCCAGATTGTATTCAATGACATTTTTTTCTTAACTCAAATACTCTCTGCAATAAGTGTGCATGGGAAATGCAGTGAGGTTAAAGTTAGCAAAGTTTGTGGTCATGGCAAACACGGTTAAGATATGAAGTTAAACTTTGAAGGGCCCTTTTTTTTTATTAGTGCTTCATTTCAAGATAATGCACTTTCATTTACAACCACATATACTGTATCAACTGGCCGGATCACAAATCTGATTGCAATCCACCTTCATTTTCCTGGAGTCAACTCAACTTCAGTCCAAATGATGGTGGCAAAGTTCATGAAGCTGATTGGTAACAGTTTAGTTAGCAGCTAAGAGCTATCCATAAACTAAGAAAACATGGATGGTTTGCATAACAAAAGTTTTATTGTCTTGATGTGGTCTCACTCACTCGGCTCTCTTACCCTGACAGATCGTCACATTGTGTAAATACTAATTGTTGGATTGTGATAGGTTGACATACAGGGTATCGCACTTCTCTTTCATAAAGGTAGTGAGCAATGTGGACTCTACATGCATTTTAAGCCTAAGTGACAGAAACACTGTAGAAATTAATCTCCACTCAGAGCATTATCTGCTCTGCTTGTTGCCCACATTGTTGACATCTACCAAATACAGCCGCTAATACAACCGTTCTTTGTACTTTTCAACAATGAATGCAAATGCAAATGCAGAAACTTGTCTGATGCTAGAAGAGAACAGGGCCGCCTCTCAAAACTACTCATCATGAATCATAACAAATGAGAAATTTCCATTCAGTACGCGAGAGCAGAAAGAAATTATCAGAGCCTTCATTTTGAGAGGCCTCTGAAAATGGGTTGAACAATTGATAATGGTAATGCAGTCTTCAAACATGTGAGTGAGTTGCAGGCTCAAGGTTAAATATGATCAGCGAAATTGAATCTGACAAAGCTACATAACAATCCATCTTTGGATATTAAACATTTCAAATTTTCTGAATTAAGGACTAATAAGGCTGCCGAGATGAGTGCGAGATGGATGGTCTCGGTGAACAATCGCAAAACTTATCTGATGAGAGTAAATGGCATCTGAGTTGACATATGATACTGTTGAGAGAAGAAATGAAGTCGTAAATTATTTTGCGTCCCCTGAGCTGCTTTTTCAAAGCGTTTGCAGAGAAATCAGAACATTTCTACAGGTTGAAGTGACTCAACCTGCTGTTTTTCTTGAATATTATGTGGTCACCATGTGATAATCTTAAATTGACCCCGTTATCTGTCACCATTGGAAATGGTTATCAGGAGATTACACACCATGATGTCCTTAATTGTGTGAATCACATTAATTATCTGGATTGCTGCTGGCTCTGTTCTGATGGCAGAATATGCATGACGCTTTGAACAAATGCTTTAAAAAAACGAGTATCTGAAAGTGACAGACGACTGACTGTCGGCTAAACCCCGCCCCCTGAAGAGCAACTGTCCAATCAAACTTAACTTTTTGAAGCGTTTGGACAGTGGTGTCTTTTTCTGGCTTTCATAAAATGACCAGAAAATGCAAGGAATGGATTCAACTATGTGTTTGTTTGCTGTAAGGGAGCTGCAAATGTTAGTATGCCCAGCTACAGATTAGGTTAGAAAAATACCTGTTCAGAACATCCACAGTGTCGGAGCTGGCAAGAGTTCAAACTAATTACAGCCTCTCTGTCCTGCTCTTTATTTGGATTGGGAAAGTTTACACTCCAACAACTCCAGCGAAAACTTGTGTTAGATGGGCCGACTTTTCCCAAATTCATCAGTTATTCCTCGTCCTCAGATCCTTTTTCTTTCTCGCACTATTTGAAAATACAAACAGAAAAGCACGAAAGACCTTTTTTTCACAGCAGACATTTTGACTTGTCACAGCAGGGAAAGCACAGGTGGAACCGGTGACATTAAGGAAGGTTCTGTTCCATTAAGTCCCAGGAAGCCTAATGAGCCAACGTGTACAATACCAAACCCTGGAACTGGCTCGCCTTAATAGAATACAGCTGCCGTTATTAATTACAACTGTGCTTTTTCAGCTTGGACTTGACAAAATGTCTGCTGTTCAAAAAGTTTTCTAAAAGTGTTTGTTGTCCAAGTATGTCTTTTCTATAGGACACTATCTATTTTGTATTTTTTGTCACTTAATTTTATCCATTGTATTTTTATGATGCCTGTTTTCGCTTTCATCTGATTATTAATCGGAATTAATTATAACTGGTCAACTGTTACCATTGGCCTCTATTCAAAGTCAATTACAGGTATCTATGTTTCCCATAATTCAATTTTGACATGTTATAATTCAAAGTCAACATTACCGTCATGTAGTTTTGACAATTTGCTATTCTAATTGATGATGCAACTCAATTCTTCACTACTCAAAATATAAGTTGTTGAGATCAGCATTTCAGTTCTTACGAGTGACATTGTTCATGATCAATATCTACAATGGCTCTTACATTACAGTTATCATAAATGAAATTCTCTAGATGGGAATAGAATATGTAAAATTCAATAACGAGTCAAAATTAAATTAGTGACACGTTGGCATGGAACTGTAACTTGTAAGAATGCAATTTCAGATATCCGAATTACAATCGTAACTAGTGAAAATTTTATTGCTGCTCATAACAATTATATTTGAGGTATCTAAAATTTCTTTTACAGCTAGTCAGAATTAAATCTTGGGTATCAAAAATTATTATTAGCATTGTAACTATCTTCACTGACATTTACATGGTTCGTGTTTTAGAATTAATCTGCAACTGTGTGAGTTGACTGACATTAAAAGTCAGCCAGCTCACAAAGTCATTTCAGCCCATTGTTTAAAAAAAAAAAATTATTGTGAGTGACTGTGACACAGTAAACTGTTTATGTGCCGTGCTGGAAATTGAAAGCTTGACAGGTGCAGCAAAAGTAATTAAGGGAAGTGTAGCTGAGCGAATGGTCAATTGATAAACGCCGCGTGTGAATGGGCCATACTGGTTTTCCATTAAAATAAAATACGGTTCGGTCAATTCACGTTCTCCCCTCATCTTGAAAAGGAACTTGTGTACAAAGTTGGCAACATAACAAAGTTTGACAAAGTGTGTGTGTGTGTATGTTTGTATGTGTCTGTGTGTGGTGGATGTTGGGGGAATAGCTGTTTATGAGGGGATCTTGACGATTTATTCCAGACAGCTGCATCGTTGACAGGCCATCATTAGCAGAGTGATTCCTCAGGTTGTTTCATTCCCCGGTGGCCAAGACAAACTGCACAAGATCTTAATTGCTGGTATGAATAAAAGTTCATTTTCCAAGGGGTGGTATCATTATAAATGCAGTATAAAAGATTACTAGGAAGATGAATATGTCAAGTACTGTACTCTCGCACTCCTGCAATAAAGAGGCTAATAAACCTGAGATGGGCCAGAGGGTTATTCGGGGACAATACGGAAGATAAATGCTGTTTATCTCTAATTACAGTACATTCTTACGACTGTCTAAGTTAAGAAAGGTGTAAGAAAGAGAGAAGCCGACGGAGGGAGCGACAAACAGAGACAAAGAACATTTCAAACCGCAGAGAGAGCCTCTTTTGAAAGCCTGTCTCGGGATAAAAACTATTTTCCACCTAATCTTCTTTGCGATTGTCCAAAAAATGTTTTTTGACAGATAAATGAGAGGTTGTCTGTGTTTTGAATGCCTGAGAAGTCAGGATGTAGCACTGAAAGCCATTCTGAAGTGAGCTGCAGCTTGGAGAACGCCGTGTGGTAAAACGCTACCCATTATTATTGTGGTCAAGGGACTGTGGAAGAGGAGGTATTAGGACCGGTCTCGGGGGACGGGCACTGGGAGTTTAGGGGCCTTAGTGTAATATAGCATGGGAATAATGATGAGCCATATATCCCTGATATCCACTTCACTAAATAGCTCTTTTGTTCAGTGAGGCGTTACTGCACGCTTCGTGGTTCTCGAGACAAAAGCTCTAAAGTATTCTGGAGAACATTCAAGAGGCACCATGGGGTGAAAACATGACAGTTTATTAAATTAAATTAAATTCTGCAATTATCACATATAAGAACATACATTTTTACCCTTTTATGTATTTAATGTGCACTTTATGTAAACACATTAAAAATGTCAAAGTAGTCAACTAATTCGATTTTAAAGACAAACTCTAACTTTGGTTTGAGACTCCGAAGTTTAAAGCTGCTTTCCAGTCTATGCTGTGTTTCAAGACACTGACCTGGCTTTATGCTCTTTGGGCTGATGAAACCCAATTCATAAAGTAAACGGGCTTTTATTTTTTCGTTCTTGCGAAAGTGAGATTTTCACCCTACTGTTTTTTACTTGGCGGCTGCAGGGTGTTCTCAAGTCGGCCACGTGAAACTGTGCTACAACAAATTCACAGTGACGTAGTGTCTGCAGTGTTTGGCAGTCTTCTCCACTTCCATCAAGAGGAACTACAGGAAGAGTTTGGCTGGGATGTGAGTGCATGAGTCATATGATGATGAAGGATGGCATATTGTCAGACTTGGACTTAGGGGAGCCCATGGTAGGTGTACACCAATACTCAACAGCTAAGGCTACTGCTGCTGAGTTCTGAGTCTCTCCGGGAGCACTTCCTCTCAGGCTATGTACAATCCGTCCTCCTTCACTATGATTGGCAGACCCTTGCTCTAGCCATCACACTAAGTCTAAAAAAAAACTTACATAAGCGTCTGATTGATGAAGAGTAGAGAGTTTAGAGGAAGTTTTGCTGGAGAGAATTGGTTCGGAGCAAGAACTCTCTTTCCTTTTAGCAATCAGAAACAATTCTAGCCAGGGCATTAAAAACAACAACTCACAGCATTTATCACCATGGACTGGCTGAATCTGGTTGGCTGTGCAGTATGGAGAGGCTGAAGATGTGATGACACAATGCATTAGTTGGACTATGCTTAATTAATTGTGCGTCGCGCAATATACACTCAACCTCAGTTGTAAATTAATTATGAGACATGTATTATTAGATGATGTCCTATGATCTATCATGAGCAGTCAATTAGAAGAATTCCTTCCACTTATGTTGAATCCAGACTACATGATATCAGCCCGACCCGACAGATGTTTGGTGTCGTGGCTGAAAACGGGCATCAGGTGTGATAATTGATTATTTTATCCTGTGTATATAGCATCATATTGCACAACCACCAATAACACATCTGGGACACCGAATGAGAATTGTTTAGCCTTGCATTATGAATTCCACAACTTGTTCCACAAGAGTGCAGAGCGCTCCTCCTTGCACAAGTGTAAACATGTGCAAGAAAGTGCAATGATGCTGTAGGCACCTCAGATAATCCGTGGATCGGGCGGGGCGAAAAAAATTAACATCCTGATTAATAGCGGACGGGTTGCGGGTGGGTGCACAGCAGTGTGACTTCATCGATTATTTAAATTAGGATTAGTCAGTATGGTAATTAATATTCTGTGTTTTGCTACACATCAAAAGGTCACACCAGCAGTTCAAGGTTCATAGAGTGAAATTGTTTGGAGTAAAGGAGCTGTCCTCTTGATTAATCCTGAGCTCAATCAGAGTTGTCAAAAAATAAATAAATAAATAAATCAGAAGCTAAAAGCTCATTTCTGCTTCCTCTGACCTGTCAAGTTTAAAGCTATAGTTTTGCCGCTCAACTGTCCAACAATATATAGTCTGGTCTGTATCCAGCATGAGGAGGCACTATGCATTGTTGGGATTTGTGAGGCCAAATGTATGAATGCAGCCTTCCATGTTTGCCAAAAAGGGCAGAGCATGTTAATTCTTAGGCTGAATTCATTATTGCGAAAGTTGTGAAATTGCTGCAGGATAAACCTACATGTTTTCCACGAGTAGTTGCACATTGCATTCATATGTAAATGTATGTGCAAGTGTACATGTTTTTCTTCCTTTGTATAGGCCATAGATATGTGATTATTGATGTTGCATTCACTCCTGCATAAACTCCAAATGAACCAAAACTATTACACTGCACACAAATAAAAACAAACAAACAAAAAAAGTGAACTGAAACTGTGACGGGTATTTCAGCTCAACTTGGTGGGAAAGAAGTAGAGGGCAAAGCACAGTCAACCTTGTTCTCTTTCATGCAGGCTTTTCCCTTTTATAAACGTTAATTTATTATAATCACTGCTTAACTGCTATATTGCTCAACTTCTTTACGACATTTGAATAAAAGCATTTTATGTATTTTAATGTATCACAGCAGCAACAAAAAGGGCGGCACAAATATACATAAAAAAACATAATGCCTTTCAAACGCTGACTCCAGATTGAACTTCATTTAAATTTTTAAATGCTTTAATAGTTGAGACAGTGCGAGCGTAAATGCGCTGAGAGTCATTTCTAAAACTTACAAACAATGAAAAATTAATAGAGTCCATTAAGGGAGCAGCAACTTTTAATGTTCTGATACAGTGATTTGCATCAGTTCTATTTTATCAAATGTATATTTTCATTTGAGTGAACTAACAAGTAAAGTTAAGCTGCACACTTCCTGCTTTTGTTGCTACTGTTTTCCAATTAAGTATTCACACAATATATATTTTTTTATTTTAATGAATAATATCCATAAAAATAAATGTATTAAATGTCCTCTAGATTTAAAAATGCTTTATGATGATAATGTGTGTGAGAAAGCTATATAATATATGAGAAAGAACATGGTAGGGAAATACAGCATTTATTCAAGTTAATTATAATATTTATTTTTTAAATGGAATGGCCTCAAGTACAAAGAGCATTGACTGCACTGGTGACGCACAACTTACTGTGCCTTTACAATACTGAGTATTTGAGAATGCCAAATTATTTTTATCATCATAATTAGCACATGTTCGAATGAATGTTTAATGTGTTTCTGTGAAATTGAGTCACCTTCAAAACCTCACTTTATTAAATATTGACCTCATTAAGGTGCCATTATTTTGTTTTATATCCAGACCTGATCATTCAGAATAAATACAATTTTGTGTAAATTGTTTTGTCCCTAAACCTACATGTCAGTATTAAGTCAACTCCATTAGTTTAGTTTTGTTAGCATGAAAATAGATTGCTTAAGTATAAAAAAGGCAAATATGGTTGAAGGAGAAGGAACCCCAGAGGGCTTGTGGGTAAATTATTATTCCTGCTGTTCACAAAAGCCACAATTTATTCACAGTTCTTAATTGCTGCTCATATGTGTAGTCTTGGATGTGGCCCATATCCAACATTAATATAAACTGACAGCAATGTTCAGAGGAGAAGCATGTGCCCAGCAACAATAACAAAAGTTGACACATCTGCTTCTGTTTCCTGCATATTTTGGTTACGGTACAGTATGTGCCTTCCAGTTTTGTTTTGTTTTTTTACTGAATTGTGCCGTCTCCCCAAATAGCAATCAAGTGAGACGTTTGGCATTCTTTTCATTGCTCAGTCTCATTGTCCTTCATGCCAGCCAGGTTTCCTCCAGGATTAATAAAATGTACCTCATCTCATGCCAGTACTGGCTCAGCAAAGCTACAGGGATTATGACAGTTGTCTCAAGTGAATGATTCTACCTTAATTTATTGTTAGAGCATGTAATGGAGGTTCTCTTCATTACTAGTGTTCTGTAGCACCATTTCCATACAGCGTTGGTACAATAGATAAGGTTTGAAGGGTTAAACTGTTGGGTGTGTGTTTTGTGTTGAAACTGATTGTGAATGCAGACAAACATACACACTAAGTGTGGCCAGTTTGGTTCAACATGAATCAGTTGTGGTAAAAACCTTTGCTGAACTCCCGATGGATTAAGTGTAATGTTAACTGTTGCGTGACTTCTCACTAACGTTTGCTGTAATGTAACGTTCAGGTCACTCACCTCTAATGAGGGTCCTCTCCAAGGTGTTCAGGCTAAAAGGCTCCCCAGGGTCTGAGCACCAATTTAAAGGTTCCGGGAGATACCATTATTAGAGTAGGGGTGTTGGTGCACTTTAATCTGGTCTTCACCTTTGCTGTAACTCTACAGTAATGTGCAACATAAATTAAGAGCATGTATCCATTTCACATTAATCTACTATAGATGTATTTGAATGAATTTGTTGTATTTTGTGTAGCTCTGATGTCAGGTGAGGGAGAGATTTCCCTGTGCTGTGGTAGGGCCGAGCTTGTTGCCAGTGGCAGACTATATAAGGCTGCCAGTTTCCATCAGGCGCTGCTGCTGTCAGGACCATTTGCAGCCCATCGACTGCAGTTGTGTTTTTTTTTTATGTGGACAAGCATGGCTGTTATTGTTGCTGCGTCTTCATTGTGGGTGAAATAAACACCTGGTCGGTCTGTGTCTAACCTCTGCCTCAAGCCTCCTGCTTTTAAAGTCCAGCTGCTACGCTGCCATCCCAGCAGGGCTCAAGTGACTAATTCTGGTCTAAGCTTTCAAGTATGACTCACATGTCTGCTGGAATTTAATTTGAATACAAACATCCATTCGATCAGCACAAAAAAAAAAAAAAAAAAAACACTCTGTGCCATATATTTAAACATCACAACTCTTTCACAATGTTGAGGGAAAAAAAGAGCTGACAGTTTGGGAAACCCCTCCCATGTATAGCGATTCATTCATAGCTGTAACTGAGCCTGACAGGCACTGTCAAGCTGTGGATTTCTCCTCATGGAGATCTGATCTGCATGGGGTTGTAGTAGCAGTGATCCTCAGCAGTGAGTTTGGATGGGTTTCTAGACTTTCCAAAACCAAAAACACAACAGCAAAAGTCTAAGGATTTAACAGTATATTTATCTACATCTTCATAACAGACTGATGGGAGGAGGAGGAGGAGGAGGATGAAATATGACCAACCCCGGTGACCTTTCAGCCCTTTGAGGAGCCGAGCTTTTGTCCATTATGTCAAGTTTCCCCACTGAGGGACAAATAATGGTTTATCTTATCTCTTCTCTTATCTCATCTGTGCTAATGTAAGATCCCATTGTTATCATGCCCAGTTAACTGGCTTATTACCTACCTCCAAAGCCAAGGAGCACATCATGAACCAACTACATTAGTTAACAGGATTACAGGTTACATTACAATAAAAGCCTGGCTCATTACTACAAGTACACTGTGACATACTCTGCTGTAACTGCTCATCAGATTGTTGAATAGCATCAGATACCCCCTAACCTGTCCAACATCAGTTTGGGTGGGGGGTGGGGGGCAGTGGAAAGGAGCGTATTCAACAATTTCTGTAACTTTACTAACTAAAGTCTAACCCAACAAGCCAACATTCTTTAAGCACCCTGCTCTAATTGTTCCCTTCCCCCAAGAGTCTTGGCTTGCATGACACCCTTGTGTCCACAAAAGAGAAAATAACAATATATCCAAAGCAATACAGCTCTTTACTGCAGCCCTTTAATCCACAAGCAAGCATCCTTGTACCGAGCTTTGAAGATTATCACAGGAAAACTCCTTTTTGCAGGTACTGAAATTGTTGCACATGAAATACTGCACATTAAGACACATTACAAAAGATTTCAAGCAGCCATTATATAGCACGATAACTAGCGTATTGATGCGGTGCAACAATCGAGGAAGAGCCAATGAGAGGCCGGAACGGTAAAATAACTTGGAAACACGGAAAAAAACAAAACTCTGACTGCAATTATTGAATAAAAACACAGAGGAAATGTGAAGACAACTTACATTTTGTGAATTTATCTACAAACAGAAGGAAATACTTGAAGGAACCGTCCAGTTTTTTTCTCCTCGGCTCTGTCTCTACTCGGCACGCCGTGAATGCGAACGCGACAGTCTCTGCTCATTAACAGGGTTAGACGGGCATTCTCACAGTTTATACAAACAAGTGCGTAAGCCAAGCAGCCAAACAGGGATCTTAAACTGTTCCTTATCACACTCATAACACAAGGACTGACTAGCCCTACGCTGAGATGCAAGGATAATGATGGATCAGCAGTTGGTCGGGCTGCTGACTTTTTGCCTTGAACATGCAGCTTTGTCATCAGTCTCTTGGCACAATGTCATGCATGTAGTCATGAAGTGCATATTCAGGACACCTTTTACCAGACTCTGAGGACAAAAAGTCAGCCAGTGACAGCGGCTGTTTTTGTACCACCTCATGGGTAACCCCAGCTTAATTAGGAAGCCAGTTAAAGCCGATGAAATACAGTATGTCAGTGATAGTTGTCGTGTCAATCGGCAGGCAGAAATTAAAAGTCTGCCTTTCTCTATCTCTCTCTGACACCAAGGACCCATTGTTTCAAAAACGGGCTCCTTGATTAAATTTCAACAAGTAAACCTGCCACGTCATTGTGAGCTCAGTGTGCGTCGTGCTCTCTTTTCATCTTCTGGCTGCCACAATTCAAAAGCTCTGTTGCACTATTCACAAAAAAATAAAACGCAGCAGATCATTTCAAACAGCGTAAGAAAATCAAGATGATGTTAAATCAGATTTATCTGTTATGTCAAAGTATACTTAGAGTATAATTACATTTGCAACCAAATATTTATTCAGACTGAACGACCACATTTTTTTAAACATGCAGTACAAACCTCATATTTTGAATGTATATTTCGCTTTTCACCTAATCCAAATTATGATATATTGCAAGGGCATAGGTTTTATTTTCCAGTAAACACCATGCTGTTTATTTTCTGAGAAACTAAAAGAGAAATGAAGAATTGAAAAGAAACTGGTTACTGTGCTTTCAGAAATAATGGTAGAACAACAACAACAAAACTTTTTCCATCTAATATGGTTTCAAGTTTTCTTTATTGGTACCTTGTACTTTATCATAGTCTTGTATTTGAGCCTTTGCTACTGCGCTTTAGTGTCTTGTCTTTGACCGATCCTCAAAGCACTTGCCGCTCACTCATTAAACTCACTGCTTTGAGCAGAAGGTACATCAGATGAGCATATCGACATCATCAGCTGAGATCCTCACTCATCTCGACGACAGCTGCAGGACAGTGAGACAACAATGCTCACTGAGATAATTGAGTAAGAAAACCAACCTGAAACAATACAAGTCAATTCTAAGATGAGGTTTTGAAAAGTAATGGGGGAGTGGTGGGGGCATGTCTCACCCACCCTTGATGCCTTGATCAGAGCTGATAAAGAGTCCACTTGCACATGAGTACATTTTCACGCACTCGCAAACTCGAAACACGCAACAAACAGGACCCTACTAGAATTAATTAGACTATAATTTGACTCAGATTGTTCCAAATGTCATAATAAAATCATGATATGAAATCAGTTTATCTGTTACTTTGAAAGTAAATAGCTTACGGTTATAGCAGCTACAACAGTAAAGAAAGAAGTGTGCTTACATTTGCATTTAAATATATATTCAGACTGACAAACCACATTTTTTCATCTACATATTTCCAGTCTTTCCTGCACTCACGAAACCTTTTACATACAGTATAAGAGGTATACTGAGTACAGCCTGACCGGTCAAAGTGTGCACTGACCAACTGTACAGTGAATGAGTAATGTATTTTAATGCGAGTGGTAAATGATAATCGCTGTGACATGAAGCGCTCCGCCAGACCTTGAATTACAGCGATTACACATCGTGGGAGCCCTCGAACCAGCATAGTTGCACGCCAGAAGGTCACTGGGCGAATATTTAGATCTCATTAGCATGTTGAATGTCCACTGATGTAGAAACGTTTTATTAACAACTTATGGAAAACAGTCTTTAACATTAAAGTCCAGGATGTTGAAAGGGAAACACACTTCAGTTGGCAGCTATTTCACTCTCTACATTTTAGGTAAATAATGGTAATGCAAACATGCTGGTTGCAAAGGTGCAAGGCTGATATCGCAAATCAACCATAGTTTACAGTGATGTGATTGCAGTATGCCAGTGAAGCAGACGATTTATAATAGAGAATTCTGTAAAAACTTGCAATGGAAAACCTTTAGCTTTGATACTCTTTAAAATTTCAAAAGAACACAGGTGAGTCTGCATTTATTATCTGCCTGAAAGGAACATGCACAAAGACAATCTTGCAGCAATGACAGAATTAAAGTGTTACACCGGAACAGTAAGAACTTCTTCCTTTGCATATTAACAGTGAAATATACAGTGTGTATGATTTAGTTATTCATTAGAAGACCTGCAGGTGCAGAACCGCCATGCCTTGGAGGGAACACACACACACACACACACACACACACACACACACACACACACACGGTCGCTTTGCATAACTGAGGGACTGTGAGAGAGCCTCGCAGCACAAAGCAAGCGCACTGACCTGTCAATATACAGATGTAGCACTGGTCATAGTTTCCATTTTCCCACGCCGAAACTCACAGATACAGAATAATCTTTTTTTCTGGTGCAAAATATCAGTGGTCTGGGTGGATTCTGTCGAGAAAAGGTCCTTGATACAGGCGGCCGATTGACCTTGGGTGGTTCGGAAAAAGCCAGTGTGAAGTTTAGACAAAAATCCTGGGGGCTTACTTATAAAATATTGATGGCAAACATGTCAAAACTTGTACTGTGGAGATTTTTCTGAGATAGACAAATGAGCAGATTTGCTTGACATTGCATCATAGATATGACATTTTTTTGATACTATCAAATAAGTCAAAAAAAAGAAAATGTGGAGGGAGTCAGACGACGTGACCATAATGTCAAATTGAATCTCTTTGAGACAGAAAAAAGTTGTTTGAGGTTTTGTTAATATATAATAAAGAGAAGATCTTTTGATAATACTAATAATCCTTGCTGTTCAATTGATGAACCAGAGGCGGAGCTGTTGTATGATGTTTTCCAGTTCTGGCCCAGGGGTGCCCTAAATGTTAAATGTGTGTTATCCCATGACTGAAGCTGCAGATCCACGCTGGCAACATTTTAAAGAAACTCTTGAGTGCTTTTATGTCATACATCATTATTCACAGTGAAGTGCGTTCAGGTAATAGAGTGGTCCAACCCTTTCTCTCTCTCTCTGTCTGTCTCGTTCTCTCATTTTTTCCCCCCCAATTCCCAGCTCAGGAGGAATGTGCCGTGATTGATGAAAAATCACTCCAAACTGCTTTAGAGAACTTTCCATTCACAACAAGGAAATTGGTCTTTTCTCCTCTGCATACTCCATCTTGGCCCAAACAGGGCAGCTCTGCCCACGTCACTGCTGAGCCTCACAATAAAATGATGATTAATATTGGCCTACATCAGCATCCAATTACAATATCCCTTTTGACTTTGATGCTATAGACAGCTGGCAGAATGAAATAGATATGTTTTGGTTTTTGATGGTTAACTATGACAACAGTCCTGCGCGGATGAAGTTGGATAATTCGTTCATTTATCAATCTGTCACATATCGACTCTTTGGAGAATGTCATTCTTTAATGGCTCTTGAGAGTTTCTTGTATCTCAGCAAATTTTCCTGATAACTAAGACATGAGTACTTGTCCCATGAATACTGATTGGCATTAATATCAGTGGGCTAGCACCAGACATGGTCTGGCTCACAGGCTACCCCAACGCTTTCTGAGTCCTGAGGCAGTACAATCAAAAATGGACCCATGGAAAACCGACCTGAACCTGATGGGTATAAATTATATTTGAAAGAAAGAGACTCAATTTGTAAAAGACCCGAGGACAGTCAGAGCTGCAATGCATGCTATTTTTCTGCACTGCAATAGATTAACAAAAGACTACAAATCCTAGCCCACATAAACCTCCTATTTAAAATCATTTTACAGACACCGAATATTTTATGATAGTCTTGTATTAGCATCGTTACCACTGTGCTTTAATATCTTCTCTTTGACTGATGTTCAATGTTATGTCTTTTTAGGAGAATATTTAATATTTCGGAGAATGATTCATCACCAATCAATGCTTGGATTCAGATGTAATTGAAAAAAAAAAAAAAACATCAACCCACAGTCTGCTGAGGTTCCAGCTGTGAATTTTGTTACATGATGTCACTGCTGCTGTCTGGAACAATGCTCACGACCAGCACATCTCCAGTAATGCAGTGATGCGTTCAGTGGTTTGGGAGAAAGCACCAGAGGCCTCCTCCAATGACGTTATTTTTGTTGGCAGCAACATGCTTCAATATGAACAGATTTACATCAAACTACAAAGAAGACTTTTTTTTGCTGAACAGTTTGCAAAGCTTTAAGGGCCAAAGTAATGGTTTTGCATGTTTTATGCATGTTTGAGAATCTACTGGATTGATTGTGGAAACATCACTGGTATGATCCCTTTCAGTGATGGAAAGTGGGGTATTTTATTGTGCTAATTTTATTGCGTCACCCCTAAAAAACATGGAACCATTAGAAATACATGTGAATAATATAAGCTAATCAATACATAGTTTTTCCTCTGATTTTTTTTTTCTGTCTGTCTTGTTCCCAAACCCATGTGTCATATATAGTACAGGGACCAGAGGAATTTGTCTCCAGCAGAGATTTCCCCCGATGGTGGATGAGGCTTGAATAAAACAAATCATGTTTAAAGCTACTCTTAATTGCCCATAAATCAAAGAAAGCCACCCTTTCCTGGTGCCGTTGCAACCTTGGATGAAAACAACACATGCAGCAGGTCTACTGCGATTGTTGTAGCTTTCGCAGTTGCAGCAAAAAGCACTGCGTCTCGTCAATTTGTTTTCCAGAAGCCTTTGGGAGACCCGGAGTTTACTCCCTAAAGAGCTGTCATGGCCCTGAGCTGGTTTTATATGATATGAGATATATTTCACCAGTCAATCGATGTGGTACAACCCATCTGGGAAGCCGGGCCCAGCACTGTGCTTGTCTTCTGCGCCTGCCTCCTCCTCTTTCTTGTACCTTTCCAGGGAATAGTCATGATGAGAACACTGAAAGGGGGAATTTGTCAATGTATCAAATATGTTGAGAGGCATCTGAGAGTGATGTGCAATTACACAGACACAGAGAGCGAGGAAACGTGTCTCAGAAGTTGCAGTGGGAGGGAAGAGATTCAGGAACTTTTTTTTTTTTTGTTCTCTGCACAACTTTTTATTCCTTGTGACAGAGCAGGAAAAAAGTACAGTGCCATTGTTTCTTAGCTTATAAATAAAATACCTTCTGCAATTTCACCCACTCACAACTTATTTGTTATGTTTGTTTTGTTTATGCAATATGCAAACTACCGGGTTATTTATGGCACATTGCAAGTGATAATTGTCTAGAATCCTCATTAGAGGTGTTTCATTAGCAGGTATATGTTATCTTCAAAACATTTTCTTTGTTTGTTTCTATTTCGGCACATCTTAACCGTCCATGATGGCCAAAGCAAGAACTAGGACATTATACATGCACATTAAGTATTCAGGTGCAAGATAATCCTCAAGGGTTAAAGGTCATTTTACATCTCTGCACTCAGACATTTTCTTTATCTAACCCGATAACCTCCCCAATCATCCTCCTCACGAGCAATAAGCTGGTCAAAGTCATCGAGTTAAAAGGGAGATATGAAAACATCTCAGACCAGGCATGCTACAGTTTGTTTTGAAACATGTATAGTAGTTACCAGGAACATCCAATGGGAAGTGACACTTGCCTGCAGCGCTCTCCGGGCTCCCTACACCGTCCGCATCAATCCAAAAACACAGCCACTCTCCAGAGATTACTGGCAGGAGCAGCAACAGAGGCAAACAAATAGACCAAAGAGATTCTGTCCTTGAAACAAGTCACGTCTCCTTTGATCATTAGTACTGTGCAGACATGCTTATTTTTTGAGCTGTATGTTCAAAGATTTTAGCCTAATTGTTGCATCAGGTATGAATTTATCCCCAATTTGCCTGAATTGTATGGTGGCCCCGAGAGTTCAGCGCGCTGCAGCTTAAGGCGGCACATGCAAAAATATGAAAAACACGGGCAAAGACAAAAACACATTTACCCATTTGACAACCCATGTGGAGGGAAAGAAATGAGACAAGAGCAAAAATGAGAAACTCATTGACCAGTTTGACAGCATGAACAATGAACAACAAAACCCAGCCAAATACACAATAAAGATTTGAACTGCAAAAACAGGGAACAGTCAAATACAGAAATAAACTGAAATAATCTGATTGCACGATTCAGATAGTGTATACAGTGTACAGTCTATCATAGCCTCATGATGAGATTTGTTACTGAACCTTTGTCTGAACTGGAGACACACTCATCAGCAATTTGTCACCAAAATGACAAAATAAGAGTGAAAAATAATACAATACACGTCATACAATACAAATAGCAAAAACATATATAATACATTGGTTTGATGGCCATTCTGCGTTCCAGATGTCCTCTTAAATTCATCATGGATATGTGAGTCTCCAAGTCAAATGTTGTGCTGTGGTGTCCTACTTTCATCCCCTCATAACTCACCTCCCCATCATCAAACTCTGGATTCTTTATTACCATCAGGCTGTGATAAGTGCCACCGTAATGGTTCAGAAATCAGCCTCGTAATTCAGTTGGTTCCAATAATCACTCTGCACAGCTAATGTAGAACACGCCAAAACAGTCTGATAATGATCTTATCCATCCTAGATGTCTTGATTCCGGGGGAAAGAGCAGCACAGTACTGAAGGGTTTCCACATCATGCTCATTATATTACGTATTGTCCCAGCTCATCTAAAAGTATGATTATCCTCTTTGCCCTTGTGTTGTGGGAACCATACAAATTATCTTATCAGCATCATCTGATTATCATTGACAGTGGCTGTGATGTAACCCACACGCCCTTAATATGAATTATTCATGTACATTTATCTGTTTTAGGTATAGAAACCTTTGCTCTGAGTCGCAGCTAAATATTCACGTGTGCTGTCCGTCTGAGAATCGGACGAAACTTATTGATCTCAGTGTGCTGCGTTAACACCTGGAGGTTACATGAAGAGGCTGCAGTAAAGCTTTGTTTTAATGAAGAACAGGAAGAAAATGCTGGATTTTTTTTTTGTGTGTGAAAGACACACAAGCTATATTTACTGTTGTGATCAGGTAGAGTTTTCATATACGTTACTAATCGTTATATATGTTAGAAAATACGAAAAATAAGTCCTCTTTTTATGAACCATGTCAAAGTCTGTTTTCTGTTTATCACCTTATTACCTCTTCAATTTAATTAGTAATACAAGCTTTGAACATAATAATCAGAAGAATCAGAATCAGCTTAATTGGCCAGGTATTTGTACGCATACAAGGAATTTAACTCCGGTTTCTAAATACCTGTGAATTTATTGGACATTCTATGGTTGTACTGAATTGTGAATTTATTGCAATAAAAGTATAAAAATAATCCAGAAGGAATTGCCAAATATTAAAAGTAAGGCTGTAGATAAGTATGGATACCCTCAGCTGCAGTATGTCTTTTATATAGGAGTGAGTACTTTTTGCTCTACCCCCCCACCCCTCCCCACATTGTCTGACTGAAGATTTCGCCTTTGCTTGCACCGTATAATTACAGCACCTACACGCTGCAAGGCCCTTAACTGTGTTGATACTTGACCACAGTGGAGGCAATCTGCGATCAGCTAGCTGAGAGGCTTGACCGACCACTCTATATGTTGATGAATACACAGACGCGCAGCAGCTGATAGAGGAGATACAACTATGTCAGAAAGCTTCCATTTCATCCTGCTCCCTACTTTTGAAATATTTCCCCAGCTTGCCTCCTTCCCCGGCGCGTCTCTTATTACAAATGCACGCCTGCTGAACGAGCCCGCCTTCGCCGCTGTCCAAAACTGTGGGTTTCCTCCGCAGCCAGAGAGCAGAGAACGGGAGTGAGGGGGAAAGGAGGGAGAGTGGGGGCTCTCAGGCTTGAACAAGGCTTTATGACTTTCAGCGCGATTTGCATAATTGTATGCATCTCATGCAGCGTGAGTACACAGTGCCAGCATGGATGATCAGTTCTTATCTCTGAACTGCACCATAAAGATAAGAGAAATACATGCCGATATAAAGTAATCTTACTTCCTACTGCCCATGTCAAATTATTTAGGACTCTACATTCCGGGAGCTAGCGCAGCTGCATGAATGGGCAGATCATTGCATCATGATTTCGCAAGGCCAAGAGACTAATTCTAATTGAAGTGGGGAGTTTATTGTTGGTAGTTAATCTCTGTACATGCATGTGCAACAGTTACAGTTTTTTACTGACTTATTGATTTGGCTCTATAATCATCATGTACATAAGTAATGATTTTGCATATAATTCGAATTAATGCATGATATATTTACAAGTGATTATCCATCCTCATAAAGCACAACATTTTATTAAGTCTAACATTGCCGATGCTGAGCGGTTGCACAGTTTGGGTAAGTTTGTTATGGTTTTATGAGGTCTATGCTAATCTCACGTAGCCAGACTTAGCCTACATTATGTCATGCTTTCAAAGGCTCTGAAGAATTTCAAGTGTTTAAAATGAAATTATGCCAAAAGGGTGGAGTCTGGCGCTGGCACTCAACAAGGCCAAAAACTTACTTCTACTACTTGTTTTAGATAATTCATTTTTTCAATCTCTAGCCAATCAAAAGGCTCCCTCAGGGTTCATAAATGTCTCACAAGACTTCTTCCAAACCTCTGAACCCCCTGTGAGTGCAACCCCCTGTGAGCCCGACATGATGGAGGTTTGGCAACAAAATAGTTTATTAACAGAAACCATCTTTTCTAGAATCGTGTCTTTCAGATGATGTTAGGCCTTATAAATGACTGAAAATGACTGCTTGACTCTATAACCTACTTGATAACTTTTGGTGCTATTTTGCATGTGGTGTACAATCATGGTACCATTACGATGCATTGGATAATTTAAACTATAGACAAGGAAACCAAGTATATGTATAATAGGGATGAGCGACACCACTATCTGTATCTGTATCTGTTTAACCATCTACATTATCTGTATCTGTATCTGGAGTGGGCGGTGCCTAAACCGGAAGTGAGTGCAGAAATGGGTGGGGCTTAAAACGGTACATTATTTTAAGTCTGAAATTGATATGGATTGATCAGAAGTTGCTAATAAACTGTATTCAAAGCCTATATACAGTATATCTCAATAATATTTATAATATTATTTTCATGAACTGCAGAGAGAAAGTGTCAGATACTGCATGCAGCCACATACAATAAAAATATTAATATGGACTAATGTGTATGTTAAGCTATATGTGGTTATGTGTGTAAGTGGTCTGTAAGACTGTTTATTTTTAATGATCTGTGTGAACTTCATGATTCATGCAAACATCCAGTGATGGCAAACAGGGAAATAATATGTCAGCCTTGTTCACTGTGTCTCAAAAGCTCCGCGTTCAGTACGAGCAAGGTTTTTCAACTGACTTCATATCACCAGCCAAACTAAGAGCAAGCAGACGGTAAGAAAAAAAAAAATCCGACCTGAGCGGAGGCAGTGACCGACGCGAGCCGTTTTCAGCTTTGTCTTGTCAAATGCACCACGCGTATGGTTGGGAGAGACGTGCACAGACGTCTCTGTGTAGGGAGGGGCGGGCGCTGTGTATGACTGGCCAATCATAGAGCGCGAAGACAGTCAGTTCCACAATGAGGATTTTCCTTCAGCACGAACACAGATATTGACGGATTTTATTCGTATCATAATCGTATTCGTCTGAAACGAGTATCCGGCTCATCCCTAGTACATAATCATTTGCCTTTTTATCTATGCTGAAGGCCTTTTGCAGACAACAAACCAGCACCCAGCACTTTGACTGCTGCATTCCAGCCTCCAGCCAAAGAAACTAGCATCTCCCCTGATCCCTCACGTACCCTCCTGCCACTCCTCACCAACCTCCTGCCAGTCTTCTCCCTCTCTGATGCTGCCCCTGTTGCCTGTCCTCAGACTGCCTGGCCATTTCGCTGCTCCAGGCAGAGGGCCGGCCTGCTAAGTGCTGGTCGTCTCGATACTGATGGTACTGTCAGAGCAGTGTTTTGGTGAGCCACTAGTGGAAACGTGTCGAAGCTACTGCAGGTGGGTTAATAGTCTATACTTAGCATACAAATAATGAGTATATGGTGGGAATGCCCAATTGTCAGAAACCAAGGTTGCTGCCTGCTGTTATTCACTGGCAGCTGGCTCTTCACACAATAACCTGGTTACTGTAGTAAAAGGAAGACCATGTAACTTTTTAAAAGAAGAAAAGAACATTCATTCTCATACAAATCAGAAGTGAAATTCATGAGCAATAAAAAGCTGCCTAGCTCAATTGAATACACTCGGGGGTTTTGCTGCTGCAGCCTGACTTGGTCTGGTGTGGGCAGTATATTGCTAATGTTACCTTAGCTATAGGTAGATATTGCTCTGACGGTGACATCACTATCAGCTTGCTGATTCTACTCTACTTGTGTTAATGTCTTAGCGTTTTCCATTACCTGTTATTGCCACTTGGGGTCACTGATCTCCAATAACCTCAGACTACTGTAATCAACTTTGCTTAATTGGGTTATGCTTTTAATTCAGCTTGGACAACCTCATTGTGTTTCTGTGACAGTTGCAATAATTTACATATTTATTCTTTTCTTTTTTTCCCCCTTCACATTGCCCGTTATATCAGTGCCAGGTGCTTTTTATCTTGGGGAAGCTGTTTCTGGCAGACAAGGTTCACCAGAGAGCACCCAAGCTGAGCGTCATGGGTGAAGCCACTTCACAAAAGGTTCCCTGCCCTTTTATTGGGCAGGATTTATTAAAACAGCCAGCTTCTGACAATTCAATTGAAAATCCACTGCTGGGTCTGTTTTCCCTCAAACTGCAGTGACCCCTTCAGAGCAGATGTAGGGAGGAGAGACAAGGAGGAGAAGCAGGCTTTTAGAGAGCTTGAGATGACTGGCAGGTAGAACAGGCTGACTGATAAAAAAAAAAAAAAAAAAAAAAAAGCAGCCAGCATGTGAGTTAGTGGTGAGAAATGCCTGCAGTTTGGAGCAACAGTGTCATATGTTCAATGGGTTGTGTTTCAAATGGTAACAATGATTTCCCAGTGTGTGTGTTTCTCCATAAAGCTGCCTGCTCCCCAGTGGATTTGCCCTTTTGCCATGTCTGTCACCATCCCTCTGATGGTATTTGCGTTCACGGCCAGTTTTCATTTGCCTTTGCCGGCTCGCTCGCACACTTTGTGCCAAGTGTGCCAGCATGTGACATTCACAGAGGCTAGTGTAAAGGACAGTGGTCTACGTTTTGGGTCTGGATTCTCCATCCTCAAAACCTATCTGAGCCACGAAGCTTTGGCATAATCCTCATAAAGCTCCCATGTTATTCACAGAATGGTAACCAAGTGAGCCTTAAGCTTTGCCAAACAATGAGCTGAACACAAGCATGGTCGCAAATGCCACGTGAAATTCAAGCACTGTTAGGTCAGCTGGCGCGTGGAAGACATTTTTATTGAATGATAATCTTATTGCTCGGAAAGCCAAACAACATTATCAAACATTGGACAAGATTACTGGTGTTACTTGATTTGTGACCTTTTTCTTGGGCTTACTGCAGCAAAGCAAAGCTAAATAAACTCTCTCAGGTGGGAAGAGTGATTATTTTAACCAGTTCACTTTTTTTTTGAAAATACAATAAAATAGCTCTCTGATCTGACTTGACTGTGTATTTATTGGAATTTCTATAATGACATGAATCTTGGTGTATTCTGGCCAAATCATTTTGCTTCAGCATAACAAGTTGAGGGGAAAACATGATGCCACCTGAATTGTGTCCATTTCCAATTTACCAGACAGAATGTTCATAATGTATTCATCTGCAAGACATTTACTCCTATGTATGCACATGGCAACTAGACTACAGTAAATGTCTTGGGGCGGCAACAAGCTGTGATCACCACTATATTATTATCATCTTTCAAGTCGATATGGCGGAGTTGATATCAAATAGTTGCTTATTTGCACATCAATCAGATACAGAGCAAAGCTTGCCTTCATTTGAAGTTTCTGGTCACTTGGTGGATATATGTCCAATTATCTCTTTTACAGTAGCTCTGCTCAGTGTCCACCAGCTAGTTGATAACTGTCTGATGTTGGGTGCTGAGTAGGTAGTGGGATTTTCACTGCTTTTTGCTGAAATAGCTGCCTGCTGCGGCTGAAAACAACAATATGAGATGAACCATTTCAGTGAAGTTGCGGACTGGAAACTACGTCATTGTTACTGTGAAATAGATTTTAGATGCTTTGCTTCGCCATTCGAGTTAAGGAACTTACGTGGTCAAGGGGTGAAGTTACAGGAAGGAAAAGAGCACAGTGAGGTGAATCTTGACCTGCAAGCTACACAAACTTCCTGTTTTCTGCACTGTATGAGTATCTAACTAGTTCCAGCCAAGGCTCTGAATGCTGCTACTGGACATAAATCACTGACTGAACGCTTTCATATGGGCATTATTCATAGCAGACAGGGTTGACTAAATTATACACAAGAATCTGAACTGCTGAACAAAGTGAGTGAATCGGGGTCTCAGGTAAAGCGGTTTGGATGCTTTTTTCCCCTATTGTACCTCCACTGGCTGATGTAGACTAAAAATGTTACACATATACAATATTCCATTTTTTCCCCTCCTTGTTTAGTTTACATTTGCAACAGCAAACACAAGCAACACTCATTTCCTCACTCGTCAAACCACTGTACCCAAAGGCTAATTAATATAATTTGATTTTCATGTAAACAAGCTATCAGTCTCAGGTGGTATATAAATCCTATAAATGTATTTTAGAATAATTATTATATTTTAGAAAAGTGACATAACATCGTGCATTTCAGTATTCTGTCTCCTCTTTTTTGCCTTTCACTTAAAGTTGAGGCATGACAGGGAATTGTCCACATTATCCAAGCCTTACACCTACCACACAGAAAAAAACAGAACCCTGGCTAAAGCTATTTCTCTCGTGACCTTTTCAGATACATAGTGTACTTACAAGGCAGGAGAGGAAGCAAAGGCCAATTGCCCTCCAGATTACCGTGCCACCAAATGAACACTCCATGCCAAGACTCAAGGCGCCGTGATTGCACGAGTGTGCATTCATTGAGGCGAGCTCCGGGGCCGGCTCACATCCATTAGGTGCTGCTCGGAGCCTGGGTTCGCTCTCCGGTACGATAGCTCCTCAAGGCCATCATCTGAGATGCACAGCAGGTCATAGAGCCCCTGACAGGAGCAGAGGAGCAGAGGTGGAGTCGGCGGGGGCCACGGGGCTGCCGGCTCGCGGGTTCAAGGTTCACTGGTCTATTTTTGAATGCTAAAAGAAGAAGAGTGTCTCTGGGCAGTGTGAGAGAACGGGAGAAGCCAAAGAGATGCAGTGAGTCATGCGAGTCTCTCTTTTTTTTTTTGTGAGATTGCTGATTTTGAGAGAGGTAGCTAACCTTAACAGCATGTCTGAACATTTGGTCCTGTGTTGTGTTTCTGAAGGGAAATACCAGCCCCATTTCTTTTCTTTTCTATCTATAATGCTTCCTCATTAATTGAGACCTTTTGTGCAAACACCTTTTTTCTAGATCCTCCTTGCTGTTGATGTTCGTGACTCCGTTCAGTTTAAGACATTCAAAATTCAACAGTGCACCACATTTTGCAGTGTCAGGATTGAACTGACAGCCTCATTCAGATGGGCAACATGAGAGCAGCATAACGTGGTGGTATAGGTATGAAATATGGTTGCACAGGTGGCTGTTTTGTTTCTTGGTTTTTCAGGTAACAAAAAAATAAACTTTCAAAAATAGTGGATGAACGGCCATGAACATTCCTCCAAAATATAGCATGAATTCTGGTGATTGGTCATACCCTGACTTTCACTCTGGTGCCACCACAGGGTGTGTAGTAAATTCGATCATCCTTTCACTTGTAGCAGCAACATGAGGTTGCACTTTATCCAGTAATTTGGTTTTGACCAAGTACTTGCTTATAAAAAAAAAATCCCATCAGCCTCAGTTGTAAGTTGTAGTTGCTAATTACCGCTAAACACATCATCATACTCTGAACGCCACCTTAATTAAATGACTCTTTTCACCCACATCTGCTCTAAATACACTTACACATACACTATTTTAAATAATATCATACCACTAAACTCTGTTCGTGTGTAGGTTTTTTTTTTCCTGTCCTTCTCCTTCCTCCTCTGTTGAACTATGACACCATAAGCAAATGACCTCTCTGATGTCACGATTTTACATTAAATCAAAGACATCCATAAATCAGGCAAAGGGAAATAATGGATTTAAAAAATGCTTTTACTTTCCGTTTTGTTCATTTCCACAAGTTACAGTAAAAAAAAGGGGGAAAATAATTGAGACATGAAAAGATGCAGAGACAAAGAAACCCATATCTATTCCCCACAGACAGCACATATTGTTGTTGACAATTTCACATAGTGATGATGTGAATCTATATTTCAATTCACAGCTCATAATTACTCTGCCATTATGCTGCCTTTACACTGGTGTTTGTAATAAACGCAGAGCTGCGATAATCTGTTTTAGCGTGATAGAAAGGTTCATTAATATGGAGAATACACAGAGGAGTGATATCAGTGCCTGCAAACAGAAGCACAAATATATTTTTGCTTTCTTGAATTTGCACGTCGCTGCAATAACAGGCATTAACTCGCCTTGGTTAATAATTTCTCTGATTTTAGAAAAGACTGATGTATGAACTTTCGCCATCGGGTGTAAAGGCTTCAGCTCTGATGAAGGCCACCACCCTATGTTTAACAATTATTAGCTTCTTCATGATCAAAGATTAACCTCAGGCGTTTTACTCAACAAAACTAAAAATAAAAACTAATTCATGCCATTAGGTTAAAAAAAAAAAATCTAAACCCCACAAGGTTACTCTGTTCTTTCCTTCAGGTCAAAAACAGGCATTCAAGTCCATGTGTGGAAAAACACATTTTTCCATCCATTCTGCGTGAATCTCAACCAAACAAACAGACACCCTGTAATAAGCGACATAGTAAAGCAGACTAATGATGACGGACTGTTGTGGAATACTCAATCAGCAATCGTGTCAGCAGACGATCGCAGTTGGCCACGTACTGTCTGCAGCTTTAATCCAGAGCCAGTGATGGTGCAAAAGAGCTGATGTTAAGGCTTTGGGAGTGTGCTGGGGGGAAAAAGAGGAGTCAGATGAATATGCCTTCCACTATTGTTGCAATGTTATGACCGGCCTAATGAGATCTATGGAGAGTTGGGCCTCTCATTTTGTTGTATCACCCATACACTCTCCTGCACAGGAAACCCACTGAGGAATTGTCCTCAGACACATCCACTCGGATGGATGGATGCTTTTGCTGATGTTCCAGACAACAGAGCATCACTCAGTGCCTTTTTAATGGTTTACATATAAACACACCGGAGTCCTGTGATGACAGCACTTTTGCTATTCCCATCTGCGGCATAGAAAGAGAAATGCATGTTTTCAAAACGTGTCTTTACCGTCCACCAGGAATATAAGTTATTTTGTTTTTTCCCCTATTCATGTAATAAATCACATCCCCAGACATTGTTTTCGAATCTCATCAAAGTGAGATAAAATAATCCTGATCTCTCATCTCAGGAACGCCACAATCCGCTCCCTCCCTCTCTCCTACACGCACGCAGGTGCACACTTGTCACACAATGCTTTTGCACTTCACTACAATGCAGCGGCCATCTCTGCTAACTCAGATGCGACAGAACAATAGAGGAGCTCGACAACAACACAGCGGCTGCCACCGAGGTCACATCCACAACGCTACCTGCATATTTGTTAGCAGTTTAATTTTAGCGATGCCAGACCATCTGCTCGGCATTTGTAGATGGCAGAGTGAGCAGTGATTAATCAGTCAAACTATTGCTTCCAATGCTCCAGCTCTTCATTTCCACTTTTAAAAAGGCAAGTGAAATTGCTGCTCCTTCATCAGTCAAAGGTAAATGAATTATGTGGAGGTCTGGAATAAAAAAAAAAAAAAAAAAAGCTGGATGCTTCTGTAACATTCACAGTGGAGAAAAGATGTGATGGAAATTAATAGGTAAAATGAAAAAAAAAAAAAATATATATATATATATATATATACATATATATATATACATATATATATGCAAAACCTCATAATTCAGCTTGAATATTTGGTATAAACCTAAAGAAAAGTACAGTGCTACATCCACCGGGCCCATGTTGCCTCCAAGTTCCCATCAGATGGGACTGATGGCAGCTTCATTAGAGACCCACAAACACCTACTAGTATACTAACTTTATTTAAGAAAGTGCAAGTGGATTTAGACACAGGGACTTTCAACAAGACAAGGTCACAAGATTACATGGTAGTAGAGGACCAAGTTGTTTTTGTTCTGTGGTGGTTAAAAAAAAAAAAAAAATCGAAATCAAATTTGCAGGAGAGTTAACCATGTGCTTTGAGTTGCCTTAACATAACCTTCAAAATGTTGATTATGTTTTAGTTGCCACAAGTGGAAACTGTGGGAAAAACTCATGGAATATATTGTCAGTAAATTAGTTTTGCTCGATATTGTAGTTGTGTGGAATGTGATAAAAACATTACAAATATTTTACATTCTGTAAAGCATGCACCTTGTCACGTTAATATAAAACATTATTCAGACAAAATGTATTTAGCTAATGGAATCTACGTGTTCTACATATTTATATGTTTTCTATAAACAAGCAGGAGATATTGATTTTAAACAGCTTAAATCAACATATAAAATACCCACTGTGGCTGCAGTTTTCATTACAGAATGTGAACCTGTCAGAGGTTGCTAAAACCCACAATTCCCAGAAGAATACATGACCTCAATAGGTCCTCAGCGGTAGCTATAGGCCTGGTAAAGACCGGAGGGTAAGTGTGAAGCTGCTGTTGTCAGTCTGTCCAGGCTCAATAACTGTGTCTACTTAATGTCTTATAGAAGACTGAGTCAATCACTCAAGTTGCACCCCTGATTGCAATGAACTTTCCCACTAGAACTTCCATTCTCTGCGTTTTAATCAGCCCATTCTTCAGATGAAAAGGGGTGGGGGGAATAAAAAGAAGCCTTTCATATCCCGTTCCGAAAAGGAACTCAATTAAGAGGTCCCAAAAGGGCCCTTTAATGGCTTATGAGGAAAGCAGTGATGAAAGAGACAGAGGTTATAAATATTTCAGGTAATTTTGTTATCTATTCATCTCCTCTTCCACATCCAGTCAGCGATCGTCTCATTATCTCGCAGCCTGATTGTTTTACTTACGCGCTCACGTTCCTGTTGTTCCGCGACGCGCTGTGTGTTTCTAGACAATGCGTTTAGTGCTGGGTTTTTTTTAATCGAATTCATTTCTTGTTTAATGTGGTTAGTGTAACATCTTCCATTATTTTCATATAAATGAAAATGCTCCCCTCTGTCACAGATTGATGTTGCCTTTATTTAACTTACAGTGTATCCATTTCCGGAAAGCTTTTACATTTCCAAGTAGCAGGGGTCAAACGCATCATGTTACATTTATAAAGCAGTTCGTATGTGTGGTTCTGTTTTGCAAATGCACAAGCTTGATTTCTGTTCTGCTCCACTGATTTCCACAGTTAGCCCTAAATGGACATAGACACACTTAGCATAATTACGTCTGCTCTGTCAGTCATGGCGAGAAAATGCTAAAAGAAGAAGCTGAATTTTGCTTGAAGCATTGCAGCATGACTTTTTCCACTAAGTGAGGCTACGGGCTTTTGGTAGCTTTGTGCATTTGTACAATGTCTAGAACAGTGACTTTAGAACATATGCAACAATACATCATTCAATAGACCCTCATACATCTCATACATACAAACATGAAACAAACACTGCATCTTTCACAGTGATTAAATTTCCTGAGGATGACATCTCAATGTAAATCGCCAATTTATGTCTATACATGAGATCAATTTAAATCAGATCATTTAAAAGCTGAACTGCAGCAGCGAGGAGAACCGTCAGGATGCCATCGTAGTAATGGTCCCAAGAGAAGTGGCGGGTCACAGCAGGCCTGAGGTTGGTAGAATGCTTGAAAAACCACTTAGACATTTAAGGGTTAACATGCTGATGTTTAGCAGGTGTAATGTGTTTCACTGACTGAGCTAATATTTGCCTCGGTACAGCTGAGGCTGCCGGGAATTTCATTACTTTCGCAGGTGTTTGGTCATAAACCGAAGTCTACATGTTGTAATTCATCCTGAGAGACGCATGATTGTCTGTCTGTCAGAACTATAATTTTCAAACTCAATATGTAGATGCTCCACAAATGGAAGCAACCAACACTTGTGGCAGATTAGTTCCTAAATATGAACGCCACTCAGCTTGGTGTCAATTCCTAAGCTTTGTTGGGATCTGTAAGAAGGAAAGCACTTGGATCACTCTTGTCACATATGCTCTCGTTATCACACCCTGACTCTACTGAACGACAAAAAACACACAATTATGATACATAACACTGAGCAAGAAACTTTGAATATTCCTTGACAATAATGATAAACTAAACAGCAATACAGATTTTTTGTGAATGTTCCACCTGAATGATCCATAATCCTGACATGCACATTCAAAAACAATCTGAAATCTCATCAAGACAGATTTACAACATATTTTGTGTGTGATGTAACATACATGAACATTTCCAATTTAAAGTTCTTTAAGTTGCTGAATTAAATATTCTGCCTCCGCTGCCCATTCACAGAGCAAATAAATAAGCTCCTGCTCATTTATTCTCAGTAGGCCGAGGGAAATAGCGCAAGGCTAAAAACGCTCTGAGAGGGAGCTTGATATGCATAATACTTTACCTCCAAACACACCCACTGTTTTCAGTCGCCTGTTATGTAATGGCAGTGTTTGTAGCAGGTCAAACCACCTGGGGACTCCGGGGATGTGTTGATTTTCTGATTGCGTTATGAGAAGCAGCCAGATCTGAGCAGCTGTTCTCCCAAACTAACCAGGCCTGATCACAGACCAAATGAGACAAATGACAATGAAACATTTTTATTTATTTATTAATTTATTTTCGTTCATGCCATGCAGCAGGTTATAATGAACTCACCAGAATATTGTACAGATTACAGCGACACACGGATATCATACACGTACTTAATATACTATATAAACCTATAGACAGTAGAGCCAGTACTGTGATGTATGCTGTGCCTCCCTGTAAGAGCATCCTCGAATAATTATATGGATTTGTTTCCATTAGTGTGATGCAGTCTAATCTTGCTTTGGCATCCAAAAGTTGGCACTCAGTAAATGCACGTAAGCCTTTCCATTCTGGTGGCGAGTCAAAACTCAGGGATTCTTTGACACTTCGACTCCCCAGTCTGGAAACGAGAGTGACTAACATCGATATGTCACAGACGAGTGTTATTATATCTGTGTAAGTTATGCAGCAGCAATGGCAAATCCACATGACATTGGCATATCACCTTTGATGAGGGTTAACTAAAACAGGAAAGTTGTGGGTTGCAAAACCAAAACAAGGAGCCAAAAGATGCTAAAAACCTGAAGAGTTGGGTGGTAATTCTCAAAGGACAAAGGCCTGGGCAAGAAAGGAGTAGAAAGTGCAGACATCCAACAGGAATCTTGGGCAAATCTTTGCTTTTGTGAGCCCTCCTATGTCTGTGAAACAAATGAGCACTTTTAAACAAAGAACCCCTTTTATAATAGCTAAAATGGATTGCTCTCATAGGAGACAAAAATGCCACACTAATTACTGAGAAAAATATGATCACCGAAGGGAGCTGTTATGCTTTGGGCCTTTTTCTGAATTAGTGTTACACAGTGGAAAGTATGCTTAATCACTGTTCACAGTGCCAGGCTGCGCACGAAGGTGAGCCAGGCTAATGGAGGATGGTTCATCACTTGACACACACCCAGTGTCGGGGCAAAGCAAGGGAAGGAATTAGAGGAGGTTATGTGTGGTAATATGTTCGGCTTTTCCTCATAGGTTGACAACGTACGCCAAATATTTTACTGCCAGAAATGTTGCCAGATTGGGCGACTTTAGGATGGATTGGATTTTTAAAATTAGCTTCGGTCGATTGACAAATTTTTTGCCCAGTCTGTCATTGCATATTTTCAATATTCATTTTCTTTTATTGCAAATAATGATGGTTTTGATACCAACCTATCAACACTGCAGAAAGCTACTGCCAGGTGGGCTGGCTGGCTTCTAGTTGGCCAGACCAGCTAGGAGCAACGATGGATATAAAGATGTATAGAATTAGCTGAAAAGTAAATTGATACCATTAAAGGTACAAGATAAAGGGCTGCCTTAAAATTCTAGGTTAAGTGGAAAAAAATATCACAAAATGTTATCTTGGCTAAATGTACCTTGCTGTGTAAACCTTTGTCTTGGTTTGGATTTGTTAATTGATTGAACTGCATAGAGTAGTTGTTTTAACTTGCAAATCTAGTTCAGCTTAATTAAAAAGGTCTGTTCATTTGAATGAAATGTATTAATTAATCGAACTTGTCCAGCAGTTCTTTGAATTTAGATTCATTCCTGTTGCATGCTGAACATTTATTTAACTCTATTTTCAGTTCAAACATCAAATTCTATTTCAGATTGACTATTTTACCAAATCATTTAAAACCATTCCAAGCAAGATGTAATTAATGCAGTAATTTAAATTGTTTTAAAAATTGATTTAAGTAATACATGGCTGCAGCAACTTAGTTTCAAAGGGAATGATGATAACAATCAATTAGCATCAAGCAACATTTACAATAAACAACTACTTTAACATTTATATGTGCATATATTTTGTCTAGAGTCAAGACTTACCAAGCAGCACCGTCTTCAACTGCACATGTGCTCAATAAAACCTATCACCATGAAACTGAAAATACAGTCAGTGGAGGGCCATAGAAAGATCAAGGGTGACATTCACATCCAATACCAGAGGCCATGTTTGAACAGATCAAGACTTACTCAAGCTCCTGCATCACATTTCCAACTTAATACAATGGAAGTATTGATGTGACAATTTTGCTTTTTGAAAGGAATGGGCGGCTTTATATGTACTGCATTTTCTGCTCAATATCACCTATCACCATAAAACTGAATAAACTACAAAAGCAAAAAATAAATGGAAACAAATGTTCTACCTTATGTGTCTCCACTACCAGTATCTGAATGTAAACAACAGTGAAAAAAGACTCTGTCTGCATGTACAATCTCAACCAGTTCCATAGGACTGAACTGTGTTAAATATATTATCTATATACTCATTTAACAAAATGCAACACATAGATATGGAAAAAACTTCAGAATCAGTAACTTCCATTTTAAAGCTGATGCACTTGCATGAGCTGAGCCACTTCATGGTTAGATGGAATCCACAGGGGTCCGTTTCTCAAGTCATGCAGAAGTGAGACACATACTATCCAATGTTAATGAGGACCTTTGAACAACTTTGTACAGTATATGTAACCTCAGTTCCTTTGGATAGTTTATGCTGAGGGCAAAATAGAAGCCATTAGTAATGCAGTGGTGTTCAGGAAGTCCTTCATATAAGACAGGATTGCTGCTTTCTCGAGGACCACTGACATGTCAATGACGCCTCCTACTGCTGTCACCATCACAATGCCAACTTTCATCCCCTCAGTGAAGACCTCATCGCTTGTAGCCTACATAGGAGTTTACAGAAAGCGAAAATACATTTTACAATCTTTGTTTGTTCTGGCAGTCATGGTGTGTACAACAGGAGTTTAAAGTTTAAGAACTTATCTCATATTCTAAGTAGAAAAAAAGAAAAATACTTGGTGTCATTTCTTTTTATTTTATGTGACAATAAGTTAAAGGTCTCCTATATTTATTTTCATATGTATGGTTTCATAAAATAACCATACTGTTGTCTTTGGGCAATAGTGAGTAGCTCTGGTTATTAGTTCTAGGAACAGAAAACATGCCACAGTTTTCATAATGAGAGAACATATCACTGAATGCACTGGCATGGCTCTTGGAATATGTTTAATCAGTTTGGGAGTGCTCTATGGCATGAAGTATGAGCTAGAGAAGCGCAGTTTGTGACTCATGTACAATTACTCCTGATTTACTCTGTCTCAACTAATTCAACCACTCTTTTCCCAGTGACTAAAGTGGCCAGTTTTGGTGCGGTGTTTTGTGTGTTTCCTGTGTTCAGTCGCTTCTCGTCCTTGCCATTTCACCAGTGTAGTGTTCCTTACAGCTGGCACACCTAACACAAACCTCTATATAGGGTCTCTGATCTTACATCCTAAAGAATGTGTATGACATCAAATGTCAAAGTGGGGAAAACTACCACAGGGAAATGGCAAAGACCCTGGAGAAGAGAGAAAAATCAGAGGTCAAAGTCACCCGGGAGTCAGTAGAGGACCACAGAAAGATCAAGAATGACATTCACATTAGACACCAGAGGCCATATTTGAACAGAGACAGGGTTACCATTGCAGAGACATACAGAATGTGGCCACCCATTATCACCTGACTGAACTGCCATAGATAGGTCATTTAATGACAACTGAGTTCCACTTGCTGCTTAAGACCAAACCTGCAACACACATGAATGGATGGTTGGTAATGCCTTTAGTAAGGGCAAAAGAAATCTTAAACTAACAAAACTCATGGCAGGGTTGGCTTCAGGAAAGCCAAAAATCCAAAAACAGAAATAACAGACAAGTAGACAAAGAGCAGAATCCAAAAAGACAAGTGCACAGAATGGGCACAGAATGGGCATAAGATGACCAAGGTGACCAAGAAGACCAAGAACAACAAAGAGTACGGCAAAGGCATACTGAAATGAACTGACTTATATAGAGTCCTGATGGGTGATTAGCTGCAGCTGAGAACACAGGTGATTAGATGAGGTGGGAGTGGCCTGAGGTGAGGCACTATGGCAGGTCAATGACACACAGAACTTAGACAAGACTACGACATGAGACGACAAGACTAGGACAAGACTGACAGAACTGAAAGAATAATGACATTAACAGTACCAAACTGACATAACTATAACAGAGGCACAAACTCAGGCAGAACTTAACTGAGACTAAGGCAAAACAGGAACTAACACTGAACTAAGACAGAGAACTAAGACACCAAACCAGGACTGAACACAGCAGGACAAATACAAGACATGAACAGGACTAGGCATAACAGGGACTATGACAGGACAGAGACGGACTGGAACTAAGACAGAGATGGACAGGCAGGAAAGTGACCATCAAAAACTAAAGCTGAACAAAAACTAAAGTTAAGTAGAGGCCAGATTGGCATAACTAAGACAATACCACAGTATAGACATCCTTCTTTGACTTGTGCAGGCTCTCCAACAACCTTTTTTCTCTGTAAAGGAAATATATCATTTCAACAATTTATTTTTCAGTCTTCCTTTCTTTCCTTTTTCACACTGACCGCGGCACTGTTTTCTCTGTGTACAAGATCACTTTGGTGTTTCCCTTCTGGAAAATCTAGCAGGAAATTCATTTGGACGTTTTGACCCTCTTTAGTGTTATTGACCCAGCTGGTCCAGAGGTACGTGCACTGGCTGTGAGCTTGTGAACATCCAGCATCTTGCAGCATCTGTTGCCCATTTTGAACTTTAAACTAAACTTCCACTGATAGCACCCCATGGACAGTTCTTTCTGACAAGGATGCTTGTTGATGAAAAACTTGGGTCACATCATCATACTCTTCACATTTGTACACAGTTCTGGGCATGTATGGGTTCTTATCTACATTGTCTGATTTTATGTCTTTTGATATGTCGAGAATGGTCCCACCTTTAAAGTAAGGTATTTATCAGGTAAACTTCCTATTACTCAGTATATTGCACACAATTTTCAGTTTCTTTCTTGAGGTGTCTAAAGGATTGCAGCCCTCAAAGTGGTCTATATACAGAGCCAAATAAATGCTATGACCTTCTCCAGACAGAAGTGGGTTCTCCTTGAAATATGACCAGGTTGTTATCCTCGAAAACTTAGTCAATAATATTAGTTTTTAGAACTGGGGCATAAACAAAGGGTTTTTTTTTTTATGGCAAATATAAACATATTAAACTGGGTCTATGACACCAAAATTTGCTTTGAAATGGGACCTTTTTTGTTCTGATCCCAGAGACCCAATCTGGGAAACAGAGAAAAATGGACTGAGGTTGTTTCAGCTGTCTGTTACTGAAGTTAAAGTGATTTCATCAAGGCTATACTGTTTATTTTTCCAATCAAAACACCATTTTTATATAATTCACAGGAAACAGGCTATTTCCTGTTTTGAATCAAGTGCGACTGCTTGTATTCGCAAATGTGACACAAGCCTTTCCTGATTCCTTTTTTTCATTGGTGTCATGATTCTCTGGTTGATTGTCAGATCCTCAAATGGCAGATGAAAATCATTAGTCACTTCAAAGTCAGTAACATCTGATTGCGATTCTGCTGTTTGACATTCTGCTAATTCCTCAATTTCATGTTCCTGGACAGTAATCTCTGTCTTTAAGTCATTTAAAGTAGAACGTGGGTGACACCGACATTTATGTGATGCAAAGCTAGAGAAAACATTTGATTTGAAAGGACACTGATTAAAAGGACATGAACAGTTTCTCTATTCTTCAGATGCTTCCCAAGACGAGTAACATATTGCTTTAGGCAGATAAGCATTTTAATTGAAAGCCGACATGTCCACAATCCCCTTCTGTAACCCTGTGATCTCTTTAAAGTGTCTGTAAGGTCTGAAATACTGTGCACAATCTAACAACATAAAAAAAGAACAAGAAGAATGGAAATGTTAAACAATGCAAAACTTGAGCTGAGCTGGCCCCCATCACATCACCAGAGGGTTTCACATTTTTTTTAGGCAGTTCACATTTAAAACACAGTAAACATGGGGAGAGAGAAAGAGAAAGTCATCACATGCAACAATGGTCTAATTTAAACTGCATTTGATGTTGTCTTGTTGTATTATATATTTTCTTTTTTTCATCAGCATACAACATCTGTGTAAGTCTCACAGATGCTTTGATTCTTCCTATGACTTCTTTTATCAGCTCAGTTTCTTTTCACTTTGTCCTTCACTTCACGTGGGTCATGATGAGGCGACATTAGGAGGCAGAAAACAGTTCTTCCCTGTCTGCCTTCACGTGGCATAATGGACACCATGTTTCTAAATGTCACACACATGCAACAATGAGGCTTATCTGCTCATCAACAAGTACTTCTGGAACTCTTATCATGCCAGTGTTGGTGGTGGTGGGTTATGGAATGAATGCAACACACCACAATGGCTTTGAACTAACTGCTTTGATTTAATATCCACGTCTTCTTCTTCCCAGCTTCTGTTTGATGGATCTTTATATATGTCTATGCATAGTATGTGACACAGAACTGTATTTACTGGTTAATAAAATCACAATGTCTTCATAAAAATTGGGCGGGGGAAATAGAAAGTAATCTACAAAGGCCATGGTGTGTAAAATTGGATTTTCCATAGGAGCCACAGAGAGGAACAGTTGTCGATAGAGGTGGATGCACACTAGTGTGTTTATCATTTTGCCTTTTTAATGCAGAGAAAACAAGTTCATGAAGAATAATAGTCCTATATAATTTGTCATTTGCATCCATTGTTTGTGGATCATAGTTATTGGGCTACATACCACCAATACAATATCCCATTTGTCTGACTCAGCACTTTCCTGCAATTCAAACAGGTGCATTCATTCCGAACAAATGTGGCAGAGGAGCAATCCAGGAGCAGGCCTGTCGTGAATAAGTGTGCAGTTAGAGTTACATTTATGCAACATCTATTCACTTTCACTTCACTTCTGGACTCAAACACTGCATCATAGTTTCTTCAAATGAACATACATTACATGTGATCACACATTTCATTCAGACTCAAATTAGATTGCGACAACAGCAATAATTGGAAACAATGTTCAGCTGTTAAACTGTGTCAGAAGTTAAGTTAATGCTTAAATTCACGGCAGTGTACTTTATAAGGGTCACAACAACACTTCACCTGTCGCACAAGGACAATTTGCACTTAAAAAAGCCAACCTGGCCCATTTCCTCAGTCTGTTAGGTTGCTTTTGTATTTCTCTGTTTGTTGTTGATGTATCTCACTCACTATATGTAAATTCCTATAAAATCCTATGTGGCATCAGTAGAGATTTTTATTTTGCAAGCGTACATGTTAACATTTGTAGTGTTATATTACCAACTGCCAATGATGTTAATATGTTTTTATACGAGAAAATATGTTCAGCCGCATGTTTCTATGGATGGCAGTGTCAGCCCACTTCAGTCTAACGTGAAATATCTCAACAACCACTGGATGGTTTGTTTTTAAATTTTTAAGGTATGATCCCCAGACTTTTCATCTAGCACCATCATTAGGTCAGAATTTGAATTTGTCCAATACTTTTTTTTTTTAACCACTACCACTACTTTTACCACTAAACACAAAAACAAATAACATTCCCATCAGACTCAGTTGTGTTTAGTGCTAATTGGCAAACATGAATATGCTAACACACTAAACTATTATTATTATTATAATATTATGCCCACATCACCATCTTAGCATTGCCATCATAAGCATGTTGATTATTAGGGCCAGCGTCACTAGCATGACTGTAGACTTGCACTTTTTGCTACATGTGACATGTAATGTAATATAAAATTAATACACTAACAGTTCTGATTCTACTTTTCAATCTACTGTTTTTTTTTCCCCATAGAGGCCAGCTAATCAGTTTCCGTAGTGTAGTGGTTATCACGTTCGTCTCACACACGAAAGGTCCCTGGTTCGAAACCGGGCGGAAACATTCTTATTGTGAATTTCCCCACTGTGGCACGAATAAAGGTTTATCTTATCTTAATTATGAGGAGGTTTGTCGAAGCATGCGTGGAGCAGGGCAAACATGCAGCTTGATGCGACAGTGTGGTGTTGAGAGTGTTGGCTACCATGCCGTATTTTGTGACTTTGCTCATGGTGTTACACAGAAAACATAATGCTAGAGAGGTGATGTGAATGCCTCATTTTGCTCCAACTGCAGTGAAGGTACGATGGTCCCTTGTGCCTTGCAATAAAGTGATGAAAAACAGTCCTTGAGAGTGTGGTCCTTGTCCACCGTACAACACAAAGCAGAGTTAGAGCCACTGCAATTACATGATTGGTCATTACTGAAATCCACTGAAGCTCCACATGTTGATAATGTATGCCTCCCATTAACAATGAATTCAACCTGATCCAGTTTCTTTTCCCAAAGGTGTGCTGTTCCAGGATTGCACTCATGCATCTGGTCACCAAAAATTAGTTGGCTTCACCCTTGTACCCTTGCACCTGCAGTTTTAGGAAAATAAAGCTCAGAGAGACACGGACAGAGAGGTGAAAGATAAAAGCTTTCTCACTGGTGTAACTTATCAATCATAGTGACAGTTTGCCCTGTACTCTGCCCAAGAGACCGCTGCCATCACTGATTGGGTCACCATGAACGGACACAATAAAGACAGCTTATGAAATGTGAGATGTGGAGGAGCATGGTCAATGTCGCTATGCTTGTTCAAACAGATGCCCTCTCTGTCTCATCAGGTTGAAATTGTCGTGACAAAAAATCATACCCACTTTTCTCTTCAAAGTATCATGTCTCCTTTTTTGTTTTCAAAAAATGGTTACAAATGAGATCTCTGGTACAAAGGAATAGAAGGCGGAGATTTAATAGGGCACATGTACACAGACAGAGGTCCAGCTGGTGCAGGACCATCTGTCCAGGTGCCCTTTCTAATGCTAACTGAATCATTTTTCAGGACTGCTCCAGCCACAGTATGTATAAAATTAATGAATTTGATATTGCAAAAAAAAAAAAAAAAGGTCTATATTTAAAACCAGCATTGTAATGACTGTGTAGGTTTCTCTGCAGGGGGAATGTGGTTGTTTCAAGATGGTTGATAGAGATTGTTCATGGCCCTCTCACAGTTTTTATTCAGGCAATAATAATTAAACCTATATATATACATAACAGCTGAGGGTTTTTTTTTAATTCACAGAAACATCTATGCGCTATGGCTTTGACTGACAGGATTTTTTCATGATCACAAAGAGTTATTCCTTCAACAGTGGCCTAATTAGCCTGTAATTTTCCTCCTTTGTGCCAGGGCAAAAGATCAAACATAGCCCATTAAAGCAGACCTCAGTGAGCCTTGTCTCCACTTTGGTCCCACCAACAAATGTTCTTCTGGCACTCAGTAATAGTGAGAATGTGTCCATCTGAATCATGATGAAAATTATCAATGCGACAAGAGACAGTCTGAGATATTTTGAGGTTGGTGAAGTTCTACTGTACAGGCCTTCAGATGACATTATGAAACTGCTTTTTTCAATCTCTAAAACATAATACTGAGTTATCATCCAGATAGCAAAAGTCAATTTAACAGTGAGTTAGGGCCAGAAAGGGTGCAATATGGTTGAGGATAAAAATTATATTTGGTAGCAACATTTCTGAATCAACATTGTACAGGGGTAGTGTTTCAAATCTTAATATCAACATTAATCAATATTGTCTCCATTTGCCTACTGCCAACTCTCTGGCCAAAATATTTTAAATGAAATGAGGACTGTGAAGCAATGCTTCTACAAGGGGATGTAGGATGCATTTCTTCAGTGTAATGCACTGAACTTGTTTGGCTATAGATGACAAGAAAAATCAATAAGTTATACAGTATGTAATGAGGAAAAAATCTTGAAGTAGTTTTTGGAGGGAAATGGCAAAAAGGAGAATATATTTTGATGTAAAATTTGTGCATTTTTCTATGTAAGGGAATGTGCTGTGTTTGAATTGAAAGTTTAGAGACAGTTATATTTAACTTATTTACTATAGTTCTCCTTTTATCATCAGAGATAAATGTCCTGTCCCATTTCAAATGCGGTTATGAAGACAATCCATTTCCTGATATGAAACAGGTTGGGATGGGAGCAAGGAGGACAAATTATGTTTTCGCTACAAAACTGACAACTGACATTGACCTTTGACCTGAGCTCTGTAAAATGATAACATTTGCTGATTAGCACTAAAGACACGATGCAGTTGAGGCTGAGGAGAACGTCATTAGTTTTGCACAATTTTAGTTATACATTAAAGTATTGGATAGGTCCACTTGTTAACATTTCGGCCCATCATCAAAGGGACAATTAATACATCTAATAGCTGTTTAGAAAATTCACTTAAAACTATAAAAGTCAAGCTCATGGCGGTGCTAGATGAAAAGTCAGGAGATCAAAGTGTACAGGTTGCATTTTCTGGGGACTATGAATATCCAGCAGTCATCAGGATATTTCAGTCTGGACCACATTGATAGGCCAAGCAACAAACCAACACTGTCACCTCTAAAGCCATGCCATTACCTTATAAATACAATTTAAGTATTTTAAAACTTGGTAAAGGATCAAGGAAGAAATTATGCTTTGGTAAAAAGGCAACGTGGAATATATCTTACAATTTACTCAAAACTCATATATGTGTATGTTCTACTGAGTGCCATATATTTTCCAACCATTTCACTCTTGCGCAGTTGGGCTTGCCAGAGCTGAGTAATGTGTGGGAAATGTGCTCATAGGAAACGCCACAGTATTGATAGATACCATATTTTTGCTGACGTCTGCAATGCCTGAGCCATATAATTTGACATACAGAGTTCAGTGGCCTGTGTTGACAGTGTGTTTATGAGCAGTAATAAAACATTAATGTCTTTGTCAACCATTTCTTTTGACGCCAAAATCGAGAGCAATGCTAAAACAACGCTGTGCAGCAGCCCTTGTCATGCTTAGTTGTTAAGCCAGGAAAGAATTCAGCTAACATCGCAAGAAGGTTATTTATCTTGGCTAGCCACTGCCCCGGGCTGGAAACGGCAAAGCACTTAATAGCAAACAAGTGACATCTTTTTTCAAATGATTCAACAGTCATCTAAAAACAGAGCTGACCAGTGGCCTGTGGCTGTTGTTAGTGTCTAGTGTGACTTATAGCATTATGTCACTGCACCCCGCAGAGGGGCAAATACGTGCTTAGCATAAATTAAAGTCTCCCAAAATAACTGTGTAGAACGTCTTGAAAAACAAGGCAGACCAAACAATGCATGCTCTTTCCACAATGAACCCTGCAAAAACTGATCTATTGTCATTCTCTGTGTTGATATCAGTAAACATAACCAACAAAATCTGCACAGCAAGGTTCAACTTTAAATAAGAAAAAATATTTTTTTCTTTCATACCATCTACTATAGTGTGCAGTAAGGACTCGAAAACCCTAAAAAGTTGCAAAAGGTCTGTGCCACAATCCTCTGCCCCAGGAAGGTGGAATGGCAAGAGAAGAGAGTGACTTTATGCCAGCTGCCTCCCACAAGCTGCAGGAGACTCCTGCAAGGTAGAGCAGCTGCAGTGCGACTTTGTGTAAAGATACGTTCAAATATTTGATTTAAAATTGTATTATTATAAATGAAAAGTGCAGCTTAGTTCTCTAATTATGCATCAATTAACTTTCACTTCACATATATTTGCTATAAACTTTGGTCAAATAAAAAGTGAGTGTGTGTGTTCATATGACTAACTGTGCTATTCTTTATTAATGATTTTCCTCTTCCTATGCATTTTAATAGCGTACAGTATTGCAGTATGGTGAAAAATTAAACAGGATCTTCCTGGCCAGTTGGTCCAGTGCCTGCTGACACAATCTGCCATTGGGAAGGGGAGCAGCCCATGACCCACTTAATGTTTTAGAAGCACGATGAACTCCAACACAACACACAATCTCTGATCTAGAACTGGAGGAATAACACTGATCCTTATTAAGAAAGACATGGGGGGCTGCACAGTTATTGATAGGGGTTTTGGTCTACAGTATGTTCCTCAGATGTGCATACAAAGTATGTCACAACATATTTTTACTGTTTTTGTTTTTCACTGGACTTTGAATTTGATTTGCTTTGAGTACTGTATTTTTGATCACCTACTGATTTGTGGATTACTGTTTTACAGAAATGCCTCATGGTGCCACCCCCTACACCCAACAGGAATTCAGCCATTTTGAATTTACTGTGCAATTTTGCTGGATTTTTGACCATTTACAGGTGCTCTACTTTTATGAACGGCAACATCGTGTATAATTCCTCCAAATGTGGAGCTCATGTCTATGCTCTCTAAACCTAGAGCACCGTTTGATCAGAGGCCATCCTTATAAATCTCCTGAGGGAGTTTACATCAGCTATTTTTGCACAAAGTTAAGACAAGATAAACCTTTATTCATCCCTCAGTGGGGAAATTTGCAAGTTGCACTTTACATTTCATTTTGAATGTTTGAATGGTTGAATTTTAAAAATCTGCGAAAATTTCTGTGTGTGAAAAAGTTTCAATAAAAAACAAGCAGCAGTATTGCAAAGCAGACTCTTGTTGAGGGCGCTGTATTTCTTCCTTTAGGGGGATAGAATATGTGTTTCACAGCTTGAACATGATGTTTTTAGATGGCCAGATAGGGTAAGCAAAGTGCCTCCAGACAAATGTATTATTAACTGTGTGATGTTTAAGAGATGGAACAAGATCGAATTGGTATTGGTATCGCGATGAAAAAGTGGTATTGAGTCATCCATAATTAGCAGTGAAAGGAAACAATACAGGGACAAGGTGGAGTGTAACTACCAGGACTATAACACCTGGAACATATGGCCTGTACTAAGAACTATCATAGACTACAAAAAGAAAACCAGAAATGCTGAAGTAATGCCTATATCTCAGATGAGTTCAGATGAATTGAACATCTTCTCTGCATGCTTTGAGAATAACTTCCTAGCTGAAGAGGTACAAAAGGTCTGCTAATAATATCCAGGGCAGATGTGTGCCGATCCTTCAAAAGGACTAATCTATGCAAGACCTGATGGCATCCTTGGCAGAGCTCAGCTAAACTCAACAACTCAAAAACAATTTCAACCCCTCACTGCTCCAGTCTGTAGTAGTTTCAGAAAGACCATTATTGTACCTCCCCCCAAAAGACTAAAGCCCTCTGCCTGAATGGGCTATCACCGTGGCACTCACCTCTATCATATTTAAAATGCTCTGAGCACCTTTTTCATCTCCCCTCTTTTTGACTCACTGAACCCACTACAATTTGCATTTGGGCCAAACATTGCTGTCGTCCTTCTACACTTCCTTATTCTACTTGGACCAGAGGAGCACATATTGTGTGTGAGAAGGCTGTTCATTGACCATAGTTTAGCATTCAATACCATTGTATCCATCATGCTCAACAACAAATTATCCAGTGCCCCTCAGGGCTGCATGCTGAGCCCTTTACTATTCCCTCTTCATGCACATGTAAAACGGAGAAGCTTTTTGAGCAGTTGAGCTCTTGAGCCATACTTGCTGACAGTGAACACAGATATTCTACTGCACTGGTTCCAACTTACGTACCTGGTTTCTTAATATTTTTCACCTGTTTATAGTATAATTTAGTATAATTTATATGTTTACTTGAACTTCAATGTCTCTCCCAACACTACTCAACAATTTACCCACTCGAAATTACTCAAAGAAAACACAGAAATCCTTCTTTGGTTGAACGTGTCAAAATACAAACGCAGCTGATGAGGGCTTGCAAGTAAATACACAACATTGAGATTAGCTGAATTTTATTATGCCACTTATTGAGACACAGTCTCCATAACAAGGAAATAATTCTTAAATGTCATTTAAATTGGTTGTGCGTCCCTCCAGCATTTGCAAAATACTATAGAGTTATGGAGTTAATGATGAAAATGAGAACTGGTGAAAATGTACTAGACCAGTTGCCTAGAATAATCTTAATAAGCTTTATTTTAATTGGAGTTGTATTAAAACACTTAAATAAGGATTTAACATGCATTTCTTGATTATCTCAAAGCACAGACAATATGCTGAGCAACAAGGGTTTTACACTGACAATGTGCCTCTATTGTAAGGCGACAGCCACTCGGATGATTCTCATATCTACATCAGCTGACGGTAACAGTCACAGATCATAGTTGTAAAAAGGGTAATAAATGTAAAGCACAGGCAGGCCCTCACATGAAGCCAGTGAAAAGTGAAACGAAGCTACTCCAGCATGATAGTTGCTCTCATCCTTTGCCAAAGCACCGCGTAGTTACAGCAAAGCATGCTCAGGATTATTGGCAAAGGTTCATAAAGGCAGACTTTTTTTTTTTTTTTTCAAATGCCTCCTTTATAGAGATAAGAGACCTCCTGTCACAGCAAGGTGGGCCGCTGAGTGAGTTTTTACATGTTCCTACTGACAGAATAATGCATAGATGCCTGGAGAGACTGTGGGGAAAAAGATCTGTGCATATTTCTGACTCAAATTATACTAATCTGCAATTCTATTATATTATTGTCTTGCATGATTTTTTTTATGATCATGTCCTAATAATGTTCAACTATATTTGTCTTTTTATGCAGTGTGTAGACCTGTTGAAGTATGTTCGGACAGGTTTTATTATGGATTGTTTTGTAAGGGGTGAGTAGGTAAAACAAGTGGTGCAGTGAGTAGATACTGTGAACTGGTTTTAATTTAGGTAACAGCGAGACAGGAGGAGACGGCGTTTCAATGAAACTAAGATATCCTGTGATGAAGGAGTAGGACTCGTTTCAGAAAGCATGTTGTCCATCGTGTTCTGAAGGATCACTCTTATTAAACTGAGATACATTTTCAGCACATTTAGGAATCCAATGTCAAACTTAAAAACTGTTTTATTTTCAATCTCATACACAGAAGTCCAATATTTCACCTCACCTTTGTGTGTTATCACACCCAGTTTGAGGTTTGTTTATGGTTTGTCTTCTATGATGGGCTGTTCAGTGCAGACAGTTTGTCCTGGGTACCTCTTGCAGTTGTTTCTGATTAATAAGTAAACTAAAGGTGAATATATGAAATGTAAAAAATACACCCTGGGATATCAGCAGGGTTCTCTTTCCAACCGCTCCAGAGTAGGACATCACAAGAAAACAGCTATGGAATTTCTTATGGGACCAGAACCTGACTCCTTGGTGACCTTTTGTCTAGTGTAGCAAACTTATCAAAATTGTCCTTTCATCAACACTTTAGTCCGCTATAAGGTGTCTTAAAAATTAATGGCTGGATCTTCATTAACTATTGAAAGGATTTTCATGATCGCAGAAGAAGGATCGGAAGAATTTTGGTGACCTCCTGACCTTTTGTTAAGTGCAGATGCTACATCAAAATCTGAGAAGCAGGTAATCGTGCAATTTAAGAGAATGTTCATGATCCTCAGAAGATCTTCCCTTTCCATTTGGGGGAGTTCATGAGCCTTGTAACCACCTTCAAGCCAAAATGTCAACTTTATATTAAATATACCATCTAAAAGGCAAATTGTCATATTTTTTTCTTAACAGACTGATGTTAATAACCCCTGATGACCTCTTTAGGATGCTGTGTGATGATTAATGGTTAATTTTTTTTTGTGATTTCCATGTCAGTAATTGAGGAAAAAAACTGAGACTTAAAGCAAGTTACTATCAGAAAATTAAATCTGAGATCAATATTTCCCTCTGTGACAATTTGGTCGATGTTTCTTTAACATCTACGCTCACCTGTCATTACTTTTTATGTGAAGGTAAGCAACGGAGTCACTGTTGACCCCTGGTGCTCAGGTCTACTGTTCAGACAGGCTTCGTTGCTCAAAGCTGCCAGGGTAATTTATGTTGTCAATTTACACTTTGATCATACACAGCTTTGTAATCCCAATCTCCATTAAGAAAAGCATTAGATACATCCCGTTAGCTCATTAACACTGTTCTCCCAAAACAAATTTTTTCTTCTCTTTGGAAAAATCTTTATTAAAATAATGATCGGGATGCTTTTTGCGACATGTAACTGTGACTGCTATTTACACCAAACAGACCCATTTTGATGGGGACAGACTTCGCTTTCGCCGGGAGCTCTCACTCTTCCTCCCTCCCTCTTGCACAGTTGGTCAGGACAGATTCTGACACCTCGGCTGATGTTGCCACTGATTTACGCTGTTGTTGAGGGATGTGAGCAGAGTGCCTTTTACCAACAGTTGTGAATCACGGGGGCTTTTCATGTGTCCCTTTCATCTTTGCTGCAGAGCAAAATGTATTCCATTAGATTACCGTGATTTCCATTAGATTACCATAAGATCACTGTTCAGTCTATTGCAGCCTTTAGCAAACACAGTCTATAGGGCATGAATAGTGTTTTGTAAGATTTATATAGGATCCAATAAATTTCTGCTGACTCTGGGTGTTAAGTTTTAACAACCCAAAATCTGTTGTACTAAATTTAACTGCATACACCTCAACCATTTGTGAATTAATTTTTCCTCTCACACTCTGACACAGACATATAATTTTTTTTTTTTTAAAGAAACAGTTCAACACCTCTATCTGAAAATTAATTGGTACCATTGATTTAGTCATTAACACAAAAAGGTGCACACAGGATTTGAGATTTAAATTCGAGCACTGATTTGTGTTAATGGTGAAAAAAAAAAATACACAGAGCCACCAAATTACATAATGGAAAATGGGATTAGCGATTGACAAAATGATACATCCTTTTTACTAAATATGACAGCCATTTCTTTTCTTGTTTTTTTAATCAAGATGTGTCGCTCTCACCTATTATGACACATTGTACTTTACTGTGGTTCGTGTTTCTGTTCTGATGCAACATAAAGTGAAGGTGGGAGCTGCTATATAAAGCTGACAAATAATATCCTCTCTGAGATAACATGCGGTCAAGGAACATGTTTCTTGCCTCATATGTGTGTATATATAAATATACTGTATACTGTATACTATATATATATATATATATATATACACACACACACACACACACACACACACACAATTTACAGTCCTCTTTACTATCCCTATCCATGTAAAGATAAAATATGCTCTTGTTTTTGTTTTGCCAGCCAGATAATGAGTTTTCACTGCATTTCAAAATAAAATCACAGGTCCTCTCTAAATGCATGGGCAGGAACTTTGCCACTAGATGTAGCTGAAGCACTCAGGTACCAGAAACAGTGCTCTGGAAACAAGCTGCCCTTGATGCCAGTCTGATGCTGGTTTGAAGATTTTTTTTTCTTCCTTTTAGTAACACTTCCACCTTTTTTACTATTTTCCTTTTTTAAAAAAATGCTATTAAATAATATTAATATAATTAATATTTCCCTTATGCAGGTGTCTCATATCCAGTATCATGGTGCAGAATGTTACAAGTTGTTCAGTTGTTCCCAGCCGTCATTCCTGTGTAAATAAAACTGATAGACATGGGTCCTGTATGTGCAACATAACTCTGGGCGACGTATACTTCTTCTAACATGACTTCCCTTCTCACCCTGTGGCTCTCTCTCAATCCTATATTATGGCTGCATTATTCACTCTCTAGCAGATTTCAAAGAGACAGTGGGGGTGGTGGGCGAGAGGTTAGCGGACTGATTATGCCATCGTTTCTTCCTTTCAAATCACCAGCTCCTGCTCTCCAAATGTAACAATCACCAGGAGGGTAGCACAGAGACGCCGACATTTGACCTGATTTTGCACAGATCTATTACTGTTTGCTCGGCGCCTGGTTTTTACGTGCCGCGTGTAACTTAAAGTGACACTTGCCTGAAGCTCCCTTGGAGGCGCAAAGCTGGGTTGGCGCTCTGAAACCACATATGACAAGCAGGGGAAGGGAGCAAGAGAGGGAGCTTGCCAGGGTAAGGGGTGTTTGTCAGAGAGCGAGAGAGGAAGAAAAAAAAAACTCTGAAGGAAATAAAAAGAAATAAATCGTCTCACTCTCGCCAGGTTGGTTTGTTGGGCTGTCTGCTTCTCTTGCACTTGTGCTGGTTTCTTCACCTAAGCGATGTCCTTGGGTAGTTAACTCCTTGAGAGTAAGTGGCACTGCGGTGAGAGAAGACTGTGAGAGCGAAGTTAGACCACACAGCTGTAAAAAAAAAAAAAGAAAAAAAAAAAAGAAATTACTGCTTCTTTCGATCGACCGACCACTTGACATCACAAGCAGCATCAGAATCCATATCAGACAAATAATATTAAACCACCTGATAGGGTTATTATTATATATTATCTAAGCATTGCATCACTGACTGAGGCTATTTTGGTGCATTTTCTCAGACGCTCTCTTAGTGGATTATATAATATATTTAACAGTCATTGGCATTTATGTCAAATTAACTAGAGCATGTCTTACTACAATCCACTGATAACCTTGCAACTGTAAAGGCCTGTTTGAACCTCTCTACATGTTGAAGCAATGTGCAGTGGGATCTAAGAAAAGTGAGACTTGTAGGACACCCATGGAGCCGAACTCTTGCCTGAGTTTTCAGTTTAGAAATAGCGCTTCTAATTCCTAATCCTCCCAGACCACCTCATTCATCATTTGTTTGACTCAAAGTGGTGTTCGCTGAGGCCCTACGATATGAAGAAAATACCAAAAAAAAAAGCGGTCTTAACACTGAGGCCAAGGAAGCGATTGCTAATGCCAGCAGACAACATGCAGTGCTACAAGCTATCAGCATGCTCTGAGAAGAAATAATAGCTGAAACAGTTTGGAGAACTACAGATCACAGAGCAGAGGAAGAATTCCAGAGTGAAGGCTACTGTGAGCCGTGTCACAGAGCCGGACTCTGTGATTAGTGGCTACTCCCGAGTCCGATTAGCACCTTGGAAGTCACTAATGGTGAAGAGAGAGCAACAGCAGCAACAGTGACTGAACTGGTAAAATACTACACACAAATGGCACAAACTATCAGTTGCTGCCAGTGCAACGGGAAGTCTGGCTGTGCCCTGCATTATGACTCTAGCAACCTTCAGGCATCACACGGACTGAGTTCTAGAATATTATCAAGCCAGTTACCAGATGGAAAGAGAGGTTTTTGGTTGGGACAGATCAAATTTAGGCAAAATAGAATGACAACAATGGGCCTCAGGGTCTCGTCACGGTATCTCTATGCATTCAAGATGCCACCCGTGTTCGTTGTCCAAAACATACGCGTATCCATACCATAACCCCACTGCCACCATGGGCCACTCGATCCACAATGTTGACATCAACAAACCACTTACCCGCACGACGCCTACACACTGTCTGCCATCTGCCCTGTACAGTGAAAGCCGGGATTTCATCCACAAAGAAAACACCTTTCCAAAGTGCCATAGGCCATCAAATGTGAGCATTTGCCCACTCAAGTCGGTTACAACGACGAACTGCAGTTAGGTCAAGAACCTGATGACCCCTGAGACAGTTTCTAACAGTTTGTGTAGAAATTCTTTGGTAATGCAAACCAATGTTTTTTTCTTTTATTTTCTGTCTTGTGATATGCTAATTTTTTCTGTCTCTTTCTATCCTTAACCTCTTATGCATCTTTTAAAAATTCTGCAGTTGGACCAAAGGCAATAATAGACTAGTCAGGGCTGGAATTGAAATGGTGAACTGGAATCGTCTAGGACTTAACCAACCAATAAAATGCAATTTCTATATCTCAGAAAAAGTACATGTGACATTGTGTACCTACAAGAAACTCAATTGCTGAAGAAAGACCAGAACAGGATAAATGGGGTTTACCATATTGTTCCTCATTTGAATTTCAAACTAGAGGCATTTATATACTCCAGAATCAACTTTTTACTACTTTTTACTGGACTGTAGACAAAACTGTAGGTGACAGTGTGATTTGGAATGTTTCCTTTTTTTTTTTTTTTTTTACAGGTACAGGTCCCATTGGAGGAAGAGAACAAAAAAAAGCTGAGTAAGGAGCCAGGTACTGATGGACACCTGACCAGCAAAATATCTGTCCTCCTTAAGAAGAGTAAGAACACACTAAAGTGTGAGTCCTAAAGTCCAGTTGGCTGTGTCTGTTGTGATTATACGATCTTCACCAGAGTACTCACAGATAGATGAGAGCAGGTGCCAGGCAAAATCATTCACCGAAACCAAACAGGGTTTATTGCTGTTAGACAACTGTAAAGTAATCTCTGCTGTGATCTACCTTTCGAGTGGCAGTGTTGGACCGGACGTCATTATATCACTGGGCGATCATAAAGCATTCAGTAGGATCAAGGATAAATATTTGCCTTTTGCTCTTAAGAGTTTTGGCTTTGAGCCTTCTTTCTGTTCCTGGACGGACATACTTTATAGATGTCCAAAGGCCTCGATCCAGACAATAGCGTATCCAAAAATTTCCCCCTATTCAGTGGGACCAGACAAGGCTATCCCCTCATACTAATCACCACTGAGCCCCTTGCAATAAGAAATGATGCTGACCTGAGAGGAAGACCAGGATAAATACGCAATACTTTGCTATATGCTGATAACTTCCTCCTTCTTAAATCTGACCCATACATTCGTTCCAAGCAAAGCAGAATTTGGGAAGATACCTAGGTACAAAATTAAAATGAAAAAGAGTCTAAATTTCCACCTTAATAACAAGGCAAGACTTATTACAGTCCAAACCTTTCCATTCACAGTCTGCTGAGTCAAATTTGCCTATCTGGGAATGTCAATTACTAAAAAGTGTAAGACTGTGAATAGAATTTTTCTCACGCAGATCACTCTGTTAAGATATTCCTTTATTCGTCCCACAGTGGGCAAATTCACGAAAATAGTGGTTTTGCCTAAATTCCTATTTTTATTTCAAAGTATTCCAACATTCACTGCAAAATATGTTTTTAAGAACTTCATAAAGCCATGTCTGTGTACATTTGGGACGAAGAGATACCATGCATAAGAAAGGAGTTCTTGGAGAAGGAGAAGGGAGGGGCTGGCCTTGCTAAATTACACACACTACTATTGGGCTAGTAACATCTGTAAGCCAATTTTTTTGGGTCAGGACTCACAGGGCAACACATATCCCTCTGGGCACTTATGGAAAACCAGTCCTTCAGCCCAGTAACACTGAGATCTCTAATCTGCTCCCCACTACTATTGAATAAGTGAGTTTTTGCCGAACAACCCAGTGACACGGGGGACACTTAAGATATGGGAAGACTTCAGGATCTATTTTAAGTGCAAACGAGGCCTCTCCACGGCTCCTATTTCAGTAAATGCTCTTTTTCTCCTCTCTCTTATTGACTCAGCATTTCAGCTTTGGACTAAAAAAAAGATGTTCTGTGATCTATCTTTTCAGGGAAGGCAGTTTTATGTGTTATTTCAGCAAATACAGACAGAATTTGGCATCTTGCAGTCCTTTTTTTTTTCAAATACTAAAAGTTTTGTCAGAAAATAGTTTTCTTTTCAGACCCCACAGAGTAGCCAGATAGTTGATTGCTTGATGATGGACCCATCACAAAGGGGAGCCCTGTCTACAACATATGAGATCATTCATGCAGCGGCAGCTGCCTCACTTGACCACATTAAACGAAAGTAGATGGTCAAACTAGGCTCGGGTATATCTGAAGCAAAACGTCAGAAAGCAGTTGGGTTAGTGCATATTTCATCAATATGTATCAGACTTGACAAACTCTTTCCAGGAACAAAGAAAAATTGTCCAAAATTTTTTTTGGGCCTGTCCGAAGTTGGCAGACTTGAGGCCAGGGGTCTTTGATACCCTCACGGTTGTGGCCTTCTCCACATGGCAGCTTAACCTGCTCAGATAGAAAAAGACATTACCACCTTCTCATCAATGTTCATGGAGGATATAATGGCGTACCTCACTGTAGAACACATGATTTAGGGCTCACTTTAGAGGTTTATAATGATCCTGTCCTACTTTACGTCAGAAGAATTCCTTTGATTAAAAATAGATTTTTTTTTTCTATTTTTTTTTTTTTTTTTGCTTTCATTATTGATTTATTTCTTCTTTTACTTCTGTGTAGGCAGATGTCCAACTGTGTAGCTTAGCATCACATCCTACAGCAATACCCTACCCCAGTGTGCCTTCCAACAAATAGGAGCACATAATAGGCAACTTTGCGGGATTACAGGTCATGCAAAAAGCTCGGTTAACAACCAGCTCCTCTATGCAGTATCTTCCCATTGTGTTGAAAGTGATCCTGGATGCTATATCAAAGTTAAGGCTAACATTAGTGGCTCTGTCCTGATTTGCCCAACAATTTGATTAGTCCTTGTCCTAAAAGTTGTTTCTCTCGTTAAGATAAAGTGAAACATACAGTTTTAAAATACAAAAGAAAGAAAATAAATCAACCTTTTGCTTAGACAAGTGTAATCTACCATCCACACACTCTTATCTAAAATGAAATATGAGTTGCTCAGGGATAAATAAAGTTCTTTAAATTGAATTGAATTGAATTGAATCTGCTAGTCAAGGTTTCAGCTTTCAGCCAACATAGTCAATGTCTGCTGGCAAGAAACAACAAAATCTTAGTTGTAAAACTGGACTTGTTATAATTTTAAACTGCTTGAGTTGCAGGCAGTTGGAGTACAGGAAAGGTTGTAGGAAAAGGTGTAGCATCAGTAACCAGTTCAATTAGTCGATCGATTTTTGGTCGATTGCACAGTAGCTCTGACTGTAGTATAGAATAATTGCATATGAAAAGCTATTATATTTATGGCAGACATTGAGCTTAGCTTCTCAGATGTCATGGTGGCTGGCAGTGCCCAAGATAGAAATCTGCACTTTCAGTTCACCGACTCTCAGAATCTTACACATCAATAATTGACTGTTGCAGACTGACATGATGAATTGCACGTGATGATATTAAAAATACACAGATCACAGAGAAAGAAAGGTTTTTTCTTTCAATCTTGCAACAGTCACATGCGAGCGTGAAATAATTTAATCTGCACACCTTATAGACACTAAAAAACAGAGTAATTACTGCAGTTAATCATCATTTGCGAGGACTTTACGTGGTTCAGTAGCTGTTGAGCATGTGAGAGCAAAGATGGATATTGTACACTACGAGAGAGAGGGAGCTCTTCTCTCTACACACACTCAAACACACACAGTCAAACGCATCTAGAAGCAAGGAATTTATCTCTTTGAAGCATGTTCTTATGCAGCGAGGAGCATCTGAAGGCCTACATGGCTTACTGACCTACAAGGACAACAGGGTGGGTACGTCCTGATTACTTATCCTGTTACTACACTGTCTGGATCATTTGTCAGACTCATATCATTACCCGACATGAAAGATAGGCTGTGTGTGTGTGTGTGTGTGTGTGTGTGTGTGTGTGTGTGTGTGTGTGTGTGTGGTTCAACTGCTGCACCTGCTTATTATTCATGGCGGCAATGTGTCCGACTCCGCCTCTTCTGGCCCCACCTTTGTTGTGTAAACTGGAGATAGATGGTGTTTCACGAGTTCCCTCTCTCTCGCTGTACTTGCTTGTATGTCAGCCCTGGAGATCCCTTTAAGTGAGAGCTCTCTGTCTGACTGAGTGACGGCACACAGCAAAGGAGAGGGGAAAAAAAAGCTCCCTTTAGTTGTCCTCAGGCTCCCTGTCTAGCAAGAACATGGACCTCATACAAAAGACGTTGGAAACAAAATTAAAGGCGCTAATTTGAGTAATTTTTAAGAAATAATTGTCTTCAAAATCCAAATCTAACACCAAATCATGTTTATTTTTGCAACTAATTCGAAATATCATTGCAATAAACTCCGGTGAGTTTTGTTTACTTCCTGTGGCAACTGACCTATGACCTTTGACCTGGTGACTTCAAGCTTTGACTTATCACCTGAGAGCAAAACACCTGACTGAGACTATCTCTACAGGGTTCACCAATCTGTATTACAAGAGACTGGGACTCAGGGGCGAATAATGGAACCTGTAATTGAGAAGGTAACTAATGCTTTTGGCTAAGTGGATTGCTAAAAACTGCCACCCAATTAACATAATAGAAGATGATGGATTGAGAGAAATCATTCGAATTGCATTGGGAGACACCTCTTATAATCTACCCTGAAGAGGAGCCATTGTGCAGAGAATACACACTTTGTATGAAGGCGAGAGAGGATGAACATGCTTGAGCAAGCAAAGGATGTCTCTGTCACGGGGGGCTATTGGACTTTGTGAATGCTGACAACTACCTGGGCGTCAGAGCGCACCTCACCGGTAATGGAATCTGGAATCGTTCAGACTAAAGAGAATGGCGACAGGATGCTGAGGCATGTGCTGATAATTTTCTGAATGTTGCTCAAGAATGTACCTTAAAACTTCTTCACTTTCCAAAAACTGCAAACAGCACACAAAACATAAATACATACATTAAAGATAATCACGCTTCATTAAAATGTTGTTATAGCAGCAGGGATGAACTAAATGAGTTTGTCACAACGGGATCTGAGCAAACACAAAATGCCAGAGAATTTCAGAATCCATAATCCAGTAATGTCTTCTGAAATTAGGATATGTGCATTATGTTTGAATTACCTGCTCCTGCAAATATACAGTAACTGTTGCTCAAGGCGAAGCACTGTCTTTTGCAAGCTGTTGGCAGCCGCAGAGATTTTCAGTAGCATTAATGGACTGTTAATATGTTGATCTGCTCATATCCACCAGGCATTTTCCTGCCAGAACAAATAGGCATCAAATAGCGAGACTGATAGAACCCTCAAATGACAAACCCTCTGACTACATTTTTAGCTGTAGCCATTTATTCTTGAAGCAGAGTAAATGAGAGGGTTTGAATGCTGAAAATAGGATCAAACCATTATGCACAATACAGTTAAAAACCTTCCTCTGTCTTTCTCTCCTTCTGTCTCCACCTTGCTCCCTGGCTCCTTTGTGCTACCAGGGAATAAAACATATCAGAGTGTCAATGAAGCTTGTCATGAAAATGTAAATTGGATTTGGGAATTTCATTTCCATTTTACAAATTATCTGATGCTTCTAAATAATACTGAATGCTTTTGAGAATTAAAGCCAGAGGAGAAAATAAGCAGGCGATTGCTGGAGCCGGTATCATACAGTATGTAGGGTAGTATACAGACGTTGGTGCACATCTGGTGTCAGAACAGGGGGGACCAACCCATTTTAGCTGAATTCAGTGTGTTTCAACACAAGTTTGTGCACTCTGACACTCCGGGGAACAAAGACAATGAAAATTCATCTTAATCTGGAGAATTCTGGCTGGCAGCCTCCCCGCTCCCAGCCCCGTGGGGGACAATAATTAATCAAGCCAGCATTAAGTAGGTGGGGTGCAGGGGTAATAGATCAATTGAAAAGCTGATGATAAGAATCGATGGAAGAGATAACCTTGGCTGATGTGCGGAGTCTGGAAGATGGGAGGAGAATGTGGAGGAAAAGGAGGGAGAGAGAGGGGGGAGGCTAATGATTTGGCTCGTGCTCAGTGTTGTTAAAAACAAATTGTGTTAGTTTTACACTTTTTAAAAAAGGGTAAAAGCACTGCCCTAAAGTCAAAAATGCTGACCTCACACACACACACACACACACACACACACACACATTTACCTGTGACCCCCCCCCCCCCCCCCCTTCTCAGCACGAAGTTTTGATGCTGTACTTTTTACTGTATTATCAACAGATTGCAGCTGAGCATCATATAGCAGGATCACCTTCTGGTGAGACTTGGATAGCAATGGACTCCGGGCAGTCAGGGGGGCCAGGTGTGCCGTTAGTTGCCAGGATTTCCTCAGGTACTGTTGAAGGATGGATCCCGAGGCTGCGATCAGGCTCTCTCTGAGTGATAGAAGCTCCTATTGGGTGCACTTATACAGGATATGATGACTTTTTAATGCACAGGCAGTGAGACACAGGAGCAGAGTGTGCTTACAGCGACACTTGAATATGACTGACCCATTGTTAAAGCAATAGTAGAACATTTTGGGAATATGAGTATTTGCTTTTTTTTTGCCGAAAGTTAGATGACTCTGTCGAACATTAGGATTGTTTTAACTTTTACTAGAGATTATGTGCAGGACTATTTCTCATCCAGGGGCTTCCTGTAGTGTCCCCCGGTTGCCTGGGAAGATGATGGTAATCCTCTTGAATTAAACAAATGAAATGAACATTTCCATTAGAGAACTTTAGATTCAGCAGACTTTGTAAATTTAGCAGAGATCCGGGCTCGCTGTCTCCCCCTACCTCCAGTCTTCATGCAAAGCTCAGTGCCCCCTCTACGGCATGAGAAAGGGGCTAGGTGCTGTAACCATATCCCACTTCAACTTCCTCATCATCACTGATAAAATATATGTTTATTATTTAATGTTAACTGTGAGGAAATATTGCTCATGTATAAATGTTTGACTGCTACACTCATTGGGCTCTTGTTATACTTTTGACAGCATCCATTGTGCCACAACTTTGTTTTTGTGGCTGCATAGTTTGTCAATCCAAAGCTGCTCTTTTTTTTTTTTCCTTTCTTTCAACTGACTCCAAACATGATCAAAAATACTTGAGTTTGTCGTCCTCAGCTCAGTCCTAATAGTGACAGAAGGTGGAACTGGAGACAAACTGTTGTTGGCATCTGACCATCTAAAAAGATAACATATGTGATAATGATGCGTAACCCTACTGATCTTCTACTCCTACTCTCAGTGATGTGCATCTACTGATCTTACATCTACTGTACAACTAAGGAAAAGAAAGTGCAAAGTAGAAAAAAAAAAGTATCATGTTTAATGTCAAGACAGCAGCTTACATTTCAGAATCTCATCACATCTGTTTTTATTTGTTGTCAGATGAACTCTTTATGTGTTTTACTTGTAATTTCGCTGTCAGTTCAAAGAGTAAAAAGTTCGCAAACAATATTTTGGCTGTGTTGTTTCTTCCGGATATATCACACACACACACACACACACACACACACACACACACACACACACACTGTGACAACATAATAACAAGGGAACAGTATTAACAACATACAAGTGTAAATTGCTTCTGTCAGTACTCTACATCTTTGTTTACACTCAGAAGTGAAACTGTTAAAGAGAAATAGAAGTGAAATAGATGTGGGCCCACAGACAAAAAATCTTTTTTTAGGGCACTGATGTCTCCCTAGACTATTGACTGCTGAAGGAGGGGGACTGACCATCCCCATGAACAGTAAACTGAGCAACCTGAGGCGTACTGTATTTCCATCAAAACCCCAGGAGAGTGACAAAGTTATACTTGTGTTTGGTCTGCGCCTACACTATTTGTCACACTAATTATGTAATGCTATTTTTATGCCTGCTGTGGTTTCAAACACTGATGTTTTTCCTCCCTCATCCCACTTTTTATTGTTTGTGAACTACCACCAGACCCCGGACATTACAGTAAAATCAACCTTTCACCACCAGCAGGGATGCAAAGACACATACTGCTTGATGCACTTTGTTTTTTCTAAGTCTTTTTAGTTCTCTGTGTGCATTTTGGTAATTCTGCAGATAACATGTCCAAACATCAAATACCATTTTTTTGTCTCAGATTCCTCCATGTAAAATGTGTATAGAGACTATTTGATTTTAACAATTAAATCTAATAACATTATAGGATGTTATATCATAGCAATAATCATCTAAATAATGTACACCCACTCTGACAGGCCAGTCTGGGGCCATACAGGTGGCACAGTTGTTGACCCCTACAAGCTGTTTCAGAGGACTGAAGAGTCAGTTGTCAATGGCAGTAGAAAAGAACAGAAGTGTCAATAAATTAGGTTTTCCAAAAAATTGTGAATCACCATAAAACAAGAGATCCTTGAGCATGCGGTCATGAATGTGCACACATCCTTACATAAAGTGTACAAGGACAAACAAATACAACAAAACAAAATAAGTTTGCAGGCAGTATAACAGGACACGTGTGCCTGCTGTTGATGTTCGGGGAGAAAGCACAACCCGCAGGTCTGACCCGCCCGACAGGCCGTTTCCTGCCTTGTTTTCATGTGGACCCGAGATGAAAGAACTAGATCACACATATGTGATGCCACAATGAATGCGCTCCCAGACAATGGTGGATATCCATCTTCCACAAGCAACCAAAGCCAGTCCGCTAAGCAGTCAGCCAACTAGTGTTCAGTCTGATTTCAGTTTTGTTGGTGGGCTTAGATTCAGTCCTGTCAGACTGTGTTGAAGGGTTAGATGCATCAATATTTGTTTGCGCTCTGTTTACCGTGTCGAGTCTTTCCATCACTTGCTCTGACGGTCATTATTTTTTTGACTGCTGAGCTCCTGAAAAGCCCCGCTACAGAAAGTGTGCTGTGTTACTATGATCTGCCACAGTGAGTTGTCATGTCAGCAACTGCAGCAAAACTACATATTTAACACAGTTCGTGATTTTTTTCTTCTGTTTTGATATGTTTGAAAGCATACGTAGTTAATGTAAGTTTTTTTTTTTTTGCATGTGTTTAGTAAGAATGCACAGTGATACAATAGATCTTGTGGCCCTGGTTGCATTCTCAGATGTATGATATGTTTTATGTAAGCTATGATATATATGTATATGTTGTGTACAAATCTCATAAAAAATATCTAGAAAATACGAAATTAAATCTCTTTTTTCCAAAGATAGCGTCTCTGGCAATCCTTGATTCAGCAGTTTTTTAATGCATGCCAGGTTTGGACATCAGAATCAAAGCTACTGACATTTATAGAAAAAAATTGCTTCCTTTTGGATGAGGAGAAATTATACCAATGTCACATCTATATGATGACAATGATAATGCATGCAGGTGGCTAGCTTGGCCTAGCATAAAGGTTTGCCTTTGGACTGATAAAGTGCTCAGCAACACAGCAGTAAGTACATCCCAAAGATTTTCAATAAAATCATACACACAAATTGCATGAGGTTGACATTTTGAATTATTCATAGCAAAGTTGATGGCCGTCGTCTCTATAGCAACAATGCATGGGGATTGTGGGTAGTGTAGTGCCCTCAGCTATACAAAACTGACAGAAAATTCCTTGTTTCTCAGAGTCGAAAGGGAAATAAAGACAACCGATGGACTTGAACATCGACTCATCATATTGTTGAACGAACACGGACAAACTTGTTATTTTGTTAAGAAATATCACGTGTATCATTGTAAAATTGAGGCTAAAGTGAAAACTGACATGCAGAAGGTAACTTCTGTGTGTAAGAGCCACTGTTATCCAATGGGATTGATGCGTCACAGCACACAAAACGCTACAGTCGGGTTAATGCTGAAATGAATGGACGGCATGATCAGTCACTCTGAGCATCTCTTACTGCCGCGGATGGGTTTACATTGGAGTGAGTTAGAGCCCCACTGCGTCTGATTAGGACGCTGGGGGGAGACCTTGTGCATCAGAAACCGCTCAAGGGCCCTGACTAAGCATTGGTTTTTGACGCGCTGGGAGTGAGACTGTGTTGCACCAGCAAACCTGGACTAGCTGTTTTCGCTTGTTTCTAGTGTTTAGCTTATAGACATGGGTGGTATTGATGTTCTCATCTAATTCCCAACAGGAACATGAATCAGTTTTGTTTTGTTTTTTTCAAAAGTTCAAACTTTTTCTTCAATTATTACACAGAGGCAATGTTACTGTAGATGGGGCAGAACATTCATTGACAGTACCCCCAATACAGCAGAATGCAATGCAGCCTCAAGAGTTTTGAGAATGAGGCACAATTCTTGTGTCTCCTTTATGAGAAACTCTTGCAGTTATTGTCATCACAGCCAGTATCAGTATTGCTCTCTGCAACTCTCTCTTACAAAAAGCTAATTTTATTCAAGATGTTTACATGACTTGTCTGTAAGATGTAGACAAAGAAAACAGCTCTGAAGGTGACCAAAAATTATGAATAACAACAAACATGACTTTAAAAAGAGAATAAATTATTGATATATTAACAAAGAAATTCATTCTTGTATGTGTGCTATTACCTTGATATATAATGATCCCCATCTTATTTCCTTGGCGTACACATACACAATCAGGAGAAGAACCAAGAGAAAATGAAGGAATGAAGCTAAGGACAGTCAAAAAAATGCCTCAGAGAAAAGAAAGTGGGAAATACTCTATGATGTGTACAAGGAGGGCACTGATGGGCTTTACAACCTGCATGACAGACTGCATCAATTTTGTGTTGACTCCCCCAACTCCTACAAACATTCTTCTTTAAAGTACCATTAAATCAACATAAACAAGCCTTCGGGGATGGAAATGCAAACATGAGGGAAATCTGCAGAGGGAGCTGACAAGGAAAATGTTGCAGTGTAAAGACAATTACAGCAGTATGATGGAGGGTAATGTACAACACAGTGACATGACAGGAGAGAGTAGCGCTATAAGTTGGATAAGCAGCGGGTTTGAGTGGGAGATGGATTCGAGGGATACGTTGCACCTATTCTTCATTAGGTTTGACATGTGTACCCCCTGCCCCACCCCAGCTCCACTCCAAGACACCAGATGGATCCGAGCAGCTGCCTTCCCCTGCACCCTGCCCTCTCTTCGCCTATCATTGGTCCACAGGGTCTATTTCGACCTGGATGAAACTGATGGGAATCATGTTCGACTCCACTCCATTTAAAACCATCTAACCCCTCTGGATGGTGTACCAGCTCTGCTTGGTTGTGTCTCACCTGTTCATACTAAATACTGATCATATGTAATATGCAACACATGCACATTTTAGTATGAACAGTATGCAAATTTAATATGTGGAAGGCTTGTGCCCATAGGCCTAACATAGTGAAATCCCATAATAATATGCATGATCTCCTTCCCATAGAAATGAGAAGATCATGATTGAAATTATGAGGCTGTTTAACTCCTGCTTAAGAACATTACTGATGTAAACATATCTGTTCCAACATTAGAAAACACATTAATAACTTCAATTAAGTTGCCAGGCAAAGTCTTTATTGCATTACCAATCAATGGCCAGTTAATTTGGGAGTGTTATCAGAGTCTTTACAACAATGTCCAAAGGGACACATAACAAATCATTTGGAAATATAATGAGCTCATTAATTGTTAATAGATGCTTCCTTAGAGCAGGGTTTGGTCTGCATGGTGTGGTCTTTTGGCCCCAAGCTAGATGTCACAGTTATCTTCAAGCCTACATAGTCTCCAGTTCCAGTGAGTTTGCTGGACTTCAATGTCAAAAACTGATATAATCAGTTTGTGGTATTTTGTACACATCCCATCAGCATGTTAAAGATGGCCACTCGGCACATTTAGATTATCACTTTAGTGTCTGGGAATTCGGCATAATCAATATGATAGAAAAACTCATATATCTACATCTGTTTTAATTGATTTGTTGGCCACTTGGGGGAAGCATAAACAAGTTTAACACAACATTGACATATTATCACCTTTTGAATTGATGTGGCAAATTCATTAACAGCTGCTTATTTACACATCTAAGAGATAAAGAATAAGCTTTCATTTGAAGCATGTTTCTGGCTAACTGGCAAAGCAAGTCTAATATTCACTTTTTAGCTCTCTTTTTGGTCTACACCAACTCTTGACGGACATATCTGGCTCTTTGTCTGCTCTAAGTTCATAGCTAGAATTTTTGTAGACGTCTGCTTTTGAGAGCAGCGAGAATGAATCAGCACAGTAAATCTGCAAGCTCTTTATAATTGATGCTCATCAGTGAGTTAATCACTTTGAATGACATCTTTCACATAAAGTATATTATTCATTCATCATATTCATGTGATCCACTGTGAACATAAAAAATAATAATAATCATAGCAACTTTAAATATGCTGAACCAAAATGTATGAAAGCCAACTTTTTTTTTTTTAAACTACAGCTCTGTGAACCAGAAAACCTGATGCTGGCTCATTGTTTGAGACACTCATAGTTTATGGCTATTTTAGTCATCAAGTCAGCTGAAAGACACTGTTTTCAGTCTTGCTTTGTGACCCACATCAAAGTTCATGTCCTCTCTTGGCTTGAGAGGTATTTTGTGATTTTCCCTTTCTTGGAAAGCTGTTGGACTTCTGGCATAGGTTTTATTTATTATATGCTTTGTATAAATGTGTAAATAAAACGTGGTTGCACTCATTCACCTCAGCTGGTTCCTATATTTTAAAGGGACAGTTTGACAACAAAAAATATTTTTATATATCTACACACACCTCAAATTCTGCTATCTTTTTTTTTTTTTTTCAAAATCGCATAAACATTCAGTTAATTCAGCAAGCAGAAGTGCAGGTAGCTCAAAGAAACCGTTTCTCATTTCTTCTTCTTCAGTACAAGGCCTTGTCCTTCAGGCCCCCTCTCTCCCTATATCCTGACAATTATTGCGTAGCTTACACTAAACACTCCAAATTAAAGTTTGCCTGGCAAGGAGCGCACATTCATCAACGAAGCTTGCTGAAACGTGCTGCGCTTTCAAGAGTGAATAATGCCAAAGCAATGATGGTGTAAGTGGATTTTCTGCCTGCTCCCCTGCATGGCACTCACATCACAGAACCCATTTGAAGTGTTTAGTCTTGGAAACATTAATCCCTGTAATTTCAGGTCTGGTGTGTCTTCACTGTCAGGTACATTAGGGCCGCATTGGAGAACCAGTAAAACAGTGAGAGAGCCCCGGTGTTGTCGGCCAGTAATTAGAATGCCATGTGTTCTCCCTCACGAGGTGAAACGGCACTTGTTAAATGAAGACCTGTCACACTTTAATTGTCTCCACTGAGGGAAAAAAAAGAGGGAAGGGTGGCGGAGACTGGAAGGAGGAAGAAAAGGAGAGACAGAGGAAGGATTTGTGTTACGATGTTACAAATGTGGTTCGTTAACACGGCGAGGAGAAGGCCCGGTAAGAATTACTGTGATGTCTGAAATGCGTCATTGTGTGAGTTGCTTTGAAATGAATCATGCCTCTGTTTACTTGTGTAATTACCTTCGCCAGGGATGTTGCTCCGTCGCTTCAATTTGTTTTTTGTCTGTTTGTTTGTTAGTTGGTCAAACACTACTTAACAGATTTTAATTGAATTTGGTGGAGAGTTAGGCCGTGGGCCAATAAAGGAACAGGTGATTTGTTGCTGGTGTGGATTCACGTAGATCCTGGATTTTATGAAGGATTTCTTAATGTTGTGATATCAAGAATTTTTCAGGATTTTACTATGTTCACATGAGCTGCTGCACAAATTGGGGGGGGGGGGATTTAAGCGGATGTCCCACAGTTGTCACTTTGTGTATTTTAAATGAAATGCATACATTCCTAAACGGTTCCTATCTTGGATCTCATGTGGCAGCATAATGCACAAGCAAATGGAAGCAGGAAATCTCTCACTATGACCTCTAGTTTTATGGCAATATGAGGTGGCAGTATGACCTGTAGTGGTAGCCTGGAGGGGCTAACTGAAAATAATGAGAATAACTGAGTGGGTTGTAACCCTACAAGTCACCTCGACTATTGACACAAAACTTTTACAATACACAACTTTATCCGTTAAAAATTTCAGCTCACCTCAGACATCAACCTCCACACAAACAATTTACCTGCAGCTGCTGACACAATCCAAACTGTGCGCTCAGACAGAACGTGAAACATATTTAAGAGTCCGCAAGACTGCATGCAAAGTCAATGGAGAGACGTAAATTCACCCAGGGCAGCGTAAATTGATGCGAGGAGGCATCCGCAAGAGTTGAAAATGTTTCAACCTGAGTGAAAGATTTGCACAAAACCCTGGGTCTGCTTCATAAATCAGAGGTAAAAGGAGACACTTGAGGGAAATAATAGAAAGAGTTTCTGGTGAGTTCAGCCGGAGCTCTCTGCGTTCTCAGTCACACACAGATAGGATGTACTAACACACACACAGTCGTCATGCGTACAGTCAATGCGTATGTTGCAAACACGATATCAAATAATAAGTAAAGAATCAGTTAAAAGGGGGGGGGGGGGGGCCGCACTGAACAATAAACACTACTTGAACATAAACAAACATAACATGCTCTCCTTTCCTCTGGCCAGCAATTTTTTTTCAATGACTCTCTGATTAAAGTCTGTGATGTCATATACAAGACTCTTGTCTTCCTCCATGTACAGCATGGCCAATGCATTCCCCCCCTCCTGGGTCATGTTGTTTCTGAGAACAGTTTTTACTCTTTAATCATATAATGATCTTTAAAAGAGTGGTAGTTTCTGAAAAGACTTCTTCTACATTCTTCTCCACAAACAGCTGGAATAGGTCCACAGCACCAACACAGGCTCTGAACTCTTCCTTGCTGCAGATGAGATCAAATTCTGTCTTCAGCCTGCTTCCAATTCAGCATTGAGTGTGCCGTCAATGTGCTGCAGTGCATCTTCAGGAAATGTCCTGTGATGTTCCACAAACCTGTTCCCCTGCAACAAGGTGACACAGATAAGGTGGTCTGTGAGATATGTAGACAAAAAATAAGCTTTAAACATTACATTCCTTAATGTAATTTCTAAAGTCACTACATTAAAATATATTCCTTTTTTGTTATTAGGATGATATTTCAACATTGTGATCCTCATATATCTTAATGTACTCTAATTTTTCATATAACACACAGAACATATGCTGTCATGATGTAAATGGTTGTTGGTGCCAATTTACCACCCAGATCATAGCTTTTGTCTAAATATATGTAACTGGTTTGTTGAGACCACATATTCACAGCCAAAAAGAAATACTGCTTTGTTTCCTTTTTATTTTTGTGCTCATGTCAAAATCTTTACCTGTGCTATTAATGATTTAGATAACTAAAATATTTTCTGTCATTCATTTGTAATTACTTAAATATTTTCTGGTACAAATATGACATGTTGTCAGTGTCTGGATAAGACAATTGACTCATAAATTCAAGACATATGCACAAATAGCTGGTTTGAATATTGCAAGTCTTTGAGAGTTAGTGTGTCCTTTAGCCGTGTACTGTTCCATTCTGCAGGACTTCAGGCCAACATGGATTAATGAGTCCTTCACTAACTGTGTGAGCACTCACCTAAACAAAGTCTCGTTTTCTCACAACAACCCAAGGATCCTTACAAAAGCCAGAATGAGAATCGAAGCACTGATAAAGAGAGGGTTAAGGTCTGCAGAGTGAAGGATTGTAATGGGGCAGCGTGGCAGCGTGAATGTCTTCATTTTCCCTATATTGAAGTTTAAAAAATGGAACCCATCCTTTCCACCTGGGTGTACCTTGAACTGTCTGAGAAGAAGCGATTACCTGCTCAGTGTGTGCCACAGAGGCCTTGGGGGATTTGATCATCAATTAATCCCAAAATCCAAAAAAAGGGGACTATTCATCAAAACCTAATAGATCTTTTGCTGATGAATAATTTCACTGAAAAAATGAGCGATACATGACAACCCAAAAAATCTGTTCCTGTGTTGCGCTCGTCATTGACCACCTCAGATTTCACGTCGGAGAAGCAGCACCAAAACTGTGAGAAAGGACAAAACTTCTGTGCTAACCTGTCATATCAGCTGTACTGACTGATGCACTGATGAACCAACTGTCAAACAGTTGGAATCTGTACAACAATGTCAATAACATTGTAATCTTACAGGATTGAAGTAGGGTCACCTTGGAAAAAACTCTTTCCTCATATGAACTTTGAGGCATACAAGGTTAAATCATGTTTTTTCTCATGCATCAGCTTCCAGTTCAAATGGCCTGGTTACTGGAGAACCTTGCCGATGCCTCCACCAGACTGAGAGAGTATCCACGTAAAGACTATCAGGATACATTTCAGACAGAGGCCAAGCTGCACAGCAACATTCAGAATTTGATGCTGAACTATAATTTAGTCTGACTTCTTAATCAAGGATTTTGTTGAAGTAATTTGTTGTCACTAACCAATGGGTGTTGTCCTAATTACTTACAATGCTGTAGACAGCATGATAATTGCTTTGGCACTTGGATGAAACTGGCGACCTATACTCTCATATAAAGTCAAGGCTGCCTGGAAGATGCTGCATTGCCTCAGGAGTTTTAGACCGAAATGTTTCTTGTCAGTTCCTCCAAAACAACCCATTTCCTTCATAGTGAAAATTTGGTCAAATTGAGACAGTTGAGGATTGAGGGAAGTTTTGAATTTAGGTTTCCAAAATAAAACACTGTCATGGTTAAAATAAATCAACGCTTACTGTTGGTACAAGACAAGACGAGATGCATGGTTTCTTATCCCAAACCCCCTCAAAATGTTTTTTTTTTTCATGGTATTTTAATGTTCTGCTACTTTTGCCTTAGTGACACTTACATGAGTCAGTGGTCTATGTGAATAACATAAGATAAACCTATATTCATCCCTCAGTGGATCAACATGTTTTAGCCATTTGTCCTTCTCTACCTTCATCTTTGCTCAGGCTGGACACGGGTGGGAGGCTATGATACTGAGTATTAATGATACTGGCTTTTAAACATCACTTTACAAACTGCTTGAAATGAGAGCGACAAAGAAAGAACAAGAGAAAAAGGGAGAGAGAGAATTATTAAGTATAATAATATTAATTATTAAGTGTAATTTTGTATAATTCTTAGTTTTAAAAGTGAAGTGTATTCAGACTGGAGTCTCCACTCACAATCAGAGTGACATATGAATAGGTCCAACTCAAGTCTTAGAAAAAGTATTAAAGAAGACAGTAATTACTCTCAAGCCTACAAGAGTTTGCATGTACAGCATAGATTTTGGTCATTTTTGCACCAATGCAGTTGGTTTTCTGGTGAGGGACTGTGTCTGTTAGCTGCTAATGTCAAGGGAGTTACAAACGCACTGGATCAGTTTTCTTGTGATTGAGCAGAGAGTAAACACAGGATGACAAGCCATCCATCTGTGATGATCACCGCTGCATCTTGATTTCCAACCCATTTTCTTCAAGTGTGGTCACACTGGCCAAGCGTAGGGTTTGTGTTTTTTTTTAAGTGATATTTCACCTAAACGCAGCTTCCACAAAATTATTTTAGCTTATTGTAATAAATAGATTTAAATGGTCAGGTCTTCATGTTACTTATTGTCAGCTGAATTGAGTGCATTTGAGGCTGTCTGTCTAGATTGCCCTTAACTGTGCCTTAGTGTGTGTTTTATAATCAAGTATGAGGCATTGAAGTGAGCACTAATGTATGCATTGAAAATTTTTGAAGACCTTGAAGCCACATCTGTTATGTGTATCTTCCATGCATTGCAATCCATAAATTGCTAACTGAACCATCCACCACCTGACTCACTTCATGTCCCATCGGCATCCCACAAAACTGCTCCTAGGCAGTGCCACACACTCTACAAATGACAGCATCCCGGCCTCTTGTCTAAACTAGACATGAAGACAATTCCTGCCAATCATTACTGCACTGTAGGATATGGGTCACTGTTGCTGTGTTTATCTCTGATGTACAAATTATGCTTTTAAAAGTCACCGCAATTATCCTAAAGCAACCTAATATTTTCATATTAACTCAGCAACTGCCTTTAATGATGTCTGTCAGCTGTATTTTGGTTTAGCAAAATAAGAGGTTGCGTTCAAGTCATATTTACATAGTAATTTTCAATCATTTTCAGTTAATATGACCCAATAACAACACTGCTGCAACACCTGTGAGTTAAGTGTAGATCAGCAGGGAGCACAGAGTGCTCCACAAAGAGAAATAAGAGGCCCCACTGTGGGCAGAGTGTGGGCAGAGGACAGGAGTTTTGCAGAAAACAGGACCGTTTCTACGAGTTGACAACGTCTGGGGGTGTGGTCAGGGGGTGCGCACTCCCCAATTTGTTTTTATGTTGGTCCCTGCTGTTCTGCCTGGAACACTACTGCATACATTGTTCTTAATTATACTGCACTGCATGAGTATTGCAAACATTATATTTCATTTAAATCTAATTTTTAATAGTTATGTTAAATAGTTGCTCTGGATAAAATGGACACATGGCGGCTGAGAATTCACAATTCTCACCAGTGTTATTTGCTACTGTACTTGACTTCTGTAATGGTTGGCACTTTGTCTGGTACGTATTTTGACCATCTTGCTTTTCTGAAAATTGAGTTATCAACTTATTCTATATTCTTCAAAATCATGTGTTATCATGTGCTACTTAAACATTTTTCAATGTGTAAATCAATCAGTAGGAGCAGATATGCATTTAGGGTTTATGTATCTACATTTCTGAATAAACCAGTGGTTCTTAAAATAGGTCACTAGTGGCACTTCTGATCTGTGCTATGCCACACGTCCATGTTAAACAGAGCTTGAATAGAACAAGACGTTATCCAGCCCCACCCACTCCCTCAGCAGCAGCAGCAGCTTTAGGGTTAGGAATACAGGATCATTTCATCGTTACCTTGGTCTGTGCTTGTCTTTTCTTACCTCTTTATAAATTCTCCTTTACCTTAAACATAGTCCATCAAGGTTAAACAATACTGTTTATTAAAGAAAATTACATAATTTATTTAAGTCATGTCAACTGACCACTGAGTTTGCCCTCCCACTTGCAATACTTTCATCCAGGCAAATAGCTTTTGCCTTCAAGCTCTCTTTTTAATTATTTGTCACAATATATTTTTTGTCACCACACACCACTGTCTCCAGCGTGTGCTATAAAAGCAATTGGCCACTTCAGCTGTTTGGATGATTGCACAAACAGAGATCATATTGATAGCATTTATATTAAGGACAATATAACTATCCAGAGAAAATAGTGTTTGTGCTCTTATGTTTCATTGAGGACGGGACCTTTATTTACTCTTATCATGATTTGCACTGTAATTTGGAATCACTTACCAGCATGGTGTGTATATACCTTGCTCTTGATCCATGTGGTGTCTGTATTGTTACTGACTGGTGGCTACAGGGATTTAAACTACTGAAATAGAGGGAACACATACATATCCTATGCATATCCTACCCAAGCTGCTGCTGATGACATTGTCAGTTGAAATAACCCATTCATGTAACCCAGTGCAGAGTGTCTCTCTGCTAATGCCACAGAAATTGAAAGCAAGAGACGGCTAGAGCAAGAGGAAGTGCTGGTACATATTTTCTGCCAAAACAGATACATTGCACTGCACCACTTATTCTGCATAAACACAGCCTTTAACACTGTTCACAACCAAGTGCAAAAATGGATTAATTTGGAGTCAAAACAAGACAAATGATACACAAGTGCAATGAAACTCTTGGACTGGAACATGGCATTGAGCCTGGATTTGTGCCTCCACCAACTCTGCACCTGCACTAAAACAACGCTGTATTTTTACAAGTAATTCTCATTTTAGCTTATTACCATGGAAACATTACTACTACTACTACTCCTACTATTAATAATAATAAAAACTAAAGGCATGCTAGCTTTTCTGTGAGGCCTTACTTTAGCACAGTGATGTTTTAAGCTAAATATGAATGCTAAAATGTTGATGTATAGAAGGTATAGTGTTTGTCATTTTCATCATCATTTACCTTGTCGGCATGCTAACATATACTAATTTGCACTGCATACAAAGTACAGCTAATGGTCGTAAACCAAAGTATTGAACAAATTAAAAAAAATGGCAAATAGTGGTAACAGTGCTGGGTGAACAGATCAGGAAAGTTATCACAGTTTACACTGAGGGCAAAGGTCAGGGGGTCACCAAAGTCATGAGATTCATTCTCTGGGGACCATGAATCTCTCTACAAAATTCCATGGCAATCCATCCAGTAGTTTTTGAGGTTATCCAGTCTGGACCAAAACGGTTGCTAAATATAAGGAAACTTTACTGAATAGGGCTTGTGTAGGATTTACTGGCATCAAGAGGTGATGTTGCAGATTGCAAGCAGTTGAGTACCCCTCCCCTTTCAAACATATAGGATAGCATATGGTGGTGGGGGAAACACGAAAGACCTTCTTCTAGAGCCAATGTTTAGTTTGTCTGTTCTGGGCTACTGTAGAAACATGATGGTGCAGCATGGTGGACTAGATATAAAAGGCTCATTCTAAGGAAACATAAACATGGCATTTCTTAAATTCAGGTGATGATACACTAATGAAACATAATTATGTCTGCCAATAGATCTGCCTGAATCCTACACACTGCACCTCCAGTGGTCCCTGGTCCCGTTCTATCTATTACACTGCCACTGAGTTTTATCCAAAAACACCAACACATTAAAAGACACTAACGTGTCTGTGTCCACAGGTGTGCCAGAAAATTAAATCCTCAGATTCTAATTCTCCCTATTCTAGTGTACCCATCTATTATTGTGTAATCAGCTGTGAGCTTCCTCCTCTAAATCACCATATAACTATCTGTGCAGATGAGCAATTAAGCTTAGGAACTGTGCCGGAGACATGACTGTGGTGGAAAAGAGTGAATGTGAAACTACAAGTGACCTAGTGTGTTTGGTTTTGTCACTGAGTGTTCAGACTTCAAAACTAGTGGTGATGGTGGGAAGAAAGCTGATGTGTTCACAAACAGCCATTGTTGCCTGAAAATGATGTGAGCAGATTCAGAATAGAGCACGAGCTCTCATGTACAATCTCTCGACCACTAAGCAATTTGTGTAAAAAGCTGTGCAGGACAAAACTGTTTTTTTTTTTTTTCATAGCCAAGTATGTAGGTATTCACAGCAATGCGCTTCAAGGAAATGAGCAACATTAAATAAAATGGTGCAATTTTCCCACGAGTTCGCGAATAAATTTTGAGGATAGTGCAAGTAAAGCATGAACAGTAGGTGGTTTTTATTGGCTTCTGTCCTCGAGTATATGTGTATATCTCGTTTAAGATAAATATAATTTCCAGCAAATCATTGCACAGATGATGCTGTTGCTGATTGAAATTCAGCAGTTCTTGGGTCAAAGTGATGCCGCTGTCTAATTTGTGGCAGCTGAAGATGTATGCGGATGCAAACCTCTGCTCAAAAGTCAGAAGCTTCTTCTCTGACATTATCCATCATTAAGGGCAAAATATTTTTAAATGATGCAACCAAGATATAGACAGATCATTTGCTCTCTTTAGAGATGCGCTCATTGCCTCAAGGTATATTGAAAAAAAACAATATCAAATCGTCGATTGCCTGACCTCTTTAATGGTTGAAAGATGCTTGGCATTACAAATAACATATCCCTTCTTTTTAGCAGTGGCTGCAGCTGGGATGTAGCTAGTAAGTCTCTATTTTGTGAAGTGTTCAGATATTTTGTCATCCTCTTGCAAGATACTGTGTCTACACCAATAAATTAACAAGGTTTTACAGCTGCTGGAACAACTTCACTGAAGGCAGTGGTGGTGACATTGGGAGCCAGTGACCATGGCTGACTACTTGAAAAATGAGAGGGATGTAGTATTAGAGGGTGTATGCTCACATAAATAATAATTCAAATGTATCGAAGGTTACTTATTAGATTTCAAAGCGGCATAAATCGTGTAGGGGTCAAAAATAAATCAGCACCCAAAGGTATCAAAAACATGTTTAAAATTAGATTATTTATGAGGAACATGAATGAGAAACAAAGGGGGAGATTTATGTATTTATCACTGCATTTCTCTTCAGAGTGATGGATTTATGGATCAGCTGTGGTGAGGAACTAGAAAAAGTGTGGCACACAGTTGTTTAAAAAGTAATTTAATGGACAAAGATAAAAATGAGAAAAATCTGTTTCATGTGTTGGCATCACTATTGCCTCCACAATGAAAAAAAAAAAGTCTGATACTCTTGACATCGAATAGGTAGTTTTTTGTATAAGGGTAATGCACAATAAGCTGTAGCTTCAACCAACATTTTTCAATCTAAAAACCCCTTTCAGCTGAGTTGCATTGCTTTCTACTGTGCTGTTTTTCTATTCTTTCATGTTTGTGTTATTCACAGACTTAAATACATTTGAGTTTGAATCTCAAAAAATCACTCCAAGTCTGTCAGCCTTTCAGACGTGCTGGACACAGAAAGTTTCTTCTCTCCCTGAAGTCTGAAGACCTGAAATGTCCTCTTCCACAGCTAAATCTATTTCCATGAAGCGCGCGGTGGGAATGTGTATTGTGATGCAACAGCGGGCTGGAGGAAAATAAAACAGCCAATTGTCTCCCTCCTGCTCGTCCCATGTGAACGTATTCATTCTTCAGCCCAGACTTATCAGAGCTCTCCTTTGCCGGTGGCCCCTGGGCTCGAAGCCGCTGGAGCCTATAGGCCTGCAGCTTTAGTGCACCTGATTCCCTTTCTTGCCCCTAAAGACCAGAGTCCTCCATTTGTCATTGGTAAACATGCAGAAGAGCTGGTGTGTGCTTCACATGACAAAGAGGGAGGGGGACTGAGGGGAGAAACAAAGAGGACACAAATATCAGCATATTTGCCAGAGATGTGGGAGTGTGTACAAAACCAGACATCCTCTGTGGAAGGTGGGCTTTAATTCCTCTGTTTGGAATAGAAAAGTTTGCTAAAGGAGAGACTACTGTGTACTTCAATCTGTAGTTGTACTGCATTCGGCAATTTAGTGCCTTGTGATTTATTGGATTCACACGACTAAAAGAATAACCTATCATGTAGCCGGGAGAGGTAGAGTGATGTTTATGACACATCTTTACAAGGAGTCATTATAAATCCATTGACCACCATCGTGCCACATGTCCCGGGTGGAATCCCAGCCAATGCATTCTAAAAACAATTTTTTAAATACGCATGCTCAATGGGAATGTTGATGAATGGCCTGTCTCATGCTTTCGGAAGGTGACAAGGAGAAGAGGGGGGCGAAGGTGGCGGAGCTAGGTGTGGAGGAGCAGGAGAGAGATGCTGATGAAATTACGGCATGGATTGATTGATCTCGGTGGATGCATGTTGCAATGGAGGGATGCAGTTAAAACTGATGCATCTAGATTAGTGTCAGAGGAGTCGCTGAAGGACAATGAAAGCCATCATCAGGATATGTGACCTTCTCAGCATATGAAGCCCCCAGCGCACCAGCCCGTGCTTGGTGGCAGTAAACCAAGAGCTGGAGGAAATTTCGTCTCTGCCAGAGAAATAAAAAAAAAAAGGAAAGGGACAATATGAGGCAGGAATGAAATTGCGGATGTTTCAATTCATATTCATTAGTGTGGCTTTCCATTATGGAGTAGAAATGAATGGTTACAAGACAACTGGTAACACAGAGAGGAAGTCAGGTACAGGCTGCGCTGCATCATGCACAGATCACACACACACACAGCGGTGGGTTAAATGTTCTTGTGCTTTCCAGGAGGCATTGCATTTACAGTAATGTTAGAATTTATATTTGCTGACACAGGCAACTTTCTAATACAAAACTGAAATCCTCCAGGACAAAAGGGAGAAATAATATTAGAAATAGTTATACCCCAGTTATTGACTTGAAAGTGGAAGTGATTAGTAAAGAACAGATTTTCAAGACTGTCTTAAAACAGGTGCCCACATGAGCACTGATGCAGGTTTAGCTTGCTGTAATGAGTTCTGCTCATACTGGCCATTAAGAGATTCCTTCCTAAAGTGCTTTCAAAGTAGCTGATGGGGGACCAAACAGTTCTCACTCTGCTCAAAATATTAGTCAAAAATTTGTCTGAAATGAGGCTTCATCAGTCTGACTTAGTCAAATAAAGTGGATGTCTTCCAAAGATACACTTTTCCGATATAAAATTCCCTCTCTGAGTTTTCCCAACAGTGTTTCCTTATTGGGCTGTGGCAGAGGGATAGAAACACAGAGAAGGAATTTTGTCATAAACAGACTTTAACTTTCCAGCAATTTGTCTAACAAAGTGTAGCGATTACATTCAATGTCCCCATTCAGTGCCAACGCAATGAATTGTTAGGCTCATATCGTTTCCTAAACTTAATAAAAGGGCTTTGAATGCTTAATAATGATGTAATGGAACATAGTTGATCAGCTCCAAGTCTCCGTGGCACAGTAGCCGTCAGTGGTGATAGGCTATTACTGTGATGTGTAACCAATCAGACGCTGTGGGCGGGACACTGAGTGAGACTACAGACTGAGGGACTGTGTAGGGTTCTCACTTAATTTTATGTAAACTTTTTTATAACTGTCCACATTTTTATATTATTACTGTTGTTATTGTTTTTATTTCAAAGTGAGTTTCGAAGGGATAACGTTATGAAATTAATGGGATTTCTTTTGTCTGAAACTAAAATGTATTCACATGACTCTACATCAGTAACATTGTGCAAAATGCAGAGTCTCTGTGGCGCAATCGGTTAGCGCGTTCGGCTGTTAACCGAAAGGTTGGTGGTTCGAACCCACCCAGGGACGGTTCACTGTAACAACATGTATTTTTTTTGTGACTTTTCCCACTGTGGGACAAATAAAGGAATATCATATCTCATCTTAAAAAGCACACAGTTGTTAAATCTGTTGGTCTGAAGGAGCAAGAGGAAATCTTGGCACGTTGTGCTTTAAATCAACATTGCACCACAAAAAATTTAAGTTTAAAATGGTCGTGCATTTTCATAATTCTGTAGCTCATAGCCTACTTTCTATTCTCTCCTTTGCACATCTTCTTCTTAACCTGTATATTTGGAATATTACTAGCAGGTGCCCGACTGTCCCCTACCTTCTGCATTTTGTGCTCCATAAAAAACAGATATGCTGGTGAAGGAACAATAAGTTGAGCATGATATTAAGATGATATTGCCTTTGGAGGTTATATATTTTAATAAACTGGGGTGTATTCTGTCTGAGGTATTAAGGCAAAGCTTGGGTGATCTCGTACAGATGTATTTAAATAAACATGTCTTAGAATTAATACTTGAATCTCTCAATCATGCCAGAGAAAAAAATCTAGCACCTATTGCATGTATGAAGAACTGACATTAATAAGTAAAATGCATCTTCTGCAGACACGCTTAGACTCTGTGGCAGGTTTGCATTGGGTCTTCCTTCAATCCATGACTGACTTTGATGTCAGACTTTTGTTGATTTTGTTGATTGATTTTCTCATTGTAAACCACAGCTAATAGCATTATCCTCGATTGAAGAAAATCTTCTTCAAACTAAGAGATTTAAGAGTGCCACTCAAGGGCCTTGTAATGTAATTAAGATATAATCTTCCGTAGGCATTTACGGGATTTCGTTCCACCATGAAGCCTGACATTTTATTGGAGGGGTCACTCATTTGAATTATTACAGAATCCGCCCAAGACATAGGAAATCTTAGATAACCTGCAATTACGGAACATGCTTTGGATCTCACTCAGATGATTCACATGCTTCTCCACGCCGCAGCCTTCCTAGATATCAGATATGTATCGTGGCATCAGAGCCAGGACAACTCCTGGTAGCGCAGAAAATGTTCTATTCATTAATGCATTCGTTTGACTGCTGTGAAATGCTTTCAAGCCCTGTGGTTCTGTATGCTTAGGACAGAATAGTGATTAGTGAGACTGGGGGGACAATGTGCTGATTCTGTGCTTTGTAAAGGCTTTTCATCGCCTCATAGTGAAATCCATGGCCACTCGCTTGCTCTTCACCGTATCCCCGCCGCCAGTGTCCTTACTGAATCTGAGCAGCCAATTAGTTTCAGTGGAAGTGGTTGATGAAAGCCACAAATACAGCATGACTAATTAAGAGATGTGGTATTATATTGTGCCACTGTATGTATTGCATTGATGTATAATCATGTCTGATAATTTGTTAAGTATCCCTTTTGGTGAGTATTAGTAGATATTTTAAATTCATGTGAGCAAGGGAAATATTATCAAGAATCTCTCAGAAGTATGTTGCATTTGAATATCTTCCTCATTCGGTCCTTTGATCCACTATATCTCATCAACTCAATGAAAAAAAAGAAGAAAAGAAATACAAGCATTTGGACGACCCTTAGCTTATAATCAAAGCAGTCCTTCTGAGAAAACCCATATGACAAAAGATAAGGGCCTGCGGACTACCCAGCCTCCCTTTAATTCTCAGGGCTTACCTTGCTGCTCTGTTTGAAGCACTATATTTGACGTACACCTGATAATCCCTCATTCAACATTAGTCTGTTTTTTTTTTTTTTTTTTTTTTTTAAGAATGCTCTCTCCGCCCTTCTCTCACTTTCCTTGAACATTTCTTTGCTCATTTTCGCTGAGATCCCAGGGCTGATGTCTGCCACTGATAAAGCCTGATCCGCAGTAATTACACAGGGTAAGGGAATTGGATCTGTCTCTGGCTCTAAACTGTGATTTCTACTTGGCCACGTCCCCCCATGCTGTGCCTTTTCTGGTGATGAGACTCATTACAATGCCTGATGTAGATCCCCTTTTGTCCTAAGCAGCGCTGTAATCACCCAGAACGCTCTTGCATTTCAACTTCCATTCATGTGCCAGGGCTGCATTTCATCAGTGCTAACTAGTCGGAGGCTCACCTCAAAAGCAGGCTCTGATGGACAACTGAGGTAAGCAGAAAAAGAACATGAGGGCTAAAGAATAGATGATGCAACCTGTCTCCTAAAAAAGACCAAATTCATCCTTTTTTGTATGCATGTAATTCACGGGAGGGCAGTCAGGCTGGATGGTGGGTGGACATGATTAAAGACCCGGATTCTCTTACTGATTCTGGCATGTGGTTTAGCCCATGAAAGCACTTTGGTTAAGGTTAGGCAAAGATCATCATTTTCATTTATGTCATTTATTTCACACTGTTAGACACTTATTAGACTTTCTTAGAAGATCATATGTGACACATTGCAACAAAGCTGTACCGCAAACTAAAGTGAAATCCATCTGTCACACCTTTCTGATCATAATTTGTTTTCCCTTTCACATTAAAAAACAAACAACCCCCCCCCAAAAAAACAAACAAACAAACAAACAAGCAGCTGTTTGCCTTCTTTAGCGCTTTCTGCCAGAAAGCCATTCTGCTGGAAAGCCGTTCTAACACATGTATAACATTGTGAAAGTGTTGAAGTTTGGTTAGGTTTAGAAAAAAGATCATGACTGGGGTTAAAATAATACATCAAGGTTCACTTTTGATTTCACACAGGCTTCAAGGCTTTCTGGCAGAAAGCTCTGAAGGCAAACTCCTCCCACATACAGCCCATCAGAATTGAACCTGGAACAGGGGTGAGAAGTCTGAGAAGCATGACATGCCCTCAAATTGGAATGATTATTTCACAGTTAGAGAGTGCATTATTAACATTAATGTGTGATAACTTCAGTCTTGAAGACAGAGAAAGATGGAAGAAAGAGAGGACAGAAGGGGAAGATGACAGATTATTTTCAAGGGTGCGGACTGATTTGATAAAGTGGAATACATTTACAGCGTGCATCAGTAATGTCAGTCATTCTAGATTTAAATAATAATTATTTTTGTGGTTTTCAAAGGATGTCTGCGAATACTGGACAGTTTAAACAAGTGCAGGATATGGAGGGTAGTCGAAAGACATTTGGCCGTATTGTGGTAAAGTTTTACAGTAATGGACTAATCTGGCCTGGTGCAGGACAGGTCAGGTTAGGTCACGTCAAAGGTATCACTCATCTATTTGAATTTAAGCTGATGATGCTCTTTAGTATTAAATGCCAAATTCCACCATTCCACTACATTGGCTATAGTATTATAGCCCATGTCATATATGCGAATATATTGTAGAACGTAGTTGGCTAAATCCACAAAGAGCGGTAAACCTCAGAACCACAGCAGCAAAGCCCAGAGTGGAAGCAGCAACCGAGACCAGCTGCAAGGCCGCCAAGTGCTATATCACATGGTGTAAATAGAAAAAGGTTCACAGAGGTGAATGGCAAAAGTGCAAAATTTCTCTTTATGGGAAACAAAAGCCAAATTAATTACATCATTGTGGAACAAAAAAACCTCCATAGGAATACAGGGAGTTTTTACAGAGTCACAAAAAGGCAGTTACAATACTTGAAAAGAGACCAGACAAGAGATTCAGTTTAGATTTAGAAGTTTGCTGAAGCCATAAGAGCAGTTAATGAAATCTGTATTCAAAACAGCTTCATATATTCAACATATCTCAGCAGAAATAGTCCCAAAAGTTAATATATAAAACTTGCATACATTGCATACACAACTGCCATGATACTGAGTTGGTATATTTCGAAATGAAACAGAGGCTTTAAAGACCATCGAGAACATCTTGCGATGCAGTCAAATGGTCTCAACACTAGTAGAGCACTGCACTCAAATGTCACAGATATTGTACAGTTTATTTCAAAACAAAAGAGACATGAATTAATGGTTAGCATAGAAGCTACAAGGCCAAAACTCGCCACTGTTATTAATGAGAGTACAGCTAAGAGCAAAAACCTGAGGTGCTCAGTTAATAATTCTAAGACACTTTTTTTTTTTTTTTTTTGACTTGGTGGAAGTTGGATCTACTAATGCATATGTCCTTGCTGAGGCTCTTTTCAACAGCTTAATAAGTCACGACCTTGATGATGCTTTTCCAAATGAGTGCTCTGATGGAGCTTTGGTGTTGTTGGGGTGAAAGTCTTTACCAGGATGAAAAGCAAGTTCTCACGTCTGATTGGCTGACACCATTTAAACCAACTGCTGAGAATGCTGTCAAGAGCTGCACTGAAATTAGTCATTTTTCAAGTTTTATAGACAGATTGTATTGTCAGTCCCTCAAAAACCTGAGAGAACTGAGCTCTGCAGCCTCAGACGTAAACATTCTGATTAAAAAGATTGATTGAGTTCTCGTGTGAGATGGATGACCTCATCATACAGAGCAGAGGATGCTGTTTGGACAATGCACGGTGCCCTTTATTCTCGTCTGTGCCTGGCTAGTGAAGGTGCCGAACATAGTTCAAATAACATCTGCATGTTTAAAGCTGTCTTCAGGTGACTTCATAAAGAACGTAGGCCTTATGCTTGATGCTCTGGAGGAGCATATCATTATCTCATGCTGTGAACATGATTAAAAGGCAAATTGATTTTTTCTTTCTGGCCCGAACACACAATCCTGGACCGCACCGTAGACTGGCTGCTGAAGCTGCTGAACACGGACGCTTCCAGGGGGTAACAGTGCAAAATGACTCAAAGGACAAATCAACCAACCCTGAGAAATTTTATGAAGCATTCACTGACAGCATGCGCACATGAATGGAGACTGTGAAAGAAACTTTTCAAGCAAATCGCCATTCTTATGCCAAAAGCATGGCCGTCACCTTTTCCAGGGTTTTATGGGGGAGGGGGATATAAGACAGCTCTGTGACCTTTTTCCCCATCGGCTTTCCGGGTGTCACGCAGAGATACAGAGATTTCAAAGAGCATCCAGAAATACCTGGAACAAGCATTAGAATCACTAGTAGTTAGCAGCGCTGACCTTGAAAGAGAATTCTCTGAAATTAACAGTATAATAATGCCACTATAGACATGACTACAAATCAACAAGGTCTCATCACTGATGTTCATTTCTTGGGTTGGGCCTTTTGTTGGGAAACTGGTGCTTAAAAGAAGGTCAGCTGATCACACCAGCTTGTCAACCAAAGGAAAAAAAAAAAAAAGCAGAGCCAACAGTACAAATGAATTTCTTGGCTGCATTGGATCTGATGGTTCACTCACCTGCCAAATCCTTTTTTAACCCCTGGTGTTGTTGCAAGGTAATGTAATGCGATGACTTGTTTTATGCACTTCTGTTGAAATACGAGATTTCATTTTTGTTTTATGGAAAAGCAATTGAGTAAACAGTATGACGCTGAGTCAGTGTAGGCACACAATAAGCTGATGTTTGTGTTCTGTGATTACAGGGAGGAAAAGAGGAGAGAGAAAGTTCTTTAAAACCATGCACGCCTGGAGTGTGTGACATCAACTAAGGTGAAATCATATATCTGCTCCTAAAGAGATGCTTTTGCAGCTGGTCCTGTACAATTGTCAGAGTAGACCAAGACCACAGTATTATAGCTGACTTATTTGATCAAATCACAATGATCATATTTATTACATTCTATAGCTTTATTATCTGCTATAGTATTACAATAAGTCTTGAAAGTAATACGTTTTGTTTCTATTGTAATGTTTCACAAATGACATTCTAAGAAAGTCTAATAAGGGTCTAACAGTGGGAAGTAAGGATGCAATGTTCTGCAGCTTCCATAGCTTAATGTTACTGGCATCAGATAGTGACACAGCATCGAATGGTCTGATGTCTTAACTGGTATGAGAGTAGAGCATTAAACAGCATGGAGGCTATGCACTGCTACCTACAAACTCCACGGGACTCCAGAGAACACCCAGGCTGCAGGGGAGGTGTGCAGCCATGGCCAGATGTCACCAGATGTGGTTTGACTTTAGTTTAAGGTACAGTCTTCTAATGAGCAACACATGACCCTGTAATAAAGCCTGTTGTGTTAAATAAAGGCCATATAAATGTTCTCTGAATACTCAATGTCATGTCTGGAGATTATGAAGTCCATCTCTGATATAATGTGGCTTTACATTTCTGTATTTACAGCCTGTGTTGTGTAATTAAACTATTATAGGCCCATGTTGGTAGAATGTGATTAAATGTGATGTCTAATTACAGTATAATTTGGTAGTAAGGGTAGAATAGCATCTCCCTGTAGCACATTTTGGATGTGATATAGCAGTGCATTGATTTCTAGTTGGACAAGGATCCTTTAAAACCATTTATAATATTGTATTAGGATCCACTATGTGGTTTCTAATTACAGTATAATTTGTTACCATAGTGTCAAAGTATTGTATATGTTGGGTCTATGCGTGTCTCTTATATGCGGTTTCTTATTGCAGCATAATTGAGGGGTATGGTGTCTAATTAGGCTGTAACTGTGTTAGTTTACTGTCGAGTAAAGACAACATTATTTCTAGTTTTTGTATTCTAATTTGATACAAAGTATGGCCTATTATGTCTTTTTAGCGTGCTATAAAAAAAGGGTGCGACGAAAAAAACACAAACATGGCAGGCATTATATATCTGCTGTTTCATAGTAATTGTATAGCAATATAATTTCTGGGAGGCACGATAGGATGGAGACACTGGAGGTGGAATAGAAGTTGGGAAAAAAAAAAATCCAGGTGTAAATCAGAAAATAGAGGAGAAATTGACAGAGAGAGGCGTAGACTGATGAATGAAACTGCATAGGAGAAAAGGGTTCATGTTAAGGAGACGGGGACTGGCAGAGAGAGGAAGCAGATCTTAGTTAATGGTGGAAAGCCACACACACACACACACACACACACACACACACACACACACACACACACACACACACAGTGTTCTCTGCAAGATTTTTTTTTTTTCATTGATGGCCTAAAATCTCAGGAAATATATTTTTAAGGGAAATATTGTGGTTATTGGGGGGAAAAAAAAACATATTTTCTGGCCATAATTGCAACCACAACACCAAACACACGACAGTGTGGTGGAACGTCCCAAAACAAGCCTTATTTACACGCGCAACGAGTCTCCGGAGAGGAGATGAGCCGCTGAGATATCATTTGACATCCACTGCAGTGCCGGATCCAAAGTCATTATAACTGGAAAGGCAGGCGAAAGTTTGTCAGAAAACGCACTCACGAGGGAGGTACTCGTACCCATTGTGTCAATCTTTTACCATGGTGACACCGGTACAAATTTGTCTTTGCATTGAAAGGTTTATTTATACATGAATTATACATTAATTCGCCTTTTCCTAAGTCCCAGGCACTGACAGTGCAGCCCTAAGTGACATGTCATAGCGTAATTGGTATCCTGGCCGTTGTTTATACAGTTTGATCCATTTGGTAGATGTGAAATTGTATGTTAGGCTCACGCTGTTTGGACAGACATTCACCTTTTTTTTCCTTTATAATTTCGTAGAGCCGTGAAGACAGCATTAGAAATTATTGTACCATCCATAATTGTTAATCAGAGATTGAAGTGATTCACATTGAAAACGTTTAATGCTCGCTGGAGAAAAGCTACAATTTCCACATGAGAAACAGATTCAAGGCCTGAAGGGTTTTCTTATAGGAGGGTCTTGAATGTCGTGGACGACGCATAACTACTCTGTCTGCTTTTATGTCAGAGCCATTAGACCCCGGCTCCTTCCTGTGCAATGTCAGCCTTGAATGTGCGAGTGTGAAAAGACATCCACAGCAAGAGCAGGAGAGAGGGCAAAGAAAGGAAACATTGACTTTAATCTGCTCAATTGAGCCGCTGTGATTTGGATGTTGATTAAACCGCTGCCAGATGACCTGGGGTTTCTGTTGGGTGACCGGCACAGTGCCGCAGCTGTTGCTTTTATGCTAAACCCCTCCGTGGAGACGCTGTTGATTGTGGGATTAGCACACAGGTCTCCTCCCCTGTTCATTGCTTTCACCTCAGCCGTGTTTCATTACAATCTAGACAGCTTCGGACCTCAGATCTCTCCCTTAGACATCATTAGGGAATAGTCAATGCAGCGGGCCTAATCACTAGGAATGTGTGCACTCGTCAATGAAGGGGCTGCGCACAGGAGTGTTTCTTTGTGCAAAAACACAGCGAATGTTAAAACATCAAAAGCATATTATCTCGCAGAGTGTCAACACGTCGTCGGTTTGGTACACACAAGTTTCATTCCCGTTCACGCCGCAAGAGAACCTGCGCTAATGAACAGGAGTCACATGGACTCAATCAGATGATCTCAGGACACTAATAAACTTTTAACCTCTGCTAAACTGAGCAAAAAAACAAACTGCAATGAGTGCGCTCTTGCTCTGTTGTGTTGTGTATTTCAGCCTTCTGCTTTCATGTTGTGGCTCAGGCTGCAGTTATTGTGCTCTGGCTCCGTAATCTGTGGGCCACCCTCACATAAACTGCACTCTGCTATAACTGAGTTTTGAAGTTGTGAACACTGACATACAATCGCCTTTTAAACGAGTGAACTTTCTAACAAAGGCTTTTTTACACATCCAGCCGTTACAGAGCAACACAACCATTCGTTTGGAGTCGTACTTGTGTCCACCTGAAAAAATGGAGCTCCAGCATTCAGTCTCTACGCATACACATTGTTCTGGCACAATGTTATTATAAAAATATTAATTGAAGTAATTAACTTATTCCATAAAAGTAACTGGGCCAGTATCTAAATCTAACCTGGATGAGAAAAGCCCAGTGAGACTCCTGCTGAAAGTAAATAGCCATCTCAGCTTTAAACTCTAGCAACATTAAAGTTAATTTGGTATTATTATAGTATAATAATATAGTCAATCTATCTATGTATGTATAGAGGTTATAAATGGTAGACCTTCAGACAGGCAGCTAGCAAGACAGAGATGTATTTAATGGACTATAGGCTAAAAACAATCAATATAAAGTTCATTTATTTCATAATGAAGCAAGTGAAAATGAAGAAGAAAGTTTTAGGAGTATATTTTGTCGACTTATACTCCATTGTCCCTTAGCATTCCCTTAAGATTATCCAAAGACAGACTGCAGAATAAGTTTATTATTATTTCTAATTATTTTAAGTTCTAAGGCAATTCTTCGGTTAAAAAAAAGAAGCCTAAATAAGTGTAAAATTGAGACAAACTTTAAACTTTTTCTCTACTTCACTGCTTCTGTGGTTGCTGCTCTCTGCCTTTGTAGCACAGTCTGGTTAGAACCAGGAGCCCATACTTATTTACTTAAAACTGTCTTTGGCACAATAAAAAATAAAACTGCATTTCTTCTCCAAGGCGCGCTGCCATTGACGTTAACAAAGATCATCTGAACCACAACCGGACCTGTTCATACTGCAACTACAACAAGTTCTACCAGCTGATAACCTGGCCTTCCAAGTTTGCGAATAGATAATGACTGACCTTGTGTGCTGCAAATTGGTAACTCCTTTATTAAGCCTAATCTAATTAAGATCCCCCTTCACACATTATTAAGGGAAGTCAATAAACAAATGCGTGGTATAAAAGATTTGGCATGGGAACATAGTCATAAACGCGTATTTAATTTCACAGCAACGCCGCCGTGTTGATTGCCGCCATGCTGCTAGCCATATGTCCTTGAAAATAGACAGTAACTGAATCATTGTCTACTTATTAGTTTTAAAGTCCACACATAAAGTGAGTAATGCCCTTCGCTCGTAAACAGATATAGTCCACCGACAAGGCAGCAGTATTGTTCATTACTTACCTCAACACAGGAGAAGTAGGTATCGCTAAAAAAATGATTTTTTTTTTAAAGCATAAAACAGCACGTTTATAACATAGTATAGAGCTCCCTTTTTCTCTAGTGACTTTCTATTCCCCAATACCCCCCCCCACCTTAACTTTGGAGGAGGGCCTCCCCCATGATCCCTCCAGATTGCAGTCGTAACAATGTGACTGGGCCCCGATGCCGGGATCCACATTTTCATATCTGAGGCCAATGATAGATGAGGCAATCTGAACAAGTTGTGCTGAGAGATACATCAGGAAGCAGACAGGCCCAGATAAAGGGAGAAGACGACCGGGCCCCCATTGTCACCCGTCCGCCACTCCATGGATATATAGTGGCTCTCCCAGGACCAATAACTCACATACATATTCAAAAGGTACAACAGCACCGTGCCACCCAGGGGACAAATACTAAAGCAGCTAAACCGAGAAGCCATCCAGGATTCTCTTGGCTCTGCTTCCCTCTGCCCCCCTCCCAACACTGGACTGCAGGCTTAATGACTGGCCCTCCTTAGGCTTATACTGCAACTGAGCAGTATTTCACCTTAATGTGTACAGTAAGATAGTATGAAATGTCCATACACTACTGAAAATAAAAGGATTATGGGAAAATATTCAGTCACTACTATAACTCTCTCTGTATTCTTGTTCCAAAAACTGACCAATGACAAAGGAGACTGCTTTTAAACTTTTTTCAAAACTCTTTTTTGGTGGAAATGGTGGAAGATAAAGGGACAAAAAGAGAAAATAATTAACTGACATATACATTCAACGTATTATTTCTATTTTTATTCTATGCAAAATAGACATTTTCAAGTGTTGTCACCTCTAAATAGCCAGCCTTTTTTCCTCTGTGTTAGAATTAGTTTTATAGTGTCACTAAAAGGTCTGAAAAGTGTATTTGCACAAAATATTGGTATCGGATCAGTATCGCCAATATCAGCCTGAATTTTATTGAGTATCAGATTAGAAAGGAAATCTGTGGTATCGAACATCACTAGCCAGCTCTGGTAAAGCTAAAGTAAATGGTTAAAGCTTGATTGAGGTAAAGCTTGATCACACTGGTTAAGAAATGTATTGATTAATTGATACTATGGCTGAGCACTGATCAACCAGCGGGTTTGCTTTAATCTCATATAGTTTCTCACATCTCCTCATTGTACTGTCGGTTTTAACTATTGCTTGTCCTACAAGTTGGAGGAGATTGTAGCAGCCCAATGTGTCACAGAGAAAAAAAATGCACATAAAGCAAAGTACACATAAACAGTACTTCAGGCTGCTGCTGTCCTCTGTCTACCTACTATAATCTCACCACAAAGACAAGCAGAGCCTGGTGTAGCTTAAAATAGAGAAAATTGTTAATAGTTTACATCACTAATATAACAAGTTTTGCTAATTCCAGAAATGATGTTTATGTATTAAAACTTAAAAACACCTCTTAGTAAACTCAGTACAACAACACCTTCAAGCTCTCTCACCTTGTTCTCACTTATCACTGTTAGTCATTAGTCCCGTTATGGTATGGTAGTTTTTATCAATAGGCTGACCATAAGCTATAAGAACACTGAAAAGCTGCTGTGCTGGTTGACATGTCTGTTCGAGGGAATTCTGTTCTCCGAGCAAAAACAATGATGCTGACTGTAGAGGACAGAGTCGTCATCCAGCTGCAAGATCTGACTGATTTTTTCGTCAGCATTAGCTGTGCAGCACCAGGAAGAGTGGAGTTCATTCAGAGGTTTGTACATCACAAATTAATTCAAAAGTAGGACAACTCTAATTGGCGTGACAGTGTGACTTGTGCGGTTCAATGTGCTTAACATTAAAGTGCATACAGTGCCAAGTGATAACAACCTGTGACTGACAGTTGGGGAAATGCTGGGTTGAGAAATAATGCATTTTTTTTCTTGTGCTTGCAGGTTCATCATGCAGGAGAATCAACCCCGATGGCTCAAAGGCACAAAATCATAGATCAGCCGGAAATTCGGCAAGAAGGGCTCAAAGAAAAAGTACCAGCTTGAATCCCTTTGTAGTATCTCTCATCAGAGAGCATGTGGTGTTTGACTGCTACTGAAATGCTACACATTTGATTTGATTTTTTATTTTATTTTTGTAAGGCCTGTTATGCTTTTCAGCAGGATGGGTTCACATTTCAGCCATGACAGCAGCATGGTGCGGGGTTTCCACAGTCATAGAAAACCTGGGAAAGTCATGGAATTTTTAAAATGATTAATAAAATGCATTGATGTATGATATTTAGCCTACTATCACATATGTTACTTCATTTTTTCCATCCAGAAAACATTTGATAACCAAAGGCATTAAGAATAAACTGGTTCAATGTTTTCTCATATGTACAATACATATACACGTATACAATACACATATACAATAATTAACATTTTGAAATAAATATGCTTGTATAGTACACAAACAGAACTGTATAATACAGTTTAGTTTTGGTTTCGTTTTTGTCCATGAAAATGTGTGGGAGCTGTCATGGTGGGCATCTATTTTTTTTTTATTTAGACCCATCATTAGGTCAAAAATGTGATTTGTGTTGTTTAGTGCAAAGTGGAATTACAGTGCATGTTTTTTTTATGGGAAGACATTGCTAGCAAATGATATGTACTGTAAATGCATTTGAAGAAAATGAAACTAAAATAAGACTCTGAAAAATACAGGAATGACACTGTGATTGAAAACAGTAATGATAATGATGCTGTAAATAAATCAAATTGCCAATAAGTTAGTGTAAATTTGGACTTCAATTTTACAGCAACCTTTTTACAGTGTAGCGCAGTCTGAATTATGGCCTGTTGGTGGTTAGGCAGCTGTTTATCCAGTAATATTTTGCTAAACACGCAGTTTTATGAGGAAGTTGACAATGTCATCAACTTACACCCTCCAGTGCAATTTTAAATCCTGAATGCTGGTGATGAATATGAATAATTTATAGCCCAAAGAGACTGTCATTTAATGAAGCTATTGGTGATTTGACCTAACAAATGAATCAATGTCTAATCTAATTTATTAAACACACTGCGGGGTCATCACCCTTTCACCCATTTATCTTTGTCAGAAAGCGTAAGTGCTGAGAAAAAAATGAAACTGTTAAGCCCTTTTTATGTTGTCTCAGTGGTGTTGAGGAAGCTTTTGTGGAAGTAGTCAGCTGAGCCATAGCTTCATTAAGGCACAGCGAGGCTACCAATTTTAAACAAGACCAGGCGAGCTCAATGCAACTGGACTAACTCCTAACCTCCTGACAGTCAGTGAGATGCAGATCAACATTTCCACAATACAAAGTGATGCTTTGTGCCCTAAAACACAACGTGCGGTTTAGAATCTGGCTCAGAGTTCTCTTCATAAAGACATACTGTAGTGCAGTGGCTGCCAAACTACAGGTCAGGACCTCCTCAAGGGTTCACAAGATAAAGCTGAGGGGTCGCGACATGAGAGGAACAAAAATAAATAAATAGCATATTTCAGCTGCACAAACTCCTGTTTATTTTTTTCAGACTTTCCTATATTTGCTGTTTTTCTGGTGAATTATTGGATATTTTTTTACCTTCTTCCTTCTCTAAAAACTACAATATAGAAAAAGCTCACTTTTTGCTTACACTGACTGCAAACAGGGTCAGAAGTTGATGTCGCTTGGTGTTAAGGGAATAGGAGAGTTTAAGAGGTGACAACCTAAAAATGTGGGGGGTCACTGCTGTAATAGATTCTGGGCAATGCACTGGCAAAGTGTCAAGTGTGATAACAACACTGTGCCCATCAAGCCCCCAAGTCACGTTTTCATAGTTTCATCTTTTAGGTGCGATCCATTACGTATCGAGCTATTATTGTCACATCATTGTCTGTGTGGGCAATCAGCCGTGCTCAGTTAGATACCCACTGATGCTCATGCATTATGAGTACCTGAGCAGGAAGCATAAGACAGAAGCTTAATGTTTGTGACTCCACATTAGATTGTAAACAACCTTTGGTTCCTGCAGCTTACTTTGCTTCTTATTTAATCTTTCTCCACTGCTTCGATACCATTTCTGTTAGATATAGTGAAACGTTGTGGAAACCAAGTAAATAATAGAATGTGCTCATAATAATATGTGGAGTCAAAATAGGTTTACAGTGAAATATATAAGGAAGCCAATTACTCATTTCCAGAGGGACTCACTGCAATGTCCAACAGAACATATCAGGACAATTTGTCACGTCTTGGCTCATGTACATTTCCACAGTGGGGTGCAAGTCATTACAGTGCATCCAGGGTTATTAACCAGCAGGCTTGCCAATCTAAAAACTCATGAGTTACTCTGAGGCTACAGTGATTCAAGACCAAACACTTGAAATCTACAACTCAATGTGTTAAACAATATAACTGCAAGAACAGCTTCACCCTTATGGTTTGTAATAGAAAGGACAGAATTGACCAAAAAGTAAACTTTTGAACACAAATGTGCTCATTCGAAATTAAAAAAAAAAAAAAAAGTTCCTCCAGAATTCCAGACTACCTTAAAAAACAGAGCCAGGACCTACAGCACACTTCCTGATGCATAAAAAATTTGCAAACTCCTCAGTTAACTAATTTTAGCGAGTTCACTGATAAATTCTTTAAACCAGCTCTTAAGTTTGAAATGTTCTGTGGGAGACTCCCAAGAGCACTGGCACATGCAATAGCTCAGCAGGCTTTTCAAATCAATACGCACTTTAAACTGCATTACCATGCAATGGTAATGTAACTTTGACAAAAATGATGTTGACTGTGATGGATCTGAAGCAAGTCTGCGAGCTGATGTTCATACGGTACTGATCAAGGACATGCACAGACAGTGTGAGCCCCCTTCTCCCTTTTTCTGGCACCAGATGTATAAACACTATTTATGCAAAAAACACATTGAATATTCCAGTTTTTCGATACAAACTGCCTCACTTTTGGATGTCAGATAGTATATGCCCAAAGCAGATTGAATATCTTGATATTACTACTCCATACTACTTATTACCAACTATGACCAGAAGAGGCTCAGGAGAAGACCTCTTGTTAAAGCCCTCAAATACGTACATACCCAAGTGATTTTCCATTACATAAAATATACATGACAAAATAACTCAAAAGTTAGAGAAATCACATAGAAATATACATAATAGGGAGATAGCTTGATATATAAATACTCAAAGATGAATTTTGTCTATGTCTTCAAATATTGGTAAATCCTCACTGGTAGACAGATGTACATCACATACCCCCGTTTTTCCAAACTGAACCCCGCCCACCTCAAATCATAATGAGAAGAGTTGAGAGAGAGACATGACTGAGAGAAGTGCAAAATGATTGTGTTTATGTAGAACTCTATTGTAGTATGACACTGACTGAGAAAACATGTTTTCAGAGCCTTTAAGACCATTTCTGAACGCTGACCTATTTTCAAATTTAAACACCTTCTCACGTCTTTTCAAGACTATTATTAAATGCCTGTGAGCATTCATGACAGGCTCAATGTAGACTGAAAATAAATAAATAAACCATGCGATATATTGTGGTATAAAATGAAGACGAGCGGCGTTAAGTATGTGGCTATAAGTGACAAACAAAAGCAAAAAAGCTGAGTAAATGAGCGAAGAAACGGCTTCTTTGCCAGACCAGCGAGGGGTCACTAAGCAGTTTGATCAGACTGAAAGAGCTCTTGACACTTTTTCAGCAGCTCCTGTGCCACGATTCAAACACGTCTTTCTTAAAGAAAATCTCAGCTCGTCGTACCGACACAAGAAATACTCTTTCTTTTGTGCTGCATCTTTCAAACTCTTATTTCGTATGAAGGTATCTTTGAGAAGCCAAATGGATGAAAATGTTCTCCCTGACCTGTCAGAGTGTTCAGTTTGAGTGTCGTTAATTGGCACCTTTGAGCACATTCATTTCCTTTAAAATAAGCTGTGTGTTGGAGCATCGATGTGGCTAGTAAATGACTCCAAACTTGCTGCCTTGACAGACAAGAACTGACAGAAAAAAAAGAGCCATCAAATTAGAAAATGAAAAAAGCCATCCACCCTGACTCTTTGGTTCTTTCCCAGTACCTTTTATAGTAATTACAAAATATACAATTGAGTTGCAGCCATCAAACGATTTTTTTTTTTTTGCCAGTACCATCATGGAATGTTATTCCAATTTTATGCTCCGGTGCTCAGAAAGACAGCAACAAATAAAAAGAAAGCTTATAATATTCTCTATATGATTATGATATTGTTTTGATTGGATGGTTAAATCACTGTGAGAGAAAATAACAGGAATAATTACATTATATTTAACCAGAATCGTTCTAAGCATGTTGCATGATGACAACATAATTATTATGTCAGAAAAGTGTATTTACAATGATTCACAGTTGGTGAAACTCATTATGCACCATGAATGCATTGAAAGAAGCTGTGAGGTTTTAGTGGTGGTGTCAACTTTTTTTTTTGCAATTGTAATGACGGATTAAAATATAAAACAGAAGATTTCAGACAGCTGCCCTACACAAGACCTCAGTTATTTGACTGTGATGTTATCTGGAGCTACACTTTTTCTGGCTTATTCTTTTAAAAAAAACTAGTTTGGTCTATCAAAGTTAAAACTTCTCTCTTAGTAGGTTCTAATAATGTCATTGAAGTCACACTGGCCACAAAACTCTTCAGAGCTTTAGCAAATGCTTTATTACTTCTGAAACCCATCAAGGCTTTCTTTTTTTTCTCCTTTGATTGGACGCCCATGGTGTAAAATTAGCCTCGAGTGCCCGAGTTTGCTTTCCTGATCTCCTGTGTCGCTCCTTGAGTAACTTGATTTAACAGAGCCCGGCCAAACAATCTGGCTATTTAAGCACGCTCTCAGTGTGGTGCTGTTGTGTTGGGTGGATTCTGGACAAGAAAAGAATGTGAGTACTGGTCGGACATACAGTCGGCTCACGACAGCCGGCTCAGCCTCACATTAGAGGTGAAGTTTGCCGAGTGTACTTTTACATGACCAGTTTAGCTTGGTAAAAATACATGACATTATCCACTTGTTCCTCTGCTTAGTAGCATTCAAAAGTCACAAACGTTCATACACATTGATTTGAATGTGCTGTATTTGTTAAGAGTTAGATGAGAAGATTGGAAGGAAATTGTAAAGCTATAGCCAAAATGTGATTAGATTTGCCGAACACAACGACTGGAATCAAGGCTGGAAATAGGATAAAATCAGGAAATCACTGCACCCACTGAACACATAGTCCAGCACATAACATCCTGTAAAACCACAAATAATCATTTTTAGATTTGGCTTTCAATGAATAACATGAACAAGATATAATCTGCTAATTAATAATGAGCTTTAGGGGTGATGGTAGATGGGGTTGTTACCTCTGAACAGAACCAGGCCATGTTTCCAGTTGGAAGTTTGGATCTTTTCATTTAACTTGACAAGAGAATGGTTAAATATTTCCTTAAATGTAGCATTATTCCTTTCAACCTCTGAGCTTGTCACTTCATTTTAATTGTAAGAATACTGATGGCAAGTGTGGATAAGATGTGGCGAGGGTTGGTTTGACAGTGCAGGGGTCAAATTAATGAAATCTGACCTGGAAGGGCTGGAAAATTGTGGCATAACACATAATGTCCAATATAGTACACACATACAGTTTTTGCAGTCATGACGTATTTTCAAGCAGATAACATTAAAAAATGCAAACAAAGTGAGTGACTATGTCTACTTCTTTGCAAACGCCCTCACACACTGACTATTTTGCAGTTTCAGGTGAGGTTAAAGTGGTGCATTAGCCCACACACGCCAAGTGCCCAAATTATTATGGACCCTTATTTTTGCCACGAAGCAGACAGATGAGGTGAACCTGCTAAAAGCCATATCCTTTACTGATGATTACCCTAATTTAATCTCTTTCAGCCACATCCCTTTCTGGCTCATAGGTAATGTTTTCATTGATTCATTCTTTCATTAAGTGTCGATTTTGTAACTCACCTCTCTTCTCATTGCAAATCGCTTCACTTCCTGCCTTTGTGAGAGTTTCCTGCCAGTTTGATTGTCTGCCACGCCCCAACTGGTTTTACCTTTGATCCGCTCCTCCAAGTGTATTTAGTGTGTGTGTTCACCCTGTGCCACTGCGTCTTAGTACCCAGTGTCGAGTGTTTGAGCATTTTCCTAGCATCTTAGTGTTTTTCTGTTTTTAGTTTTTTTTGGATCTTGCCTGTTTGTTTGACCTCACCTCCACTTTGCCCCTGCAGGATTTGCTTGCCTCATCTACTTATTGACTACCTGTGTATCGCCCCCCGTCTTGACGAGTAAACACTGTGTTTTTTGGATCAAGATTCTGTTTCCAAGTCATGCATCTGAGTCCATTTTGCTTGTCCGATTTCCCTGGCAGTTAAGAGTCACAAAGGAAGACATGTAGATGGAGAGCAGCAGACAGTTACAGAGGGATTTATAAGCTCTGAGACAAATCAGATGTGAAGTGTGCAAAAGGGTCTTCGGCGGAGGATGCAGAGCTGCAGCTGTCTTTCCTGATCTGTTTGTACATTCACTGTGCATTGGAATAATTTTATTGTCTGTAATATATTCACAGATTTCCACCAAAATATTCCAGAAGTTCCATTTACATAAAGATTTTGTTGGACAATATTTAAATTTTTTCCATAGTGCTCCAATAAGCAAGGCATGTTGTCTGCACTTTCCTCAGTTCAGTTTTTTTTTCACTCAACAGAAATGTTTCCAGATGAAGCGGGCATCTGTTTTCAGTGAAAACTTGCTATACGCTACCCACCCAGCACCAAACAACAGAGTGAGCAACCAATTTAATGGAGCACTTATCAGGTATAGAGCCAGATATTTCCCTCAGGAGACCAAAAGGGCCTAAAAGGGGAGTGAATATCAACTTTATAAAGTGATAATTTGTGACTGTGTTGGTTTCTGCTGCCCTGGATTGGGCAAAAAAAAATCAATTATATTCGGGTAACCAAGTGGTGTAATGGCCCGGCTTACTTAACCATACTTTAAGGCTAACCTCATTTGGCACATTCTTTTCCAAACTATAACAATAGTTCAGTGGTGGAACACAGAAATCGCTTTGATTTCTATTGCAGACTGGCTGGTTTGTCACAAGTCGAAACCTTGAATGATCATTGTAGTGCCACATTTTTCATTCACACCTTTTCTGCTCGTCCCTCACAGACACACTTGTCAGTATCACAAAGAGCTCTTAATTGTGCTTTGCTTTAAGAAAAGCAGCCTCCATTTGTTCTATTATTAAAAACTAAATATTTCAATTGCAACAAATGTCTTATATTAACAAAGCATCGCTCCCAAAAATGTACACCCATTCAGAAGAAATTCTATTAATGCTGAATAAGTATCCCTGTAAGACTCTAATTAAATACAAATAATTTTTGTGTTTACTTTCTCTTTTGCTTTTATAGCAGGGAAGTGTCCTGGAGCACAGCTCAGGTTCAAATGAGGGGGAAAAAAGGCGCAGGGAGAAAGCAGCGCAGGGGGAGAAGTGTGAACCTTTAGCTCCGGTTGCAGCCCAGTCTGAGAGGCTGCCAATGTGAAAAGGCCTGGCTGTGAATTCCCCACTGAGATGGGCTCGGTCCAGAGGGAATGCGAGCCAATCTCTAGCCTGCTCTCCTACCTGGGAACAGCTGCAGCCTCCATCTGCCAGCTCTTCATGGTGGCTACCTGAGGGAAGCGTGCCCCACCCCTCCATTTCAGGAGAGAGCCTCCTTTGTTATGACAGAGAGGAATTTCAGGGTTTGATGAAATCAGTAGGACTCCTTCCCTGGTTGTCTGTAAATATGCGTGCATGTCTTTTCCGGTGAAGCGCACACTGACACAGGAAAAAAAAAAACAACACACGCAACCGTCAGCATGTTTTTCTACACACTTCAGAGATGATCTTAATCAGGCTAAGGTCATAATTGGAGTAAGCAGAACCCAGATTTCAGCCAAATCTGTCCAGTTAATGATGCATGGGAACACCTTAGTCAGATTTCTCCGGGCTTTTTCTAAACAGCTTGTGTTAGTCAACAGATGCAGTAAACCGGATGTCATGTTTACGAAGCAAACACCATGTTGCAGTACAGAGGAGAAGCAAGTGGTAGACGGATTACTCACTGAATCAAAGAATGTGTAATTTTCAGCGCCGTAATGAAAATATGGCTGTGGGCTCAATCCTCCCACTAAGTAAGGTAATTTGCGCCAAGTTGATTTAATGCATATTTAGGCAATTGTTGTTTGTATTGATACAAGCCTGTTCTGAACAGTACGATACTCACACTGTGCCATCATTAACCACCAGCGTGGACCGTGACCTTCCTCTCTCCATCCCCTCAAGGATGCCTGCTCTTGAGCTGTTGCCGTTTTCATGTCATGTAATCTGTCTGAAAAACTACAGGTTATTAATTAAAATTCATATCAAATAAATCAATTATCCAGTGCTGCCTGTAACCCAGTATCTGGTGCCCTTGCGTGCTAATGAGCTTGATTTTCAAAATACTTTTCATGACAACAACTTGTGCTGTCGACATTCCAAATATTTTGATGATCTTATTATACAAAATCGTTTATTTCATTTGTTAATTATTTTTAGCACTAGTAAACATAGGATCTATTTGGCTACTGTGTGGTGTGGTCACACTGCAAATAAAGGCTCAGTGAAGGTCAGGGCAAATCATTACTGATAAAAGAATGTATATGAAAAATACAGACATGTTGTAGAGAACATTCCTCAGGTATATATGGGTAGAAAAATTGAGTGTGAGCTGATGTGTTTGATTGTTTTAATTGGAAATTCCAGTAAAGATTTAACTTGGTTCTAGAGACGGCAGCATGAGGACTCTTCTTCTAATGTATTTCAAACAACAGCATTGGCACATGTAAGACCAATAGAGAGCTACGATGAGATCCCAATAGGGTCAGTGCTTAAAAAAAACAAACAAACAAACAAACAAGAAAAATCGTCAGTCAGCCAGTCGTATCTTGATGATGATGGCCCAAATACTGTCATGAGCATGGATGAAATTTGGTCAGCAATCAGGATCATGCATTAAGAACGATGGGAAACAGGCTGTAAAGCTATGAGAAAAGGGTTCACTATTCTCTATAGGGAAGGTAAATGTTATTGACTATAACATAATGATAGCTAAACAAATTACGTGGCAGATAACCAGGCATGATAAAGGAGGAGACAGCACAAGGTCAAGGACAACACAAGGTTTTCAAAGATGCTGATAACTACAGGAAGAACAGAGACAAGACGTGGTTACAGATGCATCCTTCCCAACAGTTCATGCCTTTTTATTTTCTCATATGTGTGTTATAGGAATTTGTATAATTTGGTTCCTTAAAGTATTAAATAAATGTGTTGCTGTTTTATATCAATGAACAAAACTCATCAAAACACACAGCCTTAATTCCCACATGGAGCCATCAACACCTTCAAAGAGCGGGCTAAGATGTATCCACTACCCTTGACAGTTCAAACTTCATCTTAACTACTATAGTATTTTTGCACATACCCGCTCAGACACACAAACACACACCAAACAAAAGTTTTCAAATAATAAGGTGATTCTAAATATCCCCTGTGCCCAAAATGTCATATTGCTTTGTAGTCCGTTTCTCTCTGAATATCAATTGCCAACTCCCCTTAGGAAAGAAACCCCGACTCATGTCTTTGACTATATTGCCATTCATCAAGGGCTGCGGTGACATTACTTACCTAAATGAGTTGCCGCTAATTGCAATGAATTACCCCTGTGTTTGATACATTAGTGCAGCTTCGGTGCACACAGATTGTTCTGCATTCTGTTATGTTGACCACCCCTGAGGGATTGAAGAACAAAGTTAAGTGTGTTTTTATTGCACTTGTGTAACATTCACGTTTGGCAATTACTGTCTGAGGCATGCATATACAGGAATTAAATTTTTGGCACCATGCAAGAGTTTCATTAATTGCATAATTTATTCATTATTTAAGTTGGGTTTTATGGGAATCCTGGGAAGCCAAACACAGTCATTGAGACAGTTTTAAAATTTGTCAGGCAATGCTGTGACCAGTTTTGTTCTCATGTTTGTAGACGTCTCACTTGTCTATTGCTCTGATAATGAAGGCTTCATTTTGAAATTTAAGTAAACAACAATGCATGTCACACCCAAGACGGTGCAGGATTTCATCCTTGCTCACAGGGTTGATGTAGCTGCAAGGTCTGGCCATCAGTGGCAGCACTGAGCACAAGAACGCTACATGTGGAAGTTCACGCTCTTCCTCTCTGATTTCAATTCACAAAGTGCCAGCACACCAGCCCACCAGGTGGAGCAGTCTAGCAACAAGAACACAATCCCTCACTGGCTTCCCACATATAAATACTGCCACCTATGTTTGATGCAGTACACTGCATATATATTGTAGCCAAGAATTTAACCTGGTCCCTGTGTTGGTGGGTGTGCACTTTAACACATTGCTAGATTAACAGAGAGCGGAAGTCATTCCATGGAGGGTGAATGTTGGATGGTAATGGACTCGTGCCCACTTGTGTTAGATCTAGTGGCCCTCAGATGAATTTTCCCAAATTCTGTGGTGAAAATGGACCATCAATCCAAACTGTCTAGGGCCACTGTCTAGGGCTTTGAAGTCTGTGATCGCCTAAAAACTGTATTTGTGTGTTGTCATTGTTGTGTCATATCACTAATCATGACAACCAGGCTGCACAAACCAAAAGTCTGTTCACTGTGTTTTGGAAATCTCTGTGTTCTTTTAATCCCACTTTTTTGTATTTTTAACTTAAACTGTACTTTTTTACAAACGGAGTATGCTGGAACATGCGAATTTCCTCAAGGGGATGAATAAAGTATCTACCTAACCTAACCTAACCTAAATGTGCGTACTGGTCACGATAGCTGATCTAGACTTAATTCCATGTTTTGGCTGTTCTGTCTAATTCTGGCAAGCAAGGAGCTCTGCTGTTATGGCCCAGGTGCAGATATTGTGTCCACTCAAACAGTCGACCAAAATAGTGGAGCAAGCTGTGCTTGTGGTGTAACACATTGTTGATAAATAGAATAAAATAGCTGAACACTATGACAGTGCACTTAAACATAACAGCAATGTCCTCCAGCCATCTGGAGTAAGTGTTTACAGTAATAGAGACCCAGTACTCTTACTAAGTGTAAGATCTCTTCTCCTGGTTGAGAGACACACCTGTTCAATATAAGAGTGACTCACTTGCATTGAGCAGGCGGCATCATGGGAGATTTCATCCTTATATGAAACTGCACCGCAATGTTCTGCATTTTTCACTTGTCATTTTATTTCCCAACATATCCCTTCCCACAACAACAAGTTAATAAATATGTACTGCCTTTGTTGTGCATGAGTCAATGCCTGTGACAGGCATCCTGCACTTGATGGTGGGCGTCGAAAGTATTTGCTGTTTTGTTGTACTTTATTGTAAAAATATGTATGAGTCCCATATTACCATTAGGAATAGACTTTATTGGACTTTTGAAAGGAATGGGAGGCATCTGTTTTAGTCCATGTGCCATCTCAGTTATGACCATATGTAAACAATGAGATGGGAGACTTCTGAAATTATATGTGTTTATTTATAAGGCACTGATCAAAAAGTACATGTACTGCTAAAAACAAATAGGCTGGGGAGATGTACAATGACATTGTGTTTTTAACTAAATAATCAAAATGTTATTTAAATATATAACACATCAAATAATTGCCCGTAAATTCTCTCATTTTTTAATTGAAGTGTTCATTGTATCATATTTGATTGATCAGTAACTCATGCCAATTTATCAATCAATAATTTGAAGAAAAAAAAAAAACAAGTATCGGTCATTCCATCGAAACATTTGGAGTTTGGACCAATTGCTTTGGTTCTTTTTCAGCAACATCCAAGTGATTATCATGAAAGCAGGTTGCATATATAAACACACACAGACACACACAAACTCATGTGACAGATATGGTGCAACTGCCGTTTTAAGCGTGAGTTAAAGCTTGCCTCCCTGTCCCAGTCTAACTTTCGTATTCATCACATGACCACATGAATAAATGAAAATATGATGGCACTATATTTCAATAAGACTTGTCAGCACAATTTGGACCACGAGACACCACATCCTTGCTCAAGACAATCCCCCAGACGTCCAGGGTAGATGAGTCCCAATCAGCTTTCTACTAACAGCAGGGCCTCATTGATTGCTAATCGTTTAATACCACAAACAGAAGGGAGATGGTTGTGAACAACAACATGATGGATAATGAAGCAATGGCCAACCCACCAGGGGAAGGAAAGCAACCTCCTGTCACACCTACAGTACAAGCTGAGACTCAGGATGACTCCTACAGGAAGAGCAAGTCCCAGAGGGCAAGCAACGAGCGATGCCACGCCATCAGACAGCTTGTAAACAAATCCAGTTTAATCTCATTGTCAGAACCAAATTATTTAGCAGTAAAAGGTCAGCTGGTTTGAAATGTCCATCTCAGCTGTTCAGTCAACTGGAACACTGCATGTGTAAACAAGTAGTTTAAGTTCGGTTGATCCAAGCTGAACAAGAAATCTCTGCAAAATCTTAACACATAATAACAAATAACATATGTCATATATGCATGTGTTCACTTCAAAATAAGTATTTTAAATTATATTAAATGGAGATTTATTCACAAGCCCATCGCATAAGCTTACTGCTCATGCTGTTACCAAGTTGGTTAGTAAAAATGTTGCTTTTGTTGCACCTGTTAAATTTTCCATTTTCGCAAGGTTAATCTGCAAACGCATTATGTAATGACAATTTTGCAATTTGGTCATCATTTTTTTTAGATCACCAACAGGTGACATTGTGTTAACATCGCTCCAGGATTGTGAAATAAGAGACTCTTCTGCAAAACTGCAGTGGCACTATAGATGTGATTGATGTGATGGATTGACATAAATAACCAAGAAATACAGAATATATACACCGGTCACTGGGACCAGTTGAAATGTTCTCCGCACACTGCAAAGGCAATTTTAGTATTGCCAGAGTTTTGACAACCAGAGTAGAATTTTCTACACTTTGGAGGAGAATGGACTTTAAGTACACTTCTCATTCACACCTCTTTGTTGGTATAGTGTTGGTTTGAGCTTTGGTGAGTCTATACTGTTTGCATCTGAGCTTAGGTTTTGGTTCATCATCGGATCGGTCATGCCTTCTCACTGGTCGAATGCAGCCTTGTCTTTCTGAAGATTCTCTTGGAAGAGTGCAGCCATGATGGTTACAGATTGATGCACGACAACAAAGATGTCAATATTTCTGTAATTGTTTCTGCCAACTCTGCTGGACTAATGCGGAATATTCAAGTTTGTCCTTCTCATTTTAAATTTGCATAACTGAAAAAACAAAAATGCTAATGTTGGTGGGTAGAAGATGTGGCACATCAGGCTTCGGTTTAGATTATTTGATTAAACAATTGCAAATGTTCAAATCAGGTAAAACTATTACAATCAGCCAATCAGATTATTCAGCAATGAAAAATACAGGATTCATTTGTCAGGTAGCTGCTGCTTCCAGGTCTGCAGGCAACGTTAGCCGCTTAATACTACAGCCAATTTATATAACTTCTGTGGACTGAACGATTTCAAAGCTTCCAAGTCCCACCTGAAAATGACTTCTCAATACATTTGATACTGTTACTGTGTGTGTACAATAAACCAGTTGCTTTTTTTGTAGTAACATTCCTGGAGCACTACCACAATGCTGTTTAAATTGCAGTGCTAAGGAAAAAAGACATACATCTAACCAAACGGAGCCTCACATCCAGCAGTGTTCAGGGAGGGTGATGTTAATGTTTCTGCTTCATGTAGCCAAAGAAAGTGCAGCTCATAGTCATTGTCAAACTAAATCTTGATTTTTTTTAAAAGGCATTCCTCCAGTCATTCTCTTGATGATTTAATATGAGCTAATTCTCCAGTTGATACAGGCTTTGCGGAAAAGTTCAAGGATAAACAGATCTGTATAATGCAGTAAGTAGTTGGTCAGGCAAAAAGTAGTCGTACATGACATGAACAGATCTATCTTTATGAATTGCACTTTCAGATTATGGATTATATAGTGATGTTATCTGCAAGTATGCTAGTTATTTTACAACAATTAATCATTAATAATCTGTACAGTAATGTGCAAGGACTTCAACACAAGAGAGCGCCAGGCCTAATGGAGAAAGGCCATCGTCATTCATGACTTTGCCGGACATTCATGCATAACTAAAAGACAGACAGACACTGCAGCCCAGCAGCGGCTGCTCACAGTGAGGAAGGTAGGGTCAGGCCACGGTCAGCATCTCTCTTCTGGTTCCATATGGCTGTTCCTTCATGCAGTTTCTTCTTGGCACTGTGCTAGTCTACAGTAGCTCTAGCCATTAAGATAGGAATGGTGCTAGAAGCTTACTGTTTTCGCACCTTGTTCCAATTTACCAACCCAGCGAGGTGAACAATATAGCATCTTCCAGACTTCATTTATTTTTTTCGATATTCAGAGCTAAAGAGAAGTTCAGCATGCCCGCTTAGAAAAAAAAACATATTTGATGGATGATCCTGGAACAGAGGTCGACGAAGAGGTCTTCCTCCATCCTGAAGGAAAAACAGACATCTTGCGGACCATTGCTGATGTTATTTCACAGTGATTGGTTGTATGAATACAGTGTATATTACAGGGGTACAATACTAGCGATAATGTCTTGTATGAGTTTTCTCATTTTAGCATAATTTGCTTTTGATTTTTTCTTGTTGCAATAATCAATGTTTCAGATACTATGCAAGCATCTATTAAGTGGATCTGTTGCTAAGAGTACCAGCCCAAGTACTTCTCAGAAACCAGTCTGCCCATCATGGCCTAAACTGCTTCAAATCTGGCCACAGCGACTGTCAAAACTCACGCAGTCTATAAACAGCAAAGAACACACACAGTTTCCTGGGAGCAGACTCCCCCCTGCGCTCCCACCTCTTCTCTCACTTGAGCCTGTGAATCGTTGACTGAAATTACAGGTGAAAAATGTTTTTGAAAATGATGTTGTGTTCTCCCTTTTCAGACTTTCTCGTCCTGTCCTCGCGCGCAGACACCTTGTCAGTTTCATCATGCTCATCCGAGACTGACGCTTCCCTGATGTCCCCAAAAATACAGTGCATTCAACAGTTCTTCACAGGCCAAAGAGCTGATATTTTTTGAGGAACATTTCTTTTTATGTTGTAAATATTGGAGGGGAGAGCATACTTAAGAAAGAAAAAAAAAACACATAAAATGCGAGGAGAGATGAAGAACCGAACATGCCGTGATCTTGTCGGCATTGTTGTTGCTGATATGGAGGAAAGGTATGGGTGAGTGAAATAGGAAGTGGTAATCAAATAGGAGGTGATTATCACAAAACAACAGTGACAAGCAACATTGTTCCCCCTCTCTTATAGATCCCAACTCCAAAAAATGTGGCTCTAAAATGCACATTTTAGAGCGGCCTTTTATTGTGATTACTGCCCAGGTGCTAAGACACACCTGTGCAATAATCATGCTGTTTATTGCACGTCTTGATATTCCACACCTGTCAGGTGGATGGATTATCTTGGCAATATAGAGGAGTGCTCAGTAACACAGTTCTAAATACATTTGTGCTCAAATTTTGAGAGAAATAAGACTTTTGTGTGCAGCTTTCATTTCAACTCCCAAAAAACGTAAGAGAAAACAAAAGTGACGCATTTATATTTTTGTTGAGTTCATTATGTACATTATGCTGAATTATGATCACTGCCTGCTGTTGGTCTCTACTTTAGTGACCTTGTGCCTATTACCAGTTACCAGACTCAAAAAATCTGATGCTGTTGATGTGTTGATGTGATTTTTGCTTATATTTCTGTAGGGTTTGCCCATTTACAATCTCTGCATTGACTATGTTGCTCTCTAGTGCACCTTATAATGCATTGCTATGGAAATAATTCATGGCTCCCCAACCAAAACAAAATGTATACAATGTAACACAAACAGCAACCTTGGTCCAGACATTGGTTTTCAGGCCCTAAGACTCTATTTAGGTATTCAAAGCTTATTAAATAACTATCAGGGAAAGCATTTTTGAAAAGTGCAGCATGCAAAAATGTATTAATAATGTCTTTAAGGATGTTTGCACGCCTGTCTCATGCATCATGATAGTGAAATATATGATTATTATTATTATGCGTTAAAATGTTCTAATTTAATGTAATTGTAACAAATAGTAGCTAATAGTACAGCTTGCACGTGCTTACTTGTGTGGCAAACTGTCTTATGTTATTCAAGGAAACATTAAAAAGGTCTAAAAAGCATTAACTTCCACTTGCTAATGCCTGCAGCCATCCTACTTTAAGTGGCATGTGATAAAATAAAAAAATCATTGGTTTATGGTTATGACAGTCCTGAAACTACAACAATGCAAAACAATGTATATTTTATTGACCAGCAGTTTTAGGTGTTAGGTGTTCTTGTACATATTAATTTGTTGACATATCATGATGGCAATGAAGAAGAAAAATACAAGGAGGAGGACATGTGCTCTGAGGGATCATACTAGTGCAAGTCAGCCTTCATATGTCGTTTTTGGATCTGATTTTGAATGTTTATGTCTCATCTGGCTGGAGCACATATTGCTTACCTAGAAATGTAACTTGAACCTGATCTCAGTGACATTTGGGTTGGATGTGTGTACATTTTGTTTACTGCTGCAGTGAGTATATTTGAAAACCAATTTTGAAGTGATGGCTTACAGAAGCAGTGGCATTTCATTGGGAGGATAAAATGGAGATCGGAACAACAACACCATGATATAGTACATAGGGTGTACACACAGTACATACCCATACCATATGCATATACCATATAATGTTCAATTGGCAAAACATAAGACTGTGTGTCTTCTTCATTTTGTCTTATTCCCAGTTGGTTTTTTTGTGTCAATAACATACAGTTTATCAGCAAAATGACCACTGCGTGTTCAAATTTTCTGTTGCTATGCATCTTGTTTTATAGTGAAATACTTAAGCTTTTCAAATGATGAGGTCCGGACCCTAAGTACTATACCAGACCAGACTAAATGGTGAGGGGGTCAGAGTCATCCCTCAGTAGCTGCAGCAGCCTGCCACAGCTTCTATCCCAGCCTTCACAGTGGAGGCCAGGGAGCCGTACTGTCCGCTGAAACATTCTTCTAATTTACGTCTGCCAGCACCAGGAAATTGAAGTCAAAGGTTCACTGCATCTTGTGTCACGAAAAATGATCTGCTCCTGACCAATGTGTAAAGGAGAGAGGGCAAATTAACCTGGACATTTATAAATGGGACACAATAGGGTTGGAGTGGCTTTAAAAAATTCATGAAACACGCTCAAGTTGGGGGTAAAGTGGCCATAAGTGGGCACAGTAGATTAAAACCCAGTGATTTCACATGAGTCATGTACGTTGGTGCATTTATATGTTTTACCTGTTGTGACTTTGTCAGCTGTCAAGCTCCATGTTTTTCTGCTCCCCTGAGAACATATTCACAGCAAGTCTACTGAGTTTTACTCCAACTCTCCGAAATGGTACAGGAAAACCATCAGAGGTAATGGTAAGGAAATAACTCTCATTTGCTGTGCTTTCTTTGTCTGATGCTGTTCACTCTCTAAACTGAATGCCGTTAATGAAAAGCACTCACAGTAAGATCAGAACAGAAGCTCGGGTTTTAGAGGCTTTAAGCTGGAGCATGTATCGAGATTTTGCTTGAAAAATGAATCAAACAAATAATCAGCCATCAAAATACTCCATCATAGGGATGAGCGAGTACATCACTATCTGTATCTGTATCTGTATTCAGAGTAGGCGGTGCATAAACCGGAAGTGGACGCAGGAATGGGTGGGGCTTAAAACTGTATGTTATTTTAAGTCTGAAATTGCTATGAAGTGATCAGCAGTTGCTAATCTACTGTATTCAAAGCCTATATACAGTATATCTTAATTTGTCATATTTATAGTATTATTTTTATAAACTGCAGAGAGAAAGTGTCATACTGCATACAGCCACATACAATAAAAATATTAATATAGGCTACTTTGTGTGTTCAGCTATATGTGTGTATGTGTGTAAGTCGTCTGTAAGACTGTTTATTTTTTAATGATCTGTGTGAACTTGGTGATTCATGCAAACATCCAGTGATGACAAACGGAAATAATATGTCAGCCTTGTTCACTGTGTTCTTCTCAAAAGCACCGCGTTCAGTACCAGCAAAGTTTTTCAACAGACTTTATATCACCAGGCAAACTAACAGCAAGCAGACGGTAAAAAGAAAAAAAAAAACCCAACCTGGGTGGAGGCAGTGACTGACGCGACGTGAGCCGTTTTCAGCTGTCTCGTCAAATGCACTGCGTACGTTAAGAGAGATGTGCAGAGACGTGTCTGTGTAGGGAGGGGCGGGCGCTGTGTGTGATTGGCCAATCACAGAGCGTGAAGACAGTCAGTTACCCAATGAGGATTTTCCTTCAGCACGAGCACGAATATCGACGAGTTTTACTCCTATCATACTCGTATTCATAAAAAATGCTTTATCCCTACTCCATCATGTCAGCTTTGAATGAAAAAATGGTGACAATCGTGATTTTATTATTTAAATGAAAGGTTAAATATTTTGAGAAATACATAAATTTAAGTTAAATGAGAAGATTGATACCATTCTTATGTCTGTAAATATGAAGCTACAGTTTGCATGCGTTTAACTGAGTTTAGGTAAAACTACAATGTGTCATTTTTACACTTGAATATTTACCGGCTATTTAAAAAAAAAAAAAAAAAAAAATCAAGAGACATGTTAAATCAGCAAGACTGGTAGCGGTGGGACAGAGCCAGGGAAGCTGTTTACTTCTCAGACTGGAAACAGCTGAGCTTACTGGCTGTATATTAATTATTATTTTACAGACATTCTCATCTAACTCCTGGCAGGAAACGAATAATCATATTTCCCAAAACTGTTCCTATAACTTTCAGTGGTGGCTATTTTCATTTTCAGATCAGTAAATTCGTTCTTTTTTATAGGACAGTTTTGTAACTACAATAAAATCAGTCATTTCCATTTCATCACTTTCTCGAATGCAATGTTCTGTATAAGTGCTGCCACTCGAGCTGGACTAATCAAAGTATGTATGACAAATGTGTTCATAGTTCCCCCTCTGTCTTGTAGGATATTGTGAGCTCTGTCCTTTACCAAACCTCGTTTTCCCTCCCCTCCCGTCTGGCGCTTTCGTTTGGCCAGTAGCCCAAAGTGGCTTGTAATCCTTGATCTCTGAGGTTCAGTGAATTACCACACACCTAAAAACAGCCGACTCAATAACCGGGAGATTATCAGGACTTCTGACGATGTCAGCAGCAGCAACAGCAGCTGCTGCAGCTCGGGGATGGAGGCCAATCACTGAATGCAGATAACCTCACAGTGTGAACACTTACCAAAGGCCCCTTCCACTAAATCAAACCATTCATATAGAGCAGCTGGGGATCCGATGATGCTCTGGAAGCTAGTGTTTAGGCAGCTCAAAACTGAAATACAGTTCAGCCCGGCACCGCGGAATTATGCGTATTTACGTTCTATCTTTGATCTTTAACCAGGCGAGAGATGATTGACAGGCGCTCTCCTTCCTTTGAAACACAAGCGTGAACCCCTCAGCAACTGTGCTGTGCGAGCGTCTGGTTTTCATTGCAGGATTAAACCTGGAAAAATGTATCTGCTGCTGTTCTGAACTAGCGTCAAAGTTGGTTACCAGTTGGTTTCTAAGTGAATTCGAGGTGAGAGCTATACAATGTTGGTGCTGAGTCATCCTGAAGTTTAGATCTTTTAATAAATCATTCACAACATTTGAGAGTTAGGACGCCACGGATCTTCATTCGAATGAAAAACGCTGCATTGCTTTATCATCCAGTCGACTCTGGTTTCCTCAATTGCTCACCTTTGATTGCCCAATTCAATTGATTCACACTGAATGATTTCTAGGCAAATAGTTAAGCTTAAAAAGGTTATTTTTACGTGAAACAAAAGTCTTTTACCCAACGTCAGCCTCACTGGGGTGAAGAGACTGTTCTCACTGTTCACACTGCAGAGTTCAACACCAGTGCAGAGGTTTGCTCTCTTCCTCAAAAACTTCTGCTTTGGTTCATACAAACCCACTGAAATCACACCAGTTTTCAAAGCCTGATCACACCTTGCATATTATTTTTGTACTCTTTGTCTATCTAACCGAACAACTTGTCTACACTGCCTGTGCAGCTAAACATCAGCAGCATATCAGCATCAGTCTTCCATCAATGTCTACCTTGATTCAGTTCAGCCACTGTACTGCTGTGCATTGTTTGACAGAGCACCTGGCGCTACACAACCATATCCTTACGGGTGCAAGTAGAAAAAGAAAAATAGTCTAAGTGTCAAAATGTTTTTACTTTACAGTACCAGTGTAGTGTAGATACAGTGGCTGCGTTGGTTAAAATGGAAGCATATCTGTTTTGTCAGACTGAGGGCTGAAAAATGCATCTCAAATGCATCCATTTTTCACAAGGTGTCCAATTTGTAAGCATTTTTTTTGCAGTAAAAATGGCAGCAGCGAGGGACAGAGTGATGTTTGGTAGAATAAATGCTGCTCTAGATCAGGCTGTATTTTACCTTAGATGTGTGTGCTGTGTGTGAGTGTGTGTGTGTGTGAGAGAGAGAACGTATGATACAATCTGCTACGAAGTAATCACCTGAGTACTTTCCTTAGCAATAGACTGATTAAGAATAATTTTGTCTGATGGTGACGGCTTGAGATGTAGCCTCTAGATTTACCGGGCGAAACTGCTTTCTCTCTGGTTCTGCAATTTTAAAACATAATTTCATGCTTTTCCAAAATAGTAGACTCTTGACTTTGTGCCGCACATAAATCTCCTTACTGGCCCCTCAGGTCTGCACAGACCAGGGACATCTGCCAGGTAGAAAAAAATGATTCCTGTATTGGACAGTGTTTTATAAAAGGGACTGAAAACTTGAACTGATTACCTTTAGTCTTGATTACCTTTATGATTTGTTGGAAGAACTGCTATGGAACTTTTGAACATTTTGGATGACACTCATGCCCCTTTTCCACCGAGCTGGTGCTAGTGCTAGTTCAGAGCCAGTGCCTGAATTAGCACCAGTTCTTTATGTTTCCACCGTGTAAGCACTGCCTCCAGGTGCTAAAAACCAGTGCTTGGCAGGCACCAACTCTTCGCTGGTCCAGGGCTGGGGGCGGGGTTATCGTAAGTGCTGGTAGCCAGTTTCCAAATCGCAATTTTGACCGGCTTTCGACTGGGACACACAAGCAGTAATTTGTGTCCGTTTTCACCAGGATGTCACTGGTCTGATCGCAGATGTAATGGATTGACTCCCGCGACACAGGGAAGTTCTGCACAAACTGTTGTGTGCTGAACTCCAGTGTCAGCGAGATCACGGATGTGTCCAGGCAACAGGCGACCTCCGCCTCACAGTCAGCCTTAAGACCCTCTATAAAGATAAACATAGATATTATCATTAACTTATATCGTTTGTTTAACTAATACAATCTTAGTAGCCATAGCCGTTGTTGGTAAACGACTACACGACTAGTGATGTACTGATGTTTTACGGTGATGCAGTGGTGTGGCTCCAACTTCGCACCCGGCCAGTGAAAATGCGAACCGGTTCTTAGGAGGCACGAGATTTGAAGACATTAAGCACCGAACTAGCACTAGCACCGAACTAGCACCTGGTGCTTCTTCGGTGGAAAAGGGGTATCAATGACTTTGGTGATTCCCTGACTTCTCCTCTAGTGCCAACATGAGGTCAGCATTTTTAGTTTAGAGTAGTTGTTTTCAAACCGTGAGGCATTCAGGTGGGGCGGAGACGTGATGGTGCTGAGAGTTAGCGGTCACAAACATTGTACCATCAGTGGTTGTAACATACTGACTTAAGGAATTAAGGTATTTTTAAAACCCTTATTGATCTCCATTGCTGCAATTAGCATAAGAAATCATCTGTCATCACTCAGTCAAATCCTTTGTCCATGGTGTTTGTCCCCAAAACGTGAACTATTGGATGGAATGTCATGAGATTCATCAGGATGAACTGTAACAACTTTGATGATCCTTTTACTTGTCAGCTGACTGCAGACTCTAGTTACCACACTAACAGTGGGGGTCCAATTATGGCAATGTCTGTCGGTCAGCCACTTTGGACCAGGCTGAAGTATCTCTAAGTATTGGATGGATTAAATTGAGTGATGGTCAACAGAGAGCCAATCATCTGATGTTCATCTTGCACCACAAGGTTAATTTTTTTGGATATGACTTTTTCCTCTCTCTCTCTCTTTATTTTTAAATGTTGGGTCTTGCATGACACAGAGAACAATCTGACAGTGGATGAGTGTACTGAAGGCTTATATAGTGGGCTGATTGGTGGTTGAATCCAGCTGGGAGCACAGGTGAGTGAGGTGAGCTGATGGGATGGGAGTGGCTGGCAGGTGGGGTGAGTGGAAAAGTACTGGAGGATGAAATGAATGTCTGCAGGGCTGTGACACTGGATGGAAAGACTGACTGACTGACTGTTTTCTTATTATTGCTACATACCATTTTACTCTTAATAAGCATTTTTTGAGTAGACCCATTGGTAAAAGAAATATGCATGTAACTAAAAAGGTCAAATCAAAGCTTATGAGAATATATTGTAAAGTATATCAGAGAAACTTGACAACGACTCTCTCAAGCTGATAGTTTTCATTCGTGCTTTAGATAAGAAAAGCTTCATTTGCCATAAAGCACAGTAAATGACACCATCTCAATCAAAGTGATCTCTTACCTTAAACATCAAACAGCTTGAGAGGGATGACTGTGAGAGCATTATACTTTGCCCCTTTGCTGTGGTTGGTCATGGTCAGTGAATGGAATATGTCAGTACTTGTGGCATGAACACAAACACCAGCATTCAGCACATTTTCTAATATTTCAAAGATATTTAACCTGCAGGGTCTTATATTCTGTTTGTTACAGTTCAGTAGCAGTGGCCAAGATGTTTTGCAGTTTAACACTTGAAAATTGAGGAAAGGCACAGTAAAGGGAAAAATACATTTTTTTCCCCCACATATAATAAATCATATTTATGTATTTTGTTATTTTTTTGCTGCTGAATTCATGACAGGCCTCATGATTCTTTCTGTTGGGAAATCCTTTGAAAATGAAGTACCTTTTTGAGCATTCAGCACACATGGACATCATTAGAAATACAATTAATTGATTGATTGAGACTGGCCACAAGAGGAGTTACAGCTTGTAAAGTAGTGTTTTTCTTGCAAAACAGTTTGCAGATGATTGTCACACAATGTGTCTGTGTCAGTTCTTTAAACGGCAAAATCCACGTCTCTATCTTACTTTTCATGTTTGTGCACTCATTCCTCAACAAGCAGCCTGACAGCATCGTCTCTTCTTATTTCCCTCAGAGGGTCCTAGTTCTGCACGCTTGAAGAATCACCTTACGCTGTGAAAACAGTAACCTGGGTGAACTTGTCTGTCAGTCAGAAAAATAGACTCTTAGGAGATATTACACTTCTATACCTGGTTGCTCATTGACTTGGAGCTGTCAGTCTGGATCCAGCTGCTTAGCATTTCATTCCAATTTATCACAGAGGCACTCACCCGTCCTCTCACATGAATTGACTGTTCTTCTCTTAACTGATAGAGACAAGGAGATGATTATATCTGTATATTTAGGGCAAGATTAAAAAGATTTCTTCAGCGAATTATTAAATACTCCTGCGGTTTCTCTGCAACCACGTAAGACTTTAATGTGCTGCACCGACTAAAGGTGGGGGGAAGAATAGTTCACCAGGGACTAAAACAAACTTCTCTAAACTACTAGTACACACAGGTTCATGGAGATGGCTTTCCTTTGTACTTCTATACTTTCCTATATACTTGTATGTGCTTGTATGGCTTATTTAATTGTGCCAGTGTTGAGATTTTGCAGGTGTGTGAGTTCCTCTGTGAACATCTGCGATGTACGGTAACCAGGATATCAGTGGGTATGTTTTACATTAAAAAAGAAAAAAGAAAAAAAGAAAAAGCTAAATAACGTATGGTCTAAAGTTAGAAAGTTTCCTGATTTTAATAAGGATATGTGCTATCAACACATGTGCTATCAACACATTTTGGTTGGGACTCAGAATATATTGAGGTTGGGTAGCCAAGCCAGTGCAGTAAAGGATTAAATATTCCTCCACCGGAATTTTATTCCTGGCAGTGTGAAACAGCATGCAGATATTCATGTCGGGAAATACATGTGTGCACTTGGGGAAGTTTGATTATGGCCTCAGTATTTCTAAAGTCTCTGTTTTACGTTTCCTACATTTCATTAAATGACCAGTTTACACTGTTCTATCAGTGGTTTCTACCTCCACACACAGGCAGGTTTGCTGGGCCAGTACTGGATGCTTAGACTTTTCTTCCTATGCTTCTGACACACAAACTTAGAGGGTGTTAGAGTCTGTACAGAAGTTGTATACGTTTTTTAAAAAAGAAACCCTCACCCACTCAATTTTGAAAATCCATGCATAACTTTTCTCAGATATTCCACTAGCAGATGTGCAGCAGATGGAGCAGGGCAGAAACAACATAAATCCAACTCTATATGGAGGTACATTTTTAGTTCAATGATTCTCAAGTCTCTTTGGTGTGTTCGGGCATTTTTAAGCAAACAAAAAATCCACTCAATCCAACTGCATATGCGGGTATACAATATTTTAAACTGAGTGCACATGAATAATGAAAGTGACTATATGAGTGAAGAGAAGGAACAACATGAGAAAAGAGTCAAAAAGAAAGTCTTGTGTAACAACAAACAAGCAAAAAAAGGTGTACGGTTGGTCACTGTCCATAAAGCTAATGCAACTGTAAATGTCTGAATAGCATCATTGTCCTTTTTCTTTTCTGTGTTTCATTTCCAAAAATTGCAAACATCTCAGAATCCAGCCACATTCTGACAGTGAAAAACAGAATACTTTGCATCACCATCCACTGTGTGACAAGGAATTAAATTATAGTATCTTCCTTTCTGCTTTCTGTTCAAGTTTTCAGAGAATATTTCTGGGTGAAGAGTGACCTTAGAAAAGCAAATGCACAGTATGACCTTTCATGAACTTGCAACTAGGTCGGATTACTCCTAGTCTCAGACAGCAGTCGAGAGTAAATTTCACACCGATTTGTGAATGTGAATGAGAAAGTCTTGCAAATTAAAGGCGCCCTGTGGATTCCTTGCAAACAAAGTTCTAATTACATTCAGTGTTTCTCACCAAAACACGCTGTGTGATTCCTTGAGGTTTAAAAAATGTGTTGAATATATTTCCCTCGTCATAAACATTTGCAAAGACGTTTTTTAAAGAAGTCCTGTGCTGTTTACCTGCATGTTTGCTTTGTTGTTGCTTTGCTTCTTTGCATTTTACCACCATCAACTATCGATCAGCAGAATAGCATGAAACCAGCAGCGGGATTTAAATCCTGTCGTCCATGTGGTCGTGTGTGTTCAATTGAGACTGAGAGTCACTAATACAAACATTGCTTCATAGCTCTAACAGTGTTCAAAAACTTCCCATGGTACCTTTAACTTAACATGATGCCTCACAAACTCACAGTTTAACAGTGACACAGATGGATAGACATGAGGCTGCCAACACTTTCTCAGCAACCATATTTTATGTAAATCGGGTAAACAAATTATATTAAATTTGGTGTTCATTCAAACTGATTTTTAATCACTATATCTCAGTCAAATATAGTTGATTGTCTTTCCATGATTAACATTATTCTGTTTTGATTTCAGTCCAGCTTTAATTACTTTCAGAAAACAACAGACACTATGAGATGGTAAGAAAGAAATTTACTGAATTTCAATTATGAATATTTGCTGCTGCTTTCCTGACTGGACAGTCTTGTAGTTCCCATACTGGATCCCAAAGCCAAGGAGTGGTCCTGATAGTAAAAGGTCTGTGTGTGGTCAGATCAATAGATAGGCTCTTACGGGAATAATATTACCGAACTGTGAAAATTGAGTAATATTACCAGCTCTGATATAGGAAAGCTCTATTGATTGTGTGGTCAATATCAAAGAGCAAATATCAAAGGCTGCACACGACGCTCCTCAATGATGGACTATCCAGTTTTTACCAACCATTTAAAAGAAGAGAAAATTCGATAGCAATCTAAGACTGCTATCAATTTCCGGCAGTTGATGTGTTTTGTTGTTCACAAACATGTCCTTGCTTAAGTATTAGGTTTCTGCTGCACTTAATGTAAAAATACATTCACTGACATGTATTTTTGAACTGAAATAAATTGAACTACTCGTGTTACATTGAGGAACTGCATCATGTGCCAGTGCCACTTCAACCTTTGATTATTACACCTTTCTCTGACACTGCTTTGGCGGCTGCTGGATGTGTCAATCTGCCATATTCTAACAACATGGCAGATGTCTTAATTTCAAAGCTCACCAAAGGGAGCTTTTAGTTCCTACAGGCAAAGTGCCCACACTAGGGCAATGATTGACAGATTCCAGCGCAGATTTACTAAGTTTAGAAGCCCGTAGGAAGGAGCACTGTCGGGGAACGGCCACACATCGCTTCAGTTCTTTATTATCATACAATCACTTGGGTACAGGCACAGAGTCTCCTTTTCAACAGCATGCTTGTAATGACAAGGCCAACATGCTGATGTTTAGCAGGTGTAATGTTTATTTAGAGCTGACACTGGTGGGAATGTCATATACCAATGTACTGGACAATTTTGGCCAGACGATGCTGCTATAAGAAAAGTCATGGGATCGCCAGAGTTATTACAATTCGTCCTGAGGGGAACAAGAATGTCACGGCAATCAATCCAATAGATGTCGAGACATTTAACTCAAAACCACGTGGTGCTAGAGGAAAAGTCAGTCATCTCCAACTCTGGAAATATCTGTACAAATGCGGCAATTCTTAACACTGCAATACTTCACTGGATAAGTTAAAACTTCGATCTACTTGTGGCACTAGAGACAAAGTCCGTAGGGTTCATCCTCTGGTGACTATCAATGTCTGTCCAAAATTCCATGTCCATCCGTCAGATAGTTGTTGAAATATTTCAGTCTTCGACATGCAGCAGCGGAGTGTGAGACGCTGTCCTGGCTACATCGTGCGAGGACATGAGGGACATTGACTGACAGTAACCACTCAGTGTAACACGTGTGCGTCTGTCACTAGAAGTACATTTATGCCCCTTTGAGACAGTTGCTGTATGGACACCTGTGTTGTAGCTCCACTTGTGTTTTTCCTATGAGAGCCTCCTGCTGTGTGTGTGTGTTTGTGAGAAGTGCCTGTACATAGTCAGAAGCCTGCCATTTATAGTGGTTGTTGTCAGCCCTCCATTTCCAGAGAAGATCACATAGTTAGGTGAGGGCCCGTTGGTTGTGTTTACCACCACAGAAGAAAAATACATTTCTTGTTGATGTAGTGCATTTCTCCACTGGTGTCTGTGAATATATATAATTATATTCTAAATGTGATGGCAGCAACATGTTTCAAACAAGTTGAGACAGGAGCAACAAAAGACTGAGAGAATTGTGGACTGATCCCCAAACACCTGTTTGGATCATTCTACAGGTAAACAGATTCATTGGTAACAGGTGATAGTATCATGATTGGGTATGAAAGGTTCATCATGGAAAAGCTCATGTGGTGAGGTTCATCACTTTGTTAAACAAGACTGTATGAAGGAGATTAGTACATGGGTACTCAGGAACACTTTGTAAAAGTATTTATGTTTTGCAGAGCTTTTTTGAAATCTGGGTTGTACAAGCCAGAGTAACTTAGCTCAGAATCAAAGGTCTCCAACCATAGCACTTTAGAAAAATAAAATGCAAATAAAAAACAGGTTTATATTGGTGTGAGTTTGTTTTTGTCTGTATTTCTTTTTCCACAAATATAGATTTAAGACAAGTTTAAGGTCAATTTTAAGACATAGTTCAGTGCCTGCCATGTAGTGTTAGGAGTTGTTAATGTTTAATGGATGTGCACCCAGCACTCCAATGCAATGTATCAACGGTTTTGTTGCAATCAAAGTCACATTAAAAGTTAAATATGCTAACATGCCTGCGAAAATAATATATTTTGAAGAGCCACAATTTAAAATTCCAAGTGTTAAAAATTGTTTTATAATGAGCCAAGACAGTGAAATTCACCTCAGCACAAACCACATATAGTTAAAATATTCCATCTGACTTAGAACTGAAGAGAAACACACAGGCTGCAGTTAAGGTACACACATTCATATCCATGCTTTTCACAGTACACATGCCGTAGTCTCTGCTCAGTTATATATTTGAAATTTAAGGACATGCTTCTGGAATTGTCCATGAAAAAAACATGCAGAGACAAAGCCCCATACTGTAAGTACTTCTGCTGTGAGCCTGTCAGTTGGCCGGGAAGGTTTCTATTTTTTTTTTCTCTCAAAATGACAGCAGTGTCCAGTCACCTGTGAATGCGACAGTCCATTTACACATAGAGTGGCTGATTTCATGCCGCCCTGGCCTTGCAGTACACAGGCATGTATGTTTATATGCTCTCAAGGGTTAGATGATGTGTTGTTTCCCAGCCTACAAGGGCTTGGAAATGACAGTGCATTTCTGCTTTAAAAAGATATATGGATAACCTTTGACATATCCCAGCCTCTGTTTCTTTTTTGAGTTTGTTTTTTTCCCCCATTCCACTATATAACGATTGATGTCTTATTTTGACACACTATCCTCTTGCAATAACTGCTCAAAAACATGTTTTGGCAGCAATAAGCATATTTATTTTTGTGGAGGTGGAACCTTAAGATCTCAGTTCTCCTTGGATTCTCACTCTCTCGGAAGCAACTTCTGCTTTTCAATCTTGCTCAAGAGCCCTCAGTAAACAATAGAGCTTGCTTTTTCACACTGGACTTACAGCGCCTGCCAATGATAAGTGAGCCGCAGCAACATAAAAATAACTGCTAGCCATCACATCCCATGAGATGACAGGTGCAAAGTGTGGCATTGCATCAGTAACTTGTAATGGATTACATTTTGAAAGCGACATTTATAACCGTGACTTCACATTAGTGTGGCTGAAATTTGCTGTGTGTATTTCTAATCAATGCCAATGGGTCCTATCACAGATACACAGAGCCAAAATAAAGTAGTGTCGACGGTCCAAAATAATGAGCAAGGTCACTGCTGTTTCAGGTTTATTACACCTAGTGCTGGTTCCACAGACAACACTGAAGCTTTGTACAAGACTGAAATGCCTGATTGAGCTGTATTAACTCAAAGCAACTTGCACAGACTAATGTTCATAGAGTTGTGAATTCAGCTAAATTACACTAAACCGGTTGCATTGTTTCTCTAGGACTACATTTTAGCTAAAAATGAATTCTTCAAAGAGGACTAGTTTAACTTCTGCTTAAGACTATTTTGTGAGGGAACGTGGACTATTTGGAATCTCAATCTAAGGCCTAGTCCGGATGTGCCTATTGATAGGTTACCCGCAGTGGTGCATCAAAGATGAGGGGGCATCATATGTATAGATTCCTCAGTACCACACTTGAATTTAGCAAAACTCGGGAAAACGTGAACTGGGAATCTTGCCAGTCCAAATACAGCAACATCCCAGCTCTTTTGCTTTCTTTGCACTAAACATTAAATCATGTAAACAAATGAGAAAACGCCTGGAAGGAGTTTTTCAAAAGGTCCATTTTTAGTGATCCAAAATGTAGTTTGCTTGTGGACGAAAGCCCGAATTATTTAGAAAACACTGCCTTTTAAAAAAAATACTCATGTACATGTGGACGAGGCCAACATGCACCACAGACACCAGCCAGACAAGTGCTTGTTAATAACACTAATCCAATCAATTACTTTTGATGAAATTTTTCGAGGCCACTTTTGTACAAAGAGAATGCATTGGAAATAATGTCTTTGCCTGAGTCTAGACTATCCTCTTTTTTATCAAAGAATAAGGCCTTACCAGTTTCTCTCCAAGTTCGGATCACTTTGAGGTTTTTGGCACCTGGAATCTTTCATCATGAAACTGGTGCTTTGTGTGGTGCCAGTGAAGCAACTGTGTGTAGAGCGGTTCAAAGTCTGAGGGGGCCATTTGTGAACCGAGGAGTCCTCACATCAAGTTTCCTGATGCTGCTGGCCAAGCCAACTATAAAGTGTGTGGAGGAAATCTTTTGTTGGAGAAAACTACGCTCAGGTTCCAGATTGAAGAAAAGAAGCTGTACTTAAGCTTCAGAGGAAAACAGATGGTTATGATGAGCATTCAAACAGATGGTTATGATGAGCATTCATGCAGCATGGAGAGAAACACACACACACACACAGGCTGCATCAGTACGTCTTTGACCGCTATGCTGAAGACAGACAATTTATATCCTTTGCTCAAAACACAAGTCTGTCTGAGTGGCTGTACATAGGCTTAATGCACGTCTGTTTCACAAGGCATAGGGCAAATTGAATTCTGGGTTTTCCTGGATAAGACTTTCATTCATGTCTTTCATTGCTACCTAGGTTGCTATTGCAGTAATAAAAGAGCAAAAGGTGGAAAGCGGCTGAGATTCGAGAGCAAGTCGAGTTCTCATGTGAGTTAAGATGTGACTTCTCACAAGGCTGGCCTGGGCTCTCGTCACACACAGCGACCTGTTAATCAATGTTAAATAGTTTGTACCAGCACAGAAATTAATGTCACACAGAAAAAAAGGGAGAATCATAAAAGACAATATAAGGATAAAAACATAACTATAAGGTAATACATATTATTTCTTTCTTTTCCCAGGAGTGTCAGAGGCTATATTGATGGGTGTCATGCTCCTATCAAGTGTCCATCAACTCCTGGTGCTGAGGACAAAGAAGAACAGGTTATGTATATCATCTTTTTTGTCCCCAGATGAAAGGTGGCGCTGCTTGTTCTCTCAGGGATGCTATAACAGATGTGGAGGGTACACACTCACTGTGTGTTCTATGAATATGGAATATATTTACCATGGGAATTAACCAATTTACTTTCTATTTATCATTTGTGCTCAGGTCTTCATCTGAAGATCGTCTGGTATAGAATCCAGTTTTGGTGGTCGACCACCAGTCTTTAATTTCTCTCTTCTGTCTATCTGTCTCTGCATTCACACTTTTTAAAGGCAAAAAGTTCTTCCACAGAGTCTATTAATGCAGATGCCATTCAATATAAGTGATGTCACAGATATATGAGTGAGAATTAGGAAATACTGACAATCGGTGAGTTATGTCGCCTGGAGTTGATGTACTGTTCTTCTGGCTACATTTTCATTTCAGAGAAGCAAAGGCGGGCATCTTTCCAGACCTTCCGGCAGTGATGAAGGTGGGCTTGAATTAAGTGGACTGAGACTTCATTTTCTAGAGCTTGGAACAAAGGAGGAATGCTCCAGGAGAAGGCCGTATGTTGGAGTGCTGCTCCCAGGTCCTGGTTGGCTCACTCTGTCTGATCATCTGTTGGTGATAATCAGAGGGTAGATTCTCTGTAACTGGGATTGGCAGGAGGCTCTCCTGACTTGAGATATGGACATTCGGGCGTGGTCGGACATGATGCTGGTGGGAATACCATGGAGGCGAAAGACATGGTACACAGGCTGCATATTGCCCAGGGATTCAAGAGAAGGGGGTTGCTCTTCTGGCTTTTCTTGGTACGAGAGCTCATGTTCTGCAGAACCCCACAATATCAGCTATAATCCAAAAACTGTCCTGTGTCCATCATCCAGAAATAGTCTTTTTTTTCTGATTGCATCTAATAGTTTTAAAGCATCCTGAGCACTTCTGGTATGCCTCTCACATTTTATTTATCTTGCACATTATATATATTTTTTGTGTGCTCTGGGTGCTTCAAGCTAAACTGTGAGCAAGAAAATGCTCTGTGACTCTGCCATCCTATGAGGGGAGGGCCTTCCCAGCTGAACCCTCATGCTATCAGGAGCAATTTGATGCTTCATGCTGACTTCCAGGACCAGTTTGAAAGTTTTGGTCTTCAGAACTGTGTTTTTCTTTACAGCTATTATCCCAACAGGAGTTTAAAGGTGTGAACCATCCATACACATTTCCCTCTGTTACTATATTTCACTATACTATACATATATTGTGATATATGTATAATATAGCCATGCAAAGTGAATTTTCAGTTGATGTTATGAAATATTCTTGTGGCTGTATTTTTGAATGTGCATTGTTTTCTTTGGTATGTAGCCTCGTTTTGAAAGGACAATTTCTTTTTTGAGTGATTGGAAAGTCTCAAAATCACAATTTCCAACACAGGAATTTAAGAAACTCTAACATACTGGAGGGCAAGTTAATGAAAGTCAATTTGAGTTCTGGAGTCACAAATAGTAAATGAATACCTCCCTCCCCACCTATGAGCCTGTATGCACATGTACTTCATGCCACCCTTGCATAAGTTAGTGCCACACTTAGGTGACCCTAATCAAAAATGCCCGGACCTGCCACTGATCACTGCAGGAAACAGTTGTCTGTAACCTATAATATCACAGTAACACACTGACACACAAGTGACAGACAGCTGATTACATGGTTGCCTAGGAATAGTAAGCCCCCTGTCATTGTGCTAAGCATGTCAGTGTGATGCAGATCACAAAGCATTGCAGTACTGCATGCCCCATGTCATCACACCCTAAGAGTAATGAACAGCATGGAGCCTTCTTCTTCTAACTTTTCATTGGTCAATGGGCTTTTCATCAGTAAACATAGATTTTGTATTACCACGAGAGGATTATGATCATTTGGTTATGGAACACAAGTAATTGATTTTACTGAAAAATTTTGCATCAGTGGGTTGAAGTTGAAAATCCATATATCATTTCCTCATCTATCATCTTGCAGCAGCTACACAAAATTAAAACCATGCATCTAAAAAAAATCTACTTTTAATGGACTAGGACAAAAAGTGCTGAAATTTGACAATTCAATGAGTTTCTGAATAGTTTTTACGTTAAAATAAATCATTATCCCTTAATTTATCAGGAGATTTCTCATTAAAGAGATATATGTTTTTTGATTGAACAGTTTAAATTTTGTTTCGGTGTGTGTGACGTTTCAGCATCCTATAATGCTTTCAGTACCATTTCTCAAGCTTGGTCCGTGCTGGCAACAATATAAGGCAATATTTTCATGTCTTCCCTGATAATGATCAAAGCTTAAGACATTCATTGTCAGCACAAAAATATGACTTCAATCTCGAAAAAACCCTAGTGCAGACGCAGAAGAAGAAAAAAAATGCAGGAAGACTGTATATGATCAAATGGTATATTACAAAAGGTCACAAAGAAACCCGTGGGTTTTTGAAATAATCTTAAGGGTCATGACCCACAGTCACTACTTCTGATTCAGAGTATCGATCATCTCTTGAAACCTCTGTATGTGCTTTTGATGGCAATCTCTGTGAAAGAAAGGTCTGCTGTCCTGTTGCTTATTTCCTCCCAGGATAAAACTGACCCAATTTCACAATGCAATAATACCTCAATTACCTTACAATGAAGAGCTAAGACGTCAGAGCTGCGAAGCCATTACTGGTAGAAATTACATCTCAGAATGTCACCTTTCACTCCACTATTTATTGCTCTCTGAAGATGGTGAGCATTTTTCGGTTTCTGCTTCCTTTCCTGAACGTGTAAGATGATAAAATATGTGTTTTTTCTTTGGCTGGATAAGGAGCTCCGTTTCTGTGTTACGCCCCAAAAAGGAGAGATATCAATAAAGATGCCGGGACATGATTCTTCCTTTGACAGCCTCATGAAGAATTTATCATTTTCAGAAGTATTTACATAGGTTCAAAAGTTCTCTCCATATAAAATGCTCCAAGGATGATGCCCATGTTCTTTCCAGTCTATTTTTAAGCTTCGTCTCCTCCGTATGTTATATTCTTTGTTCCTTATCATACACAGTTGCTTTATAAATGAACACACAAGCACATTTTTTAATTAATCACACACATAAATAGTAAAAGGTAACCACACATACACATTTTCTACAGATTCTGCATGTGTGTCTTACTGAGCAAAACATGATCAAAATGGACTACAGTGTGTGTAACACAGTCCAGCTAACTTAAGAGAGTGTTTTATGTATCGAAAAATCTAAATCAAGTGGCCAAAACACTCAACATTTAGTCAGCACATTAACAAAACAAGCAAACATATTCCAAATTATTATAGGATAAATTCTCATTTATATCATTAGATATGACTAATATACCTCTTACTGGTAGTGTCACTAAGAATGTGGGCATCGCAGACGAAAGCTCCCCCTCCTGACCTCTGCAGGCACGAGTCGCAGGCGTCATCTCTCAAAAGGCTCAACAGGTACATCATAGATTATCTCCTCTGGCAGGTTGGTATAGTTTTTAATTTTTTTTAACCCATATTTTAGCTTCACAAGACTTTTATAGGACTGTTTGTATTTGTAGTTGTGACCTACTTCTAAATAAATTCCATCTGCTTATTGCCTGATGCACTGATATTAACGATCGGCTTCTTCATGCAATTAAGTCATCTCATCTGAAGTCTGCACCCTCACTGTGCAGACATCAATTATGTCATGAGTGTTCTTCACTTGTCAGTCTAGAAATTGACAGAGGCCATTTATAAATACTGTACAACACCCACTGAATACATGATGTATCACTTTACAAAGATTACAAGCTATAATATAGTCTAACATGATGAAAATACTGAGCTCCACTGGCTGTGGAAACAGAGTGTGGAGCTGTGTCCATGTGCTGTCAGCGGCACTACACTCAGCCTCAGAGATAAAAACCCTAATCGGACCATAATTAGGCACGGTCTTTTCATTGAAGCCATAGGAAAGAAGCTTCTCCCGCTAATGTCAATAACTGTGTCACTGCATCCAAGGTTCTGCCTTGCCAAATTACATAACATTAATAATGTGTAATTACGGGGAAAAGATTGAAGTGTCACTGTGCCGAAAGGAGAAATTAAATGCTTCCCAGCAAGAGAGGATGTAATCCTGGGACATGCTCTCAATGAGTGGTGGCTTCATCTGGCTTCACTCGTCTGCATTATGGAGCTTTGTTAAGTCGCTCCTGAGATGTGTGCGGTCACTCAGCTGTTGGATTTCTTGATTGTTTGCTTGACTGATACTGCTGCACCGGTCGCTGTAGGCTGTCAACAAAATTCACATTAGGCACGGGCGTTATTAATGAGCATGAGAAGGTTTGCCAAAGAGATGTGTTGATGATACAGTCCAGTAATTTTTAATTAATGCCAACAACACCTTACAGTACTTTACATAAATTGTGAAGTTAAACATATAAGCTGGCGCACGTGTTTGATAGGCTTTTAAGAGCAGGCGCTAAGGATCTGTGGAGTGCAGTCTCACAGAGCTATAGCATGACTCCAGACTCTTAGGGCTCTAGTTTTATAATGAACTTGCAATGGCAAGTGCAAAGAGGTAGGTTCCTGGGTGCACAGGCTGTGTTTGTGTCTCCAAGAGCACCTGCTATTTTGGTTCATTTATGTGCAGCAGTGCAAAGTGCCAAAGGGGTGGGTGAGGTGGAATATAGATGGTAGGGTGTGGTGGTTAATGATTACACTCTCAGCCAGTCCCAACACTGGTCTCCTTGCTCTGAAATAGTTGAGCGAGTCACAGCAACGCATGAAAAAAAGCTCAACAAATCAAGAATCGGCATCTCTGTGAAATCATGTTGTTGCCTGGAAAGTGCCGAGTGGCACAACGTGAACACACAAATCTGCAACCAAAGGCAGATGATACTAGTAAATAAAAGAGTTCAGTGAAGAAGTTCATAATTCTACTGCACTGCTACGTTGTAAATGGTCCCTTCATATCATTTTGAGAACAAAACACAAACCACCTTTTTTGTCTGTTTGTTTGTTTTTCATTGTAAAGCTGGCTATAAGACACAGGATTAATGCACTCCCATAATCCAACAACATCTCCTGCATAAACAAGCAGAGTATTGAGTTATAACAGCCCCATCTGATCTGTGCAAAGGTGTGTGTGTGTGTGTGTGTGTGACTATTTTGTAGCAGGCTGATGTGCATGTGATTTAGGCAAGACAAATACAGTGGATGGGCCGGGTGTAATGGCGCTGTGCTCTGGCTCGGCACTTCTCAAATCAGAAGCTGCAGATTTATCAACGTGCAGGATGTGTCCTGCTACCTAATGAGCTGAGAGGCAAACTTTTCATACAGCATAAAGCAGCTATGGACTACAGATAATGTGAGAAGCACCCATATTCATTTATGCACCAATGCAGAATGATTTTCAGAAAGGTATTTTTTGATGCTGATGTAAACATATGTACTGACTCAAGAGCGTTTTAAGCATTAAGCATTTATTTTGCTCTTGTGGGCAAAATCACCATAATGTCTGTCAAGTAGTTGGTAAACTTAGTGTACTGAGCACCGTGAGTGGGTTTGGCATTTGATGCAGACTTTGTTTTAAACACATATTTTTAAAGGGATAGATGGATTATGATTTCAAATTAGAAGTTATTATGGATAACATCTTGTGGGCCTTTTAAAGAAGTGTGTGACAGTGGGTCCTTTCTATGGAGTTTGCATGATCGCCTCAAGTGGGTTTCCTGTTGCTCCTCCAGTTTCTTTCCACTGTCTAAAGACATGTCAGTTAGATGAAATGTACCTTAATGTTGCCTTTAGGGGTGAATTTGAGTGCGAGTATGTTTTTCCTGTGCTGCATGTGTTAGCTCTGTGATAGATATAATCAGGCCTGCCTCTCGCCCAGTGCATGCTGGGACAGATTCCAGCCGAGAGTGACCCTGAAAAAGATTGGTAGTTTTGGTAAAATATGTGGTAAACATTATTGAGTAACTGGTGACCATGTAGCAAATTGGCTGATTGGTTTAATAGTTGTCTAAACAGCAAATCCCAAAGATCACTGCTCAGACTGGAGGTAACAAAATATAGGCCTGGAAGGACAAGGAATAAAAACTAGCTATGAAAGAAACCTGCTGTATCTATTACTTCTAACTTTATTGAACGGGAATCTGTGCTGCCACTGCAATGCCTCTTCAGCTCAAACCAAAGGTCTGTCTGCAGTCATATACACACAGGTCCTTATATAATTTTCCTGCAAGCCTAATTACTTGCACTGGCTAAGGGCTGTGACCTCATCGTTATCATTAAAGTGCAGAAAGTGGTGCACAATCTAGTCTAGTAGATGCAAGGGCAGCATTAAGAATACAAGACCCACAAAGGTCAAGAGAGAAGCAAAAATATTTATAATGTATGAACCATACCAAAAAGACTTTAAATTAGGTGATTTTCAAAACAAGCTTTACATGGAGGGAGTCACTGTATAATATCATTGTATCATCTGTTGTGTTTTTTAGCTGTAGAAGCAGCTTTCTGCATGCTATTTAAAGTCACACAAAGTCCGCTGTTTTCCAGTTATCTATCTTTCATTTTGTGTTTTTGACAACGCTATCAAAGATATAATTCAAAGCCCCTATGTGGCAAAAGTACACCTGCTCCCTGAGAAAGAGCAGCACAACAGCATCCTCGGAGAGCTGCTCCGCCACAGAGAAAGCTCCTGAGAGGGCCAACACTGATAAATCTCACACATTTCCTCTGTGATGTGAGAGAGACCTAAAGAGGAAGGCACTTCATCACCGGGAAAGGCTCTCTCCGATCTGCCTTCAGCACTTCGCGCCTTAATACGGAAGAGGAAATGGCACTAATAATGTTTTCGGGCATGTTTGGTTTTGGGGAAATGGTTTCATATATCAGTTTCATGGGAGATGGGGGAAGGGGCTGTTGATGTGGATGCCTGCTTACAGCAGGAAGTGCTACGTTGAAGAATTTCACTTTTTCAACAGGGTCTCTGAATTATGCTTGTTGGCCTATTTTATTACACACCGCAATATGAAATTCCACTTGTCTGCTTTGTTTGCTTTTTTATGTCTTTTATTTGTGACAATATCATAAAACATTTCAGCACAATGGGATTTTGAGAGGATTGCCAATATTTGCGATGGCACATCTGCTCTAAAAGTAGCTCTTTTTCAAACATCATGTGCCACACATGGATTTGGTGAATGCTCATGTTAACTTTATTGCGCTGTTTATTTCTGAGTCAAATGGCACTCGGCAAAGCTTCTCCTGTATTCATAAGAATCCATTGAATGTATGCGGTGTGATATTGCTCATTATGTGACTTTGCTGTGGTGCAGAAACTCCAGGAGGAGAAGTCTTTGTCAGGAGTTTTGTTTCTCATTACCCAGAGGGCTTCAGCGCTCCATATTTCTTCTGCAGCAAGTCCCCAGGTTATACCAGTGTTATCTCTTCATTGCCTTCCCCTCCCTCCCAACTAAAAGACACCACTGGCATTGATTAAGGTGCGCTAAGAACCTGCTTATGTGTTTAAATTATCTGTGCCTAATGCTCGGGGCAAGCGTTTGCAGCGGCGCCCTGGGACGGCATTATTCCTGTGATGGAAATTCTTTGAGGATCACAGCTTTGCATCCTATTTGGTTGCATAGCCGTGAGAGATGCCACAGGGCTCGAAGGCCATTATAAATACATTGATTAATTCTTAAGCTCTGATAGATGGGGTAAAGTTAAGGGAGTGCAACAGAAAGAAGCCGTGAAAACATCACTCACAGCGTTCAGATCTACAAGGCTCACGCTCTAATTATAGTACAGTCGCTGATGCATTTGAAAGAGCCCTAAACAATAACAGCACATCAGAATTCCACGGTTTCATATTAAACAGTCCATGTCAGGGAAGAGAAGGACAACCTCCCCTGTGGCATTTTACATTTCTGTGTTTCTGAGTGTGTTGCGCTGGGACAGATTTGTCTGTGTCAGTGTTTTTCTGAGTCCCTCTTGTGAGAGTATTTGTTGTATAGATTTGAGTAAAGCTCTTGGTTTTGGTTTCTTTGTTGTTCTGCGCACTCTGAACTTTTGGGTCTATTGATTGTGTCGAAAGTGTGATATTAAACTTTACTGTGCCCACACAGTAGAGCCTGCAGAAATTGTGAAGCTTGCTAAATGCTAAACCATATTTTTTTGACAGGCTAAAGAAGCACATACTCTCAACTTTGGTCTTATTCTTATAGACACAGCTGAAATGTGTAGCATCTGTGCAGCCTACTTTGCTTTTAGGTTTGAAACAGAGGGCGTTCATGCCTCAGCTTTGGAATGAACTTAAAGCTTCAGCAGAGAAAAAAAAAAATAATATTAACTCATTCTAAACTTAGGCTAGCTACACACATATAGTATAGTATAGTACAAGTATATCTATTTAAATACCTGACCTGAGACAATGCTCTAACCTTGAACCCAAAGTCTTGTCCAGAGTTTGGTCCATGAAAATTCTTTTTTTACTGGTTGCACAAGGTAAATTTATTCTAGCAGATATTGCCAGTTACCGATCAGCAACTTTGCAAAATTATAGCTGTACATCCATGAGACAGCCAACACTATAAAACACATACAAATGAAGCAACATCAACCCTGAGAACCTTAAAGAAAAAGAGAACAATTGTGTGATCGTGTCCTAAAGCACCGCTCCCCTCTGCTCTCGTTCACATTCCCAAATTAATTTATGTTGACTCAATCACCAAATCTGGAAGCAGGCAGGTTTCACAATGCACAGGAAGTGGGACTTAACAGATGCCTGGCTATACTCCTGCGCCCTCCCAGAACAGGTACAGTATATAAAGGTATTTGGTAGCTTATTACCTATTTGCTCTGAAGATATAGAGTAGAGGCTATGTGGCATCTTTAGCCGTGAACTTCATTAATATTACAACATTGTCTCAGCCCAGTGTAAACAGTGTGTGATTGTCAGATATTTGCCTCAGAGTTTCAATATTTGTGAGCGTAATTCCATTATAACTTTGTCAGTCATTCTCCGGCAACCTTGCTTTTCGGTAAAAAATTAAACTGTGCCAATCACACGCCTCCCCTGCTCAGAGAAGGCCAAACAAGAAATCGGAGCCTGGTATTTGTATGGAACACCACATTAAACACAGGAAAGCGGAATAATACAAATCCATAATATCCAAAGCTTCTGTTAATTAATTAATTTACATTTTGCATGACATTTTAACTAATCTATTCCTAGCGAAAGAAGCCAGGGCTTGCAGTTATTAAAAATTCTTGCCAGGGGTGAAATAATAGTGAAAATTCATTTACAGGCCCACAGAGCATAGGTCAGGTTTTTGCAGTAATTGTCTTGTTGAATTGCACCTCTCCGCACCACCTGAGCCCCGACTCTGTGCTGATGGGAAAAAAAAAAAAAAAAAATGAAAATTACGAGACATACAGTATGTGGCAAGGATCTGCTCAGTTTTCTCGCCACAGCCGTGATTTTATGAAACACCTGTAATGGCACAGTCACGTCTCTGTCTGATGCCCAGAAGATCAGTGCACTACAGTGTCAGGATTTTTTCATCATCAGCTGCTATCCACTACAAAATAAAGGATGATATTTGCTTTCCATCTGAGAAACTAAATTAAAATCATTAAGTGCACTCTAATAATTGGATTAAAAGAAACCCCAGGGACAAGAACTAAATCAATTAGCTGGCCTTGACTTATTTTCACACATCACATCTTAAGACAAGTGAGGTGCAATAATTCACTCTGGGGACGTATCCACACACACACGCCAAGAAGGAGCCTAGCATGTACAAAAGCTAAACAGTCAAAGTCAAACACACTTTTGAACGGTGCAACTGTGCATTCCTATTGCTGCTGCCATAAGCCAAACATTGAGATCTCATAGGGATGCTGAAAGAGAAGATTCTACCCACAGGGCGCACTTGATCCCACCCATCAAACAAGTGTTTGCTCATTGAAGAAGGGGGAAAGTCAAATAGTTTCACATCTTTTTAGCTCTGAGGACTACATAAAGGTGAGCTGTAAAGGCAGTTTTCAGTGAATGTTGAACATCGGGGGATTATCGTCTATATTTGCTCCAACTGATGTGCATCTTAGATTTATTTATTTATAATGATGCCCAGTTAAACATAGACTTCCAGATAGCACAGACTGCTTTTTTATTGTTATTTAGGCAGTTGAGGGTGCAATAAAGCAATTTTTAAAGATTTTTCAGATTCCCATGCACAAGTTTATATCAAGCCAGCACACAGCCTTTGTGACTTACAAATGATTATGTTTCACCTAAGCACCATCCCCTTGGTTAAAATTACTATGGCCAAATGTATGCAGTTTCCAATGGTGATAGATTATTGTTCTGAAAAAGAAAATTGGATGATCAGACTTTTCTACTTTATCATCTTTCATTTTAACTTAACCTTTTTTTTGGCTGCTTAGCTCGCATGCTTGGGCGAGCGAGACAGATCTCTGATTTACGAGTTATTGTTTGTATTTTCAAACTGTATGTCTCACTTTTAACATTTCTGGAGAAAAGGCTTTTACGGTGAGGTGTAACCAATTTATAACTTTATCTCGGGGAATGTTGGCTGTGGTTGCTGGAGTGTAAACTTCCCCAAATCCAATAAAGAGCAGGACAGAGCTTCTAAGGTTACCCTACACTCTGATATACAGTGGTGGCATCCAGCATCAGTTTCCACACAGTGAGGGAATACTACACAGTGGAACCGAGCTAATGAAATGCTCTTTGGTCTTAGAAGTAATGCTGAGTTAGGATACAGCTGTAGGTAGTAAGTTAGTTAACTGGGCATTCTAAGTATCGCAGGTCACATTAGAGCAGATAAAGACACTGTTTAAGCCTGAAAGACGACGCCATCCTCCACAGTCTTCAGATGCAGAGTGTTGCTCTCTCTACAGCCCATGATCACCACTTCAACATGTGGAGAAATCCACAGCTGGACAGGCCTAGTCATGCAAAACTATGACTCCTGTTTGAGGGAGGGCTTTGCCAAAAGGTCCATTCATGTGACTCTATTAACAAGAAATGAGCAGATATTACTTACTCTTGTTTTGTGCCTACGGCTACAACTTCTAAGAAGCTTCCATTTGAAATGTCATATTAATTGCATAGATGTTTGCACTGTTTATGAGAGCATAATGAAGAACATGATAACTTGTGCATGTTAGTATTAAGTAAAATTAATGTATTGCTCATTATAAAACACAGTATCATTGATTAAAATGGATTCTCTCACACAGAGCTTGTCAATGTATAATGTTCTGATACACACACCCCTGGTTACTGCCAAGGGCAATACATCGCCTATATGAGCATGCCTGTGAAGACAATGTTGGCAAGTCCTTGAGACCCATTCTTAATAAGCTATAAAATAAATGAATAAATATACCCCCCTTGCCTTTTGTCCCGGCAGCGGCGCTACTATTAACGTGATTTTCAACCTCTTGGTGATGCCTTGGAAAAATGTGAGTGCAATGTTAAGAGCAATGCGACAGCTACTGCGAAACCAAAGACAAGGAAGAGTGGAGTGAGAGACAGAGACACATAGAGAGAGAGGGAGAGAGAGGGAGAGGGGGACTGTGAGACAGAGACTTCTTCCAGAACATCATTTGTATGCATAGCGGCTGATGCGGCAGTCAGCAGGCCTCAGCTACAAATTTTCCCACATTTGTCTACATTTATGGTCAAATAGGCTGCATTTGCATCCAGATTAAGCAATGAATATGGTGGAGGGACGATTGTTTGGAGTTGAGTTTTTCATGCACAAATAACAATCATGTATTATGAGGAGAATAAATGAAAATAAATAAATAAATCAACATCGAAAACAAAGGAAAAAAAAAAACAATTAAACACAAAATACTTCATCTGTCTATCACAGAGTGTTTTTTGAGTACAAGAATAGATTACTGTCCGGTCGAAGCAGACAACTGACCCCAGATCATTCACAGATCAGCTGGTTCTTGATTTACCTAAATGCATTGTTTGCTTGGAAATTAACACAAAATGAACTTAACTGAGGTTTGAGGCAGGTTCTGTAGTAGTTCCTCGCCCACAGGCCTCAGTTGCTATTGTGCTTAAATATCAACTGAAGGTATTGCTTGGTGCTTATTTCTAAGTAAATGAGTATTTAATTAAATAACAAGACTCTAATTGACATACAGCGAACCTGGGGACAAGTGGAGTTTCCATCATGAGAGTAATGGTTTGTTTCTGGGGTTTTAGGCAAAATATAATTAAGCTGCCGCATGCAGTCTGCTGTGTGTGGTGTAATTGATTAGCACTTGAAGGTGTCCAGAACGTTGGGTCAGCGGGAGCCCAAAGCTGATTTTTGCCCCAGGGCACCCTTAAAGGGTTAATATGGCCATGGATACAGCCACCTCTCTGCCACTGGACTCAACACATTACCATATTAATCAGCCGTGCCATTAAATGTTGCCCCCCCAATGAGGAAATAGACCCATTGTTGAAGTAATAGCATTACATCAGCCCCTTAACCATTGTTGGGCTTTTGAGATATGGTGTTATTTTCTATCAACACTTCTTCTTCCGCAGCCCCCCCCACCCCTCCTTTAAAGTGAATCAACCAGTTAAGTGGAACGTGCTATTTTGGTCTTGCTCATGGAATTTGTTTGCACAGCAAATCAATGGCCACACATCCAAACAAACATGATCTCTAAGCAAATATTTGAGCACGCAGAAAGACTGTACGTAGGTCTGCAGCTCTGAGCATACAATCCCTAAAACCCAGGAATAATTAGCTTACTGTGCTGTTTGCCTTTTGATTTATTGCGAGCCCAAAAGTACCACCTGTCACATCAGTTCAGTTGGATGAAATGCTTTGAAGCTGCAAATCCTTGCCCATGATTTAAATAAGAAATATCAAGTCAGTTATTGGTACTGTGCTCCCTTAAATTCTGCCCGGGCCTACTCATAGGGATATTCTTTTTTTTTTTTTTGAAGTCATGTTGTGCGGCTGAGCATTTTCACCCACACAAAATCTTCCAAAGTTCTCAGTGTTTTAAAAGGTGCAAAATAAAGTTTCAATTTGCCACAAGGTGTATACATCAATTAGCTCCAATAAAGACTATGAAGCAGCACATACGGAATGGCATACTGTCACAAGGGGTGAGAAAAAAAAGATTCAAGAAACTCAAGGGGTGATTTGAGAGGACAATCAAGAGCATGAGAGGTGAAAGATTCAGAGCGAGTTCGTCCCACTTTGTCACTCCGCTCAGTCTGGGTCAGTTTGCTGATTGTCACCGTGCGCCGTTCTTGACCCTCCATGTGATTGTGTGCTAAGTGCCTTGGGTTCGTGATAGCAGGCAGCATGCGGCGAATGTGCTCGAAAATATTCACAGTCTACTAGATTGGCTCCTGCTGTGAGTGGGCTCGAGGGGGTAAAGGCCCGGGATTGATTACAATTGTTAATCAAGAATCAGTTCGATACACTCAAAAAAAAAAAAAAGAGAGCACTTAATCACAGAGCCGTTGCTCCATCAGCTCCTGGACTTCATCCTCCACACAGGCATGGCTGGTCACTCGAGTTCCTGTTACCTATTTATGGGTTCAGTAATGACGACCAATAAGATATTTACCACTTTCCTACACTGAAGTAAAGGGGGGTAAAATATAGCAAATAAGAGCTTCAGTAAATAATTCACTGGGCTCTCTACTGTGTGCCTCTTTAACACTATTATTCACTTACTATTATTTACTCAGTGTTATTTATGATTTTATTCATTTATTTTAATTATCTACCTCAGCCACTAACTCATTACATAACACATAATTGCTATGTGTACTAGCACTGCTGTTTTGTGAGTGGAAGCCAGTGAAGAAATCCCTTACCACATAATCACTGGTGCACCTTCCATCTGTATTATGTTGATACAACAGTGACTCCCATTCATTTGCTCTTTGAGTTCAGCACTGGCAGAACAGCAGCATGGATCAGGCTGTATAATTTTGGGGAAATATATTGACTTTATTCCCAAGAGATAGATGAGAAGATGGATACCACTCTCATGTCTGCAGAAGATACATGATACAGCCAGTATTAATTAGTGAGCTTCAGAAGTGCTGGTAGGTGGATTTTGTTGCTGTTGAATAGAGTCAGACTAGTTTCATGCTAAAATAAGGTAAGATCATTTTTGTAGTTGTATTTGTTTTTAATGGACAGATATGAGAGTGTTAACAATCTTCTAATTTAACTTGTCTCTAAATAAGATTCTCAAAATGCTGAACTGTTCAGATTTGAGTTTTCCTATCGAACTTCCCTGGAGGCCATTTGCTCATTTTCAGTATACGTTCTTTAGCTGTTATTCAGCTTGGTAACACAAGGGGAGACTCTTGTACGGCGGTTTAGGAAACAACTTGTTTCAATAAACAAAAACTTGAGTGGCTGACCTTTATTTAATTAGCACCTGAGAGTAAGTGGCTCCTCCTGAGCCTTCATGAATGTTTAATCAAAATACCGACTCCCCTTCTGTTTCACAACAACCTGCCTTCCCCCCCTCCCTCTCTCTTTCTGCCACTGCACACACTAAATGCAAACCTCTGTAACACATCTCCTGACATGAGTAGATACAATAACTATCCTGTGCTTTGCATTGTTAAGCAGGTTTGGACAACTGAAGCTACTGTAACAACCAGAGATGCTACTGCTGTAGCTTTTCTGGCACTCACACAGGAGAAAAACAACACAGAACGGAGGAAACAAAAGCGATCTACAAGAAGATGGCGATCAACCATTTTCCAGCACCATTTCAATTTTGTCTTGGCATCAATCTGTGCAGCTTCAGGAAGACGTTCAAACATTTCTTGAGAACTCAAGTAAGTTGCATTTCTCAAGCAAAGTGTGGTTAAAAACCAAGTAACCTCCCTAGTCTACTTGAAAAGGCAAGCGATGAGAAGTTTACTCTATCAAGGTTTGGCTTAGGAATTGTAATACATACTGTACATCTATGGTTATTTATTTATTAATTATTTTTCATTCATAGTGTCTGAAGTTAAGTGCAAGAACTCTCAATAAAGACAAAACATGCTACAGCATTCCTATTATATTTGCATGACATTAAGAATGTTGCATAAATAATTCAACCACACTGGAGGATAATTGGACTGATTTTGGGCTCTCCAAAATGGGAAAAGATTATCTGCCCAAATGATCCTGTAGTGAGGGGTTTACCGACATAATCTTAACGCTGATTGGAATCTCTCCATTTTCAACTTGAAATCCAGTCGTGTGAAAGAAATCGAGCAGAAACCTGCAATAGCCAATGAGAGCAGGCTGGGAAGCACCACCAACTGGGTATTAACATATTTTATTTGCAACTCAGCTTTAGCTCATTCTGCAAAATGTATGCATGCAGATTACTTCTTTTCAGACATGACTTCATCCACAGTCATTTTTTTCTCCAGTGCAACACATGAAACAAGATGACGACAACAATCTGCCTGCATGTTTGATGTTCTGTGAAATCCCTGGAAGTTCCTGGAATCGCCACTTTGAAATCCTTAGTATAAACAGCAAGTGCGTTGTTTGCTGTTCTCTGGTCGTCTTGTCGGTTATTTCAGATCCTTTTGTGTTTGTTTACTCGAATGATATCCTGATATTTTCCTGAAACCTCTCTGGGCATATTCAGCCCAATAAGTCCTCCAATGGCTCTAGAACTGTCTGTTTGTGAAGGTGGAAAGATGTGAACTTCATGCCCCATCTGTTTTCTTCCTTGGTTACATCATCGCCAAACAACAGGCAAGAATAGACCCAGCCAAGGTAGGGGTCCTTGAGTGAGCCAGTTCAGGCAGTCCATAGCAACTTTAGAGATGCCTTGCTTTTTCCCATTTCTACTAGATTTATCCATAACTATAGTCTCATTGTGGCCCTATTAACAGCTCTAACCTCCTCCTCACAACAGTTTCAGTGGACTTCTGTTGCAGAAGCAGCTTTCCAGGATCTCCAGAACCCATTCACCTCTTCACCCATCCTCATTCAGCCAGACCTGTTAAGGGCGTTTGTCTCACAAAATTCTTTGGAGGATGGTAAGATTCATCCTTTCACCATCTCTCCCTTGCAGAAAAATTATGTAGAAATGAACTACAAATCAGTGGCCAAGCTGAAAGAACTAACCAAGAATTTGAAACTACCCCTCGTGACTTTCTCTTTGGCTCATTGCCACAAGACCTGTCACCGCGAGACTGTTCTGCCCTGCTGAGAGTCTCTGGTTAATATTGGCTTGATAGTGACTGGCCAACCATTGTTGCACCCCAGCTCCTTATGGAGACCATGTATTGCTCTCAACGAAGGATTTGCCTTTAAAAACTGATGTCAAAAAACTGTCTCCTACATACACTGGATCCTTTGTTGTGGAGAAGATCATCAACATTGCCTTAGTCTGTCTGAAACTGTACCCTCCAGATGTGCCCATTCTATGTGTCCTGACTAAAACTGGTCTCCACCCTAATTTTATTCCGCCTCTTCCTTCGCATTATAAACAACCTCATCACCTACTCAGTCCATTGTCTCTTGGACTCTTGCCTCCTGCCTGCCTGTTGTGAGTGTGTTTTTTGTTATTTTCAGTCCTTTTAGTATGAGTGCTGTGGTGTGTCCTTGGTGTCTTTTGGTTTTGTCTGTCTGTCTGCTTATTCCTCTCTCCCCCTCTGCCCACTGTCTCTCTCCTTGCACACCTGGTCTTTGCCAGTAATCAGCCTGCTTACCTTTCTGGTTTAAATTTTTTCATTCATCTGCTTAAAGTTACACATCCATTCACAATTACAGTTTTATCAGTTATGTGGTGTAGTTGCCCAGTTAATTAAAGTTGAAAGTATAATTGCCGCAATTGATTTGGAAAAGCTCACCTCTGAGTTCTACAAAACACTTATGGCACGCACTGAAATAATTTTGCTCATGAAGCTCACTTAGTATTATTGCTTTGTTCTGAGTCCAGATTGAAGTGCTAATTGTGTGTATCGTTTTTGATGTTACTACAAGCCTGGAATGTCTTTAGAAAACAGTCCACTTGCTACTTACATACATGCAACACTGCAGCTCTGTTGGCAAGTCGGTGTTCTCTCAAGTCTTACTAGCTCATTAACAAATGTGTCTGTTGCAAAGGCAAAATCAAGGGAGGAGGAGAAAGCCCATATTTGGAACATTTACCCATTTGTGATGATGAAGTTTGGAACTGATATCACTAGGATCAAATGATTAGATTTTCAGGAGCAGCCAAGATAATGGTTATTGATTGCCATTTGTATTTTGACATTATTTTCCCAAGTTTACAATGTCAAATTCTCTTTACTCTTTGCCACTGCCCTTCTGACACACATGATGTTCAACTTCCAGGAACACCAGTTGGGTACATGCCAAAACAAATCAGTACGAGCCACCAGTGCAGCACATAGATTGATCCTTAACTGGCTTCTCACACAAACTGTGTTTGATGAAAGCTGGAGGTATGTAACACTACAGGAAATAGAACCCCCTTTTTTATGGCAGCGGACAAGAATTGCACCATGACATTTTTAGGAGTCGACAACAAAGCTGCCCCCACAAATACAACCTACACAACTGCAAAGTCATCCTGCCTGAGGTTATTTTCTACACTAACATGACCTCATACAAACTACTTTCATGTAGACAACTGGAGCTGCAGAAAAAATAACATCCAGGTGCTACGGTTGCAATAGATCTTATTAGGAACTACATGTCTTTGATTGACCATCATGTAAAACATAAGCCTCTACCTGCAAATCTACAGAACTAACCTGTCAATACGATTGGACGGATATTCACACTCTTTCCTTTTCTCTCACTGCCTCTTATTAGCAGCATTTTTGACAGGTCATAGCAGGTTGCTTGGCCATAGATTAAAAGATATTTGTTCTTGAGAATGGATTTGTGAGTGGCTAAAGCACTCACACAGGATGTTAAAGCAAAGGAGTCCAGTCTTTTTCAGTCTTCCTGACCAGCCTGGCTGCACCTAATGGATGCTTGGTGGAGTCCAGGGTGAAGCGGGGCTTTTCACCTGAAAACCACACAGCTACAAACACATACACAGAAAGACAGTCAATTGTTAATAATGTGTTCTGCATTTACTTGGAGAAGATTATTTTCATCATCTTTGTCTGAACTGCATGTATAAATATGCTCTGTAGTGAGCTAGTTTTTTTTTTTTTTTTTTTTTTTTTTCTGCTTTTACATAGATTGATACAATCTTAAATTTGTTTCCTACATATCCATCACTTGCGTTTTCGGAAAGGCTAGAAAACACCACTTTCCCAAACTTTAAAAACTTCCATGCACACTGCTCAGTATGGCAAAAAACAAAGTTTTACATAACTACTCTTGGTAAGCTGTGATTGGACAGTCACTGTTTATGGGAGGGATTTAGAAACAGATACACCAGGTTGCACAGCAAAAAGGGTAAGTTTCCCATGTGGGGGCAAAAGGAACTACCCGGGAAATGAATTTGCATTGTTTGTGAAGTCATTAAATTCCTTTAATTCCTAATGACTCTGAAAGCGCTCTCACCGGTCCAACGGCAGGTGTCTGTATCCCAGCAGTGCCATATGTTTTTCCTGGCACATGGCTCACCACCTCCGGACTCTCCCAACATGCACTCGTAAACAAACCAAAAACTGGTCAAGGTCTCAGAAGAGAAGGAATATGGGGAAAAGCTGCAGGGGATGTTCACACACACATGCATCTGGTCCACCACACACACACACACACACACACACACACCCTGCAGGATCAGTTTTAGTGTAGACGCACCAAGGAAAGAATACAAACTGCGAGAAGAGCCTTTTACAGGGCGCAGGTGGGCCTTGGAGTGTCCGAACATCATTAAAAGATGGATTGGGTCATAGGTGATTGAATCGTTCCCTCAGGTGGCAGGGAGGGACAGTGATAGAGAGAAAGCAGGGAGACTGATGAAGGGTTGTGTGGCGCAGTAACAGGCTGCTGTGGGGGGCAAGGTCCTGCTGACCGGGTTGAGAAAGGGCACAGCGGAGCATCGGACTGGAAGCAAGTGGCAGGAGCATGCAGTCAGGAAACTTGGAGATGGGCTCAGCAGGTAACACATGGTGACTGAGCAAGCAGGACCTCAAATGTGAAGACCACAGATGTCGGCTTATTTTAAAAGGATTTGAGACAGGATACAATATTCCTCAGTTTTCCAGACGAGCTAAGGGTGTTTTACATAACTACTGTAAATATTTTCATCACCTAACAGCCATACTCTGTCTTTATTCACATATCACAAAGAATGTTCAATCTTTCCACTGGATCACATTTTCAATATTTAAAAAATTAGACAGTAGTCCACCTCATTGTAATTAAACCTGAAGGTCTGTGAGTCAAGGTCAGTCATTGACTTTCAGAGTCATTAATTAGAATCACCTTTTCAGTGAACATTAGATTATATTAGCAACAGCATAGAGAGCTGCATAGAGATAAATGAATGGACAGAATGAACAAAAAACTAATGGTGTTACAATAAGAATATGTTCAATATAACAATGTAAAAAAAATACTTTTTTAAAGTATGTATGTACTGTCTCACAAATGTAAAACTGGAAGTACTCATTATGCATTTGTTAAAAAAAAAACAACTAAATATGTAAAAACTTTTAATGCTTCAAACTTCAAAGGAAAAAATTCTCAGCTCTTACAATGCATTTTTCAGATAAACCCATGTGTACTTTTTTATTGTTGTTTTGTTTTGTTTTTAATTAATGTGTGCTTTATTTAGCTTTGTAAACAGTAAAACTTTCTGAACCCCTTTTAGAAACAATTAATTCTTCAGTTTACCCAAAACATTTTAAATGACCACATTTGGACATCTGCAACCAAGGCAGAGCCAATTTTAAATTTCTTGCATATTGCTGGAAAGTATAATTTAGTGTAATTTCTACTTTATATGAACGTTAGAAGTTTTCAAAATTTTCAACTGGAAAGTAACAAGTAACCTTAATTGCCAAATCAAGATTTGTAGAAAATACAACATTTCACTTAAATGTAGAGAGACAGATTGAAATGGTTATACAGTGGTTGATACAAATTATTTATGTGCAATATTTATGTATAACTATTTGCAAAATCAACTACAACTCTCTCTCTCTTAGTCTCTCTGTAGAATGAAGCAGAAATGCCATATAATGTAAACTGTGTAATCTTATTCTTGTTAAAAGATTGAAACAGTTCTGAACTTTCTGTAAAATGAAAACATGGATACTTGAGGTCATACAACAGCAGAGAATGTATGCCCACTGTATCAACTTAATCCCACTTTGAACGACTCGTGTTGCACTCGCTATTATTTGTCGTAATTACAGCCGTAGAACCGGAGCTGATCTGGAGCTGTAGACATGGTTTCCAGTGATGATTTAACGAGAAAGCTGCACAGAGCCAGTCTCTTTTGTGCCAAGCGGCGCTGTTTAGGAATTTATGTGCAATGTACACATCACAGTCTCCAAAACATCTCGCTGCTGCGGCTGGAAGCAAAAAAACAAACAAAATGAGCTGCTCGAGGTTCGAGTTGTGAAACTTTGGATGAAACACTCGGCGGTTCACATCCCATGACTAATGTGTTCAGAATGTGTTACTGTGCAGCCCGTGAGTGACAGCCAGACAAAGTAAGAGAAAAAAACAGACAAATCAAGTGGAGCACACATCAAAGGAGAGAAAAATGAGATGACAAAAGAGGGAAAACATCCATAAAGTTGTTCTCAAACTCTTTATTGAGGTTATATTAGTGCAATCTATCAGTGATGTACTGGAAAATCCATAACCCTACAGTGGAATTTCACCCCTGTGAGCTGTTCCCCTTTATGAAGTGCAATCTCATAGCAGGACTGCATGCCTCTACGGAGCTCATTTTTCAAGCAGTGTGACGTGGAATGGCCATGTCAGAAACATAGAGGTGTTGACTGGAGGGGGCCCCATTCTTATGCCATTTATCCATCACAGCGTATTGTGACACAGTTGAATCGCCCCCGCACCGTTAAATAAGAATCTGTACCATCGCAAATTCAATTTGTGATTGATTAAGTGCATCTGCTTGGAGCCGAAGCTTGTTTATCACACGTACTTACAGTGAGAAAAACACAAGCCAGATTAGGATCTCGGATTTGTTCTTATACGCTGTGATGTTGACAAATCCTTTGCATCACGCTAGGTGTGTTTGAGTATTCACATTTGTAGTGCTTGTTCTGAAGGGAAAATACACTTCAGATCGAAAGCATGTTTTTCACATCTGTTTGTTGAGAAAGAAGCTGCGGCCAAGGAGGCGGTTTGAAAAACTTTATTGACAATTTACAGTCGCTCATGGTCTGCAGATGATGGTGCTTACTGCTAGCACTAATAAGCTAATTTTGGCACTCTAACACACTAAACTGAGATGTTGATCAAGGTGAACATTGTATGTTAGCATTATCTTTGTGAGCATGTTAGCATGCTGACATTAGCATTTAGTTCTAAGCACTGCTCTATCTAAGTACAGCCTAATGTCTTGTTTTCCCTTTAGGCAGAGCCAGGCTAGCTGTTTCCCTTTGCTTCCAGTATTTATGCTAAGCTAAGTTAATCGCCTCCTCGTTCAGCTTCTTATTGAATGGACACATTATGAGAGCGGTTAACAGGGTGATTAAACACTGAAGGCTACATTTCATCAATTTTTGTGACTCATGCTTAACTCAAACTGACTGTATGACCTTGACCATCCAGCATCAGAGGTCATTCTCCTGCTTGAATACATCACACTGTCACTCGGGATGCTGAACAGCCAAAGCTCTCTGTAATCTGGCTGTAGAGAAAGTTACCTGCCCCTCGCGCCTCATCCCTTCCTCCACGTCGCGCACATCTCCCCCGGCTTCAAAGTCCCACTGTGTGCCTTCTAAACCACGGCAAGTCTTAACAGGGATGTGGCGGCTTTGAAGCCCCCGTACAAGACAAAAAGAGCTTTCTGAAGAAATAATGGCTGTTTATATGGAGTGTGATGTGAGGAGCTGTCAGGCTCTGCCTTTAAGTTGATTTGCAAGAGTGTCAGAGAAGAGTGGGGGACTCGAGGAGGTGAATCATGGATTGTCAGAAATCAATTCTCTGGGCTGCTCTCCGGGGAGTGCTCCAGTCATCGTCAACAATAGGCAAGATGAATAAACCAAATCTCCTGGAGAGCATGTAATAATCTCCAACATAATGGCGTTGCCATATAGGATAATTCAATCTGAGCTTGAAAAAGGCAACTGTTGATCAGTGCTAAATTGAATATTTCAGACGTGTGCTTTTGTGAAAATCCCCCAGATCTCTCCCACCTGATACCCCGTCTCTCCTCTCAGCTGCCGTCTCTGCCCCAGTCCTCCACTCGTCAATCAGCTTTTTCATTGCGGCTCAGAGGAGCTGTTAGAAATCCACAAGCCTGAACAGCTGATGGATCACAGAGTCTGTTTCATCTTCCTCTGCTTTACATTTTCTCCAGGCTCATTACTGCGCCCGTATAGGCTCTCAGCTCTTTGGTTGGCAGTAGAACTTGTTTGCCTCATATGCATCGCGCAGCACCTCTGTGTCAACAAGCTCAGCAGCTAAACACTTCAAACAATGCAAGTTTAATGAGCAACAAAGCAACAATGTACCTGAGGGTATGGCGTTTTTCTCCAGTCCCTTTGTCTCAACCGGCACTCTAATACTGTCGTCTGAGAGTCGCTCGTCCCGTCCTCGCGCCGCTGTGATGTGACATTGCGTGTCTTTGCATATTTTGTCAGAGCGATCATTTCAGAATCTTTTGGCGTGGTGCCTGCCTTCATTTCAAAGGCACTCTATAGACTCAGGATATTGGGCCAAAATAAAACAAAAAGCTCTGTTGTTAGCTTAATTACCAGGGAAAAAAAATTGTTCGACTGCTGCTGTCACGGAGGAAGTGTCGAAATAATGCCCAGTAGATTTACAGCAACTCTGTTAAATTCTAATTACATTGACAATATGATAATACAATAATCGTGGCTGTTGTGCAGTACAACTTTTTGAACTGTGGGCTGGTTTTGCTCAGATTTCACTGCCTTTATGTGCAGGTTTCAGATGTCTAGTATAGGAATATCATATATAGTTGTTTCCAGAATATGGTACTTCCACTACTTTGAAATGCAATCCTTTTACACAACAGCGTTATATTAAATTGTTTCACTTTCTTTTTTGCTGCATAGGTTTTCAGCTCAAGCAAATAGCCATTTTGACATGATGTCTTACTTCAAAAATGTGTTAATAATATAGAACCTGGTTATTTCCATTTGGGGTGTTTTGAGTTTTTTGGCATGAGCCATGCTTTGGAGGATACAAACAAAAAAAAAAAATTACTCTCTATCACAAGATAAATCTGACAGCTTGTGAGATGATTATTGGGAGGAAAGAGAAAAATACAAAATTGTGTTGTACAATTCTCTCTAATCTTTTCTCCTTTTTTGAGAAAGGGTGGGATTAATTTGACCTCTCTGCACCTCAGACAGTCATTTAAAAAACAGAAGTTTAGAGAAGGATTCACAGTATTGTAGAATTTCTAACAACACGTAGACATATCAAACCCCAACCAGACAAAAGGTCACAAGCCAGTGGTATAATTTTTACAATGCTGTAATAATAATAAGTGTAATGAATGTGGTGGACAAAGTTGGTATAGTGAAATACAAGTACATCAGAATTTTACTAAAATGTGATTCTTGAATAAATCTGCTTACCACATAGTTATTTTCCACCAGGGCATGAAAGACTAAATCAAGCTGAATCAGCAGTATGTGCATGATGTCTGTGTGCTTTTGATGCAAAATACATCAGTTCATTGCTAATGGTGATGTATAGCAGATATGCAGTGGTTAACTCCCATTTTGCAGATATGCTGCAGAAAATGTTTGCTATTACAGGCCTATGCACATTGTCGTGTTGCCATAAATTTTAAATACACCCATCTAGTCAGCTGGTCAGCCGCATGTGTCTCGAGCATCTTGTGTGAAAAGCAGGAAGCTTGCTAAGAGCGTTTTAGTGAGCACTCCTAAGTTCGCAGTACTAACCAGCCTGAAGAGAGCAACAGTCTTTCTCACTCAGATTCAAAGTAAAACCTCAACCCTTATCACAAGGGGAAATATCAAACATCATTTTTGGGGGGTGGCTGCCTGGTGAGGAAGCATCTCAAATTACAGAGGCTCTGATGTGGAGGATCCTGCCTGCTCCCCACCAGGACTTCCTTGCTGAGCTGGAGACTCCCACCCTGCTTCTGAGATTTTGCTTCCCTCTGCCTCTTCAGCTCCCCTGTGGCTGCCTAGATGAGGGTGGGCTGGGTGGTCTCACTGCTGCACTATACTGTAGCTTGCACACTCAGAGCTTGTATCACACCACGCTCATCATGTAGAGTGTTTACTATAGGAAACATATTTCGCTGTCATAAACTGTGATTATAGATTTGGCATCTTTAGCGACAGTGTTATGTTTGCGTATCCGGCCAAAAGGCAGTTGAGAACATGCAGCCATGCTAATGAGGTGCCTTTCTAATCTCCAGTCAAGTAACTTTTTATGTTTCAGACCGACATAACTTCACTTTGCTGTCTTCAGGTTTGTGGTTGCTGCAGAGATTTGAACTTCAACAGGCATTTCATAATGTTAACCACGGCAGTTTGAGCTTGTTTCTATTCTGATATCAAAGGCCTGACCGTAAGCAACAAGGATCTTACACAAGTCAGAACCGACGCTCGAAGCAACATCATTAGCAGGTCACTGGCAGAATTTAGTAATGTGTTATTAGCTGCAGTAAAGCGTAAATGGACAGGCGTAAGCATCCTCGAATGTACAATTCACATGCTCCATTGTGTGATTCACAGCTCTCAAGTGAACTAAAGGGAATTCATTATTCCTGAATGTATTTTCTATGCTAATATTTTCTCAGAAATCAAATAAAAGGGAAAGGATTCATGTTTGTCAATGTCATATGATAATTGGTCAAGGGATCAGAATATTGATTTGGTGGCAAAATTAGATTTTCAATCTTCCCAAATGAAAACCTGCTCCAAATTAAATCTCCCTCTGTCTGTGTGTCTGTCTCACTCTTTTTCTCTGTTTTTTTTTTCTCCTTTTACATTCTTTGTGGACTTCAGAAAACTAAAGTTGAAATGAAATAGAGAGACAATACTGGTATTCAGAAATGGCACTGACTCTCTCTCTCTCTCTCTCTCTCTCTCTCTCTCTCTCTGGCGTGCACATGGCACATACACACACACACACACACCATCGTCAGCCCTCAGCAGCGCTGTAGGTGATGAATGACACTCTGGTGATCAAAGCAGGTGAGTGGAGCCGGGTAGCAGAGAGGTGGTTCCTTCTACTGTTACACTGCAATACAATGCTGCTCCTGTAGCCCTCTGGCTCCGACTTGGCTGCTCCAGGTACAGCTGAGCCGTGTCATCTTCCTCTTCTCTGTTATTTATCCGTGGCACACTTGCGTTGCTCACTCAAGCACAGCAAAAGCACAGCACATTCTTATTATCGCCGCTGCCTCCTCTCCACTGTTGTGTTTAATAAGTAGATAGCGCAAAGAGAATACATTCATATGTTTTCAATACATGCAGGTAGATGTGGAAATGGAAATTACTCTTTATTGTGTTGTTTCTGCAGGTGGCTTTTTGTGCTCCTGAGCTCCTGATTCTCATCCATTGTAATTGCCTTGGGCGGAGAGGGGGTCATGACTATAGGAGCTGGAGGCGAGCTGCTTACATGCCAGTGCTAGAGCTCAATATTTCAAACTCTGAGCAGCCGTCCTCTCCTCCCCTGTGGTCTCAGAGTGGCTGTCATACATTCAGGCTCCCTGCAACACAACCCCGGTGCCTTTATTACTTACGGCGTGCACGCATGCACGCCCACACACCTCCACACGAGCTCACACGGAAACACAAACAGAGAAGTATCCGTCATAAAAGTTCCCTGTCTTCCATCGATCCAGCCTCTACTGGGCGTCAGCACTGCACTTTCGTCCCTCGGATTCTTTAAAAAGAAGGCCTCAATTATAAAATAAAACTGTTTTATTAAACAACCTACCGTCACTTTTTTCAACTTTTTCCAGCTCATTTTCCAAGCAATACTGCTGAAGCCAGTGCTGTGTTACAGCTGCATCTGTGCACACACACATTAAAATACTAAATATGGTGGTTTAAGTTTAACCTTTGAAATAACCTTGCTTTGGCTGGATTTATTTTCTGGAGTATAAAATATGACTTTATGAGTTCACTTTTCGTTTTAGATTCACACATAGACATCAGGACCTCTATGAAGGCTTTTAATCTGTTGCCACAGATCAATAACCACAGTCAAACAATAAAAACTTCATGCATAAAATGGGATTGATATGAGCTTATTGTAATTCCAACTGTGGGCCTATCAACACCATAAAATAACTATGTGAACCAAACTGTACAACTCCTCTGCTTTTGAAGTTAAGGAGGTGAACAGCTTGAGGATAACGCTCACACATACAAACTCAAAGAGGCAGGCTCCCTCTTGTGTTTGCATTTGTGTTGTGAAATGTAATTGCTGTCACAGAACAATACTTTTCAACCTTTCAGAGGAAGGAAAGAAAGTGAGAGAAGAAATGCACAGCCAGGTGAGGAATCCTGTAACTATCTGTTGCTCTTTTTTTCTACCTTAGCATTGTAAATTTCAGCCAGGGATGAAAGCTTTTGTCCTGTGGTTTTGTCGATGGTTGTGCCACTTTTCTCCTCCCATGTCAATATTCAGCTAAAGATTTGAAGGTGTACAGGGAAATGGATACTGCTGTCAAAGAAGCGATGTTCGACAAGTGAAAAAAAAAAAGTAAACTTTACCATGTACTGCACAATGCTGACAAAATATTTATGCAGTTTTTGCATTCTGTAAAATATGAATTATCCTAAAAAAAATACAAAAAAACCCCCCTAAAGCCTTCCTACGGTTACATTATCAACATTATCATTAGCAAGTAAAGCTACTTTCAAAGCAAACTGGCCCAGAACTCTGCAACCTGTCGAATGCAAAACAACTGAAGTCATAAGCTGTTTCATTTACAAGATCATGTGCCCATATTGGATATAGGATTGTTGAAATTTGTCCTTATTGAGGATTTACAATGGTCATGTTTTCTGTTGTTGGTTTAACATACATTTCAAGGGCATTGCTGATTAAGCACATTAAATAAATATTAGGTAAAGTAAATGGAGTCATTTAAGAAAGAAATGATGTTGATTGAACCAGCTTTGAATATTGCTTTGCAGTGTTAAAAGGGATGTGTATCACTGTAGTATCAGGATGTCTGTGTATTTAGATACACACATACAAAATGGATTAAAGGACCACACCATTGTACAACACACCAAGTTTTCATGTTTCATATCCTTTTAATTCTCTTTTACTTTTGACTTACTTCTTTTCTGGCTAATTTGGCATAGAAAGATCACAAAGCTTTGACTTCTTATTTTCACTGTTCAGACTTACATGATGCCAAGAGAGAGTGAGAAAAAAAAGGACTGCTCATTACTACAGAAATCATCATTTCTTTTCCATGTATTAGATATAACCTTCTCCTGCTCACTCAGTGAGTGTGGGAAGCGGGTGGGCGTAACATTTCATACTCACAGGTGGATGGTTCTATCTGTGGATAAGAACATTTCGTCAGCTGGTTTAGTCATGTCAACAGCAAGCATTAATCACGGGTATCAAAGAGTCATGTAAACAGCTTAACCCGTATAAAACAACACCAACACTTCAGAAATTGGCTGCTTTTGTCAAACCACTTTTAACACATTACTACAGGAGTATCACCAATGTCCTGTCTTGTATCTCGTCATGTTGTCTGCACTGTCTGTCATGTGCAGAGTGAGCTTAGAGCACATTAAAGGATTTTGGCAATATTTTACATTGTTCTTATTGCCAACAAATCCCAAGAAAAGAAAAGCTGAAAACCAACAGTGAATTGATCCTCCCAACAAGTAGTGTATGTGTAGACAAAGCTTGATTATAGCTTATTGCTCTGTTCCATAAAGCTACATTGTTGTCCAAAAATTACTAAAACACATCATTGAGCTGTGTTATTACATTGTTCTTCACCACCATGAACACACACACATACTGAAGTTTATTTTGAGTCAATCCCACAAACACCGTCCTGCTGCTGTAAACACTCACTAGAACACAAAACGTGTATTAATCCACTGCTGGAAGTAGTCCCCATGTAGTGTGTAATGTAGTAGTGACATGTTAATTTACACCCATAGTAGTCCAGTGCTGGTGAATTTACTATAAAGATATCTAACACACCATAAACTGATAATAAGGCTGCCCTGCATGTAACAACACATATTTGTGTGTTGAGCCAAACTGCTCTCATGTAACAGTCTGGGTCATTCCCACGGGCGAGTTCTGGTTTGGCAGAGCTGGCCTTAGTTAATGGTCAAGTAGGCGCCTCTGGTCGGCGGTACTTTGGCAAGGCTGGAGAGGGCTCCTCCTGAAACACAGGGAGATTAGCGCCAAGTGCAGGTGATAACCTCACGGTCTGAGGCAGGCTTCCTCGCTGCTAATACCAATTACCCCCTGCCTCATGCACTCCCTCACAGGGATACACTTACATGTACGCATGTACACGCACACACCTACGTGTACACACAACTACTTCACCACCTTGATTTGACTGTTTTCGCTTCAGGCCTGAATGGTTCGGGCTATGTGACCCAGCAATTCCGCCTGGGGTCTCTTTAATCCCTTAGGTTTCTCCCAAAATGCACCAGCCCCCTTCAATGGTGAGCAGAGGATCTCTACACAATTACCTTAAAGCCCTCCTCTATCTCCCGGGGTAAGCCTCTATTTACATATGTCCAGGAAGCAAAAGCTCTGACGCTCTCTAGCACTGTTTATACCAGCTTCGAAGGGCTGCCCCTGAAGCCTCCATCTGCCTTTTCCCCCTACCTCTGTAAACTGCTCCAGTATCTCTCTTTCTTTCTTGAGTGTCCGAATGACTCCGGCTAAACACAGTGCATATTTACTGCTTCTTCCAAAAAGACTGGGTCGTTGTCAGCCTTCACCCTCCTCGTTACCTTGCTGCCTTCAGGAGCGTGCAGAGCAGAGGAAAATTCTCGGAATAAGCCTCAAAGAGGGAAGGAGGTGACCAGAGAAAATGAAAGATGAGCCACTCTGACAGAGTAATTGTGCAGTGGAAAGTATCAGTAACCTAATTAACACTGCACTGTAGCCTTTGCCGCATTCAGATCCCGCTCTGATATGTGCCGTGATGCGTTCTGACACTGTAGTTAGGGGAATCATTTCCTAGTGCATGGTGGTATGAGCAATGTAATTGCACTTTAGGATTTAGACTTATTGCATTATGTAAATGACTTCAGAGTCATGTGGAGGATAGCTTAATGATGTCCCTAACCAGTTGTACTCAAAATGACAGAAAGGAGTTTTGAGGGGTTTGTTGTTGAGCAATATTCTTATTGTCATTACCATCACAAGAAGGAAAACATTTTAAAAGCCCCGAAAGTCTTTTTTCTCAATCACATTACAACTCTGACCGATGAGGTCCTGCTTGAAAATCATCTTCCAAAGTGGGATCGCTTTTCTTTATTTCACATGAGAGATTTCTGCCTTTGGGTTTGAAGTGGATGGGACTCAGTTGGGAAAGAGTGATGTCACATACTTCCCTGCACCAATAAGGATTCATCAATATTTGAGTCAAAATTTGATGACAGTTGGTGGATTTTTTAGTCACTGTCAATTAAAGTCTGATCAAACCACAGCCACACAGTGTTGATTAAGCAGATTAGTTGAGTTTTTGAGTCTTAAACTCTTAATAAATAATACCCAAGATTTTTTTTTTTTGTTCAGAACTTTGGTACTTTTGAACAGCGAATATGCATCTACAGAGATACACAGTGCAGTTCCTGCTGTTGTCATGGGAAATATAACCACAAAAAGGTTTTTCCTTTGACTATACATTTATTTTTATTCTGACAGACAGTCATATAGTATATGATATTCTGCAGAAATGTGTCAGACATGTGGCTCTCTTCCCTTTGTTTGAAAAATGGAATAGGTCTCCAAGACCAAAACAATGTCCCACTGGAAATTGTACAGATTCAAAGGAGTCACAAGTAAAGTCAGATAGAATTTCCCATATCCTGAAAAAGGTGACAGTGAACGTATATCTTTGAAATCTACATCATCCTTATTTTATTATCTCGATGTCGGCAGACAAGACAAGCGAACTGCGCTCTGCAGCCTGATAGAGTTTAGGTTAATGAACTTTGGCATTTCAGACACACACAAGAGGAGCATAGTATTCCTTCCTCCTAATCTTGGTCCTTGGCTATTACAGCTGCTCCATGATGTACCCTCAGTCTAAATTTACATCAAAATCTTTCTGATCAGAGCAGCTGCTCTCAGCAATGGTCAATTCAAGGTTTTGTGTGTCTGCTGGGGTCCTTATGCTGGCTGGCAGATGTTCATTAGCCAGCTAGCCTTTCATCTCAGTATGGAGAACAATGGTCTGGCACTCTGTCCTGCTCTTTCATGAGCTAATAAGGCATCATATCTGACCTCAAACCAGGCAATAATCCATTCGGCACTGAACACCTGGGATCGTTGCCGACGTTCAGCACTCAAGTTTCAAAGAACTTAACAAACTTCTGCGGGCACAGAGAGAGAGAGAGAGAGATATGCCTTCTAAGATTGCTGTTTGTTTGTCTGAATGATTTTAATGTGGCTCGCAATCTAATTAATGTTAGACCCCCCACTGATGCGTCATCTGTTTTTGCAGTGGTGTTTTGTTTTGCAGTTTTTGATGGATAGACACAGCAGAGCCCTGTGTTATAGTAGCATACCAAATAGATATATGATATCTATAGGGTCTCCTAGAATAGGCGTACATGCTTTATTGATTGATTTGTTGTATCCGTTAGTCATTTAGACACCAAAATATGTAGAAATAGGGCACATGTTTAAAAATATTACCCTCACACAGTCCCTTAATATTACAGCATTAGTCCAACATTGCTGCAGCCTAATGTCAAGTTCAAAAGGCTAGCCTACAAAATAAAAGTACAATTCTCCATTGTGGGGTGAATAAAGGAATATTGTATTTTAATAAAGAATAAAACAACACAAAATACAGAAAAAAAAACTTCCAACTTCCAATTTTGAAGTCAGGCAACAGACAACCGGTATTGATCCATCCTTTGACTTGGACTGTGGGCTTTGTAACTTCACAGATGTTTTACATGCCCCAAAAGCAAACGTGTATAACACACAATATGAAAGGAGAAAAAACCTCAATAAAGCATAATACGACCTAAAAGAATATTGTATGTTTTAATATTGTAAGAATTTTGTGACATATGTTTTTATTTTGTTTTATCACTTTCTTGCCGAGAGTTAGATGAGAAGATCAATACCACCCTCGTGTGTATACTAAATGTGAAACTTCAGCTAAGCAAAAAGAGGGACATAGCTTAGCCTGGTTCAGTCCAAAGCCACAGAATCACTAACAGAATCCACCTACCAGCACCTCTCAAGCTCACTAGTTAACATTAATTTTAACAAGAACTGAAGAGTGAGAGTAACACATTGTTTTTACAGTTTTGCACTTTTATGCACTGTGTGTGTGTGTGTGTGTGTGTGTGTGTGTGTGTTCAAAGAAGTGCCGCAACACAAACATACATATATATTTTTTCCACTGTCTAATTTTATCCATCGGTAGCTGATGGGTAGCTCGTGAAAGTGAGCTCGTTTTGTAAGTTTTCACATTAAATCAACAAAAGCATATGTCAGAAGAGACCAGCAGTGACTCCAGCTTAAACACACACACACACACACACTCAACTCTGTCCAGTGTTATTTCCACTGCGGCCTCCGGAGCTGCCCAGTCGATCGGACTGAGCTAACTCAAGGGTTGCAAGCTAGCTGTGGTCATCAGCCTGTCACCAGCAGGGACACTTATGTGACAATGATATGTGGTGTGAAGCATCGACATGTCATCTTTGACTAGAGCATGAGACGTCTTGGCATGGACGCCTCAGTTTGTGCCACAGCTGCCTGTGTCCTTTGGAGGGGAAGCGCAAACAAGTCATTGCCGGCTCACGGCAACGACTTGTTTACTATAGTCAACCCCTAGGATTTACCCTGTCTACTTATACATATGCATATCCCCCATGCCACCACACACCACAGAGGGGACGTGCTATTGTAAGCTAACATTAAGTTTGACCCTCAAATAAAGCCTCTAACCTAAAAGAAGGCCTCATCATTGATGTCTTTATTAATAAGCACTACTGAAAATTACATATCCAAAATAAAACTGTTACAGTTCTTGAAGCCTTAGGATTACAGTCATTAATTTTATTTATCTATTTTTTGTAAAATACTAAATATATTTTGCATACATGGTAATCATCTTAAAAATATTTGGGAAAAAAAATCTACTTTGGTTCAGAATGAAAGATCACAATACCAACTGCTTAATTTATACAGATATGTCACCAAGTCATAATGATTTCTGGTGATGCACAGACGTTTCCTCACTGGAGGTCAAATTTTCCACAAATCCAACAAATTATCTCAACACCTCTTAAATGAATGGACGCACAATTTTTGACATTCGTGGTTCAGAATAAATGTCCCAATGACTTCGGGGATTCCTTGACTTTTCCTCTAGTGCCACCATGATTAACATATGTGGTTTTGAGTGAAACATTTCAACAATTGTCGGATGGATTGTCAGGAAATTTACATACAACCACGTCTGCCTCAGGATGAATTTTGGTGTTCTCATAACATTTCATGTCAATGATGTTGTCTGAATAGCTATAAAACTAACAATATTCTCATCATACCAGTGGTACATTGCATTTAAATATGATTACATCTGATAATCATTAGAATGATACCTTTGTCACTGTGAGCAATTAGCCATGCTGATATTAACATTTATCTAAATGCACCTCTGTGCAGCCTCACACAGCCGCCACTGTGGCTTCCATTTATTTATTATTTCAGTATTTTATTTCACCGTTCTATTTTCTGTGCACTCCTGTCACAAAATAAGTTTTGTATTAAAATGGTTTAAACAGATACGATCACGAGGCTTTGTGCTTTCAAACAATGTGATCAAATGTAGCGTCTCATGCATTCTCTTTATGTCCTGTCGTCTGTGATACTTACACCAGGTGTTGTGTTTGATCCCAGCGGGAAACAGAGATACATATTTCTAACACGGAGGATTGACAGTAATTCTGACAATATCACATTCACAGCAGAAGACATAAATGCCTTTCTGTCTTACTGTACTGCACTGACTTGATGCAGAACATGCATTTCATCTAGTTATATACAGCAAATTCTGCTGTTTAAAAGTATCACTTAGGCAAGTGTAGGTAATCACAGCCAGCTTCAACTCTTGTCCTCAGCATGTCTAACCTGGCTGTTTTATTGTAAATAGCACAATATCAGTCATGATATCAGCTGAGGAAATTAATTTGAAGAGTAGCAAGGTGATTGCCTCCACTTTCAGTCAGAGTGCACTGTGCTGTCTTTCAACGCAGTCATTTCATTCCGGCCGTACAGGAAGGAAAAAAATTAACCATGTAATTTTCCTCGGTAAAAAGGTATTTCACATCTCACACTTGTATCAACAATGTGTTTATATGCCGTCCGTGCTCTTACAACAATTTTCTTTTCCAGCAGCACTTCAATGAAAGAACAACGTGATGGTTTTTAAATGGCAACATCTCCGAGCCGACATGTTTGTAGCCCGAGGTGACTACAGAGTGTGATTGAAAGGCCATGATTGCTCTTAAGGGGACTGAAGGGTGTACTATTGCAAATCCATACTAAGCCATGAGCTGATTGATTCCAAATATTACAAAGGCGAACACCGGGGTCAGATTTAATTGATTTCTCAGAGACAATTTGCTGAACGAAATTTAAACCACCTGGCTGAGCAGCTCTGATGAGAGTTGGGAAAAAAGAAAGAGAAGAATTGCTTGATCAAGGTAGCTATGCAAACCAAAGCTGCCTTTAGACAGCCTTGATTTGCTGCAAATCATGTTTCAATAGATTTTTTTTTATGTATTGTAAGAAGAAAATATTAACTTGTAAACATTTTACAAGCTGAAATCTGATTTAGTTGAAACAAAGAACATGTCCACCCTGCTCTGTGTTTTCTAAAGCAAATTAATAGTCTGTAATAATGGAGCAATACAGCTGAAAATGCAATGAAACTCAATGTATTGTGTTGCTTTAGGAGTGCCTGATGTGAATCATAATGTCTTTGCCCCTTCTATATTTAAATTCATATATTTGAAGCTTTTGCTGCATGCCCCTCTGCAACATCTTTTTGACAGACACCTGAAAAAGCTGTATCTGTAAGCGGGCATCCATGGGAATAAGCTTTGAAGCGATTACATTTGATAGCAATCTTCAATGGGACCTTGAATGACAGCTATGCATCTGTTTGGAGACAAATGCAAAACAAAATGCTGCCACTCAACTACAGCTTTCACTTTTCCCCTGTCTATAAGTATCAACACAGAAATTTCACCTAGAAAACAGTGGAACAGAACGACATCTCGGAATGCCTCGGCTGTCGTTCAGTGCCCGGTAGACAAAGTGTGAAGGAACGAGCATTGCACTGTCACACGTCCACGTCCTACTGCTTACTTTTGACAGACGGAATGTGAGGCTTTTGAAATCTGTCCGATCAGAGACGAAATAAAAACACTTGTTTATACAGTGACGGTTGAGAAATTATGAAACGTCAGACTCTATCGGATGACTTTGACACGCGCATTACACATGCATTCACGGCTGAAACAGTCTTATTCATGTCAAGCTTTGTTATGCCTTGGTGCTTTGTCTGTTCTGAACAGGGTGCTGTGCTGCGTAGGGACACAATTGCTTTAGTGTGCCGTCCCTTCCTCCCATCCTTCATGAAAAAAGCATCATGGTTGACACGTCTTTGATACCGTTCATTTATTTTGTCTCTGGACGATGCATTTCAAAGAGGGCCAAGATGCCGGCGTTGCCAAATGTGTCCCAAATAAATGATATCCCAGCCAGAATGGGAGCTCCTTGGAGAGTGTCCTGGCCAAAGGCAGTAAATCAATGGGCCTGCGCCAGCATCCCAGCAGCCTCCATGCAGGAACACACAGTAGGGGGACCAACAGCCTCAGTTGACTTGGCAGCTCAAAGGGCCTCTGACCGCGAGCCAGCAGGCTCCTCAGGGAACTAGCAACACCTCTTGGGCCACTAAGTGAGGGAAGATGGAAACCAAGCGGGGGGAGAATTACAATGAGGCCTGTGAGAAACAGACAGTGAAAGGAAAGAGGTGGGGAATAAGGGAATTTTTACCAAATGCACAAAACAAATGGGAGGGGCGGTCATGCACTGTGTTGATGCTTTTATCAAAAGTGCACTGTGTCAAAAAAGGTTCTTCAGACACTCCTGAGATGAAGAGTTAAGAAAAGAATATCCTCTCTTTGAAAGAATAACAAACTACCAGAGCACTTGGGGATCTACATTTATACCTCTTGTTGCTTTCCACAGATAGGTGGAACAAAACGTCCTTGAGCTGTTTCTTTGTGTGCATGGACATAATATGCGTCTGTTTAGTCACAGAAAACAAAGAGACCAGATAAACCCATTCATGTTCATCTCTGGTAGCCTATATCCTCTGGCTTCCATATCTCCCAGCTCTCAACATCAATTAATGTGTGTGGCGCTTAAAAGTAATCTCTATCATTTAAATGAATCTAAAGCCCCTCGGCAGAACTCGGGAAGCCCCATATCAACTCACCAGCTGCTACCTTTAAAGTCCCCGATCGTTTGAGTCGGGCTCTGGTGGCTAGTTGGGATATTGATGTGGTGCCGTCTGCCGGTTTCCCTCTTCCCGCTGGCCGCTAGCCAGACTTTAGCAAAGACATTAGTGGGAAAAGTCGTAACCCACCAGCAGCTCTGTTATTATCTGCCCAAACAAGGAGGTGAGGCGGCCATTTTCCAGGGTTCACACGCCGAGCCATGTTTGCATATATCAACATCCACTGAGGCAATGCGTTAGATCTCACATACACACACCTGCATCTACAGCCACGTTAGTCATTTCTTTATGCTAATGTGTCTCTCATCTACATTATTCAGAAGCTTCACCTTCATGTCAAACAAAGCCAAGTGTTTTGAACTCAAATAGCAAATAGCATGTGATTGGTCAACCAAGGAATGAAAACAGGGGTGCATGTCCAACTCACAACTGCAAGTACTTCAGATGTTTTCCTGGAACAATGCATAGGTGAAGAGACTACATATTTAATTTTTATTATTATTATTATTTTTTTTGCCTGTTTGTATATAGCACCTGGAGTGAACCAATGATTCAAGTCCAACTGAAATAATCCTCAATGAGTCATCCCGTTTTTGCTATAAATCAATTTTAATAGTTTTGATGAATAAAACTAAGAAAAATGGTATTTGGTTAAGAGGCTGTGTTTTATTGACAGCAGCTGGCAGGCTGAGCCCCGGCAGGGGAACAAGGGAATTGTAGGTTACAAGCCAAGGACAGGTAGTGTTTTGTAAGCAGTTGTGTTGAAGAGTAATGATCAAACCAGCATCACAACTGACCAAATGTCATTTGTTGCAGGTTTTTAAGCCTTTTAATGTGCTGACTAGCTAAGTGGCTACCTAGCTTGCAAACTGACGATAGCAATGCATGTTTCCCTCGTGGATGTTTTTTTATTTGGTAGTTCATTAAGCAAGTCAATGCGCAGGACAAGATGTGTTGATGTTAGAGTTAGATGGACGTACTGGCTGCAGTGTTAATGCAGGTTGCTGTATAAAGTCCATGGTAGCTGTCAGGCTGTGAATCACTGACTGTCAGCCTATGACAGAGCAGTGATGAATATCAGTATATGTCTTTGAAATGCAATACTAAATTTCTGTAGTGACGCTTTAAATTTTGTTTTAAAATGGGGGGGGGACTTCACATATTTCTCAGTGGTGACAACAAAACAGGCTTTTTGGCTTTACAGTTCACTGCTTGAAACCTTAAAACCTCCTTAGTGTGCTGCTGTTCCTCTGCAGTTAGTCTTAGATGTCAATGGCCTGGCTGTTTTACACTCTTAATGACAGTCTTGACTGGGACATAAATCTCAGCGATTTGTTTCGAGCAAATTCTTCACAACACACTTAAAACAAATGACCAAAACAAGATGAGAAAAAGAGCAAAGGGGCCAGCGAGTCTTCTCGATATCCTAAGCAATCTGCCATGGCTACTGCACGCTACACCATGCTTGACTTACTTTATAGTTTGAATGAGTAAGCCTGTAAAACAGCCTGCGCCGTGGACAATATCTCAAGTGGTTAGCAGTGATAAGAGTTACGGTCTCGACTGCTCAGGCAATAAGGAGCTCAGTCTATACCATACATGCAACACACAAATGGCTGGAAAATATCTGTCTTCTAAATGAGTAGATATGTGGAGGAGATGATCAGATAACCAAAATGGACCATCGTATCTCAGCTTACATAGGTGGCAAGCAAATACACTTTCAAAGGAGTATTTCTGGAGACATGAATTAATCCCTTCGACCCTCTTTCATTTCCCAGCACTTTTAGACCACATCTTGTCCTGCAAAGTGCTTGCATATGTGTACTTCTGCGTGCATGCCTCTGCATGTGTGTGTGTGTGTGTGTGTGTGTGTGTGTGCGTGTGTGTGTGGGCCATTACTGCGTTGCTATTTTAAATGCTATAAAAACCTGCAGAGGAAAATGACTGGGGTTGAATTACTCCAATGAGCACACCGATCAATCTTTGCTTTTTTACTTCCATCCTCCCACCAACTTCATTTCACTTTGTTGAAACACGCAGAGAAAACCACATATTGAGTAACATAGACCCATTTAGAAAGCAATTTAAGGTACTACACAGATTCCAGGGCCAGTGATGGAGTGTTGCCTCTTAATTATACTGTATCACCATTGCAGTAAAGCTTTCTGATATGACTTGTTGCTGTGCTGCTGTTGGTAGCAGGAGTCACTGAAAGAGATGACTCACACATTATGATAGATCCTGGGGTGTTGTTCTTCAACGATTATCTCTTAGAGGCCAAATTATTTTTGTTTTCCCCCAAAGTACAGAAAAAGCAATGCAGTGTGTCCTTACAAATTTTCAGCTTCTTGATGGTAATCACTTTACAGCTTCTATAAATATGTATTTACATGACAAAATGGGCTCTTCAGTAACACCAATTAAGGGGAAAACATATTTAGTTTATAACATATTACTGCTTTGATATGTTTAACAATTTGGGAAATATGCTTATTTGCTTTTAACTGAGAGTTAGATGATAAAATCGATACCACTCATGTTTGTGATAAATATGAAGAGGAAACAAGGGGAAAACAGCTAGAGTAACTCTGTCATTAGGTAACAAAATCCACCTGCCAGCACCTCGAAAGCACACTAATTATGTCAGGCTATTATATAGGTTTGTAAGAGAAGTGCATACTCTGTTGCCCCTGTCTTCTTAGCACAAGGACCAGACATATGCTTTTGCTCAGTCCACTTTATACCTGTTAGATTTGTCACTTTTTGAGAACATTTCCACCAGTGACCACCCTGTCAGCAGAAATTATTTTGGGCAAACCTAAAATCTCTGCTACTGAGGATGCAACCCCACTGTGATTTCGACTGATAAGACAGGTGTATTGTTATATAACATTCCCGCACAGCAGTGCTATGCAGTTGCCGTCAGAAACACTGGAAAGCTGCACAGGGAGATTTTCTTGGAATCAGAAACTCAGGCAGTCAGCTGGAAAATGAAAATATGAGCTGGTATGGTGGTGTGTGTGGTGTCACAGTTCACGCTCATGTTTATACAACCAATTCCCAGCAGGTGAAAAAGACACTATACCCAGGTCATGACTCACCTGCTGTCCACTTTAAGCTTATTTGCACTTACAATGCTGCTGATGAGGATAAACAGTCTTCTTGCAATTCTCCTCTCCTCACCTCTGCCTTTCAAAAAGCAGTCACTGTGGTTTTTACTTAATTTTAGTTACTCTTATTCCAGGTCAACAGGCCATATGAAGTCATGTCAGGCATGTGGGGGCACAATATGACCATTCAAAATGTGTTGTGCGGTAACGTGAATCTGAGCTGAGATCAATCCAATGCGGTCAGTCCTGCTTTTGACTTTGCTAGCGGCTGTTTCTGCGAACATGTCAGCTGTGTGTTGGTACACATCCCCCTCACATGAAGCGTTTCCGAAAATGAGGTGATTCAACAGCCTCCCACCAGGAGGAAATACTCTCAATCTGCTTTAGTCCTAATACAGAATTTAATTTTAATTAAATGGTTAATGAGCCATGGGATTAATGCCAATGACTTTTTAAAGCAAACATCTATAAATCATTAAGGCCCCATTTGAAAGGGAGAGCGAGCAGGGCTAACGAGTATACGTGCCTCCAGCTGCCCACTGCCAGCACCTCTCTCTCTCTCTCTCTCTCTCTCTCTCTCTCTCTCTCTCTCTCTCTCTCTCTCGGGCCACATCAGCCCCACCATTGGTCAAATAAGCAGCAGACAGACAGACTGATATGTGCAGTGAATAAACGTCCTCTTAAGCAGTTAAGATGAAAAATTTACACAACACAGATGTGCTAATTATATGAGATTAGCTGCTGCTGGTAAGCATGGATATGCATGAAACAGGTCACAATTAAAGAGCATTTTTTGGTCCGTTCAAAATCCAGATAACTTTTTTTTTAATTAATTAAGTTGACTTGGATGATACATAAGCATTGTTACTTTTAAATGCTTTAGATGTAATGTATTGGTTTGTGACCTACTCTATTAAAAAAAAAAAGGACAGACAGAGCATGATCAAACAAGTTTAAACTAAGTTATGGAGAAAAAGAAGAACGGATTTTGAAGACTTCAATAGTTAAAATTTTCCTTTCACTCACATGACACACTGCATTGTAAATATCTTTACTATAGGGCTATTTCTTTCTGACGTGCAGCTCATTATTAAGAGGTCATGCTTCGGTTGTTTAAGGGCCACATTTGGACTATTTATTAGCCCTGTAGGACTGCACTGAACAGGCAAATGACTAGATTAGTTTGAATCCATCAATATTATGATGTAATTAAGATATAATGATCCAGGTTGACAATGACCGTCATCATTTTGTGAGTTTGACTAAACCAGCATCAGCACTGATGACAATTAAAGGTCCTGAGGGCGCCTTGTGCAGATCATGTGTTTGGTTTGGTCCATGTGTCTGTGTGTGCATCTGTCCAAAGCTTATCTCGCATACTACTTGACCTATCGGCCTAACATTTTTTGTGCGCCTTTATGGCTGTATAATCTTGAACCAGAGAAATTGCAGATTAATTCTATACCCGATGTGATATTAAGGGGTAAGTTGGACCCAGGAGCCAGACACAGACAAGGGTGAAGGAGTAAAGGGGATTAATTAAACAAAAGAAACGCATTTGGAGTAGAGAAGCTTCAGTGGTTGGAGGTTGGGCAGTTGGTGGAAGGCGCTGGGGGCATTACAGCAGGAGACATGCAGGTGGAGCAGGAAGCAATGAGCACCGGGGAGACGAAGCCAACAAAACACTGGAAACACTGGTAGACAGGAGAGGAAAAAGAGCAGACAAAGCACTGGGGTCGAATACAGGGAAACACTGAAACCACAAAGAAAACAGGGATGATCTGGCAGCTTGCAGGAGAATGAGAGGAGTATTTAAGCTGCCAGTGATTAGGTCAGATGGGATACAGCTGTGGCCATAGAGAAAGCCCCAGCACCTGGAGACCACGCCCCCAGCCACTGAACCAATACCTGCACAAAAAGCTTAACAACCCTAAACCAAAATCACTGGAGTATAAAACTCAAAATGCAGGGTCTGAAATGATGACACTCGATATATTAGGAAGCACTGAAGTTAGGATGTGAGAGGAATAAATCTCCAATTTCGTTATCTTCGCCGCCATCTCGAATGTAAACCTGGTAGAGATATGCACTTTTTTACTCTAACTTTGATTTTTGCTTATTCAGTCCTGAATATTTGATGTTATAGAGAAATGCTTAATATATGAAACCAAATTGTCAGGGGCTTTAAAAATAAAAATGAATAAATAAAAGGAAAATACATTTGCCATTGAGAAGTTTTACAGCGGGCTGTCACAGATGCCTCTAGTCAATCAAAACCCAAAGTCATCACAGTCTATAATACGATATGAAGAGTCATTCAAAAGTATCAGATATAAGCAGCGAGTCAATGCCTGCAGTGTGAATTGAGCCTCTGCGACTGGGATATTAAATCTTCTCCTCACTGGCAGCTGCCTAAATGGATGAGTTCAGAGACCCGTCCAGCAAACTGTGAATGGCCACATCAATGCTGGATGGGGAATCACTAACTGAACAAACCTCGGTGTCCTTGTGTCCTGATGTCATAGGACTGACTCACCACTGGTGTCTGTAACTAAAGCAATGATGTGACATGATTCTCAATGCCTGTCACTGCACTGTAATGTAGGAGCACAATCATGAAAATGTAGGAAGCAGCGAAGTATTAAGAACTGAAATTGTTTTCAAGCACATTATTTGAGGAATTATGTCCCTATTGGACGATTCCACACCTTACGATTAATATCCAATGATACTTTCAGTGCCAGTACAGGAAGTTGTGTGTCCTTTATGTAGCATATTGGGAAGTAAAGGTTAGGAGGTTGAGGTGGTCGAGTGAATGGACATCTGGCATGTTTGACTTTCACACAGGAGATCGGAGTTTGCATTCTGTCACAAACTTGCAATCAAGGCATGCCTTTTTATCTACAGTCTTTCCCTGGCATTAACCAAATGTTGTAATAGCCTAACCTTAGCCATGCCTTAATCACAGTTTATCTGCCATAACCATAATCTTTCCATAACCTTTACAATGGTTTTGAAAGAAATGGATGATATGTAATCCAAGGGTTCACAATATCCTCCAGTATTGGCTCTATTGACCATAAGTATCTTAAATGCAAAGTTTAATCTGTCACAATCATCAATCATCTCCCATAGACCTGTAGCATATGCAGCCCATATCATTGGTATTGGCCACTTGTCTCACTTCATAGAATTTGGGCAGGTGCATCAAAATGACTTATTTCAGTTATGCCTTGTGGAGGTGAGCAACTTTTGAAACCTTTAAGTATTTAATTTGACAAAGTCAGTGACTGAGGACTTAAACTGCCCACCTGTAGATGATTTATTTGGCTTTCCCATCCACTCCAACGTCTATTGTATTATGAAAAAGAGAATTGGATGTAAAACCCCCAGTGGCCTGTGCTAAATTTACCTTAAACCAAATCGCTAAAGCCTACTGGTGCTTGACAGTCTGGGCAGGTGTGCAGACTCCTCAGCAATATCCAAGGGAGACCCACTAGCACTGCTCACCCTTTATGCATTCTTATTTATTAATCTGACTCGCTCTCTCCTCAGCTGAAGGCTTTATCCACTGAAAGTCAAACAATGCTCTGCCAAAATGCCCTTTTTTTCCCGCCTATCAGCTATCTGAAAGACTCTAGCGCTGAGAAATAAAGCGAGGGATTATTGGAGCTGTTCATGCTATACTTGACCTTGGTTGCACCACGAAAGTGACGCCGCTCCTTTAATGGCATGCCGCAGCTGCTTCTGCCAATACAGATTTCGATTACATGCAACGTATGGACTTCACAGGCTAAAAAAGCATGGCATCGCCAAGGCATTTGTTGTTGACATTGACACACAACACAATTACTGTGTGAGCACTCTTACCAACAGGGCTGTCTACTGAAGTGGTAACTGCCCTGACACTGCTGGTTTCACTGTGTGTCTTGACATGTCTTCCTGCGAGTCAACACCCCAACGCATATTTTTCTGTTAAATAAATAAAAAGCCAGAGCGCGCAATAAACACAGATTCTAAATAGGAGCTGACAGCGCCACCGGTTTGGAGATGGAAGCTTCAGTAGAGGTTGTTTTTCTTTTTTTTTTCTTTTTTTTTGCTGACAATTGTAGGCAGAGAAGACGACAGATAAGAGGTTTGGGTTTTTTGTTTTTTTTTGGTTTTTTTTGGTGTCACAGCGTTCTTGTCTAGCACTGCAAGAGTCAGTAGAAGGCCTCGTCCCTTGAGGTTAAAGAATGCTTATTAAATGGCAGCACAAAGACAGCAGGCCACTCATGCAGACAGGGCATCTCCAGCTCAGGGAAGGTGAAAGGGTTTAAGAGCAGAGATGGATACTTTAAATAATAATGACGTCCTTTAGGAGAGGGAGGATATTATTGTTTGATGTGTTTGATCAGGCATAATGACACACTTCCAGGGAATTATTCTGTATCATGATAATATTTTTTATTATTTTGTATTTTTGGCAGCATCTCTCTAGCTGATATGGTAGAAATTTGTATGTATAATCTGAAGCCCTTTTGTCTTTCCAGCACTATATGCCAGTGAAAAACACACATAAGAAACAGCATGCTGAGCCTGGGGAACAGATGGGGTTTTTAGCTCTGATTTTACATCTAAAGGACAAAACCACAGCGCTGTGGTTTCACTCAGCTGTCAAAAACTGAGTGGCACCGCATTACATGGATGATTACCAATAATTCCCTTGCCGGGAGTCAACTGAAAAGAAGACAACGATGTAATTACAGTCCCCTTTGGCAAACTGCTTTGTCATACAACAGAATAATGATATGCTCTTTTGACACCAAACCAGTGTCTCCGGATTGGTCGGTAATGGCCCTGTAAATCAAAAAATGTTACTTTTATAGAATCACACCTGTAGTGCGGACATGTGAGACAGCCAGAAAGTCCTGAAAATCAGAAGTGCATAAAATAACGCTTTCGCTCTGGAACTCGTAAAACAGCGCTTCATGCATGAGATCTGTAGCTGCTGTAGCGTGGTAGAGTAGGACCCTCAAAAATACACTTAATAATGTGAAATGTTACACATCTGCTGTATAGTCTTTAATTACTATGCAGTACACATACTCAAGAGGCAATTGGTAAGATTTTCAATGCCCCATAGCATGAAATTACCATAATATATCTGTGGGGGGTTGACAGGGATCTTGATTACCTATTACCAAATGACTCAAATGTTCCTTAGCCAGTTGCTGAGGATTTCATCCTTTGAAAACTCCCATCACTTCTGTCTGACCTGTGCTGTGGAAGATCTACCCACCCCTGGGGATTTATAGCCCTGTCCCAGACTGTACAAGAATTTCTGTTTTATTTCTGCCCAGTGCACAATTGCATTCAGCTCAAGTACCTTTGCCTCATATGCAACCAGGCTACAATGCAAATTATATGAATTTTCCACCATCTTTGTATCAGTTTTTATTGGAAAATATAACAATCCGTCTGTGTGTTGCTTTCTGCTCATTCATCTCAGGTTGGTGGGTCGAGTGCAGAGATGTGCGGTCTGCCATAGTGTCTTAACATTACCATTGGAGAGATGGGTCATAGGTGAAAACTTGAAAATTTTACACATGATGGTTTTAAGCAGGAATATGCAGCATATAATTTCATGCCAGACCATCCTTGAGACTGACTGCAATAATTTCATTGTTCTTTTTTAAATCCCAGATTCAGTTTCACTTACAGTGCTGAGCGAATGTTGACTCAGTCTGACAAATATTAGCCTTAGCTGTACGAGCTTCTTGGGTTACTGAGTTATGATTTTTAAATCCCAGGTCAGCAGCAGGTTGTCTCATTTTCTATCTTGCTATAAATGTATCGGTACTTGCTCCAGTTTCATGGACCCACTGGTCGTGATACATATGCAGATGAAACTAACAGAAATTTAAAATCTGAATTTCTGACTTTGAAAACTTGTGAGGATGCACAAACTGGAAAGCAGCAAATCGAGACATTGAAGTCTACAAAAAACCCACAAACAATAAACGGCATCTACTGTTTAATTTCTGCCATGAGCTGGAACACAAGCTATAGGGTTAAGTAATGCTAGTGGGCAGAGAAAGTACCAACCAGGACAGAGTTCATGGATGAGGAGCACACACACCTGAGGCAAGCTTTGAATACTTGTGGCTATTCTTTGACTGGGTTTCCATCAAATCAAAAATGAGGTCTGACCAGTACTTTGAGGATAGATGCATGTGATGGAATAACAGTCAAAGTCAGAAAAGCTTGGGCAACTTGGTATTAAACAGGGCTGTATACCTGAAATGTGTAAGTACAGATGTCAAGAATCTTACATGTGTACAGTATATATTCTCTCTCAATTCTCCTCTCAGAGCATTATCACCTAACTATGCAGTTCCCCTCAGTTCCACACACAGGTTTAGCGTCTTTATGTAATTGTTTTGGTTTTACAATTCACAACTTTACAGTTTGGTTCACCACGCTTATCAACCTTGTTTCCAGCCATAGCAGGCTGCTGTTTCTAGTAAAATGTCTCTTAACGCCCATTTTATCTGCTCAGCACCAACTGGCAGTCAGACAAAGTCAGCAGCTAACTAGGGAACACAGTGGAGTGTTTAACAGCTAAGGAGTCAGACATTGCCATCAGCAGTTGGTGAAAACAAAATCATGAAGTTGAATAGTGGACTCACCTTTTCCATCTGAGTAAAAACAAAAGTCCACATAAATGTTAACATTGCTTCATGTATGCTGACTGTGCAAAGTTCAGGTAATAATAATTACAATAATGATGATAATAATAATATCAATTGTGTTTACAACTTGTTCTCAAGTGGCTAAAAATTCAATTATTCCAGGTTAAAAGTTCTTACTGTGGCCGTTTTTCACAGAAGACATTTTGACGTGTCACAGTAGTTTTTTCGTGGTCAGTAGAAAGGTGAGGAGAGAAAGGACATAGGACATGCACCAGTGGTCCCCAGCCAGACTCAGACCATGGATATGGCAATTACATAGTCAGTATTTTAAACCCCTATTCCACCCCAAAGACACGCCTCTGAGAACAGAATTGATTGGACAGAGAAAACCAATGATTTGAAGGACCTTTATTTATGTCAGGCTGGAACAAGAATCCCTGAGCAGGATGGCTGCGACATCAATTGTCCACTACCCACAGCGCTGTCAGAACATCTTTACCCCTGTAGTTTGACACCAATTCACACCCGAGAATGTCCCAAGACTCTAATGACTCTCGCATAAGCATATGTCACTAAGATATGGATTTTCCAAACCTTTGGGAATCTCAACCTTTCAGTCGCACTGATGAAGCTTTCTGGGCGGATATTGAGTATTGAAATGTCTTCAGTGTCATTTGCTTACCCAGAGGCCTGATACCTGAAAACGTACACCTCGGCAAAACTAGCTAGTGAGGCATTTCCGTTTTGAATCATTGTATAAAGATGATTTATTTTTTTATATTTTTGTTGGCTCCTTGATCATTTCGATTCTCTGGACGTGGGGTTGTTTTGACTGACATGAGCTGTGGCATGCTGTTATTTATTCAATTGTCTTTCCCTCTTGTCTTGTACTTGTCGTTGCTATTACTATCTGGTCAACAGACATGATGTAACCAAATCATTCCTTGTGTTATCATCATTGTCATTCACATGCTGTCACGTTTTGCAAAGCACAAATTAGGGAACGCTCAAACTCTCGCCCCAGACTCTGTGGCTCTGATGGCAGCGGGAGGTTCATAAGCTCTCTTTCTTTCCTTTTTTTTTTTTTTTTCACTCCCCGTCTCTCTCTCATATTGTGGACAGCAGCAGCGGAATTGTTCACCAAGGTACCGTCTATTGTGTTGAGATAATTGCCCATGAGTAGAAGCTCATCAAGAGGAGAAATTGAAATTATTTCCTCGTACTTAGGGACGGTGAACCGTGGAGTAAAAAAGATGATGAATCTCTATATTTCCATGGGGATCTGCATACGACGGAAGCAGACTTGATTAGGTTGAACGGCAACAAAATTACACACAAACCCTCCTATGCTTCTCTTCCTGCTGCAGCCGTGCACTTTGCTTCTGTTGCTATTTCCCATCCAAGAGTTAAAGGTTGGGCACAAACATAGATTAGTTTCCTCCAATCAATCACAACCCGCCGCTTCTTCCCACAAACATACTGCATAGTTCTCGTTGCCGGTGGATTCAATTTTCCAAACACAAAATTAAACATCTTGTAAATTATGTTTATTGTCCCGTGTATTTCCCTCCTGCAATCAAATGCCAGCAGTCATTGCTCATGTGCTAATTGAAGTTGTGTTTTTTTTCTGTTATGTAAATTCCTAGAATGCTTAATTGGGGTATATATCACAGTTAGCATGCATTATTCCACTGGCTTGTTCTGTCCTCAATGTAAACACAGTGTTTGTACCTCGGGCTTGATGCAACGTATGTTTGCTGTCGGGCGCATGATGTAGATTCCTTCTGATGAAGAGAAAAAGAAAACCCATCCTCCTCCAGCCACACACACATTTATACATACATGCATGCACACGTCTTTATCATTTCACGTAATATAGATGAGACAGGACTCAGTGGAGACAAACAGTGAAAAATGCTGCATACTGCACATCCCATGGATAATTATCACCTGCCATTTCCCTCAGCTCTGTCGGGCGTTTTATCTTCCTTCAGCTCATTGTTTTGGTTTTCCACCCCACAGCTTCACCGTTTTGGTCTCCATCCACATCAGTGTCATTTTTGGCCGCAGCAGGCAGCTGTTGTCAGCAAAGAAAGCCCAGATAAACTTACTGTACGCAACCTGCCAAACAGTAGACGAAGTTACCCACTAACTAGCTGGTGACAGTGGACAAGTTAGCAGGTAAAGAGTCATCAGCAAAGTGGGCATTGGACTTACATTGCCCAGATGGCTATAGACATGACTCCAATAACTACTGGATGTGTTGCAACTTTTCACTAACAGTTACCCCATATTACCTTAAAAATTAAGACTGTGTCAGCCCGAGCTCGACTGCTTTAGCTTCCGCCTTTGACGTTCGTTGCTTCCCCAGACTTCTCCTGCGGGTGGAAACATCAGTATTGCCCTTGGATACAAGACATGAAGGGTGATTTACTGTCTTAAATGGCCTTAATTGTTGTAAATAATTGGATTAGTATGATATGGAAGAATGATAATTCATCTTCCTCCTCTATGTGAATGTGAAATAGCCTCACATATGGCCTGTTTAAAAGAAAAATGTTAATTATAATTTCTTTTAAAAATATTTCTTCAGCACTTATTGAAGTGACCTTGGGCAAAATTTATTTTGTATTTACTTTTTATATGTGTTTTAATTGCAATTCACATGTTGTTTTTTATGATGCTTGAATACTCCCATATTCAATTGTATCTACTTGCACAATTCAATGTATTTACCTTGTGCTTTCTCTTTTTTTTCTTTTTGATTGGGAGAGGGGGGCTTTATTTGATTGAAAGATATCTACTATGTATTTTTCTGGATTTTCTTGCAGTGTTCCACTACTGATAACAAATCAACCAATAAAGATGATACCTAAAGAAAAGAAACAGCCCACAAATCAATATCATGTCCAGTTACGTAGAATGTTATCTTTTTAAAAGTTTGACAGTTTTGTAACAGTTTTGGTATCAACCCAACCAAGTCACATAACTATAATAATGAAATACTGTATTTTGTAACCTGACTTAATGTAAGCGATGAGGACAGCCAGTGTTAGACAAAGTGAGCTGTTGGACATTCAGTCTTTCACATCATCAGCAGGCGTGTCGTGCACAGCTCTCGCCTTTCTTTGAGACACTTTACGTATCATAAAACCACTCCTGAGAACACACTGAACACAGAGTTATTACATGTAGTGCGAGAGTGTTCCTTTTAGGTGCCTTGCTCAAGGACACAATGATGACAATGCTGCGTCAAACACATTTTTAATGTAAAGAAAATTGAAAGTCCAGGGCTTTTACAGCAATGAAGAGCTTTTTGCTGTAGTCATGATTTTTCCCAGTGATGCCCTCAATCGACAGTGAGAGAAAAAACTAAGACTTGATCTGTCTATAGTAACATTACATATAGTAAATATTACAGGCTACACTGTAATAGCCATAGACCATTACCGTAAAAGCCTCCCATTTGCAGGCAATCACAAGTTGGAGACTGAGAAGAAAAGTGAGATCTTGCAATGTTTTATTACAGTGAACTTGAGTGCAAACAACAGTTCATAACCTCATCATTTCAAAGCCTCTACTTAAAAATGACAGTTCATGGGCAGATTACTGTGTAGAGTATTTCAGTGACAACATCGGAGAGACAGCTTTCTCTTTTAGGTTTTGCATTTGAATAAATATAACATTTTTGGCGTTCAAAAATGGAATGGCAAGAAACATTGTTGCAATATTATTTAATAAACATTTAATATAGATTTAAAAGTATAAACATCTATATGTCATATTTAGGTCAACACTTAACAATTAATAAAGACCGGAAGCTGGAATTACCGTTAAATACTATACATGACTGGCATTTATTCTCTTAAAACCATTTAATGCGAATGAATTACATTCATTAGTTTCATCTTTGTATACAGTAGTAGCTCGCATTATCACTGGCAGTCCGCCATTCCCGTGCTGGAAGCATACACTTACGAGAATACATTTGGCAGAGGAGCGCTGCTGCGTGTGCACGTTGCACATAGTTTACGCGGATGTCCATGCATAATTATGTAATCTTGGAAGGTGCAACAGCCGGTTCTGTCCATTCCATTCCATTTTGGAAACATATTGTCACCGTTACAAGTATGTCTACAGAAAATTATGATAACACACAATGAGACATCAAAATCAGATATGAGTTGCGTGTTGTATCTCTGCTGCTCAAGGTGATCTGCCTCTAGTGATCAATAAATGTGTTTGAACAGAACAACAGAGCTAGTATTATAAAGACATCTCCAACTAGAAGTAGAATGTTAAGGATTATAACTTTTAAAGTCATTATAACCAGGGCTGCAGTTGGGGAGTAAATATGTGCAAACAATGCTTACATCACTTTTTATACAAAATAGCATTTACTCATTTTGTAGGATAATATACTCTCTTGTCATTGCACCATCCCCCCCCCAAGAAAACACGGCTAGAGATTGCAATTTTGCAATAAATGAAACATTATGCAATTGGATATTGTTTGGTCATTACTTCATTAAATATTGAACCCGGCAACACTACGCAAAGCAAACAGCCATAATAAAAATAAAAATAAGGATAAGGAAAATAAATGAAATATAGGGATATATGATTTGCTTTCCATGGTTGAACTTATGTATATCTGCTCTTGTATATGGGCAAGTGAAGTTTATAGTTTCACCACATTTTTCATCATGGCCTGAGAGAGCTGCTGTAGACATTTATAGTTTGCCCACCTTTTTTTTTTTTTTATTACATGCCTAATAATAATGACAGTGGTTATTCTGTTTCATAAATCTGCAGAGAATCTCATGGAGCTGCGATGTACACTACCACACGACTAGTCCTTCTTTAGAGACTTGGGGCTCAAGGTTTGTCTTCTCGTCGCCGCGTTAGTATCACAATGGGAATTGTATTTTAAGTGAGGCTGAAGATCACTTCCCCAGCCTTTTGAAATATGGCATTTGTGGATGACATCTGTGGAATCTGAGCACCTCTTCACCCAAGGGCATATCCCTGTGCGAGAGCAAGAGACACAGCTGAGAAATGAGTTGGCACGAACAGTCCTGCTGACTGCTCAGGATTTCACTGGAGCGCTTTGCCGACTGGCGTCGCATTACTTCTCATTAATTTTGCTTTTGTAGCTCGCTTAATATGCTATTGACTGCATTAGTGGAGAGATTAATGTGTTGTTAAATTATGTTGGCTCATGGTGCTGTCCTGTGTTTAGATATACTGCCTCGTCAGCTGCTCCAAGGATTATTTTCCATGTACAGAAGCTCATAGTGTAATGCAGGGCACATTCAGCAGTCGGATCTATAGACTCAGATGGGCAATCCTCTGCCAAGAAAGATGTGAGGGGAATTATTGCTAGATAATGATGCAGACACATCACTCTCAGAGTCTGTCGTGTGTTTACATGTTTGTGGAAGAAATGAAAGATGCAGTATTGGTAGTGATATAAAGCATAAAAAAAACCTACAATTCTGACAGTGACACTGTGTAACACTTGATATACAGTGGCGACAAGTGACAGTTAATGTTGAGTCTTTAAGTAAAATGCAAAGCTATGAGAGTCATAAAGTCAACAAACTGAATTAGTAATGTGCATTATAAAGCAATATTTAACAACTGAGACTGTAGCAGTGCTACGTTTTATTGCCTATCATGTCAATGTTTCAGATGTTGGAGGAAGAATGTGCTATTTCTTCTCTCAAAAGTTACACAAAAGTTGCTTTAACCACAAAGCCGAGCCACTGCAGGGCTGGGAAAACGATTTCTGACCAACCCTTCAAGAGCTCTCCTCACAGTAGCCGAGAAGCAGTTCAGCCAGACCCGCTGTCATCCAAACGCTCTGTTGTAATCCTCTGGACTTGACAACACCTAAGAGATACCGACGGCACACACGGCACAAGGAGAGCACACTTCACTTGAGCAGATTTAGTCACAACAAGATATCCGCGAGAGGTTGCTGCTGTTTTAAAGCAGACAGAACAATCTGGATTTAGTAAGTGAGTGGGCTTTTGGGTCGTCTCATTTTTGATCAGCAAAGTGAAAAACCCTTTGGTGTCTTTACTGCCGGCTCCCTCAGCCAGACATAAGCGCTAACTATTAGTTTGCCAATTTAAATTAAAAGCCCTGTTCACTTTGCAGTCATCTCTGTTCTTTTCAGTGTTGAGGAGCGCAGGTGCGTGTTTGCCCGAACACAGAGATGTTTTGATTGTGATTGAATTTGATGGGCGTGATGCCAAATCAAAGGTGCGATCCTGTGGCATTATTGTTTTGCAAGGCACCAAGGCCATTTGCCGATGAATCAGAGTCGATGGATTCATGCTTTAGTCCTTTTCTTACATGTCTCTGTGTCTCCTTTCTGTTTTGTTATGTAGTGCTCCTACAGCATTTTCTTTGGACGGATACCATCACCTGCATGGGCCTCACAGAGGAAGACAGAGAGGTGGCACAAGCAAAACTTAAAGAGAAACCACTGCCTTTGCAAAAACTGCTTCCTTAATTTGAAATGACTGGTGAGACAACAAAGGAGGAAAAAGATACTGTACTGCAGGTTAACAGGTTGAAGGAACAATAAAAGCACGCAAGCAGTGAGTTTTTCCTCCGTCTTAACTACAGGCACACATTACTTTAGCCTTGTTTTTTTTTTCCCACTCTGGGCCCCACTCTTTCTACATTGTTTAATTATTCAAGGCTAATAGTGTTATGCAGCATAAATGATGGTATTCCTTTCCATCCACCTGACAGAGTTTGTCTAATACAAGCCACTTTTAACCAAACTAGCATTGTGGTTGAATGGATGGTTATATCTATGGATCGGTCAACCCACCACTTTTCCATTTTCTCAACATCTACTGAATGCATTGGCACAAAACTTTGTACAAACATAACCGTTTGCCCCATTATGTGTCATAATGAATCTGGTGATCCATTCTGACTGCAGACATTTATGGCCCCCTCAGGATGATTTTTAATCATTTTAGTGATGCTCTGACTATTCATCAGCGCCCTCAGCAGGTCAAATTTATAATTGGTTCAATAAATTTGTTTATAACCCATTACCTGTAAAACTAATGATCATCGGCCTCAGCTGAACTTTGTGTTTAGTTGTGAGCATGGCACCATTACAACTGTTTTGATGCCATGTCATTGTGAGCATGTTAGCGTTCTGACTGAAGCATTTAGCCCAAAGCACCTCAGTACAGCATCACAGAGCCAGACATTTAATCTAGTTTAATCTTGGATGAAGCAATTTTGAAGCAGTGGCATATGAAATGAAGACAACATGAAGACACAGGACAGCAGCTTTTCACTTCATTCAAAGCTTAAGAACATATTTTAATATTATAGTCAATATAGTAATTATGGACTGAAACCCTGCCCTAACCTCCTAAACTCCAGACTGAACCACTTTAAAATGAGAGGTGTAATTGTAGGGCCAATTTTCTGTCATCTCAATTGGCACCATTGTGCATAAAGGAGATACATTAGTTGCATTTAAGAATAATTTTTAGGAGACTGGGTAAATCTGGCCCCAACTGTTTAGGAGAATAATTCTAATAATATGGCCCTTAGAGATAGGGGTAGATTTAGATAATTAGTCCATTTCTTATATTTACAGTATATTTACGATATAAAAAAAATAGAAAGTCACCATTTACAAAGCATAGTGACCCAGTTTCTAGCTTAGGTACTATCAAGTAGAAACTCATGTTTCCTCTGGATTTTTTACAACACAAAAGTATGTGAATTATTTCTGATTAACATTTTTGAATTGGCTGCGTGACTTTGTGCTTTTGTTGAATAAAGATGACAAAAGTCTGAACTAGTTGTTCAATATTTGATAAGCTTCTAGAAAAAGAGTCACCATTATAAATAAATATAAAACAAAACATTCAAAACTATTCTCTGTTTGATTTAAAGCATTATATACAAACCATGGAGGCAAATTTAACTGGGCCTTTTGTGCTCATACAGGCTTTTATCACTGTATTCACTGGTAGTAAAATTTACCATATAGCACGCAAACACAATCTGACTTGTCACCAGCATGTTTACTTCAGTTTTACCGCGGGAGTGGAAGACATCTTGACAATCATCAGATCACGCATTTATCAGAGGAAGCAAACATCAGTTACACATGTAAATTACCTGCAGTAATATAGGATATCTTATCATACAAATGTAACCCATTTTGTTTCCTGTCAGCTAATGCATGTAAACCATCAAGCAAATCCTTGCAAAAAAAAAAAAAAAAAAATTGGTGACATATGTGGAGGCAGCAACCAAATGATTATTTTAAGATGCACAGGGGAGCGAGCTGAAACAACTTTCTGACAGTTTCATCATGCATTACTACACAGCAGTTCCTCCCAAAATTGACATCGTTGGCTTTGATCAAAGCCCAAACAGGGCTGTGACAGTCTGAAAGAAGTGTTTCAAATGATTTCTGTGACAGAGAGCATAGTTTCGAAACACTGACAGTGCTTCAAAGGATATAATGTCTAAGAGAGTCTGTGTGTAGGTGCATGCATACAGTATGCGAGCGGGCCCTGGCGCATGCTCGCTGACTGTGGGTCGCTTACACCGACGCTTGTAATCCTAATGCCAGAGCGGAGAAAAAGACTCTTACGATGCATGACACTTATTTTTAGATGTTGTCATTGCATTTGTCCTGCATAATCTACCCTATCAAGTCACACGTTAAAATTAAATGACTTGCAGTGCTGATGTGTATATTTCATCATGCCTGTTGTTTAGTTTTTTTTTTTTTCACCCCCCTGTGATGAATTTGAGCTGTGCCCTTGTTGAGGCATTGTCTGCGGGTAGCACAGTGAGGCTGACTGATTGATGGCAGACAGTGGCTGTCACCCCTGGAGAGTAAGCATTTCTGTGTCGTCTCCCCACTGAAGGTCCTGTTGAGCTTGTTAAGGGAGAAAACACTTTTTGTTTATAGCCACTCTGACGGCAGCGGCTGACAGCTCCTGCTGAAGAGGAGAGAGAGACTCCCTCTGGCACACTCCTCCCTTTCTCTCCCTCTCCCTTTCCACCCTGTCTTTCTCACCTTCCTGTCCTGTCTCTCTCTATCCTCTCCTCTGTCTCTCACCCTCATCTGTCTCGCCGTGGTATCGTGAAATCTGGTGAAATGAGCGCAATGATTTAAAATGCAAATGTGCAGTCGTTGCACACACACAAAAAAAAGTCCGAGAAATCAGCTTCACCCATCTGGACAGCATTAGGTGAATGAAACAAAACCAGAAACAAGACTTTCCCTCATCTCTAACAAGCTTGCTTTAATTCCAAAGTCGTGGAAATCACAACTTTTCTAATATGAAGTCTCCCTTTCTAGGAAGTACTTTTCCCCCCACTTTAACAAAAAGGTTTCCCAAACCAAAATATTACCTGAATGCCTTTGTTGCTCAATAAAATTAGGCTGCTCTTTGTTTTCATGGATCCAAATTCAGGAATACTTGCTTACTTGCATTAAACAAATCTTAATAATGATGAAAATACCAAACTATAAAATGTATTAGTACATCTCTCAATACTTTCTGACTGCCATACCCATCCGGTGGCACCCAAGTCCACTGACTCCGGCTGAAGACTGAAGAATTATTTATTATAAAATGAGTCATAAATATGTAGTTTTGTTTCTTTTTATCAAAAAGTGCTTTGATAAAACAGCTTTGCACTGTTGTTCTCAGCAAACAGTACTCAAACAGACGAAAACAGTGTATTTGTTGGGGACTGTTTTTAGCCCGGAGGATGCTGTGTGTGTGTGTGTGTGTGTGTGTGGGACTGACTCAGAATAAACTACAATGTGAGTGTGTGTTCCTGGACATGAAGGAACATGTTGTCACCCAGTGCAACAGTGTGGCTCACTGATGGGTTTTTAACAGTTTTTTTTGGACAACAGTGCTCTCTGTGGCACAGAGCACACAGACAATACTTGGATCAAATCCTTTGTGGACAAAATGAAAATCAAAATATTAAACATCGCCTGTTTTAAATCATCTATTTAGAATGAAACTTGTTTTAATCATTACATTTGAAATTTTTAGTTGTTTTTTTATTTTTGTCTTTTTGATTTAATAATTGACCACTACTTTAAAAAAAAGTTTATTATAAGAAGTGCTATCAATAGGTTAGTTAATGTGTGTAAGTGTATTGGTAAAATGTAAACCAAAAAACAACATGTCAATTTTTCCATGTCACATTATGCAGTTCACGCTAACTACTGTCTACAGCACAGTCAGAGTATATGTCTGTTTCTCCAAATTATGTTGCATGGCCATCCTTTTTTTTTTTCTTTGTAAGTACCAAAACCGTATCTGGATGTCTTTGTGCTGGTAAACACAAGCACGTTTGTATGTGAGCATCTAAACACAGAGAGTCTTTTAACTGTTTTCCAAGTGAACAAACTCAGATCACCGGATCCAGAATCACAGTCAGATGAAATTATCCTGCAGCAGCTCAGCCACTGGTGAAAAATGGAAATATGTACTGAGGCAATAAGCTCTCTTCTGGGAAAGCTTAAAGGAGGGGAATAAACAACATCTAAAATTAACGAAGGTGAAAGTGCCCAAACACGTACTCTCCTCCATCTTCTGAAGAACCCCCACCCCCCCCACCCCCCCTCCTTCCTCTATCTATTTATGTAGTCACCTCGACTGGGAAGCACTTCAAGCGAGGCCTCTTTTCGCTCCCAGATGGGCTCACCAGAGAGGGCTGCGTGTGTGTCTTTATCTCTGTGAGTGTCTGTGTGTGTGTGTGTTCCTGAAGGGGGGATGTGGGAGTGCGCTGGAGGTTGGTGTGATCTGCGGCTGTGTGCCATTTGAAGTTGTAAAGCCAAGCGTCTAAACACGGCCCGACACTGAGTCATCTGCTTTTTGATCACGCTGCACCTGATGTGAATTTCATTTGTGCCACTCAAAGAGGCAAGAGGGAGCCGGCACGCCGCGACCCTCTCCGTCTCTCTGCGTCGCTCCCTCTCTCTCCTTCGCCCACACCAGACGCCTCCGTGCGTCCCCTCTTGGGCTCTCAGGAATGGGGGGGTTCGCCGTCCCAGAGAAGCGCGGGAGGTTGGGTTACGTGGGAGCTCCCTCTGAGCGGCGAGCAGGGGAAGGCTTCAGATTCCTGGTGTTGTACAAACACTGCCATTTAGTATAAAAGAAACATGAAAGGGACGTTTGATGTTTAAGGGGTCCATCTTGCTCTCGACAGGAACACGAGCACTGGCAACAAGCAGGGGAGCAAGGCTTTGAGCCCGGCATATGTGGTCAAAGTGGCATGAGGACTCCCTCAAAAGGGACCACTTGATTGGCTCATCTGTCAAGACTCTAATTTCTGTCAAAACGCTCTCCAGCGCAAGTTTTCTTTTGATACATTTCCACATCTCACAATATTGTTTGTCATTGTTTACCCCAGTGTAGCATCATGCAATATTTATCCCGATGGCAGTAGTCTACCCACATACAGCCGTCACTGTCATGCAGCAAGCTTTGCAGTTCACCAGTTTAACAGCTTTGGGAGTGTTCACACCCTGCCCTTACTTTGGCGCTCTAAAGGCATCTATCCAAAAACTACCAAAATTCTCACTGCGTAGGCGGCGCTGCCTGCTTTAGAGTTGGGTTGTAAAAGCAAGTTTTGGCGAACAGCAACAGGATATTGCTGGAGAGGTTGTGTAGGTGCTGCGTGTCCGCCGCTCGTCTGACAGGTAGAGAGAATCTCAGAGAAAGAGAGGCAAACAGGGATCTGAGCGCGCTCAGTTGGGATCTCGGACAGAACAGAGATGAGCGGGGAAAAATAAAGCATTTCCCCTCCTTCATTCCTTACTTATCAGATGTCACTACAAAGTGCAGATGAGGAAGTGGCAGGATGTATGCGTGGTTGTGTGTGTATGTATATGCGTGTGTGTGAGAGAGAGGGAGAGACAATGAGGGAGCAGGAGAATAGAGGTAGAGCCAGCATTGTAGCAGACATGATTACGTGCCTTGATCTTTCCTATGGCAAGAACAAGACCTCAATCTCTCACTATCTCCCCTTTAATCAAATCCCTACCTTTTTTGCCTCCCTGCCACAAAACTGTCACAGACTGAAAATAAGCCCTTTCCTTATCAAAGAGCCAAGGGTTCAATTGATTTCCAGGCTAGGAGATTTTTTATTCAGAAACTTTGAAGCACAAAAAAAAAAAAAAAAAAAAAAAAAAGATAGAGAAAACACCTGCATCCCCCCATCAGGCAAATTACTTCTGACTTTTAATTTATTTCGGCAGGAAATGGAAAGCTACATCCTAACCACAGTCAATAGGGGGACTGGGGAGGAGAGGTGTAATCAGGCGGCTCACCAACTCCAAGGCCTCCATCCTGTCACTTTTAATAGCCACTCAGACCACACAATCTGCTCAGCCTGATATGCTCACGCCATTCCCATAGCCGGAGCCGCAGCCATCTCCGCCTCCTCTTCGTCCTCCTCCTCCTCCTCCTTCCCCTCCTCCGTGTCCTTCCTAATAACAACTGAACATTTCCACACTTCCCTGGTGCCTCACATGAAACAAATCACAGCCAAAGTACTTTCTACCTTCCTTCCATTGCTGTGGATGGTGGATTTAAAATAGGGATGGGGGGGGAGGGGGGAGATTGGCATGTTTCATTTACATTCAGAGTGCCATTCCTGGCTTTGATACAAGGAGAGATTGGATTTAAAGTGGCCAACTTGGCTTCTCATCCAGTTTTCGGGGTTTGAGTCTGGTTGGCAGTGCAGTAGCGTAGTAGCTTTTAGCTTGTTTTTTACCCCTGCTAACGGCGCGGTTCTAAGGATAGAAATGCAGATCTGTTAATTAGTCCACCGCTTTGATGCAGACTGAACTATCTCAAGAAATACTGAATGCGTTGCCACTGAATCTTTTTCATTTATGGCGCTCATAAAAGACATCCCAATGACTTTGGTGATCGGCACACTTTGTGCAGCACCACCAGCAGGTTAAAATTTTCACTTATCCTGTGAAATATCTCAACAACCAGTAATTGGATTGGCACAAAACTAGACATTCATGGTCACTAGAGGATAAATAATTCAGACTTTGGTGACTTTTGCTTCACCATCTGTGGTTCAAGGTGAAATATCTTCACAACTATCACATAGATTACTTTGAAATTTTCCACAGATATTTGTGGTCCCTATAATCAAAACTAATGACATTGATGATGCTCTTGCACTTTTCATCTAATGCCATCATTTGTTAAAAAAATCTAATTTGTTCTAATACTTTGGATAATGACTAAATAGTCGGGGG
>JBBMOC010000001.1:10975253-11000517 GCA_037975185.1 Centropyge bicolor | reverse complement strand
GGGGGGGGGGGGGGGGGGGGAGCATAAAGTGATGCTGAGGCTCATATTCCCATGAGCCTCAGCATCACTTTATATTTAGAGCAAATTAGCAAATGTTTATATGGGTTTATATGGTAACACACTAAACAAATGTTTTGTATTGACATCATGAATGTGTTTGCACGCTGGTGTTAGCATTTAGCTCAAAGCATCCCTGTGTGTAAGTACATCCTCATCCTTCATCCTGCAGATTATTAGTCCTGTTCTGTAATTACTCATTTTGATCATGTATTTTTAACATCGCATTTCATGATAACTGCTACATACTGATCAACGTCTTATCCTGCCTTGCAACAGAATGTTGGAAAAAAAAATTCCTGCACTTAAATGGAATAGAATAAAAACCCTCTGATCTGTGACAGAGCACTCATTTGACAGAAAATTGGACCGGTGCTCATGCCATTTTGGGCCAGCAGGTGAATGAAGATTGGCTTGTCCTGAGTGTCCCTGGCTTACAGATCAAGTTTTATCTACAAGCCGTTTGCTCTTCCAGTGCCTAATGAAGCTCTCTGAAAGGAGATTAAATGGAGAGAGGGACAAAACAATAACCATTACCAGTCACCTTCATTTTGCTTCATCCGTTAACATATTGGGCAGCTGCTGCTATGCGGCAGCCACTGCTTGCACAGCCTCGCTCACATTAATGTAAAAAAAAGCAGGAGGTGAACATGTGCTTGTGATTGGAACTGTCATGGAAATAACACATGAAAGATACTCTGGAATAAACCTGTGCGTAGTCTGTGCCCTGCTCATATTATTTACTCAATAAAAGATGCAGAGAGAAACGCCCTAACTAAGACATGTTGTTAGTGAGACACACAGTTGCTGCAAATTCAAATGCACAGCAAACATGTTGCAAAAGGGTATAGGCAGATTTATTAGCTGTTTCTATGAGGGATGTCAGGGCATGATGCATCATCAATCATGGTGCCATACTGGGTAGAGCTCAGGGAAAAACATTGTACCTTTAGCATTTTAAACGGGTTTGACTTTGGCGCATGAGAAGGTATAGGTTCACGCAGAAAACATTCATGGCATCATGCGGTTCTATACTTTGCTTTTAGAGCGGCACATCATCTTGCTTTGCCCCTCACATCAGCGGAGGCTTTAACCTTGTGTGAAGACGGATTTACATCCAAGTGTCATCTCATTTCAATCAATTGGCTCTTTTTACAAAGAGATCTCGAACAGCTTTTAACTGGGTTCCAAATAGAGCACGCTGATACTGGATCCAGTTCGCTGGCAAAACCGGCTCTGAAACTTAAGATGTTAAGATCTCCATTGAAAATGTGTGAACTCATCAGTCTCTCAATGGTTTTCTTCCTCCCCTTTGAATGCGGCGGGTTAGGATCGATCATCCATTATTCTTGAATTTCATTATGTGGGAAGAGCAGTATCAGTAAACAACATAATACAAAGTTTAGTACAATAGGGGAATGTATGAAAATGGCACCTGGGTGCTCTTTTGCTGCTCGTATACATCTGATCACTTTGTGTTCATTATAGCTGCCACTTTATTTTAGAAACTGCCATTAGCGAGATAAATGCATCTCTACGAAGCCATCATGTAGATGCATACAAGAGAAAGAACAAAGACAGCAGCATGTATTATAAATAATACTTATATCTATACATATAGGGATATATTATTATTATAAGTTACAATACTCCAATTATATTTGCAAGGAAATTATTGAATTCTATTTTGCTTTAGAATATAACCAACTCATAATCAAATGTGTCTATGTTTTTCTTCTTTGTCATATATAATGTCCAAATATCTTTGTCATTGGCATAAGATGGTGTGGATCTTAACCTGGATCAGAACCTGTCCACAGTACCTGCCTATAAGCCTTTAGTACCAATAAATCATCCTGCCTGCCTGCCTGCCTGCTTTGTCTGCATTGGCGTTCAATCCTGCATTTTCCTGAGCCGTTACATGCACACTATGCTACTTTTCAACCACACTCCAGGCATGTTAAATACAAGCAACACACACATAAAGACTAAACCTTTTAGAGTATGTCCGGAATATGTTCAGATGTCTCAATGAAACAGCTGAAAAAGACAATGGATTGTATTCATTTAGCCATTACAAAAATTTATGGCATTAAAATATAATTTCAACAATAGGAAAAAGACAGCCTGTAAGACTATCTATGTACACTTTTTTTTCAAAACAGATAAGCAAGTCTATATAAGCATATGTTCAGAGTTACAGTATTGTCAGAGATCTGATTATCTACTTCTATGAGAATAAGTAAAAAAAAATGGCATACTGCACAAAAAAAAAAAAAAAAAAAAAAAAGATAAATCACATTCACAAATCAATGGAACAACCATCATGGGCAATTTGGGTTCAGTATATTGCCCAAGGACACTTCGACACATAGACCACAGGGGAGCAGAGATCGAACCATCAACCTTGCGATTGGTGGACAACCACTCTGCCTCCAGAGCTACAGCCGCTTATATAAGAAAGATCTAAGAAAAATAACAAAATCTGTGTTGAGACCATTGTGTAAGGTGTTATGGTTTTCAACCAGCTAACCCAGTACAATTCGAGATGATATGATGTATGTACTGCTGTATCTGACTTGTATTGAACTTGCTTTGAGAAAGACCAAGTGTGATCATCATCTTTTTAATATACATCATGAATATTGAGTGTGCCTCATATTTAATGTTATTTCATCAAATAACCTAAAATGAAATGCAGATTCTTTTTTTTTAAAAAAAAACACTTGCAGACACTGTTGTGCTCTTTAATAGGCACAAACATGAGTGAGATTTCATGCTAGCTTTGGATAATTGGGGTTCTCCCCCCTGATAAATAAGCGCCGCACATCTTACACAGCGCTGATTTATCATTCTCTCTTTTGTGTTATTTTCTGCTTGTTAGTGTTTGATGGATGAAGCTTTGCGATTTGTGTAAACATGATATTTTAAAGGGAAAATGTCTAATAATGACATTTAATGACTCCATACATTTGAAACGGCTCGCTCTCCCTCATTGGCGGCATCAGTGAGGAAAAATATGCCAGACAATGCAGAACACTTTTGCTCATATATTGGGTAAGTTATTAAACTGTTGTTGTGATTATCAAGAGGAGAAAGGTTTTTCAAAAATAGCCTCTTTTGATGTGGAGCTTTATTTTTAAGTATTATGCTACATTAGGATCTTTCATTTGCTGATGCATTTTCAAGTTGCTTTTGTTTATGGCTGTAATTTACTTGTAAATGTGGTTTGTGTTCATATCTTACAGTCTTATGTTAATGTATATTTCTTCTTCAAAGCTTCAACGATGGCTATCCTAACAGGCATATGTACCTGTAATTTAGGATTTCTGTTTTAGGCTTCGGACAATTTTGTCTAAATGAAAATAGTTCACAAGATAATAATTTTTTGTTTTCACTTCTATTTTCTATGTGTTAATCGTTCAACAGATAAACTATCCAAATACCATGTGCCCATATGTGAATCAACTTCATGTGAACGTCTTTATCACACAATACATAACAGGCTGTTGTTTTCAGATGCCTTACATTTCAAGTATTTCTCATGTCATACTGAGTGAATTTACCCAGGTGATCCATGTTTCATATGTTACAAATGTGATTTTCAAATATTTCAGATAGTTCACGTAATTTTAACTCGTAACGTGTGGCTGTAAGTGAAATGATCTCATGTGAAATGTCTGTCATGTTTAGCTTGTGATGTCAAGATATCAGGATATCATTACATGTCAAATGTCCAAAAAGTACAAAGTGCAAATATGTAATATTCCTCATTTCTGTAACACAGACAGTAAGATCGTATTGTATGTTGTTTTCAGCTCACACTTCACACATATTTCACATGGGAATGAATTTATCATGTTACAGATGACCGCATGTGAAAACCACACATGCTTGTTTATATTTAGCTCTCGTTTTTTTTTATTAAAACCCCCACTGAAATAAATGTTTTTCCATTTAGAGAACATCCTGTTTTCAGTCCTCCAACATTCAACGAAAAAAACCACAAGCCTTCCAATGTCTTGCGTTCGCATGATGCACTCCAGTACATATTAAACACATTAAAACACTGACACCAACGCGGTGCCATGTTTTTGTGCATTAATAATAGCATCATCTACAGCAGCACACTACAGGGGAGAGATGACAGAGCTGTCTTGTTTTGTATAGAACCAAGGTTTTACCCCCTGCTGAGGTGCCCTATCATCTCTATGTTATCTATTTATTTTATCTTTCTCTCTCTGTCAGCTTCCTGACTCTTGTTCTCTCTCTCTCTCTCTGACTCTGTCTCTCTCTCTCTCCCCACATGTGTGGTTGGGTGTGATGTTTCTTTTTTTTCTCTCTCTCTCTGTCAGAAGTGGTCTCTAGAGTTCAGAGATGGAGGATGTATCAGGGGTTCGCGTCTCATTACTGACGGCGGATGAAAGTGAAAACACCCAGATCAAAACATCTGTTAATTGCATAAAAGGGAGACAAACAATGGTATTTATTAGAGGAAGTAGCAGGTAGCGGTGCCCTTTGTATTTACACCCCCACCCCTGCTGTCAACAGCAAACAAGTCAATGCTGCGCTTCTTTATTCTCTCTTTTGTTTACTTGTCTGTCTGTTTCTTTCTTTCTTGAGAATGTAGCTTGAGTGTATTTCCCTGCAGCCTCTTCAAGGGAAATAGGAGTTTGCTTGTTGCAGATGTACTGAGGTTTGTGTTTGTGTAGAAAACAAAACAAAACACTGAAATAATACTTTATTATAAATTGCTGTTTCGAAGCACTAAAATGAAATTTATTGTCATTTTTTTGAGTCAACATCTTCCAAACAGAAATGTTAAATCAATGGCTTCAAATAAGTGTTGCCCATTAATTGATGAACTTTTTCGTGTGTTTATGTAAAATGTATTGTTTTTGTGTTTAACCTTTTTTGGTGTTTGTTATTCTGAGCAACATAATCCTCTGGAGTCTTTGAAGCATAAAAACAGAACACAAATATTTAAGTATTAATTTACTAAGCATAATTTTATTGCTTGGTTAATCATGTCTGCTCCTGCACAAATACTATTTCCTCATCATCCATTATTATCTACTAACATAATTGACATTTTATAGCTGCATGAACTAAATATCCAGCACTAAGTGACTGTGAGTGCTCTCAAGGCTTTCCTTTTTTTCCCCCCTTTCTCCTCAGTTTTAAATGCATGACTACTACAAAACTCTCTGATTTAAACTTCATTTCATGGCCACAGTATTCAACAAGCCATAACTTCTTTTTTTCTCTAATTAAAGTGGGAGATAAACCATTTCATCTCTACCGGTTTGTTCCATAAAAGGTGAAAATCCACAAGTCGTTGCTTGGGCTGGCAGTTGTCTGCAACTGTGTCAAATATGGTGATATATATGTGTGTCATGCTTAAATATGATGCTGTCAGAAGTGGACTATACTGCAAAGGTCAAAGGTCAGTGAGTAGCAGTAGCAGTATCTCTAAGTAGTGCAGAGACACTTTTTCCCCCAAAAAAATCAAGAGGCACACAAATTTAAAAGCAGTAACTATTGCATGCACATGAAGACAGGAGAATAGATAAGCAGGTCCAATAATGTACAGTGAAAACGAAGGACTTTTATGTGCTTTTGTTGCAACTTGTGAGGAAACCAAGAAAAAGCCCTCAACTCAGTAGGAATGGTTTTAATAACTACAAAAGAAAAACTTTCAGCCCCCTTGAGATGGCAAGAGACATCTGCTGAACACATCGCAAACATGGACACCTGGCGCAATCTATCACAAAAACTAAGCAAACACAGCTATAGATCAGGTGAACCAAGATCTAATTGCTTTTAAGAGTTTAAGTATGAAGGAAGAGAGCAACCCGGTCAACTTCAGAAAAGCCTTTTATGGAGAGCATTTCCTGCCTCTTACACATACAGCCCTTGTCACATTAGTGGAGAGAATTTCAAGACATTGAAACCTGCTATGAGCTATATGGTTTTCTCTACTCCATTGAGATAATGAGGAAACTCATTTCAGCTGCTTGTATATGTGATCTCGTTCCCTTGGTCACTACCCAAAGCTCATGACCAAACGTTAGGGGTTAGAATGTAGATAGACTGGTAAATCGAAAGATTTATCTCTTGGCTCACTTCCCTCTTCACCACAACGGTTCAGTACAATGCCCTCATTATTGCTACTGTCACACAAATCTGCCAGTCCATGTCACACTCGATTGTACAGTAACTCATGAACTCGTGAACATGATTCTGAGACACTTAAACTTCTTTGCTTGGGGCAGCAACTCACTCCCAACCTGGAGGTAGCAAACCACTGTTTTCTGGCAGAGAACCATTGCTCCATGTTCTCAGTAGTACCCTCCAAAGGTTCCCCCAAGGGGCAAGGTCATAAGCCCACAAACTACATGTGAACTGGATGGTCAACTCAACTACAGAAAAGGAGAGTCCGTTCCTTCTCTAGGCGTTTAATTTCATAACTTGCACTATGCATAGAGCTAAGCAGCTCCAACTCCAGTTCCTTCACTCTCACAGAGGTCACATTTTACATCCCTAGGACAAGTCTGTGGGTAGTGAACTCACAGGACAGCGGCTCCATGCGGTTCATTTGGGCTGGGCCTGGCCGAGCCCCATGGTTCAAGGCCCGGCTACCAGACGCTCACTAGCGAGGTTCCCTCTCAGCTCTGGCTCCAAAATGTGGCCCCATTTTCATTTACAGGGCGAGGTCCTGCAGCTCCTTCTTTTCCGATTCATATCGGGTCTGTGAATCACTCTTAATCTGGTCCCACCCCGGGGACCAATTTGCCTTGGGAGACCTTACCAGGGGATATTACCTCTGACAACACAGCTCCCAGGATCACAGGGACACACAAACCCCTCCACCATGTTAAGGTGACGATTCTTTTAGGGGGAACCAATTTGCCGTGACATCTATTCAAATTTGAGCAGACGTCTTCTCACCCTCCCTGTGAGAGGTGAGAGAAGTTTCTCATCACTAGAACTCATTAAAACATATCTCAGGACAACTATATAACAGGACAGGCTGTCTGCACTTGCTGTTCTCTTCATCGAGCATGAAGTCAAGAACTCACTGGATATGGAATTAGTGCCAAGATTTGCTGAGGCCAAGATTCACAAGGTCAGATTTTAATATGGCCATCCGAACGGTGCCTCCCAGCCATACAAAATATAGCGTCACGGCATATGACGCAGCTTCTGAGAATCAATGAATGAGATCCATCTTTGTTCTAATTAGTCTAGACGCAACAATACAGCAAGGTGACCAACAGAAAGTTTTAAGAATAATTAATCTCTCTCTCTTCACAGGCACCTTTCTTTCATCTTTTAGAACTTCTTAATTAAACTGCTACTTAAAAAAGACGACATAGATCGTTCTGTCATTTCTAACTATAGATAAATCTCCAACCTGTCTTTTTTGAAAGAGAAAGGTGTTTAGACGGCTGAATGATTTCCTATGCCACAACACTGTGTTCGAAAAATGCCAGTCTGGTTTCAGGACCCAACACAGTACAGAAACAGCTTTCATCAAAGTTCAGGTCTTACTTAACTTAGATTAACCAACAATTCTATGTGATCATGGAGGACCACTCCTCCAGTAAAACAGACATGACATGTGGTGTCCTGCAGGGTTCTATCTTAGGCCCAGTTCTTTTCAGTTTGTGTACATTACCACTTGGCAACATTATTAGAAATGAGTGCAATTCTGCATATCTATGTGAGCTCAAATGATTACAGTTGTATCAGCGACTTCATTACATGCATTACTGACATACGTCTGTGGATGTCTCAGGACTTCTTACAGCTAAATCCAGGCAAAACTTAGATCCTAGTTAAACTATGAGTGGCCATCTAAAATGATTTGCTGTAAACACCATGGAACAGGTCAAAAACCTTGGTGTTATCATTGATTCTGACCTAAATTTTTAATGTTACATTAGAGACGTGACTCAAGTTTCCTTCCACAGTTTAAGGTATAATGCCAGAGTTGGGCTTTCCCAGGCAGACACAGAAGAGTTAATACATGCTTTTATCTCCAGCAGGCTGGACTACTGTCATGCTCTTCTGTCTGGTGTATCTAGGAAAGCTATTAGTGAGGTACAGCTCGTACAGAAAACAGCAGCACGTCTTCCGACAGAGATTCCACATTACTCCAATCTCAAAATCTTTACATTGGTTGCCTGTCTGTCACAGAATTAATTTCTTTTTTTCCCTTGAATGAATGGTTTGCCTTGTCTTATTTGTTTAACATGATTAAGATATATGTGCAAGGTGTCTCTTAGATCCTCTGACTCAAACATCTTGATTGTGCCTGATGACAGAACTAAAAGACAGCCTACCTGAAGGCCTTAGGGGCTGTTGACACCTGACACAAAATCTTGCCATCTCATCTTCTAGGTTTTCACTTGAATGTTTTTACCTGATGGTTGTGTTATCTTGTCTTAGCCTGCTGTTTCAATTTGTATTGTTTTGTCATAAATGTTATGACTATCTGCCTTGAGATGTTATGTACTTTGTGTATGTATGGATTGTGCATACATATGTAATATAGGTTATCATTATTATTATAATTAGTAGTAGTAGTAGTAGTACAGGCACCAAGTCCTGATGCCTGATGATGATATGCAGTAAAATGTGTTCATGCATAACTATACCTCCCTCATTTTTCTGCCTTGGAACATTTCAGCTTTGTAACACACACACACACACACACACACACACACACACACACACACACATACACAAGCTTACACACAAACATGCACACATGCTTGTACATATCCATACTTGCCAATACACACTCCTACACAAGCACAGTTGTGTTTATTTACCAACTTGCACAAATGCACGTGTGCGCCACGTGCTAATACTATGTGCCAGCATGGTAATATATTTGACACACACACACACACACACACACACACACACACACACACACACACAAACACACACACATCCTCAGCTGTTTTCAACAGCACTGTTTTTTGTTGTTTTTTTTTCCTAGTGAAACCATGGGTGTCAGCAAATGACACGGTCATATCTTGTGTTTTTTTTTTCCCAGTTTTGATTGCAGGGGGTAAAATCACTTCCATTACAACAAGACACATGTGACCTCTGTTTAAAGGAACATTAATTGAATCTTCACTCACGCTATAATGTTCAGCACACGAGTCGCCACATTGCAAATTGCGGTGTTTTACTCGATTGCTTAATTTATTTTCTGGGGTTGACCACTTTTTATCCTCCTAAGTCTTGTACTTTTCTTACTGATTTTCTACATTTCAAAGTCATTTTCCATCAACACAGAAGCTGTGGTAGGTGTTGCATGGCACAAAAAATCATGACACTACAGATGAATAGGGTAACCATTTTAATCAATAGATAGCACCACTTGATTATTATGCAGTGAATGAATTTTGGAAATCTCATTTTATCACTCCCAAAATCAGAATATACTTTCAACAGCCATATAAAATCTATGTTTCTAGTTTTTTATGAAACAATATAAGTCAGGCTGTGAATGAGCAAACACCTCTGACAAAATCTTCTGAAAATAAACAGGAATAAAACTAGAAAGTCTGGTCTATATACCAATAAAATCAAAGTACAGCTGAGGCTGATGGGAACGCCATTAGTTTTTAAAATGTTTGGTCACAAATCCAAGTATTGGACAAATTAAAAATTTTAACATGATGATGTCACTAGATGAAATTTGTCAGGCTAGAGAAAAAAGTCTTTGGTCATCCTCTGGTGACCATGAATGTCTGCATGGCAATCCATTTACTAGCTGTTGAGACATTTCAGTCTGGAACACGGTGATAGAGCAAATGACCGACTGACATTGCCATGCTGCTAGTCTGGCTATAAACTGGAGAAGTGGGCAGATATTTGTAGGCCTGGAACCAAGCTCATTCAAACCCAACATGTCTTGGGCAAGTGACATCTCTGTCTCTTTTGCAATAATTGTATAGTGACAGAACGAGTCTAAAATGGTGAAAAAATAAGAAAAGTGATTGTGGAGGACTGAGAAACAAATGTGACATTTACCATTGATTATACGTCTCTGCAAGCCTGCCTAAGATAAACAGGTATAGAAAATGCATAGAAGGATTTAGAACAATCTTTTTTCAGTCATCTAGCCACATGTTTCCCTATTATTCTGGATTGACGTGCACCAGGAGAAATAATGTGGAAATCTGTGTAGATGTCAGCAAATGCTGCTTTTCTGGCATATTTTCATCTTCCATGCTCTTTCCCTATTTATTCTTATTTACTTATTCCTTCTCTAAATAACATCCATCTGTTGATGCTGCAGGAGCCTTTATCACATGACAACTACTGTACATCTGGTACTAAAACTTGACTTCAGCCCAGCATTATCCATATCAACCGAGAAGAAAATTCTCCTTAAATGTCATCCCTGCTCTCATTGTAATATTTTACGCTCTGAGCTTTGCAGGTGTGAATCCTCTCTGCCAGGCTGAACAGGAGGAATATGCTTAGTGGTATTTAAAGCGGAGGTGCTCGTGTCATTTAGAAACCACACAGCTCTGACTTAGCCAGCCCTCAGAGAGTCACGGTACAGGTGGATCATCTCTGTTCTCTCCTTTCTCCACCGAGGCCCTGGCTGTCTGCTCCATGACTCGCTTTCTCTGTCAAGCCGAACAGAGTAATCCCTGCAGTAAAAGGCTTGCACTAAAGGTTCACGCTTTCTCCTCTCTCTTGAAACCTGCAATACACCCCTGTTGTGTTTCTCAAGTTCATTTTGTGGCTGTGAAAAGGGACTCAGGTGCATTCCGTTTTCATCAGCGGCTGTAACCAATGGAAGCAAAAGGCAAAGGCAAAATAAAAAAAACACGTGAATGGAAAAATGTAAGCAAAATGGATATGTGCTGTACATATCGATGTGTATTGTTGGCAAACGAGAGGAGCAGATTGGTCCTTTCTTTGGCAATAAAGATAATACTTTAAAAAGGCCCATCTGCCTTATTGAATTTCAACAGCCCCAACACACACAACCACACACACACATACACATAGCCTCGCTCCCTATTAAATACACTCACGTCATGCACAACACACACATATGTTGAAGGGCTACTTCCCAGCTGTGTCTTCTATTCATAAATGTCATTGACACTGTGCTCAGTATGATAAATCTCAAATTTGTCCATCATTTGCATAATAAATGATAAACACGCAGGATCAGAGGTTAACAAACGTGACTTGATTTCTTCAGCGCAAAGAGGGTATGCTGGCTGAGCGATGAGGTAAAAATATTTGTTTAATACAGTGTAAGTGAGGCATTGCCATCTGACAGTCAGGTATGAACAAAATAATCTTCACTAGAAATCTGCGAAATACAGCATGTGTGAGTGTAAGTGAGTCGAATATCAGGTGCAGTCTCTTGGTAACACACAGACAGCACAAGCAGCACAGGCTTTTCAAGTCAGGAGTCGGTAACATGCATTTGGTGGAAGGCAGGATCAAAATCAACGTGTAGTCAGAAAAAAAACATGCACCACACACATCAAATACACACTTTCGGGCCAGAGTGTTTGGAGCTTCTCGTGTCTTTAGAGCTTCTTGTGTGGAGACTCACATCACAGCAAGACCACAAGGCCCCATGGGTGCCCAGATTTTTTTTTAAACAATATATATCAAACTGTGTATCTTTGTAATATACTTGTAATTTGAGAGTATAATAATGATAATAATAATAATAATTATTATTATTATTATTATTATTATTAATAATAATAATAATAATAACGTTCTCCTGAAAAAAATGTAAAAATTCAATGGTAAAAATTTGTTGCTTTTGAGAGCAATGGCATAATAGTAAAAAGTCTTATTTCACTTTAGACTGACCAGATATTGTTTGTTAGCAAGGAAAGACACTCTCAAGTTGCATCACATTATATTATACTGTAGTAAGTTACAACCAGGTTTCAAACAGACATTTTCTCTCGCTTTTGGAGATGAATCCATGAATTCATTCGGATTTTCATATAATGGATTCTTGTTGAGGGACTATAGGTTAAATTTGATACTCAGGTGAAAGGAACAGAACATTTTGGGGAATTATTATTGTTATATTATTATATTATATATTTGCTTTCTTAGACGACCCTCATGTCTGTATGGTGGATATTAAGTGTCTGCAGGTGATAAGAGCAACTTTAAATTCTAATCAAGTCAACATGTCTCATTTGTTTAATCTGTGCTCAGACAGACAGACTGACATTGCTTTGCATGGGCAGCTAAAGTGACAAGTTGTGCTTCAGCTGGAGGATACGTGCTGTAACTTTTCTTGGCCGGGTGCTGTGACTCCCTGGAGTCTCTGCTGGTCACTGGCAGAAAGAAAATGAACCAGCAAAATGTCACACTATTCCATTAAGCATCAAAGTTCTACACTGGCAACCCTACAGGCTCCTGCTGGTGGCCAATATGTAGAAAGCACAATCACTTTATCTATATTTGGAAAAAAAACAACAAAATTATGCTGATCAGCTAGAGACATCCATAAGCTATGATCCAGTCGCAGCTGAGTGAAAGAGTCAGACAGGAGCCTTTAGACATCCAATATCAAAGAGCTACAAGTGGCTTTTTAGCATTACACTAAGCACTAGTAGTTGACTTTATCATCTTTTCAATTTAATATGAAGGCCTATATACGGATATCTTTACAAATTAATCTATATATCAACTGCGACATCTGCTTCTGTTACTCCAGGATGTGTAGAGTCTATGCATTAAGAATGTCATTGGCTGGTTCTGATAAAGGGATGAAAGAGCGAGCTCTGGGCTGTAGGTATCATTTTATTTTTTCAAACTTACAATTCACTGGTGAATAGAGAGTGATGAGATGAGCCAAACAGAAGGACCTTGGTTGAAACCATTTCCTGAGTGTATGAATCTGTTTCCTTCCCCTTGAACCATTACATCTCATTTCTGCTGCCCATTTCAAGGTCCCTGACCGCTGAGTGATGTCATCTCTGGCTCTGCTGAAACGGACAGCCCGGAGTCAGCCAAGCACGCCGCCACATCTGCTTTAATCCAGCCCGCAAATCCAGCCCGCCACAATTATTCATAATGTTTTTGCTTATTTCCCTAATGAAGGGGTTAATTATGCTAATGAGACGCCCCAGCGGTCTTGTCTTGAGTGTTGGGGACACAGCTGTAGGTCTGTGAGGTAAATCATGCGCTAAATGTGTCACCTAGAATTAGACCCATTTGGCCTGGGCTGACGGTGGGCTGTTTGCAGTGCGACAGGCCCAGGCAGAGGCTCGGCCGCGGCCAAGAGGACGGGAGGGGGGTGGGCGGATATCAGTCATTACCCACTGGCCCAGACAAGATGCAGCAAGTCAAGCAGAGCTCCCACTGTGTCTTGAAGATCAGTTGGACAATAAAATTTTATGCACCCATGAACAATGGGAGTGTATTTCATTTTAAGTGTAGCATCAGAGGTGTATCATGTTCATTTTTTTCTCTTTTTACGGGGTGTGTTTGTACCTGTCAGAGGCACACAAAGCATCACAGGGATAAAACTGCCAGACTCAAAAAAAAGTCAATATTTTGATCATCCATTTTTCAGTTAATTTAACTTGAACTGGGAATTTATGGCATCGGCACAGAAACAAAGATTTTTGCAGCACAGTTGATTTGCTTTAAAGAAAATTTAGGGAAATGTGCCTATTTGGTTTCTTGCCAAGATTTTGAAATTAATGATTTATATCACTCAAATATCTGTAAGATAAGTATGAAGGTAGCACCAGCAACTGGCTGACTTTGCTTAGCATAAGGACTGGAAACAGAGGGAATCAGTTAGCATGGCTCTATACAAGCAACAAAATCTGCACACTAGCATTTGTAAAGCTCATGAATAAACACATTATATCTTATTTATTTAAACTGCACCTAAATAAATAAAATAAATAAATAAATATATGATTTCATGTCTGGGATCTGTTAAAAATCATATGGAACCTTAGATTGAGTCAAATAGCAAAGTGACACAAATTGGTATTAAGCACTATATAGCATGAAATTGAGACACTGCACACTTTGTCCAACACAATTACATTTAGATTCATTCAAATTAAAGGCATAGTTAAAGTTGTTAAAAAAAAAAAAAAAAAAAAACTAGGTCAGTGATTGCATTTTTCAATAATTCATCTCATGTCTATGCTGTATAGCGAGAATCATCATCATCAAGTTAATCAAGTTGGCTGCTGTTTATCTGACAAAAAGGAAGGTTACAAACATGTAAACAAAACTGTGCAAACTGCTTATATGTGGCTGTGGTGTCTGCCAGACAGCCAATCAGAAATGACCTAATTGTGACACTCTGTAACACACACTGGTTGTCAAGTTGACTACACACAGCAGAGATTGATGAGAGAGGGAAAATGACTAAACCCGAGTGAGAGAGGTTACTGTTGTGCGCTTATGTGAACAACACAAACACATAAAATTAAATGCTTTGAGGAAGGGAAAAAAGGTTAAACAAATGATATTATTCCTGAGTGATAATTTCTTTATACAATATAATTATATGCTTGCATAAAAGTCTGTTTCTGGACTCAAAATGTCCCACCACAGGCTCAGGATTGAGGCACAAATATAATTCCACTGCTTTGACATTTGTTTGCACTGTAACTGTATATGTGAAATTTAGTGTCAGGAAACACAGAGAAAAAAAAAATACAGTGACAACAACAACAAGACATCACTAAGTCACTGTAAGGCTTTAATTACGTGCATCTAATTTGCATGTATAATGGCCCCTGGTTTAACATTTTATTTTTACTTTCCAGCTGCGTAGACTGGCAGTAAGAATACAGAAGAAATAAATACAGGGAGTGAATGTTGTGATTTAACATCTAGTAAGCTTTGGGCAATGTCTTCCCTGTTTTCATTTGATTTTAATCAGCCTGGGATTTTCCTATGTTTGAGTGTTGGCAGGGAATAACAGTGTTAAATGCTCTGTTCCTCGTTGTGTTGCAAGCTGGTTATCGCATATTTACACAGATCAAAAGTAGGCTATACCTGGAAGCATCCACTGATTAATATGTCATCAACTTGTATCTTGCATGCACATAAATCTCTTGAAAATTTACATACATCAACTGTGATATAGAATGAGAACAACAACAAAAATATGAGGCCTTCACTCGGGTGAGTTTGGCTCCAAAACTGCAAAGAATTTTCACTTAATCTCTGGCACTTTCTATCCTTTGCAAATATGAAAGGATTTTTTTTTCCCCGTCGTCCAAAATGTTATGAAATAGCTGAATTATGTTTGTGACTAATTAAAGGAAATTGAATTGAATGAAGTTATTTCTCCAAGGATATAGCTTAAGCATTTGTCTGATGACAAACACCAGAGAAATCCTCTGACACTCTGAAGGATCACAGAGGGAGGAATTAATTCACTGCTTTCGAAAAATCAAAGCACTAAATAGCTGCATGCTATTGTCATAAAAGTATTAAGGGTTTATTACGTTTACATTTTTTGTTCACAGTTCCCCATTCACTGAGAAAAATAATTTAGAGAAATAAGAAAAGCAGAGCAAAACAAGTCCCTGCAGGAAAGACACAAAGAAAGTAAGCACTGTTGCTTTTATCTCTTTTTCTATAATGTCATCTTGATGTAATTTCATTTTTTGACATTGTCAAGGTTTGCAGAGTCTAGTTTTAGCCGAGAAAAGTAGTTCATGATCAGGTCATTAGCGACAATAATAAGGCATAATTTTGCAATGTGCTTTTTTAATATTTTTGCATTTTTAGAGTTAAAATTACACTGCAAATTAATAAAAAAAAAGAAGAAACAAAAAAAATGTTTAGCACTGCGTCAGATAGTTCAACACAGTTTTCCAGTCTGTGTAGAATTATGTTGTTGTCGACTGTGTTCAATGCACCACTCACATCTAATAACACCAATAATACCAGTTATCATTCCATCCATCCATTGTGTATAGCTGGATTGTGTCTCAGTCATATGACACTACAATCATTTTTCTTTTATTTCTGCAGTATGCATCTATTTTGTTTTTCCTGCCTAATCTCTACTTTTAAAACTCCGGACATGAACTATGGAGTTGTTCTAATACCACTATATCACAGTGTGGGGCATTGTTCATGGATGGGGTTGAAGAATGATGTAGTCTATAAGAATTATCACAATTTCTAATCAGATATATATTGCCTAACATCACAAATCTCTTCAAGGTGCCAGCCTGCTCATCAGTGTCTTTGCATGCAGAGGTTGGAACCACTAACCCACCTCAGCTGTTTTGTTATTGCAACAGTCTTTGTTACTAGAGAAGGTATTTATTCATTCTATTTTCTTAGTCTATTTTTGATTTTAGATTTACCATAGTGTATTTTTTAATGAAATTGTGTTGTCTGCTGAATACATATTTTTTAAAAATCATATTCAAGTCAACTAAAAATTAGTGGTTGGAAGGTTATATTTCAAGGACCTGCCATACACTGTAGGCTTGTAGGGAAGCCTCCCAGCATGTACCAGGGCAACAGACTAATGGCCATAAGTATAATTGTATGTGTGTCCCTACTTTGTTAGTGGTTGTTACGCAAAGCTCGTCAAGAGTAAGGGTGCAACATAAAATACCCGGATATAAAGGGTAAATAAGTTATTTGTTAACAAAAGTAAGATTTGATATACAACAAAAGGTGAGGCATCCAAGGGCCTAATTGAGTGCTGTGCTCCAAACAAAAAGAAAACGAGAACTAAAGGAGACTCTAAACTAGAGCTGTAGCAGTGCAAAACGGAAAATGTTCATAAAATACTAAGACCGCTGTACTCAAACAAAATAGACATACAAAAATCAACAGCACTCAAAGCTACTGGGTCTAACACAGAAAACTAAGTGTGTGCAAATGTTCCTAAGAAAAACAAAATGGAGTCCTAAATCGCTAATCTAATGCCTGATGAGGTAACAAGGTTTTCTAGATCACAAAAACACAAGGACATACGAGCAGGGACTGGTTACAGCTTGCTGGGGTTCCGCTGGTCTGCCAGCTTCTTGTAGCCACCAGTGGGATCCCCTGATTGGTCAGTCGCCCGGCACACCTCCTGCACTCAATCAGCACAGGTGAACGGCATCTTCGTTAGGGCACACGTACGCACACACACTCACACACACATAAGAGCGAGGATAAGGCTGGAATAACAGTGGTGTTTACACTGTGTTCTACATGTTCCCACAATTCCAGTATTATTATTAAAAATGAATATGTTTGGATCGTGACTGACGTGTGTATGATTGGTGAAGTAAATAACCCAGGAATTCTTGTCTGGGATGTGAAAGTGTTTATCAGCTTGATAAACACAGTAATGTTGATTTATATTGACAGAAAAAAAAAAATCATTCCCTAAACTTCAAAATGAGTCAAGGTTAACATTTGGTGCTTGTATTTGTGAATCTACCTCTTGTATCTTGCGGTACATCCACCACAGACCATGAGGTGAGAGATGTCTTTCAACCAAAACTCAAACATGTACTAGTTTTATTTAAGTGAAAACATGAAAGAAAAGCTGAAGGTAAAACTGAAGTTGCAAGGTCCTCCCATGACAACAGCAGTGATAAATATTTAATACTGTCAATCAATAGCAAGCATTTCATCCATAATAACATATTGTACTCCCTGAGTTTAGCTCTGCTTTTTTTTTTTGTTTCAAAAGCACTTAAAATCCTGCTACAGGGCCCAATAACCTTGTTTCTGCTGTTACCTCAAGGAGTTTCTGTAAAGTAGCAAAAAGCTCTGCCACCTTCATGCGAGAGTTTGTGTCCGGGCCATAAAAGCTGAGACAACCTGGGTTTAAATTAAGATAAAGTGTCGCGACTGAGCCTGGTGTTCTAGTTATAACTTGCGAGGAGGTCAGAGGTCACACCTGGGCCATTCTTTCTGTGCTCTGCCTCTGTGTCACTTCCTCCGCTGAGGTCAGTCCCACAAGGGCTCAGTGTCGACACCAGACCTGTGTTTGCCTCAGACGGTCACCCTGATCAGGGAATATTGCTGTCGCTTTTAAACATTTGATTCTTTTTCTCAGCTGCAAAAATAAAATGATAGTCAAGATGTTGTGTCATGTAGCTGTAGCTAAATTCTTGAGGTGGTTAAACCATTGAAATGCTTTGTCAAACAGCTCTGATCGGCCGTGTTATTTAATAAAATGTAGGATGTGACAGTTTTTATGGTTTGCTCATCAAACGCAGTCCGCCTGCTCAGTATTCAGATGATGTTTCCAAATGACACGCGCTGACACACTTTTCAAGCTATCAGGACTTGTCATTCTTCTTCCTGTTCTTTTACAAAGAAAAATAGAATGTGTCTGAGAAGAAATTGGATGAAAGAATCGAGGGGTGGGAAAAAAAAAAAAGTGGGAATAAAAATAGCTAAACAGACTCGGAAGCAGTTACAGCAATAAGTCAGAGGCACAGAGAAAAGAGGCGGGGACATCCAGCCTTCAAAATTAGCTCTTCCTTCTGAACCAAAGCTGTATTTTAGATAAACTGCTTCCAGACTATTTAGAGGGTAAAACAAGAATAAAAAAATGTGCAATAAATATCAGTACTTTTATGAATAAAAGATGATTATGCCTTTGTAAAAAAAATAACTGACAGGAATAAAAAGATGCAAAAACACCCATCGGTGTTTGGAATATTTTCACAGATGAAACCTGGACAAGCTGATAAACCAGTGGGAGACCTTGTTAGAGCACCGTCAAGTATCTTGTATCTTTACTGTCATTTATAGAGCATTGTTTCATAAAATGGTATGAATCCATCTCTGCCGGACTTCCTGTGTCGGGCACAGACTACAAAAAAATGCATGCATTATCTCTGAAGGGAATGGATGAGGCTTTCTCAAGTGAGTCGCTGTTGAAAAGAAGAGCACGATGCATGTCCTTCTTTGTCAATGGTCCCTGCAGCAACACTCCATGACCGCACTCTTTCTCTGCTCCGGCAAGCCCCCCGCTGAGAGGGAGCTGTTGCATATGCATAGGAGTCAATATGTTCAAACCTACCCCCTCGGCGGGTCATCCAGAGTCTAATCTGCAAAAGGATGTTATGGCAGGCAAGGGGAATCCAATTGTATATTACAAAGTCACAGATGATTGACCGAGCGCCAGCCAGACACTGAGGCCAGAGAAAAGAGGATCGCTTCTCTTAGTGGCTTCCATCATTCTGTCCACGCTGGCCATTGGAGCGGAAGATGTCTTCTCACAGAGCGCCATGTCGATGGCGTTCTACTTAGAGCAGGTGGGAGATATTCATGGCCTCACGTCAGACAAACACAGAGATTGCTTTGCAGGGCGGAAAAGGTCGGCCGGTGAGAGACATTAAACCAGTGTAGCAAAGTCAACTATCAATAGTTTACTCTCAGTTATGGGCATCTCTGGCTGGAGATAGCTCCTGTATCAACATGAGTCAAAAGCGGATGGAGGGTTGCCGAGAGATGAGACAGATGGACACAACATGTTGAAAAAATCTTAGCATGTATCTCATTTGTAACTGTAACATTCTGTTGTTCTAGTTATTAATAATTTAGCCACTACTACAATTATATTTAAGTGATATTAAAACAAATTATCATGGCTTGGTAGGAATTTGTTAAATTGCTAATTGATTAGGAAAAGTACATTTGTTTTTCATGGTAACAAGAGATGCAAACCATGGTCCCTAGTTTGTATTCCAAACCATCCACCTCAGCCTCATCCCCAAGACTTTTGGTACCACTAAATAATAATGTATCCTTTATAACCACTGGGGTTCCCCACTCTAAACCATTTAAAGTAAAAGCACGGTCTACTTGCAACCCCTCGTCACAGGTTGCATGTGTTTACAGTATGAGCTGCGAGCACTTCAACAAAAGAGCGATGCTCGTTTCTCGGATTGTTTTATTTGAATAGCTTTAGCCTAAAGAAATATAATCATCCAGTGCTTCACAACAAAAATGCAAAGCCTCCTCTGCACACCTGAAAATGAGCTGGGCACAGGTGTCTCACTTCCCATTATGCCAGAGGTTGTTACCATTTTCTCATCTAGTTAATCATCTCATTCCCTTGTAAATGTATCTTGTGACCCCTGCGGAGGTCTCAACCCCCAGGTTAGGAATCATTAAGCCATCAGCAAAAAGTTAGAAAGTCATCTACTATTAAAAGTGATAATAAAGTCATTAATAAAGTGTAAATAAAGTTTCAATATTAAGCCAGTTTCCCACTGGCTTTGGCCTGTGACCTTTTAAAACAAAGCCCTGTCTAATCACCTCCCCTCTGTCTTCAGCACAGGTTACATGTTTATGAGGTATAAGTTAGATCCTTTGTCACTTTATTGATTAATAGCTTTTAGAGACATGAAAAGGTGAAAATCAGCAAAGGGAAGTGCATCATATCCATTATAAATGTTAATAAATGTTACAGTTATCTTTCTGTTATGCCAGTGGGTTATTTTTTTTCTTGGTTTTTTGTTTGTTTGTTTGTTTGTTTGTTTGTTTGTTTGTTTGTTTGTTTTTTTTGGGGGGGGGCTTGTGACCCTTTAAAGATTGCATATACTGTATACCTGTGTGTTATGACAAGTTTAAAAAAATAGTTCTTCCTCTGCTTGTTTTATTTGAACAGTTCTCAGGAGGTAAAACTATCTAATATCACACACCCATAAAGCAACAATTAGAGAAAAGTCAGACAACCCTGCTCCCAACCCCACCCAGTTGGAAACCATTCCATTCAGACCTCAGTGAAAATTAGCAAGTCATCTGCAATTTAAAATGTTAATAAAGTCATTAATAATGGGTCACAGGTTTCTCTTTTTCTATTAAGCAAGAAGTTCCCACTGTTTTTGGCTTATGACCCTTTAAAGCAAAGCACTTACTCCTCATGACACCTTGTGACAAGTTGCATAATATCTATAAGTTGTGAGCACGTTCCCTTTCCTGCTTGTTTTATTGCAGTAGTTCTTAGAAGCCTTGAAAACTCAAACTATCCAGCATTTTACAATAAAACAGCCAACGTTACATAAACGTCAGAAAAAGTACAATTTCCCCACTTGATGTCCTCTTGGAGTTAATTTGTGATTCTTTGGGAGGCCCCATCCCCCATGTTGGGAACCGATGTATTAAACTAGTGATGAAGGATAGTAAATCATCTGCAGTTTGAAATGATGAAGTCATATAATAATCTTTCTCACCAGTCTCACAAATCCAATGTGCAGTTGCTGATGTGGAGTTACTAAAAATGAAGTTTGGCCTAAAGAGCTAGTTAAAAAGATAAAGTGTCACGCTGGAAGAGAATACAAACCAGGAAAAATATTTTTTCAAATACCTTAATTAGTATGTGAGTACATTATTAGTTGACATTATAATGCTACTGTTGCCCAAGACTCATACTAGAAAAAATGGCATGTGCACAAACCACGAATGCCATTGTCTTGGGCGAGAACAAGTTGTTTCGGTCGCCTAATCTGAAGCGTAACATAATTGCCTCGTGGTATAATTCATGGTGTGGGAACTTAATCTTTAATTCTTGTCCAAAGCATGGTATTTGAGAGTTTCACAACTACAAAGCAAGCCCGTCTCGCGAAGCTCTGTTTCACAAAATTGCGTGAGCCTGTGCTGTAAGAACACCCATTGTAAGCTGCTCTGAATGAGAAATTGGTTTTGGCTGAGGTCTTCTCACCCCTTTAGCTTATTCACAATATTTTTCGGCCCACGTTTTCTTCAACCTCACGGAATTCTCTTGTGTCAGCCCCCTCCTGCACCCTCTCTCTCCGCTCGCTCGCTCTGGCTGCTCGTGTTGCATGTTGAAGCCCTGCATGTTGTTGGTGCACCAGGCTGCTGAAGGACCCCCCCCCAACTCCATTACTGTACCTCCAGGCCACAGCCCTCCACACCAGCTCTGTACTCTCCTACGACCGCCCGCTTAGCTCCCCCTTCCCTGCGGCTACATGGTCATCGCTCCACTTTCAACTTCTCTCCCTCCTGGCTCTTCAGCACTGGAATGACCTTCCCACTCCAGTCAGGACAGCAGAGGTACCTCTTCTAGAATAGGGCTGAAAATTCATCTCTTTGAGAAATACTTCTCCGCAACCCTCACCTGAATCATATCTTATGTGACTCTCTCCCCTACTTGCCTTTAAAAATCCCTCTCTTCATCCCTCCTCTTCTGTCATTGCTCTTATCTGAACTCGTCGCATTTTTCCAAGCAATTCACTACCTCACATTCGAGGGTTGAAGTAATAGTTAAGGCACTTTTCTCCCCTGACTGTTCTGCTGTTAAGATGATTTCAGAACGCGGTTTGATTCTGCTTTTAAGACAAACACTCAACTGCAAATACTGAAAGCTATTGTCTCTGCACTTATCACAAGTGGATCTAAACGATGTCATATAAAGCGAGTGCTGCCAGGAGTTTAAATTTGAAAGCTTTCAGACTCCAGATTTGCAAACAAGTTAAGCATTTAAATCTATGACTGGTGGGACACAAAGTTTGCAAGATTTTAAATACAGCTCTATCCATTTTTTTTTTTTTTTTTTTGATATTTTCAAGTGTGACAGTGACCAAAAACCGAAAATATAATTGGCAATCCAATTACCTCTTTGGCCTCCACAGGAGACTCACAGTGCTAAACTGGCAGTTACAGAATCTCTCACTGGATAGTTGATCCAAATGTGGGTGTCTTATTAATATTTTGCTTACACAGTTCAGCTTTGACAGCTGCAGTAGCACCTGTGACAGTCGACCGAAATCCAATACCAATCTCCTCACTGCTGTGAGAGCCTCTGGACAGGATGCACAGACTGACAGTGCCTTTAATATAGGCTGATTTCAATACAGGAAAATATCTTAAACGCTAGAGAACATATGCTACTATATGATGTTATAAATAAAACCCCTAGAATAAAGTTCTGAAGCATAGCATACACTAGAGACAGTACATAATATTTTACATGCAGGTACATTTAATTGACCCCCTTAATGAGTATTTATTCACAGGTAATAACTCTCTGTTTGTATACCAACAAAGAGACATTTTAAGTGGTTATTTATGCATTTGCCAACAACCATAACTCTTCCTGTTGAAGCATCTGGTTCATAAACACATTGTTGAATTCATATTTTCTTTAACATAATATCAAACTACTGCTTCTAAACTAATATGTTTCAACATGTCTTCATGAGTTCTGAACACGTTTAGAAACAGCTTTAAACAGTTAAACTGAGAATGTAAAGACTGTAAGGATGTGTGTCCTTATTTGTAAAGAATTTTATTTACCTATGTTATAAGCCATTTATTACATGTTTCTACATTATTTAGCTAATCCAAAACGAATTCATTTACTCGCATCTTTTCTTTGTTGTGGTTGTTTCTCATCTTTTTTTCTTTTTTTGGTGTTTGTATTCTAATAACTATAATCATAGCTTAACCCTTTAGAGGGCACTCATTGAAATACTTTGAAATTCAAAAATTCAACCTCAGAGTGTTATTGGAGGACATAAGAAAACTTTAATTCTGTTTAAACGTTTTTCTCAATTTTTCACTTGTGTGAATTGTGCGGAATCGATCAAAAACAGCCACTTGCCCTGTAAAGGGTTAAGTGTCAACCTGACCAGATATGTTCTGAATTGCAAAAAGATTGTTAAGCAAGGTCTAGAATTATACACAACCAGAGCAACAAATGTTACATGTAAGGTGATTTTTGTGTACGCAGGTTTACAATTGGTTAAATAAGACATTTCAGAAACGTCTAACTAGATGACATGTTGCACCATTATGCTTATTTTAAAGGGCCGATCCACTGACTTTACACATCAAGGTCAGTTTACTCATCATGCTTAGCACTCGGCAGCCTCTGAGAACTGGCTCTGGGCGAGCTTTCCAAAGCCTGAATAAATAACCTGATGATTTTATCAGAGTTATTTATTCAACATCTAATGAAAGATGCTGTCGAGCTGGGAATAGGAACTGTAGCATACTGTATTTCTGTATAATAGGGACTAAAAGTCAGAATATCTCGGCTGCTGCTCCATCGATTCTGACCATTATTTTTTAAACATCTGCCTTGTGCATCTCGCCCAGTTTTATGGAGGTGCAATTTTCCATTGCTGGAGTGTCTCTTTTGAGATGAGGAACTTTTCTGCAGGTAAATATTTGCCTGTCTGGAGGCTGAAGGATCTCAGTGGTGAACTGAAAATTCACAGATGTCATATTAAAGTCAAATTTAAGAGTTCTATCAGTAGCTGATTTAGCTGGTAGTGGAGGAGACGACACAGGTCATTGACTGTCACTGGTCTTTCTACCAACACTACACTGCACCACAGCACTATGAAACGCAAGATCTATTATTATTATTATTATTATTATTATTGTTATCATTCCTGAGTAGGGATCCAGAAGCCAGCATTATTAGGCTCTCCTGCACAGTCAGGCAGCAGATTAAAAGGGTTTCTCTGGAGTAAATCCTGAGGAATTCATAAGGATTAATCCTGATATATTTGGTGCGATTTAATGATATTTTTTTGAAAGGCAGGTTTGCAATCTTCAGGAGAATCTGTTGTGCCTCCTATGTTCAATAGCTGCACATAATTTCATCTCGCCAGAGCTGACAATAATGCATCAGCAGCTTTTGACAAATTATTGATTCTCGACTCAGTATGCATTAAATTCACGGTAACTGTGTGACAGAAGGCATAATTCAATTCTCTTTGCACAGAGAGCTCTTTAGTCATGACTATACGGCCTCGGAATGGCAATGCACCGGGCTACGTTATTATACCTATCAAGCACACTAATGATCTACCTCAGGGGCACAGGTACAGCAGAGTAATTTATGGGAGCTGGCAGAAATCTACAGGTTAATGCCCTCCATCAAATGTCCACAGAGAAATATACTATCCAGCGCACTGTGTGCACATGTCACTCTGTGCTCCTCTCTAAACAAAACTCTATCGCAGCATTTTGTTTGATTGCCACTTCTGTTATCTTTTTTTTTTCTTTTCTTGAAATACCACGTGCCACTTGACAGCAGAGGCAAATGACATGTTGATGGAGGCTGACAGTGTTCCTGTCAGTTCGTTGTTGGTTTCTTAGTGTGAAATGAAAGATCCGTTTTGGGAGACAGCTTAGGTGTGGTAGCTATCACAATAACCTTGGCAACCCCCCCCCCCCCACACACACA
>JBBMOC010000001.1:10907850-10974866 GCA_037975185.1 Centropyge bicolor | reverse complement strand
CACACACACTTCGCCACCCCCCCACCCCTCCGCTCTCGTTAATTCTTCGTGCTGCGGTACGGTTGAATGGACAAAATCCCTGGACAGATTGATACATCGTGCACGGCGGAGTGACGTGAAGAGCCCCCCCTCCCTTATGCTGTCACCACCATTACCTTAACCTCATTCCTCCTCTCTACCCTCCCATCCCCATGAGCTGCCGAGGTGACAGGTCATAAATCCCTACAGACATGGGCGTGGGGGGTTTCTAAGGTTGAAGGTGGAGGGGGGGTCTGTAGCTGCAACACAAACCTGAAGGAGATTTCTCCTCATGCATAGAAAGCTGTTTCCCCCTCACCAACAATGTCTCCCTCGGGGATGCTACTGCCAACTCACTGCATGCAAAGTAGGCTCTCTCTCTCCCTCCCTCTCTCTCTGTGCAAATGGGGTATGGGTCTCGGGGAACTTTGTGGCGCGGGATAAAAGGCGGGGAGCGGCGTCTCACAGAATTCGCCACCCTCCCTATCATCCAGATGATCCTGAATGCCAATTACACTCCCCAGCTCTGCAGGGAGCAGCCTGTCACTCAGGATGCGGCTCGTGTGTGTCGGGCATTGAGGAGCCAGGCACTAAGAGTTTGCCACTGGAGGAGTCAAAAGCTACAATATAGTGCTGTTCATTGCTGGACAGCTGCGGGACAACCCATAACACACTACCAGCAGGCTCAAAGGCAGGTACACATAAGGCGCCGCACATAAAAAGAAAAACACACACACACATACATCTGCAACGCCTAGCGCAGGCAGGTTACATCAGCAGGCCGAGGAGGAATTTGTGCTTTGAGTCTGGCTCGAGGTAAAATTGTTTCTTTGGAACAACGAGAGACCTGGCAACCATGTGGGTGTTAAAGTGAAAAGCAAAATGGGTTTGATTCACTAACACATGCAAACATACCAGCTTTGGAATCAGGAGTAATGACATTGGTTTGCTGCCCTGTGCAGCATGAGACAGACGATTTTGACATTTTTAATGCAATTTCCCTAATGTTAATCAAGTGCAATCAAGTATTCATTTATTGGCAAAGAGCAAAAAATGGAATAAAAGACTTTACAGCTGGTCTGATTTATAGTTTTATATAAACAATGGATCAAATGGCAAAATGTAATTCTAAAAGGGGTTTCTTACAGTGACGAACTCTCAGAGAACTATCACCCTACTTCACAGTCCCTCTCGGCTCTGTGGAGCTTTTGGGCTTCTTTCAGCATATTGTTTCGGTTTTATGACCTTAATGTTCGGTTCACTCTCACGACTCTCATCAGCATCAGCAAGTGATTTAAGCATAAAAGCTCTGATTACCCCACTGGCCAGCAAACACACACTATTCAGACAAAGCATGCCAGCCTGTGAACGTAGTGGAGCACTTTACTTACATTCATTATGTTGATTGTGGAATTATGAAACTCGGCTCCAATGCTAATGTTGTTCTGTATCTGCTGAATGCGTAAAGATAACTGTTAGCTGACACATCATGTCAGCTTTATAAAATGATGTTTGTCCATGTTGTGTTTACAGCTATGTTGGACTCCCCCAAGACACCAGAAGGTCACTTCATACAGGTTTAACTTAATAGTATATTTTTTTCTATTATTAGAGACCATTTAACCTTGGAAGGTGAGGAGATAGTTCACTAGTTTATTTTGCATGGTAAAGACCTTGGAATGTCAACCTGATAATTACTGTATATAGGATACTGTATGTATCCTAGTACAGTAAATCTACTGTATCATTTATCTGTTTTAGCACAAGGCTAAAATGCTCAGTCCATTGTATTATAAATATTAAAACTCAGTCAATAAGATTATACCTCTAAGGAATGCCTCTAAAGTCTGCCTCTAAGGAATGATTGTTTTGTTGAACCTGATTGAGCGGGGCTATGATAAAAAAGTAAAGAAAGAACTACATTCATACAGAGCGTATGCAATAACTTCTCAAGGTGCTTTAAATTTTAAGTTATAGGATGTCACAGTAGCCTATGTATAATATCAAAGAATGGGGGGGGGGGAATCATAAGGAATCAACATCAAAAAGCAATTCATGCTTTTTGATCTGACAGAGCCATTGCGTTGACATTTCCTTACCTGAGCCTATGTTAGGATGGCCTGTATTATCTCTGCCTCATCATTTTTTCAACCACTTTTTGATGATTCAAACAGCACTGCGCTATCGGTCATTCTTGTGAGCAGATGCTGCCCAGATCCCTCTATGTATTGCCATTTCGTCTTTATTGCCAGCCGGCTTATCCGGCACTGATGGAATTGTTAAAAAGCAGATATGAGCAGAATCTAGGAGGACCAGCCTTTGTCAGAGCATGCGTTTCCATCAGATGAGAGCATGACGATAAGAATCTGAGCAACGCCTGCAGGTCGTGTCACTCTATGCATAACAATCCGCGGCTGTGTGGCTGAAAGAAAAACACTTTGAGACAGGAGAGAAAGGGGTGTTTTGGCAATGAATATGTATAAGGTGTCTTGACTCTTCTTTTTGGCAAACCTGATTGATCAATATTGCACAGCACTCTGTTTCAAACAAAGAGACAAATCAAGGTCTTGTTTGTACTGTCTGGAGCTATTTACAGGTTGATAAGGTATTCATGTGTGTGTGTGTGTGTGTGTGCCTGTGTGTGTCTGTATCCTGTTTTCACATTGGAAAATCAGCTACGTATTCAAGGCTTAGAGCATAAACTGTAAGTGATATTTAATTCTCTGTGATGACCAATGAGAGCGCAATTAAAATATAATCACATGTCCTTTCATTTCTTATCTCTTTTAAAAAAGAAAATGCATTCAAATCCAGAAAATTAAAAGTCTGTCTTGTCCACCGTATATTATTTAATGGTTAAACCACATGTAACCTCCTGGGTAAGGGTAACTCACTCTATGTTCGTAAGGAAGTAATTTACTAAGTGTAATAACCACAAAGAGAACAGAAGTAAATACAGTCATACAGATCACTTTGCAATTGGGCAACCCAGCTTCTTGGTCAACAGTCTTTTTGGTTATGTTAGGTTTTCCAGATGTTCCTTTAGGATCTAGAGGACACCAGCACCAGTCACACACCAGCTCGACCCTTTTGCTTTTGTGTACCAAGCAGGAGGGCATCACAAAACCCAAGCTGGAGATTGGTGTTCCACAATGGAGAGTTTACCTTGTGCTTCTCTGTGTTGATTGAACTGGGTGCTGACTAAACTGCACAGGCCATAACAGATGAAAATGCAAGGCCTCTACCATTTTGGCAACACAAAGATGTGCACCATTCTTCAGAAATATGAGGCTACCTTGCAACTTGACAGATTGTCCACTGTGAGAGAATGGATAGAAAAATGAATGAAAACGCTTGGCAGCATCCTCTGTGTATGACTTGGTCCAGATAGTAAATACAAGCAGGAGGACAGTGGGGGAAATCGTGTTTATTCAGACCACACTAAACGCCATCTCCTGATTATGATTAAAGTGTGCCTCACTGCAAACTATGATCAATTCAGATATCCTTCACGCTTTATTTTCAAAATATGCAAAATCTGTTAAGATCAACATTTTGAGTGTTTTAAGTGTTTTAAGTTTAAATAGACACACCAATACCACATTTTTGCACATGTGATGTCATCACCTCAGCTTGTGAGAAGGTGTGTAGAAAGGTGTGAAAGTCTCCTCAATGCTTCTTGTCAATTGAGTGAAAAAAACAAGCCTCCACTGTGCTTGGACCCAGATCATTGGTGCTTGTGGCTAAGGCTATATCTGAGATCTAAATATTCAATATTTTCAATGCATTGCTCAAGTTTAAATTGCATGTATGCAACTCACTATGCATAACCTACACCATCAATATTCCTATACTATATACACAAAAATTAACACCTCTAAAATAAGTCAGTGGTAAAGTCTGAGTGTGATCCCTGGAAAAGAGATGATGGCACCTTCCTGAATAAATATGAGGAAAAGCAGCTGTTACAATTTATCTTTCATAGATGGAAACACATTCTTTCAGAGTGGGATGTGGGATGTTCCACATTGTATGAGGGGAAAAAAACAGCACTGTACAAAAAAACACAAATTCATAACAAAACAAACAAAAAGAAGTTCCACTGCAGGCTGTTATTAAAGGCCCCATTTTAAGCAAAAATGGGGGGTAGAAGAAATACTACAGCAGCTAAATCCTGACTTTTTTCCCCTTGTGAATGCTGTTAATATAAAATTTTAAACTGTTTAACACCAACACTAAATAGACACAAATAAACCATTTAAAAAATTTCAATGTTGTTGAACTTTCAGGGAGAATTTTGATTCCTTATTGCCACTACCACCCATCCTTTCCAGTACCCACTTTGGGTATTATGTCATGGTGTCCTCTGGACCTTCTTAGCGGCGACAAGTGCTGGATCGCTCACAATGTTTCTGATAATCCGGATGATCATTTCTGCAAAGAGGTCGACCTCCCTGCTGCAGCTCCTGCATGGTTGGCAGTCTTCTTTGGTCCAGCAGACTTTCCTCCTTTCCATTTACATACACACAAACACACATACCAACATTCATACAAAATGTATAATATAAAGAATGGCAGCTGTTGTAAGTACAAATGAATCTTTTTGTTTATATTAACTGCTCTCACAAATAACACACATGGCACCTTGATAGTCAAGTCATGCAGCCTGCAGGGAGTTCTGATCCTTCTTGTAGCCACTGTCCATCTTTTCCACCTCTGCCTGCTTGGTCTTCAGCTCAGCCTGGCCCATGCTGCAGGGTCATTTTGAGCCTGGACTGAAAGGAGGAGGACAGAGACAAGGAAAAGATATATTAACTCTGCCACAACTCTATGATAAGACTGTTATAATGTCAGAGATAAAGTCTGTTAACGGGAAACCTTTTTCAACCCAGAATCTATTTTCCCATCATTTTAGGTCTAAGTGACTGATGAGGACAAACATTTGATGACCCACCTAGGACCCACAGAATATAGTGAGTGAGAAACAAGGACACAGAGTCGGACTATGTCTGGTTCAAACAGTGTCCCTGGTTTTGTAAACACATGTATATACTTAAATCTCTGCTGTCATTCCCTCCTGTGGTAGAAACTGTGGGTTCCTTCTTGGAAGATCTACGATCTAGAACGGGGGGGGGGGGGACATCCGAACTGGCTGCAGCCTGTGAGAGCGTTGGAATTGGCCAGCAAGGCAATTCATACATAAAGAAAAAGCAACTTGAAAATACAGATAATCTGTCAATTACTTCTGTCCTGCAATAGAACAAAACATAAATTAGTAGACGACACGTCTCTTAAGGTGGTCCCTGAATGCAACGTGCACATAGTGGCTGCATGTGATGATGACATCCAATATGGCGACTGTCAAAAAAGAGAACTAGATGCAGAAAGTTTCTAAGAGCACTGGACAAATATTTGCTGTGCCAGGCGATGTGCCTGACAACCTACGACACAACATCATCATTATAATTAAAAGATTATTAAGCTCAAAGCTGCATGTGACAACTTTACGCAAAGGGCTTAAGTTTTAAAAACTGTATGTGTCCTCAGAAAACCTAACTCTTTCCCATTCTGAGGGAGACATGTACTGAAGTTTGCATTACAGTTTGGGACAACCTACTACTGTGAGTGGTTCCTTTTCAAAACTGGCTCTTGCAAAGACTTGGTTCCTCCCAAGAATGACAGACCCAAACCTGGGAAACCAGCTGCGAGAAGCATCGTCACTACCAGCTGACATCAAACGCCTCGCCAAAGAGAAGCAGTTCCAGCCGTCACATCAGAGGTTTGTGTGATATGTGAGTTCTATAATTTAGTATTTCCCACGAAGGATGTTATAAAAATTGAAATGGAGCTTGATAGGAAAAAGGTTCCCCGCCTCTTTGTCTAGACGATGCTCGAGCCACTCCAGCACATTACAAAGCTCGGTCCACGAAGAGGCGGCTGCAGTTTGAGCTTGGCTGCGGGCTCTCTGAGACTGCCTGCAGAGGGAACAGTTTGAACCATGTCAGCCTTCAAACTGTTGTTGTTATGGCATAAAATGGTATACTTCTAGTGAAATATTAAAGAAAATGTGTAGTGCAAGCGCTCTTTTGAGCTTTCAGTATCTCTTTACAAGCTAGGGATATTTCAAAATCTGAACGCGTTAGGCAGTATGTGACCTTGTTGCAGTATCCATATGCGAAGGCGTTGGGATGAACTCCAGCTTTCTATATCTAAACCAGGAGTCACACAGCTATAGCAGGAAGGATAGCAAACAGCACAGAGCTGCATCAGCACTCTGGAACACACCTGAAAGCCAGAGAGAAGAAAAAAACATAACATGCGAAGAATTCTTAGATTTCAGCATTAATAGTTCATTTAAAAGCACACCATAAAGCCTGTATATGAAAATGAGGATGACTTTATTTACTTGCGATAAATAATGTCATCCAGCACCTCCACCTCAGTGGTCCTCATCTTTAAGAAGATGGTGCATGCTGGCTTTTACACTTGGCCAGTTGTACTGTGAGAGTCAGAGGAAGTACAGACTGAAATAACATAAAGAGCTATAATAAGTTTGCTCTTCAACAAGAGGTTGAGGTGGCATGACAAAGGCAGTGTGTTCATTCTTCTGGTTCTCCAGCTCCTACAGTCTCGTGTCCTCGGATGACTGTCCTTCAACCTGCATTGAGGATCAAATCCATAAAATTCAAACTATGACTTGATTTTTACATATACACTCTTCCATGTTAATATGCATGTATCACTTGTCAGTTATAATGCTGTTATAAGCATATAGCTGCAATGTGTTTACCCAAAGGGTTTCAGTTATCAGTTACTTAAATTCCACATGTACATAGTCCATTAAAATCTGCAACTCATCGCATCAAACTGTTTTTTATTTTAATGTATGTCAAAACACAATTTTTAGCCCTCGACTGAAAGTCGCTATAAAAGCAGGTGGTACTGGAGCTGAGCAGAAGAATCCTGAACACTTTCATGTTGATGGTTGAATTCTTCCTGAACCAGAGGTCTGCAGAATGATACATGCTACTACAGCACTGGAAGATATCAGTGAAACGAAGAGATTCAGTGTGCCTCAGGTCTGGGAGAGGTCTAGTAGAGGTCTGGCAGCCTTCATTGAACGGTATGTTAGGAGTAGGTGGAGGTATAGAAAGTGCTGGAGTGGAGGAGAGACTGGAGCTTCTTCTCTTGTTCCTCTTCTCTGGCTCACTGTCAGAGTCTGTGTCACCAAAGATGGGCCTAACCTTAAGGCCAAGTTAACAATGTAGCATGTGCAACACAAACACTAGTTGAGACAATAAAAAAAAAAAAAAAAAAAAAAAAAAAAAAGCATCTTCGGAATACTAACTGTTGCACTCTAATGAACTCTACTTAAGCTCATTAAGATGATGTGTATAGTTTACTATATTTATTATGCAATGCCTCAATCTATAATGCATGTTCAATTATATTTATAACACAGCACTTGTATACAGTATAAACTCAAAAATTCAATATGCTCAGGATTGCAAACTGATCAACTGTATGTAAGTTGAACATATCATGTACATACAGTTTTATAGTTACATAATGCGTGACCATCATGTTGGTGGAGCACACTCACATCAGAATGCACTGTGAAACCAATGCTGCAGGTGTTGAGGCAGAGCTGTTGCTGTCTAACAACCTATTTTTCATATACTGTGCATTCATACATCCATATACTGTGCATGCGGTGTCCAGAGTCTGTGACACAGAAGCACTGACATTTGATAACACAAAATACTTCAAATAACACTGTGCCAATGTCATTTTTTCTAAAAGCTGCAATCCCTGTCCATCTTCAGCTGGCTCCAGAAAAGTAAAGCCCTGCAGATGAAAAGAAGCATTTTCACAGGTGTGTGCCTGAAGGGTTAGAAATAAAATAGAAGAAAATAAATAATAATTTTAAAAAAATCTAAATAACATAAAAAACATACTGAGATGTTCTATAAAATAAACAAAAAATAAATAAAAGTACTGAATGAAATAGCAGTGCAATGAAGCAATAATGGTGTAACAATGACTCTTATATCTCCACCAGTACAAACCAGAACTCAAACAAGACTAGTTATTCAGACTGTTTGCCAGGAACAGCAGCCTGTCATCGCTTTCTGGCCTCAGTGAAACCCTGGTCGATGTGACAATATAACCACCGAGGCTGGAGGTTGAGCTTGTGGCTGGCATGCATAAGTATTTCTCAGCCAAAGCCAGTGGCCATCGTGTCCTCCAAGACCTTGATCTCCGTTGCCTCTTCTCTCTTCTCACCTCCTCTAACTTCTCATCGGTCACATCGGTAGCCTTTAACCCAGGGTTCGTAAATGTTGCCATGACCTGCAGCTCATCGGTCGTAACATCACTGTATTTTTCATTCAAATACTCCTCTTCTTAATATCCTCACTCAACCATCTTTTGTCCTCTCCTGGCTTCAAGATATCTGAATTTAATAGATGAAGGACTGGCTTCACATAGCTGACACTGACACATCCTTCCCCTGATAAGGCATCGGTGTAATGTCGGAGGGCCTTCAGTGCTTCAGTGCCTGTTTCCAACACCTGTATGTCTTGCCAGTTGGGTAGACGGTGCCGCGTCATCAGATCTGCTGCCAGCATTGCGTGATGGCCTTTTCCCGTTCCAGCACCTTTTCCATCATCTTGACATGAGACCCGCACCTTCTGGGAGGTTTTGTGGCCAGCTGAAAGTGTTTAAGGAATTCAGCTGGGAATCCGGATGCGTTGTTATTATTCATTTGTGTGAGAGCATCAGAGTGTTAACGGAGCATCTACAATGTCTGTGTGATCTGTGGGTATTTGTGGTGATAACAGATTGTCTAGAAATGAGATAATACCTTACTGTTATGAGTGATTTCTCCTTCTTTGTGTTGAAATAGATTTGCTATAAATTAGCTTGATTCATTATTTTGTTCAAACTTGTGTCTCAGCGGTTGGAGGAGAAAATCTTTTTTTTTTTCTTTTTTTTTTTCAGTTTACTATTTAGTTGAAATGTGAGGGTTTGTAATTTATTCCAAGTGTGCTCCGTGGGGTTGTTTGCATAGTTATTTTGCAATCATTTTATTTTGTTTTCTCAGTTCATTTGTATTTTTCAGCTCTTGTATTTTCTTATGAGAGCAGTATGAAATAATTTTCCTTCTAATTACCGCCTTACCTATTTCTAATAGTAGTGTTAGAAAGGTGTTTGGAGAGTCGTTCATTTCCAAAAAAAAGATGCCCACTTCTCTCTGATAGCTGTCACACTGAGGATCTTTAGGTAGTGAAGTATTAAAGTGTCACGTAGGGTGAGATGCACTGGACGTCATTCTAGAGAGTGAGCGTTACAGGTGCATGATCGCTACTTATGATTGGCCTGATTTTGTCATCGAGAGTATTTGGAGCGATAGAATTGCTGGACAGGAAAAAGTCAATTTGTGAAAAGGCAGGAATATTATCTTGCAGTTAAGTTTTTTAAGCCTCCAGCTATTTATTGCTGGTGAGAACTGAGAAATTCTTGAATTGCCCCACTGCGATTATCTGTCTATTGACGGGCTGAGCACAGTGTTGAAATCACCTCAGATTAAAGTTATTGAGTTAGAGGTGTGGTTGGTTATTTGCAAGAAAAATGTGCGAAAAGCATGGACAGATGACACCAATTACAACATGTCTTCCTTCTGGATTTTATATTGAATTCTTCTGAGTAAAGTGTGTTCTTTATGGTTCTAAATGGAGACCCTTCTTTGTTTATTATTGTAGGCAGCTGAATAGATTAGATGTATTGTGGGCCTGTTAGGATGCACTGGTCTGAATTATTTAGGTGAGTTCCTTGTAGTAGGTGTATATCCGCTTTCAGTTTGAGTAGATGCTTTAGGACTTTTACCTCGTTTGCCTGTGAGCAAACGCTAAGGACATTCCATGAAATATAAGCGGGTTGCACAGTAAAGAGAAAAGGGAGAAAAAAATGTTATTAGGTAGTGGTCCTGGAAGTGTGCGGGGTTGGAAGGCAGTTTAAGTGCATGGGGAGATGAGATAAAAAAAAAAATAAAAAATAATATGAAGGAATAACCATGGCATAAAACTGGGAGGGGGGAGGGAGGGTGCGAGCGAGAAACCACATAGCGATGATCTGTGGTTGGGTTTGGAGGCTTCTATTGCAGCTCTTTAGTAGGACTTTTTTTTTCTTTTCTTTTTTTTCATAAAATGAAATTCATTAATTCCACCATGCAGTAGCCTCAGAAAGGCCAAATAAGAACAACACAAGGGTATTTATCCATATAGCTTTTTTCTCTGGCAGGGAGGCAGAGGCAGGGTGCTGGGGAGCGCCAGGGTGAAGCACTTCACCGATGAGAGAGAAAAACGGTATATGGACACAAGCCCTGATTTGAAAATCAAAGGATACATTTATTAATCAGAGCACTCACATAAGAATGTAGCACTAGCAAAGCGCTAAATATTGTTTTTTTGAATATATGATTCCCTGTCAAACTCAGGAGGGGAAGGTACAGGAAAACAGCTGTTTGTGGCTTGCTGCTCTCTCTCTCCCTCTCTCTCTCTCTCTCTGTCTCGCTCAGTGCTGTCCATGGTTCTGAAACAGTAGTTAAGCAATACAGCACCGAGCCACTGGTTCAAATACATGAACAACAAATGGGTAAAAAAAAAATCTTGGCCTTTTTGGACCATGCCACTGAAGAGGACAGCAGTCTCCACATGACATCGAGTACAGAGGAAACTCACACACACAGGCCAATAGATCCAGCGCCCATGTAATAATACTAGTAATACAATCAAGCTGTAGTATCTAGTGAAGTGCCATCTGAGGGTCAAGGGTCTCAGGCAGTGTTTGTTTTTTGGCCTTGTCCCTTACATGCAGATATTTCTCTGACTTCTTTTTAACTGTTGAATGTTTCACACAGATGTCTTTTGCTTCTTTTTTTTGTTTTGTTTTGTTTTGTTAACAAAGTTAGCCGTTTGAACATTGAATATATTGTCTTTGTAAGGTCTTGTGGAGGGAAGTGGAAAGTGATTTACAAGTCATTGCAGTCTGTTTTTTTTTTTTTTTTTTTTTTTTTTAAACATTTTACACAGCATCCCATCATTTCTGGAATCCACGTTGCCAAAAGCAATCAGTTAATTACTGACTCTTTGATTAATATTCATTGATTTTAACCTTGTCTGTAGAGCGGAGATACACATATGATACTATATAATACTATTACAATATAGTTCATTAGGTTTCAGTGTCATCAGTATTTAGTGTCGATATTGTGTTGTTGCACAAGAAGAAATGTATCTATATACACATTGCTGTATTTCCATATATTAAAAGACACATGTTAATGTATTTTGGAATGAAAGTACAAAACAAAGTCTCCCAGCAGGTCTTTTATTATAATAAACTAATAAAACAGCATGACTCTAATGTGAAATGAAATAGTTTGAGACATTATGAAATAGCATTGTGCAATCTTCTGCAGGTTTTGGATTCCGCTCGACATACCTTTGCTGTTGAACACTTTGAAACGCCAGTAATGTCATTCTGACCTTTGGCTTCGCCATCGCCTCAACATCCTCCCGCACATGCAGCTCGAGCTCCGTCTCGCAAGAGAATACGAGCTGGCATGCCAAACACCCACCACAAAACAGGGTTTTAACGGTGCGGCAGGATGTACGCATGTGATCAATAGAGACAGTTGCCTGTAAAGGTCAGGTGAGGGGCTGTTGGTGTACTCTGAAGTGAAACTAGCGATGAGCCCTGACTTTGCCTCTTGATCAGAACCCAACACTCGCCTGGTGTATTGCGCCCGGGGAGCAGTTTGGAGCGCCGCTGGATAGTTGGTGGCTCTTCTGTGCCGCTTGATTGGAGCATGACTGCAGGGCAGACAGAGGCAATGCCAGGAAATAAAGACAAGATTCATTAGCTATACTTTGACACACCTCCAGCAGCCCCCCCTCCCCACAACCCACACCTCCACTGCCAGAAAAGCAGCCAGTCTGAGCGGACACACACCAGATCTTCTGTTGTTGTTGTCTGCTGAAATAGATTATAGAGTATTTAGAACATGTTATTCTAATGTATTTAACAGCATTCCTCTAAAGCATATTAATACTTTTATATGATAAGGAACGAGGCAAAGAAAGAGAGGCCGATTAAGAAGAGACAACAGGACCGTACTTTTGCACTTCAAGATATCAGGACCCCCCAGTGGGTCCCAAGATAAAACTGAGGGGTTATAATAAGACAGAAGCAAAATTTGAAATATTAAAAAGCATTCTCCGAGACAAATCATGTTTATTTTGACTTTGATCTAATCATGGGTTTATTTTTACTCTACAGTAGTGCACAATTGTAACCTTTTGGCTTCTAAAAGTGACTGTGAAACAATCTGAGAAAGCAATATTACATTTTTTTCTGAAACAACTCACAACATATATATATATATATATATATATATATATATATATATATGCAACATGTGACAAAGGACACAAGGGTCTTCACATCACTGCTTACATTTTGCAAACCAGTCCATTGGGTTTTAAGCATTAGCTCGAGACCTAAATTTATTTCCAAGTTAGTAGATTCTCTTCTTGTAAGTTTAGTAATTCATCATGACTTAACATCAAATCTGCATAAATTTTTACTTTTAAGATTAGGCATCTTTGGTATTGCAGAGCAGACTTTTCCAATCAATCTGCTTTTAAGTCAATCAATCAATCAAGTTTACACGTCACATGTAGTCACATAAGTTACATTAAAAAGAGTTTAAATAGAATAGCAATAGTTAGAAATATATGTGTATGATTGCCCAGGTGGGTGGGCAGTTTGTGTTGTCTTAGACAGTGACATCATTTAGGATTGAAGGAAGGATATGGGTCTAAGGGTGGAAGCTCCTCTTGAGCATTACACTTTCTAGTATCCCACTGGAAACTGATGTGGGCATGGAGGCTATCCAGTTTATTATCTAACGTCTGTACACTGTCTAGCAGGATGCTTGGCAGTGAAGATCGAGATGGCCAGTGTCTTGGCAGAATAGGCCAATTGGAATTATGCACCATCGGAACATCACATTTCTACATCAGTTCAGCCAGGTGAGAAGTTAAAGTTAAATCTTGCTCATGATGGGAACTGTTGGGCCTCTATAAATAATATTATAAAGAGCATGGTCTCGGTCTGTTCTGTATATAAAGTGCCTTGAGATAACTTTTATTGTGATTTGCCACTATACAAATAAAACTGAATTGAATTGAATTGAAAATACTGGAGGTCAGCAAAAGCAAGACTTTCAGCTTCTGTTAAGTCGCTCTTTAATATTCAGTGTGAAAGATCAGCTCACATTTATAACAACAAATTGCAATTTTCGACATTTGCAACGCTGACATATTGCAAGCTCCCTTGACAGCAATGACCTTATAGCAAAAGGAGTATTAGAGAGTCCAAAATAAAGGACTTATTAGATACTGATGTATGCTGTGTCACACTATCCAATTGTACTTAGTACTCTTCCTGCCCTGAATGAGAAACAATGCAAAGTTCTCTCTGTGTCCGTTCTACCCTGAAACAAATCGTGCCGGAACCAACTGTTCTCGCTGCATGAGCTGTAAGTAGCCACTCAGTCAGCTGTCCAGTCACACCTACTGTATGTCACCATGATGTGCAAATGAATTTTGCTGTGCCACTTTCTGGTGTGACCAAGCACTTACAAGAGAGCGTGTTACAGTATGAAAATGAATGGAAATCAGTCGTTCAACTAAAATTCTTCTGCAGTTCATTTTTTCAAGTTTAGTCAAAGCTTCACATAAATAAGTTTGGCTTTTAAGGCAAAGCTTTTGTCCATATGGAATAAGTCAAAATGAAATTGTGAAAGAATAATATTTGTATTTTATTTTACTTAACAACAAATTAGGCTGCATAACAAAAGTTGTGTGTGTGTGGGGGGGGGAACTGCAGTCCACTGTAAACACTGCAAGGAGAACATGCATCATCAAGCCTGTGCACTTCACACACCGCAGCCTGACAGCCTGTAACACAAACGTTAGTTGGACAGTAACAGCCAACCTGTCCGTGTAAACACATGAATGCATGTGGCAATGAGCATTTTGTCAAGCTGTTTATTCTTTTTTCCTTCCTTGTCAGGGCGCCGTGTGCTGCGAGGCGGCTTGCTGCAGGCAAGGCAGGCGCGCATTGGCTGCTCCTATGTGCTTTTCAACATGGCAGCGCCGCACGCAGGTTAATATGATAGTCCCCCTGCCTTATCTAATGTGACGAGGGGCCTTTCTTGGCCCTGCCACAAAGGTGCTTTGAAGCATCTGTCAATGCCCTCCCCTGGATAAATGTCATGTGTGGAATATCTCAGGTGGCAGCTGCGCCATTGCAATGGCAACGGCAGGAAGCCAGAAAACAACCCAAAGCCTCATACTCCTACCCTTGGGACAAGGGAGGAGGTTTCTTTATTTCCCTTCCTCTCTCTCTCTCTCTCTCTCTCTCTCTCTCTCGCTCTCTCTTTAGAACAATCTGCAAGGTCACACATCAGCCAAATGACAGAAATAAATAAATAAATAAAAGGCTTTTTGAACTCGATTTCTCTTCAAAGCAAAAACATAAAAAAACATATGGTGATTTTTTTCTACATTGCTGCATCATCTTATTTTTTTCAGGCTATTTAATATATATATAGTTTATGTTTATATGAAAAAAGGATGTTTGTGTCTCAAAACAAGACACTTTGCCATTTACAGATATTCTTTAAAAATCACAGCAAACCAAGCATCTATCTCTCAGACATTTCGCAGAGGCCATTTTATTCACAGGGCTATTCACATAATGTCCTTTTAAATGGAGAAAACCCTTTGATTCCTGTGGCTGGCAAGCCTCTGCTGCATTGAAGCTCACTGAGCCTTGCATGCTCATTGTAATCTTTGTTACCTGCCATTAGACTGAAGTGGCGAAACGGAGGAAACCTTGAGATTCTAATCGGATTGTCTTTCTGTTGCATCCAAGGAGACGCTTCTTTTGCAGCTTGGCAACATTCATTTTAAAGAACTTTCAATTCCTGCTCTCTTTGCATGCAGTACTTAAATCGAATCATTCATGTCCTGAGCCTTGAATGATACCAAAAGGAAGCGACATTCCCTGTATTAATGTCATTAATAAAGTTTGTGAAACTCAGAATGTGGCCATGGCTTAAATGAAATCATCATGAAAGGAGAATCCAGGCTACTTATCGGTAATAAAGACCCGCCATTAAGAGAGAGAGGTCGCTATTTACTCTATATTAATATTCTCTTCGACTCGCGTCCTCAATGAGAGGCTGAGAGTTTTAGATCACACATCACAAGAGGGAATATTTTGTTGTAGTCTCTTACATGTACCAAACTTTCGGAATTGAATAGTGTATTGAGTGATTTTCTATAACACTCAAACTTCTTGCATGGTCACTTCAGTTTAGACAGAAAGATCACTCGTTCTGATCATTCTGAACATTAAACTATCATTGGAGTTGGTTTTAGATGGATGCAAATTTTATGGTTATATCCACCAGCTGTGCTGTATTAGCACTTACATTCCACAGCAGCATGGTTGGAGAACTCCTGTCTGCACTCAAAACGATTTTCTGGCTACTTGAGGCAAGCTGTGAACAAAGCAATGACACATCGTCACCTTTTAAGCTGAAATGTTAACTTGTTAGCGAACAATTTCTTATTAACACATCCACCAGTTAAGGATCATTATCATTCGTTTGGAAGAATATTCTGGCTGTGAAATCCAATATTTACTCTCTTTGAGCTCCATATTTGGTCTCTACCAACTCCTGAGGGAAATATCTGTCTCTTCAGCTGCCAAAGCCTCCACTGTGTTCACCAGCTATTCGCTGACTGTGTCTGCCTGCTGTTGAGCAGCTAGTGTACAGTGAGGTTTTAGAGTTTTTGCACTAATAACAGCTGAGGCCGCTGAGAGTAAAGCAAAACAGTAAAGTTGCAGAGCTGTATCTCACAGTAAAGCTCAATAAAGCCGAGGGGAGCTGCACATTCAGGTCTCTGATCTGGTGCTTGTTGATTTTTACGTAGACTTTATCTTGTTTTTTGCTGTTTAGTGTATATATATATATATATATATATTTCTGTGTGTTTTGTGCTGAGGTATGTATTTTCTTCTCAGTTCTGTGTATTTTGTATAAAGGCTCATTTAGGGAAACTATCTTAAACATCAAAACATGGCACACACTCTTTAAAAATCAACCATCATTTTTTGTTGTGATTTCAATAATTATAATAGATTCACCATCACATGCATAATCACACAAACACTGTGAATTACACTTTATATCTCGGTATGCATTAATAAATATATAAAAAAGACTAAAACACATAAATCTTTCCAGAATTTAACAGTCTCACTGCCAAAACGGATTTGACAAGGGCCAACTGATCATTCCTGAGGCAAGGAGACACCGTCTTCCAAGGCTGAGGGAAGTAGATGGATTTGGACTTCCACTGTCCAAAACTATTTTTGCACCATGCCACATTTGAACTACAGTTTCCAAGAACGAGCAGTTTAGAAATGAACATTAAGCAGGTTAGATTAAGGACTTCAACATCTTGACAATAAGGTATAACACATCAGGATAACGTAGCCTAGCATCGGGCCGCTGTTATAGTAAAGAAGACAGTTTCAGTGGAGCAAGTCGAGAGCAATGAGATGATTTCAGTTCACCGTGACTGTGGATCGCTGTTGTTCTACTTATCCAGCGAGGATGGAGAAGCCTTTCCACTCCAGTAAAGACTTGGATAATTGGAGTTTTGTATTAAGATTGACACCAGATGAAAGTTGGTTATTAACACGGGGTGAAGCGTGGCAGATTGTTTATTAGAATCCCGTTACTATTTACAACCCAAAACGGCACTGCCTTGACATTGAGAGTTCAATTGAAAGTGAGGCATCAAATTGTTATTCTAGCAAAGGCGAGTTTCAGCTGCGGACTTTGTTTCCCTGCTGCTTTTGAGTTGGCTGACTTAAACTCAAAGTGTACAATAAATACTGAGGGAATCACAAGGGTGCCATAGTTTTTCATTCAAAATGGTGAATTTCGCCAAAAGGATTATGAGTTCGCAGCTATGAGTCTTTCACAGAATGTCACAGAGTGTGAAAACTAAAGGACAAAGGAGGTTTATAAATCACAAATTTATGCAGTTGGGCTGTTGGGAGGTAGAATATAGGCTATTTTTTTTATGTATGCATGTATACCTGTGTGTACTATACACAAACATACAGTACACTGTGCATGTCCTGCATACAATGTGAAAGCATATGCATGTGAGTGGGGTCTTGTTTCAAACTTTTTCACATCTCAGCGCCGTCTCTCACCCAACTCAGTATCCTTGGCAAAGCTCAAAGCTGTCCTTGGTGTGGGGGTGTGGGGAAGGAGACGGTGATGGTGTGCATGTGTGTACGTCAGTGTGTGTGTGTGTGTGTGTGTGTGAGAGAGAGAGAGAGAGAGAGAGAGAGAGAGAGGCAGGTGGTGTCTGGCTTAGTGGCTGATTGTTGCTGCTTTACCCTCCCAGTGAGTCAACGTGCAGCGATCTGCCACAGGTAAGCCAAGTCTGACTCAATCTCTTTCACTTGCACAGGTACTGACTCCTTTTCTCATTCTTAATCTCTTTCTCTCCCTAACACACACACACACACACACAAGTGAAAATGTTAGAACGACCTTATCTAAAGCACACCAGCCTCCTAAAAACACCACGACATGCCTAATGAATCTGCATGGATTTTGCCAGGCGAAATCTGCTCCTACAGTATGAAATCACTTGATGTGTTTTGTATTTGCGGTGTTAAATCGCTGCGTCGTTGCTGCGACCTCATCCCAGCACCTTCAGTTTCTAGTAACTGATGATGACATGACGCTGGAGGCTTTGGCACAGCAAACATACCACTAAAATTGGCTTATCTTTAATGCTATACAATGCAGATATACAATGAAATGCAATGTTCTACACCCCCTCCACCCTCCAACTCCCTGTCTCTCTTTTCCCCTCCTTCACAATGTACAGCCTGATTCCCTCTGACGACTGGTGAATAGAAATGGGAGCAGCGCTAAATTATGCACAATGGGGATATCTACTTTCCTGTTTTCTCACAAGATAACGGCTTGTTGTTCCATCCTTTGTTATGGACGGTGCGTGCCCATGGGATGATTAGCAGAACAAAGGATGGGAGAGAGAAGACCTGCTTGTAGTTCAAAACAAGTTCTCCATGCCTTTGAAGATGCGCACTCACTTCAGGCAAAAGTGGGTTTGGAAGAGGAGATGTGCATACTGTCGGATGTACGTGCACACACACGCTTACAACGAGAACCGAGACCTTTGACCAGTTTGATCCCGAACCTGCCGCCTGGTGATGTGCACACGCAATTAAGGAAGTTCTTGAAAGGGAACAGATAGTGCGCAGCCTGAAGGTGAAGGTTATGAGAGCGCTGTTTAGCAAAGATATTTGATCCATTATACATTGTTTGTGTCTACAGCTGGTACAACGGGAATAATAAATATTGTATCAGCCGTGGGACCTACATCTCCGTCTCCCAGACAAGTTCATAACATTCTCGGCAGGGAAGGGCGGGACCTCCCGTGGCTTTTTTTCAATCCTCTTCTGTTCTTTCCCCCCCCTGCTCGCCGAGATCAGTCGCAGGAAAGACTCCTTACAACATGCAACATGTGCATCACAGTTAGGCGATTGTTGCATTTTTCATTTTGCCAATGAGCGAACGGAACACCGGCATCAGCAGCTTGTTAAAAATGGTGATCACTTTGTCACAAATCAGACTGCTGTTGCTCCCATTGCCTCTCAATCCCACTGAGGTTTTGACATTTGCGATTTAGACTGTTGGCAGTGTTGCAGTTTGAGTTATGCACAGCGCGTTGGCAGGAGTTGTTATAAATTACAAAAAGTTGTGTTTATTATTTTATTTTATTTATTTTTATTTTATTGTTTATTTGATGAGGACATCACAATTACATTGGACAAACCAGATGTATTGTTTGAGTGTATTAGCACACATGCTAATTTGCAACACTTGTCCACAGGAGGCTTTTAAAATAGTAAAAACAGTAAGAATTATAAGAACAGAAAGACAAAAAAGAAAAAGAAAAAAAGGAATGCGGTGTAGAATAACATTGCAACAGTAAAAGAGTAAAAGAGAGGCAGTTTTCCAGATTAAATATATACATGAGCTATTATGCAAAGGCAACATTCAACCAATTAAAACTATTCATGTGTGCACTGTTGGTTTGATTTTAGCCATTGTTTGAGTATGTGCATTTCTATGAGGTTTTTTTTACATATTCAAAAAGGGGACTGAAAAATGCTATTATTATTAAACAAATAAAAAAAAAATGGATGCAGTGTTGTAGATAGTGAAATCACGCACACACTTGAAATTAAGTTCACAGGCCTCATTGGAGGTTGACATAAATCTGCATGACATAACTCTACGGCACAAATCACGCTTTAGTCGCTTCAAACTGACGCTAAGTTACATTAAGAAAGAGCGTTTCTAAGCCTCCGTAGGTCGGTTTTATGAGTTGACATTTAGTTTGAATTCAGCAAAAGTAATCCCTGCGCTGGGTGAACTGATGAATGAGTCAGAACATCAGTAATATTGACTCCAACATCTCTCTGCTATTTCCCACCAAGTTAAAGTTTGTGGCTCGAGCATCTGACCAAAATTCTGGAGAGCGAGGGCTTCGCCACGAGCTCTGTCAGTCTGCACGCTAACTGCTGTTGGCTGGAGGGGTCGACAGCGAAAGATGGATTACACTGTCCTTCAAACTCTCTCTCTCTGTGGCTACAAGGGAAAAAGTGTCAGGCAAAGCTTTTATGCACATGTAATTGATTTTTATTCATGTTACTGTGATTCACAGCGATGATCACCACAACTCTACCGTGCCTACCACTACAGCCATTATTATTCATCATTAATGCAGTAGTAGCTGTGCATATGTTCTGCTGTCGACCCGCATCTGTTGCTGGACGCAACTCCTACATATGGTGGAGGACATCCGCCGTGCGTGTGGATGCAGTCTGCCCTGTTTATGGCGGACTGCTATGGCATGACAAAGGTGTTGACATTGTCTGCACTGTTTTCTCACCTATAAATGCCTTGTCATCTAGAAGCAATTTCATATCTCAGCCCCTGAATAACTGGTCTGGTGTTATTAGGGTCAGGCCTCACAAAGCTCCCAGCGGACAGCAGGAGAAATTCTCCTCCTGACCAGTTGTCATGGTGACAAGTACAACAGGTCGGACAATTGCAGCGAAGAAAAGTGTGAAGACTGGTTCAAGAAAATCTTGTCACTTTTTGAGCGACTGTAAAATCTGCGCCTTGAGAAAAAAAAAAAAAAAACTCTTATCAACTTTAAAACGAGCCCCCAACAGCACCAACAAATTCTCTTTAATGCCAGTATATAATTCATAAAGCTCAGAGAAAAGTAAGGGTGTGAAGACCATGATGGTAATGGTCCAGTCCATTACAAAATATGTGGGGGTTTTTTCAACCCAGGAAGTGTGATGTTGTTTTACTGCACAGAAATCATATGGAGGTGGTAGAGATGCATGGTTTGACTCACGAAGTCTTTGACACTGGAGGCCAACTTTAACCGTATATCAGTTGTGCATGGACAGCCATTGCGGCCATATTTGAAAACATTTAAAAGACTTATGTTTAAGTTTACGTTAACAGCTAAACTAGCTCACTCCAAAGCACAAAATATGCCCTTTCTCTATGACTGCAATTTTTCTCTAACCTTGTCATGGCCATTTGGTCAGTTTTGGAAGAAACTAAAAAAAAATAAATAAAATTGGTACAAGGGTCTACAGATGTAAGAACGCTCATGGTACATTTTAGGACTGGTGGCAAATGAGCTTTTGTGTGTGTGTGTGTGAGAGAGAGAGAGAGAGAGAGAGAGAGAGTAGGTTGGAGAACTTGTTTTCACTCATCATTCAGAGAAATTGAAGAGCACCCTATAGGAAAACACTGGAAAGTTTGGGCACCATCAATTTGATAGATTGAAGAAAAAATAATCATGGCAACCTAACAGTTCTCCCAATGCATTTTTGGCTAGTCAAAAAAAGTTGCATAGGGATATTATATAGGACTTTTTTTTCTTCTCCTAAAGTACAGTTTCTGTCAGTGTGAGCAGCAGACCTGTGAAAAGGAGAGGAGGCAGAAAATGTCCTGGGTCATGTTCATGTTTCAATATCCAAGGGAAATCCAGGAATATGGTATTTACCTGTGGTCCTCGACTATATAAGATAAGTAAAATGTAATTTCCCTGTGCAAATATGTGTGAAATTAAATACACAAAAAAGGACAGCTTTACAGGCCCTGGATTTATCCTGACCATATTTACTTAGTATTTTATTGCATGTTCAGTTTAAGAGAGAAAAATATCACAAATGAGTTTATGACATTTCATGTCTGGGTGGTTCCGCATTTCTGTGTGGAGGCAGCTCGGAAGGAGATATGGGGTAAGCAGCTCTCTATTGGCAGTGATATACCTCTCTATCAACTGGCTGAAGGAGGGCTGTGATTGAAACAAGCCACAAATCGCCTTAAAGTACATTTTTATATCAGTGATAAGTTGTAGATGATAAACAGGTCGGATGCACCGCGTTTAAATCTCATCAGAGGTCGGGCACGGAGTTTTCAGAGGAGCCTGCAATCCCCCGTATGCATCACAAGTCGAGCCACTTACATGCCAACTTCTGCTGGTTTCCAATCCATTTTGAGAGTTAGTCACATTTCCAAGCCTGGATCGTATTCTCCTGCCCTGAGACGTTGCCAGCTACAATCAAACTGCCTTGAACTTTAACCAGTCCAACCATTTTCATGAGCTCCATTTTCTATTTGAGGTGGCGAGAGCACACTCATCACTCGAACCTTCCGGGGGAGTGTTTTTTTCGCTTTTTTAACAATGCCTTTCAGCTTTCATAGCCAATTCAACATCTTGAGTGTAACTGGCACCCAATTTTCAACCCTCATACGCTGAAGTCATCCTGTGGGTGGTTAAACATGTGGAAATGTAAATCGCTGGCTCCAATAAATACAAGTAGTTAAATGCTGCATAAATGGCACATGGTGCTGGGCGAGCCTTCAGTAAATCAAACAATTGCCTGGAGTGGTGAATAAAATCAATATACTCTGAAGAATCTTCTACATTACAAGTCTCTCTCACCCTTCTTCTGCCAATGAAATGGTGTCCAAAGGTTGACAGAGTGCTTTTAAGACATGTCCGTTTCCATTTCCTCAAGCTATTCGTATTAGGAGAAAACCTTAAAGGACAAGAAGCAAAAAAAAATAGCCTCAAACTCTAAAACGGAATGACACTGAAATAGAGACGGAGCTCTCCAGCTCAGACAAGGAGGCAGCTCAATAAGTATTTCATTGGCAGCTATGCATCTCCTCTCCAACTAAACTAAATTTCAAAAATTGAAATCATACATCTGCACTTCCCAGAGTAATGCAGCGCAATAAACAATAATTATAGACTCAATATCCTGTGGGAAACCCATGTAGTGCTCTGAATATACAATTCACTTGATTGATCAGTGTGAATAAAAGGAAAAACTAATCAAACTGTGAATAATGTTGAATAAGTCCCTGATGGAGCCATCAATTGAATCATCTTGTGTACCGCGTAACACGCTTGCCGTTCGAGCATATACCTCTTCATGTGGAGAGCCGAGAGAAGGGTCTGATGCAATGAATTTATTCAGCCACAATCCTCCTATTACAGAGCACAATAGCTGTTTGACTTTGAAAATCTATTTCAAACAATTCAATTTTTGAAGTTACATCAGAGGTGTCACAAATGGTAATACCACAGCGTCTGAAAAAAACTGATTACTGGGCAGCCAATAAAAGTTAGTCTTAAATAAATGTGGGATTATGTTAACACAGAGACATGAGTGGATCTGAATGCACAGTGGATAAACTATTATTATACAGAGAGGTAATAAATGAAGTTTCAGAGTTTCAGAGACTTTGACAAAGAGTCACAGGGGAGGGAAAGAAATTCAGCCCTGGACAGCACAGGGACTGGCCTGGGGGGTGAAGTTGATTGTGATTGGCCAGGGAGCCCAGCCCTGAAACACGCATGCAGGACGCTCTCATGCGCACCCAGAGTGACAGGCACACAGAGAGGGCCGGTACAGAGACAGACTGGGCCGGACGACCGGTAAAAACTTCATGGATTTTTTGACGGTCCATGGCCCACCGATGCGGTGGCCCACTGGGACATGTGCCAGATGGCCAGGACACCACTGACAAGCAGTCAGACTGTAAACAGCCCGACAGCTCTGCCGGATTATCTATAACCCTTTATTTGGAGGTAAAACTGGAAGTGAACTCACCCATTATATAGTTAATTCGTACAACTATGTCGTGTAGAGAAGGTGAAACTTGAACCAACAGATTAGACTGTGAACTGTCATCTGCCTTTTCAACAGATAGCTGATCATTGTACTGTTTCCCTCTGTCTTCTCTTCCACATAAATCTCTATCCTGGGTTAATTATAAGTTATTATTAAGTGATGAGTGTCATCATATCTGATATAGAAGCAGTGGCCAGTGCTATAAAAATAAAGCCTGTGCTGTAATAAGTGTTCCTTTAAAGTCAGAGTTAAACACAAGTAAGAGCATCTTTAGTTTCTGAAATGTCATATATTTCTGAGGGAAATCAAATATATGATTTATAGTTACAGAGGCGATTTAAATCAGACACTTCGGATTAGACTGCATTGCTCAAAGTGGGTGTGATATGGAGGGATACAGCCCTGCTCTCACAATTACCTCACCCATGTTATTAGATTAGGAGGAAGAGAACAAGAGAGATGATGCATAAATTACACCTTGACCACATTTTTGACATTGAAGCACACACCTCTTACCCATGATGGTGTTGTGCAAGCTCCCACGACCTAATGCTGTATTTTGGTTTTATATGATGGGCCGGGTGAGGTGGCTACCCCAAATCATGTTTGATGGAATTATGCATACACTCAGTTCAGTAATTAATTAATTAAGTGAGTAAGTAAGTAAATAAACACATAGATATATGTGTTTGTTTTACCTATATTTGGCATATGGCAATATAAACAAAATAACAGTGTCACAGAAATATAACTTGGACTTATTGCGTTTTATTCATTCATTCAGTCATATTTTTTATTTATTTGAGTTGGTAAATTATTTGTATGCTGAGATAAAATTAACTTTTTATATCATTATTATTATTAGTGGTAGTAGTAGTAATATATGGACACAGACAGTGTAAGTATTATTATTGCCAATTTACACCTTCATATGACACTAAGAAAATAGTAGAGACCTGACAGAAAGTGAGGGAGAGACAGATGCATCCACAGCTGGATCTTCACCCGGAAGCCGTGACTGTGATCCAAATATTATATTGGCACCAAAATCCCTGCACGCTACTAGATTAGCATTGTCACACCCTCTACCATGCATTTCCTCCCTCTGGGGCGCGCTGTGAGTCACCAGGATACCAGTTGAGGAAATAACCTCAGCGTGTCCTCAGAAAATATGCTAATAAAACGCTGTGTTCCAGGGCCTGCACCAACACCAAAATGGAGTCTTTAATGTCATTGTTAAAGTTGACATTCCCATGCTCCACAATAACTGTACACTGTAATGTAATATCGTGAGCAGCAGACAAAATCTACAGGACACAGGAGTAAAGATGTTGGGGCCAGTCATTTGCCACACTCTCTGTATAAGGTGAGCAATGAGCCAAACTCTCATAAATTGGAAGCTGCCCTTTGAGGCAGATCTACTAAAGCTGTTAAGTAAAATATCCCAAATCCTCCCACTACAATAACAATAAAAACAGACCCACTTGCTGTGATTGAAGAAGCTCTATTTTGGCTCGACTACAGAACGTCAATAAAGAGGACATCATCAGTAAACTAATACATCGCTCTAAGTGGAAAAAATGATTCTCCGAGAAGGTGTTTAGCAATTTCTCTGTGTGTGTGTGTGAGTGAATGATAGAGAGAGGCCGGCAGAGAGACAGAGTGAGAGAATGGGAGGGGAAAAGGAGAAGGAAAGCAAAGCAATTTGTACATCTCCGCCCACAGCGCTGCCAGCTCTGTGATGTGAGGGTCAGAGTGTGACTAACCTACTAGCACTGGCTGGGCTGCCCTTTCTGTCTGGCTGCACCTGTTTCACCACATTAAACACTTCACATGTTCCTCAGGGTCCCAGCTCCACACTGTTCTTTACACTCATAAACACAGACTCGGGAAAATGCTCATGCACACATATGCCGATGCGCAGACACCCATTTGTAAACACACTCACTCACACACACACACACACACACACACACACACACATGAACGCAGGGCTACTATAAAATGGAGTGAGAATGAAGGTCGAGAATAATAAAGATGATGTATTGAGTAAAGGTTATCCTGTCTCTAAGATGCTAATTGTTCTGTCAACAGTATTCATTTGCCAGGACTCCCAAAGGGCATGCATCCATTTTGTTTGTTCCAAGCAGATGGGTTCTGTGTGTGTGTGTGTGTGTGTGTAACAATGGTAGCTCCATGTTGATATGTGACTTTATTTATGCATATGTTGTGTGTTTGTGTTTGTGGTGTGCACACATTAGCATGTGTCTCTGTGTACTGAAGAATGCAAGTTTAAATTAACGGCCTCTACATCTGCATATGTTTGTATGCATGGGTCCATTTGCACAGTGCAGAAAGAGCGAGCTTGCACTCGACTCTGAGGGTAAACTGAATAATAGGTCATGATGGTTTCAGCAGTGCCATGGCTCGGATTTGAAGACACTGGAGGATTGTTGGGACTGTCCAACAATCCAATATGGCCTCAGAAATGACACAAATATGGAACACTGTTAGCTTCAAATGGAGAAGATTCATTGTAGGGGTAGATTGTTTATTGAACAGATGATCAGGGGTTTGAAAGAAGGCGAATAGTGGAACTGAGTACACAGGGCCCCAACGTGGGGAGGCTCCTATAAGAAACCCGACGATTTTGAAATGTTATCTAAGCAAAAAGTGTTCTAAAAAGTTTATAAAGAACTTTTTTCTCCTGCGATGAAAATGTCCCGAAACAGTAATTGTGCTGATGCTAATGTTAAGGACCTAAGCACAACTTAATATCATGTCATTTGCAAAAAAATAAGGTAACTAAAAGAGAAAAGAAAATGACACAAATGGAATAAGTGCGAGGGAAAGTAGCTGTTTTGTGACCACACAATGCTGGTAATGTTTCAGGATGGTATTGCTGTAGGCATGTGATGCGGCTTGCTAGCTTAATATTATAATAGCTATCTTGCCTTTAAAATGAAGCGGCACTGCCCTCAGTTTCAGAAATATGTTCAAAAGCAGGGACGGAAGAAATGGATCTGCGAACAGTAGGTTGGTCTCTTTGCCACAGGCTCGCTTTCAGTTAAAGAGACCACTCTGTCAGAGTGTGGCCGGTAATGAGGGGCACACAGCGACACAGCTCACACTTACACTGTACAGTCTTAAGGTTAAATGATATGACAGTCTCTAACTAAGTCTTTTTTGCCTTAAAGGTCAGCTGAATATTTTATTGCCAGCCGGGCCCGGCAGTGTATTGAAATGGTAATGTAAATACCACTACAGGACAGCTTCAGTGAGGGAGGTCCCCTGAAAGGTCAGCCAGTCTCCCCACTGCTCCCTCATATTCATACACAGAAAGCAGCACACTTACACATGCACAGACTTGTACACACACACACACACACACTCACAAACACATTCACGACATGTAGATGCAGTACAAAGGCAGATTGTAGCTCAGTGTAAGGGCACACACACGAGCTGACGCTTTTGTATCCTTGTACATTTTATCCTCCCTTTTAATTTCCACTACAATGTTAAACTTTGCTGCAATGGTTCATTTCGCAGCATCATAAGGGCACAAGACACTTTCCTGCCTCGAGTCCGGGCACGGACATGAAATGAAAATGTCTCTGATTGGCTTCTGTAAAAGATGTAAGCTTAGGGGCAATATCTGAGGTTGTGACTGGAAAGACATATTTCTCCTTTACTGCAGGAGGCGGGGGTCAGAATCTAATCTAAAAACCCACATTTCATCACAGTGGGGAGATTTCAGTGTTAGACAGAGCAAGAATGAGGTAATGCAAATATCGGCTCAAATGAGTCGGGAGCAGGTGTTTCTGTACCGTTAGCTCTAATTGGTTGAGCTGCTTGATCTTACAGGTACATTAATTCTGACAGGTGGGAATGATGACGGGGTTCTTAATGCTGAAGGAACAAGCCACAGTACACTGGCCACCAAAACACTGAAGTTAACATTCATCAAGGCTGAATTTCATTTAGATGTGTGAATTCCAGGGCACTGGTTTTATCCATGCTGACTCACTATCACCTCAACGTCACTAGTTACACCTTTGTTTCTCCTGTTATGTCAAATGTCTTAAGATCAACAGGCCTCTTGTGCTCTTGTGCTAATTCACACACTAAATATGTGTTTGCTTAATCATTTAGTTACTGAGCTGTGGTGATGCTAGACAGATTTTGTTTCCAGTCTTTTTGCTGATCTAACCGGGTGCATGTGGTATTTTGATAATTAACAGGCAGACATGGGAGTGGCATCAATCATCTAATCTAACTTTTCTGAAATGGAAATGTTTCACACCCATTCCTTACACTTATTGTGACATCAGGCTAAATAACATGAAGACGCCCATTTAATGACCCTGCTTTTCCAGTTAAGACTGACTGAACCACTGCTCATTTTGAAGGCAAGAGGAGCTGTGCTGGATATGATGTGAGGTCCCAGGCCCCCCATCTAGTAACAACAATGATAAAGCTGTAATTTGTCCTGGTGCAACAGGTGCAGCAAAACAAACAAGAAAGTTAGGGAGATGTTAATCAAACTCAATCTGTGCACAACAGACACAGTCCTGAGAAGAGTTTTAATCAGCCAAGTAATTATTAAAATAATTGAATATTACCTGTGTGGATTTACCACGGGGGTGCAGTCTTCAAAGAGTCTTGAGTAGCACTAAATAGCAACTTAGGTGACTATCTGCATTGTAAAGTGAAGTGATTTCAGACAAATAAATGAAGTTGACAAATTACACAAATGTGAGAAAGTAAATATATTCTAATTGCAGTGGCATATTAAGATGCTAAGATGATGTTAGTCTGTGGTCTGTTATGTCAGCTTTTGTTCAAAGCAGATAAATAGAAATGAACATGCTGTCCTATAAAGGCAGTTTCCATGAGCCATAGACACAGCTCTGTTTTCTGCTTTTAGTTTATAAGATTTAATTGTATTTTAGTTTGAAAGGTAAGAATTATTGCTGAACTCATAAAGTAACGCTTAATTCTTGAGCTTATCTAAAAAAAAACCATCAATGATTTCACATATACAAGAACGTAAGCAGCGATTCACAATAACGATGCAAATGGTCATTTCAGCTCAGTACCTCCATTGCAGAAGAGCACTTGTCAACTTTGGTTCCTCTGTTTACATCATGTTAGAATGATTTCTGTCTGACTGTACATTTATGATAAGACAGCCTCGGCAGATCAATGCAAAATGCCATTAATGTAGTTACTTTAAGCACAATGGCCACTGTTAATTAACTGTCAATTAATTAATCAGTGGACTCCTATCATCTTTAGTAAAGATCTGTAAAGATTATTTACAGATCATGTTGGATATGAAAACAAAATGGGTCATTTCCTCTGGAACTGTGTTCACTGTGCACAATATGCAGCTCTGAGACTGCGTGATATGTGCAAAGAGGATAAGTAGTGGACAGTAACGTGGCCTTTTTGTCAACAGACAGGGAATCATTAAAGTTTTACAGCCACATTTTAATCCTCTGAAAAAGGAAGCCTCCACCCCATCTCCACACACACACGCACGCACGCACGCACGCACGCACGCGCGCGCGCGCGCGCGCAGTGCTCTCCATTCTCCATCCCTCTCTTCATCCCTCACCTCCCTCCATTTGATTTTGTCTGGGGTCAGCAAAGCTTCCTTTGCTCTCTTCCTCATGGATGCATTCCAGGCTGAGTTTCCACATATGCTAGGTGGTAGGGAAAGTTGCTGACGCCGGTGTAACAATGTGGAGCCCTGTAGAGCACATCTGTGATTTCAGCCCTCACTGAGACCATGCAGCGCAGCAGAAATTAACCTACTCTTGTACACACTGGTGGAAGGCTAGAATAAGAAGTCATCTTTTTTTTCACAAATACCATCATCACGTTTTCTCTCTTTTATTACGGATTTTTAAAGCCGCACTTATGTAAAACTGCACCCATTTAAACCAGGACTGTGAAATTGAAAGTCAGCCCCCCCTCCCTATTAACACTGCAGATTTGGTTTATTTCTCACAATGAATCTCTGATGTCATTTATCTGTCACCTTAAAGAAGCGGTGAATTAAATATTAGAAGTGATGAAGATGATGAACCCACAGAGATTTACCATCTGACTTTACAGCTCCCCTCAGATCCCGAGCACGGGTGGCACCAGGGGCCGGCTTACCAGGCTTAAGACCCCAGTGTTTTCAGCAAAGCCCCACATCTTTGCTGTTCATCACGCGTGGTATTTTTTCTGTACTAAACCCAGATCATAGCTGCTTAGGAACCAAGGTATTTTAAATGGAATAATCGAAGTGAAGCGCTGACGGAACAGAAAACCTCCCCTGTGTAGGCCTGTGTGATATTGGGAGCACCTGCCGGGAGAGTTCCCAGTAGGCAGCTCCTATGTACCGACAGTCAGGCCACTAAATCAAGCAAGTGAAGTACACACCAAAAATGATACATACGTTTCCTCAGAACTCAGTTGTAAAAGCTTTAAAAAAAGTGTTCAATCAAATTGGTGACTTCTCCACAGTGGAACTGTGTCTACATGAACGTGCAGACTGATTATAAAACCAAAGTAGGGGCTGGAGAGTAAAACGTCTCCGAAAGCAGAGCGACATAATAGACTTGTTCCTGGTAATGATGATAATGTCTGATGACCCTGAAGTTTTGAAATCCCTGCAGGCTACAGTTATCCTGTCCGGTCTGAGTCCATCCTGCAGGCCGTCTGACTCGCCTCCACAAACAACCGAGTGCTGCAGAATGTGAGTCCCACAGTTTTAATGCATAATAGTTTATGTTCAGTTAGAGGAAGCTGATAATGAAACAGAGTGGCTGAAACATTTGTTTAAAACTGAACATTTAGTTATGCTTCCTATAGAAATTCGGCAGATGCTAAATTTACTAATATTATTATAATATGCGCCTTGGAGGCTTTTTAAATTATGTGGATTTTTCTTATTGAAGTAATGGTTCCATAAGGCACGAGGAATATTACTGAAGTGAAATAAAATGGTAATTCAGTCAGATTATAGGCTAGAGGCGAGTTTCTTATACAATGTTGTTACAATATAGATTTCTTTTAATTAGTTTATACAATCATTATTATTATCATTATTATTATTGTTGACTGACATATGCCTCCAGACTCATTCATAAATTTCAGAGCTAAGCCCTCCACTGATCCACCGAGCATTTGAATGTCTTTCAACTCATTGCTTTGGTTTTAGATCCCACATTTTTTAAAAACATTTTTTTTTGTTCACCACACTGCTTCCCGCTGCAACGGGCAGTTTTTTTCTCCAGTGAAAAAACACTGATAAAGTCACTGCATGCTGCCTGTATTGCAGCAACCAGCAGACTGAAAAGTTGGAAACCAGCTGGTGAAGTTGGTGAGAAAAATATAATCACCAGTGATCTGAATGACAAGTAAAATTAGGACATGCTCAAGGTTATTTAAAAAAAGACAAAAGAAAGAAAGAAAAAAGAAAACTTCCTCTGTCCACATGGGAAAAAAAATCCAAAAAGTATCAAAAAATATCATTCTCTTAAATGTTGATATGTTAGCTGTCAGTAGTCATTAGTTGCTTATTCACACAACCAAGCAGTTACAGCTATTTATTCTGAGTCTAATATTCACTCTCTTTTAGCTCTTGTTGGTCTCTACCACTATTACCAACAGCTAATTGTGTCTGGCTGCTGCTAAGCAGGTAGTGCAATTTGGATTCAGAGAGCTGCAAACAGATGCCCCCTACAGTCAGAAAAAGACAATCTGAGAACGGTGAGAGTGAACTAAAACAGATAAGTTGCAGACACAAGAGCTGAACAATAAACTGAAACTCACTATAAAGCCACGGGGAGCTGCAAATGTGGGTGATAATTCTCTGTAGTAGCACCACGAGTCACCCCGTTTACATTTTCGCATTCTTCACATTGTCATTTGATACATTGCCACGATAAAAATAGCGATCATAGCAGGCCTGAACAACGTGCTAAAAGGGGCCAAAACACAATACTGAGCTGTGAAGAGCTCCAAACTTGGTGACAAAGCTTTGTAGATTTCTCACTATGAGCCACATGTTTCACATTACACATCATCACTGCTGGTACACAGTTTTGATTTGTGCAACTTTAAGAACAACAAACCCTGTATTAGTGAAATAGTAGACAAAGTGAATTCAACATGGAGCACCGAGGTGTTTCCAAATCAGCCTGGAAGCAAAAACAGCACCAAAGCATCTTTTCACCCGTTCCTCCTAACAGCAGCTCTGTGGCCACACATATTTAGATCAATAAGACAAATAGGGAAGGTCTGAAAACAAAGAGTGTGCCGCCCAAGAACTCCATGAACCTATTTATAACTGAGGCTTTGTCCATCGGAATAATGATCCCACAGCAAGGCTGAGACATCTCCCTAGGCCAGGATCCATATCCCTGTTAAGGCTGCCACCGCTGCAGCCAAACACATGTCAGGGGCAGGAAAATAACCCCTGGCAGTGGCCTCTGTCATGTCTTACACATTATTCAAACATGCACCGTGGGCTTCATCAATCTTCCCACTGATGGAGAGGTGCTTTGTTAGTTTGAAACTCAGCAAAACTTGACTTCATCAAAACCGAACATGTGGCCATGCAGAGACGAGGAGATTTGGTTATTGTAGAAATAAATTCCAAATATCTAATTCATGCACGCTAAGTAAAGTAAAAAGGAAATACAGAGGAATGGCTCAATGCAAATGTTTCATTTATGCGCAGAGTAATGTGGTTTTCAGGGAAGACAAGGCACTTAAATATTAGTAAATTCGATAGATGGTCTCATCCACTGTGGTCCCTATGAGAAACCAAACACAGAAAATTAAATTACGTACTGTAGGTTTTTGTCTTTATTTCCTTAATGTGGACCTCTAATGGAATTACTTCACTAAGAGCAGGATTTTCATTTATCATTTGAAATTCAGATTGGGTGCATTGTGGGGAAACTTGCTGACAAAATTGAAACACATAAAAGTGAAACACAAGGCTGTTTCCCCCCATTTAATTAGAGACAGCAGAGGAGGACAGAGAGAGAGAGAGAGAGAGAGAGAGAGAGAGACAGAGAGAGAGAAGGCATAAAGACATTCAGACTGTGCTTCCACCGGAATATTAATCGCTTTTTTTTTTTCTTTTTTTTTAACAATGCTGCGGAAAATTAAGACTAAATACTCTGCTTGATCTCTATTATGTCACTATCATTTATGTTGGGGCAAACACACGCTGGTGGACAAAGTTATTGGATTTATAATGCATCAAGCTAATATACTTGCACGGCCTACTCATTAAAGCCAAGGCCAAAGCTTTGACATATTGATCACATGAGGATTATTCACGGTTAATGTGTCTGTTGTTGTTTTTTTTCACCCAGCATTTTTTATGCAGATATAATTTATTAGATTTTAGCTGTTTGATTATTAGGGAGGAGGTTTAATATGTAGATTCCATAGGACCATGTTGTGTCTGGACAATCATGTCTCTGTACGGGGCCTTTATTTTACATTTCACAATACAACTAGTAGAACAATAAACACTCGATGTGGTAATTAATAGAATGGATTGATCATATTGTAATCTGTTGAAAGAGAGCCATTAATGCTAGCCAGCAGTTGCATCATAACAGAGCTATGGTAAATTTAAATGCATCATATAGAGCTAGCCTATAATATAATGCATGGTCATCACGACTTTACCTGTTGTGCTAATGGTTGAAGTGAACATATCATGGTGCTGAAGCCCCTCAGTGATGACAGAGGTGCCGCCTGTGCGTCTATTACTTGTGACAGTGACAGTGGTAATGGCTGCTCATTTAGTAGCTATTGCTGCAAAAATCAGAACGCAGCTGGAACGCACCATTTGTTATGTTTACCATAATTCAGCAATTTCTTATTCCATTCCTAATGTGTGAGCTTTGCTATGTAAACATTATTGTTCTGCTAATATAGTAAGCTTGCAATCAGGGATGAGATATGAGGGGAGTGTGGGGGGCTTTTAAAACGTATGTACTTTTAATTTTAAGTCAAAATAATATCCTAGAAAGAAGAAAGTGGAAATGATGCATTTATCTTTGGTGACCACTGCAGACGCAAACTCATCAGAAACATTGTTCCAAATGATCACTCTTCTACAATTCTAATAATTGTGCTTGACATCAAATCATACCAGACCGATGAAATACACACATGCAGTCAGATGCACGACGCGAAAACAGATTTTGTTCCGAAAAGTATGAAGTGTGTGAAGAGCAGCACGTTGCAGAGACTGAAGCACTCGGCTCACTTAGCCAATCAGTGGACGCTCACTTCAGTTCTGCTCTGCCGCCTGGCGCCCCAATTCACGGCACATTCTGCAGTCATCTAAGTAATCAGTTAGTACTTCCACCCTCCACACACTCCCAGAGCTGCATTTAGAGAGTGCGCCATTTAGACCTAGAAGAACACAATTAAAATTTAAATGCAAAGCTAAACTCTTTGTGCTTTCTTATGTGTCACTTACCCTTGTGCAATGATCACAGTGATGAATGTTCTGACTCGTTCTGAAATCAGCATTTGCTGGAGTTTTTATTTTCATTTATTTATTTATTTATTTTTACAGCTTTGGACAAATCACAGGATTCATCAGATTTCTTGTGAAAAGCAATCAAACTGCAATTATCACAGCTTCATGTCATGTTATTGGTATCAGGCGAGTGTTACACGTTTCCCCATTCGTTTTCTATTCAGCCCGTTAGAGTTCAGAATTTCTTTCAAAATGCACAAACTAAGATGTTTTGCCCACTCAGGCATAGATTTACTTCATATTGAGCTGAAAAGTCGTGAAAGGGAGTTGATACGAGCTTGTGCTGAAACAGGAAATGCACATGGATACAAACATGTGTCTGTGCTTGGCTTGTAAACGTTGAAGCAAACATCCAAAACGTCGAGCGTCATCAACACATCCATCAACTTGTTTTATGCAAATCTTCTTTCAGTGAATTAATGAGATTATATAAAAATACTGTAAGAAAGTAGGCATCTATGTTTCATTGGTGCATGGTATTTAATTATTTCTTTTATGGTAGACGGCATATATTTATTCTGTCCACAAACACTACATGGTGTTTTGGTTGTCCACCTTATTATTTTTCATATTTTAGTCTCTCTCATGGAGTGAAACAATAAACTGATGCTGTGTCTGCATCACAAGAATCTGTATCATGGTATGGTATTAATATTTACAGTGTTGCTTTTCATGTTCTGCAATATCTACATTGTACCCAACTAAAGTAATGACTGAACAGTTAAAGTTATAATTCTTCTCAATCACAGATTCACTCCATTCAGGACTATATAGATGTAAAGTCAGTTCTGGGAGTTGATATGAGCTTTTGATGAAACCAGAAATGCACATAGGTTCAAATCGTTTATGCAATGATTGGATTACAACTTTATGTGACGGGGAGTGGGGATGGACCCAAATGCAACACACGAGAACAGATGGTAATGTGATGGCAATGTCCTTTAATAAAGGCAAAAGAAATCGTCTGAAACAAAAACTCACAGAATGAGTCATGGCCAGGATTGCAAAAAAAAACAGAGGGACAGGCAGAAACAGAAACCACAAACAAGAACTACAAACAGGAGACAAAGAGTAGATCCAAAACAGACATGAACACTGACAAGCTTGAGAGGAAAAACAGTCTGGCAAAGTGAGAGTGCAGTGGAGTGGCTTATATAGAGTCCTGATTGGTAATGGAAAACAGCTGGGTTCATAGGTGAGACGATTAGGTGGGAGTGGCTGACAGGTGAGGTGAGGCAGAGGTGGGGTCAGTGGAAAAATACTGAATACTTGAAAGTAGAATCACGGCAAACAAAACAGAGACCAGAACATAGAACTAAAACAGACAGAATTTATACAGACAGAAACAAGGCTGACAGGACTACGACATAACAGATGACAGAACAGAGACTGAGAACTGAGACAGATCTTAACTGAGACTAAGGCCGAACAGAAACTAAGACGGAATTATGACATAGAACAGAACTAAGACATGACAGCAGGACAAATACAAGACATGAACATGGCTCAGACATGACCACAGACAGAGACTGGACACAGACATGGCAGGGAATGTGACTAGGGCTGAACAAAAAGTAAGACTGAACAGAGGCAGATGGAACTAAACTAAGGCGCAGAGAACAAACAAAGAGACTGGGCTAAGACATGGCGGACTGAATCTGAGACTGCATTAAGACACAAGGAGACACAGGGACAGAACTAAGGCAAAGCTGAACTATGACAAGGAAGAACTAAGACAGGGCAGAATTTGGCAAAACAAGGTTGAAAATAAAGGCTGAACAGAAACATGGCTGACAGAACTGTGACAGGACAAAGACAGACAGGACTGATAGGAATGTGACACTTCATAAACAGCCATAACCAAGGTAAAGCTTAAGATACAATATGTTCATGACTAAAAAAAACTAGTGTAGAAGTAGTATCACAAAATAATAGTAAGACAAAGGATGCTGTTGCTGAATGCAGTCTACAGAAAACAGCCACACCTGCTGCACACACCTTCGCTTCCTGCATTGATGCTGAATGTTCTGGCTGTTTGCCCACAACTTAATCCCTGATGCAGATGAGAGGTGTGAATGTGACTTTTAGAAGACAAAGGCTGGTTTCTGGTTGAGGCTACAGAAGCAGTCATCAATAGCTGCATGTTACTGTAGCAGCATGTTTAAAATTAGGTTTGTTTTTACACTATTTCTACCACAGATTTTTTTTCACCCTCTCGTATTCAGTGTGCAAATAACTAATATTCAGGATAAATGCTGGAAGTGGCGCCAACGTCAATCCAATATTTTGTTCATGGTAAGACAAGTTGAGCTCCGTGACTTTTCCAAATAAATAAACTGCTTCTTTTAAACTCCCTCAACCAGACTTTAACTCTCAGAAACTGAGAACAAAGTCGGGGCTGTGTTACAGAAGAACACGGTTTATCATCTCAAAGGTGGTCAGGTTTATACTCAATGATCGCCATCACTCTCCTATTACTCATGACAGCATGCCAAATTGGCATCCGTTGAGTGGGAGCCTCACCTCTAGAAGTTTAGAGGGGCCTGTATGCCTTCATGGCCGCCTTGAACTGTAAAGCAGAGAGCATGTTTTATTCAGATTTCAGACTGAGGTGGAATCGGGTTCCCTTCACTTCCATCTGCAGCTGAGAGATAGCCAGGGATTGATGCACAATCAAGGGAGGAGGGCTTCAGTGTAGTGGAAATCATTTCTCTCTCTCTTTCTTCTTCTTCTTTTCTTCATCTCTGTTGCTCCCAAAAATCAGCGAGGTTCGTGTATTTTTTCTTGTCTGTCTATCCTCACCTCTGTTTTACTCTCACACACACACGCAGCTGTAGACGGGTTCAGGCTGACTCGGGTTACTTGGGGGGAAAAGGGTCTGTGAATGGATGCTGCTCATGTTGAAAGAAAAGGGATCTAGAGTGTCTATTACCTGAGAGAGTGAGAGAAAGGGCCTGGGGTGGGGTGGGGGGGAACAAGGAAGGAGGAGGAAAGGAGCAGGGAAAAAAACGAGAGGAAAGAGGAGAGAAGGGAAAAAGGTTTCGAGTGAAGAGGAGGAGAGGAACGCCGTTGTCCCCAGGGACATAATTAGGTCTAAGAAGGCTAATCATCGGACATAAAATACAACCTCTTTTCCTATATTAACACATAATCTCTTCCCGTCACTGCCTTGGGGGTTGGGGGGGTTGGGGATGGAGGACCCCATAATCACTTATCTGGTGTCACATCACTTCCAAAGTGCCTATGCGGAGGGGCCGGGACAAGGCGCTTTGAGGCAAAAATCATCTGCATCAAAAGCTTCAAAGAATCAAACGTATTTCCATGGGAATGCGTAACTCAAGTGCTCTTTTCTTTCAGTCGGAGCTCCAGCTATTAGAGGGAGGGGGGAACAAGCAGGGAGGGAAAAATGGAGCGAGAAAGAGAGGAAGGAAATAAAGGGAACCTATACGTCTGGCAAATTAGTAAGCCTCATATGTTCTGTCTTCCTATGAATGAGTTTTATATCTGGCTGCCAGTTCTGTTCCTGTGCTCCCCTGCTGTTTCCCTTGCGTGGTAGGTATCAGCCATTTGCCAGCTCACCGGGACGTCCTTAGATCTGTCTCCCAATGGCCATATTGGAAAATAAATGATCGCGGGGTGAGAACATATTTGTCATGATTAAAACATGCAGCGGTTATGAAAGATTCAAATGAAATTTTTTTGAACTTTCAATCTGTTTCATCAATTTCTGGGCTGTTTGAGGAAATGAATTGATTTTAATGATGCATGGATGTGAGATGAGTCAATAATAAAACAAGCTGCTGTTGACCTGAATACTGTATGCTGTCAGGGTCAACATAGCAAGGGAAGTGTCAACCTGACAGAAATTCAGCTCGACCAGCATCCGGTGTGTGTCTGAACAGCAACATTTGGCCTGCAATAACCTCAGCACTATTCCCCCACCCCCCCACCCCGCTATCTCTCAGTGTGTGCCTCATTCTCTCCTTCTTCAAATACTTCCCTTTCTGGCCATCCTTCCCGATATCTCACCTCCCGCTCGCTCCGTGTCCCTCGGCCCCCGTCGCGTCTTTCTCTCCCCTTCTCGTAAAATACAATATTTATCTCAGTCTGTTTGAGTTCACTCACCCTTATCATTGGGTGAGCTCCCCCTGGCTCCGAGGTGGATTAGTCTAGGACTCATTGACATTACATTGGTCATGAAATATGCATATCACGATCAAAGGTGATGGCAGGAGAGACGGCATCTCTACAAGAGCTCACAACCTGGAGTTGATGTGCTCCTTGAAAACATAAGCAGCGGTGGCTCACATTGTGCAAGGCTGCAACGTTACAAATAGATTACTTAAATAAAACATAATTTCAGTGGATGATGTGTGAGGAGAAAGGAAGGAGGAAGACCGAAAGATAGACAGACAATGCATTTATCTATTCCCAATACACATGTGCATAACACTTTGATTTGGATTCTTTGATTTTGATTTGAATTTAATGGTATTGATCGTCTATAACGAAGCCCAGCTGGAGGTTAGTTCCAGTCATCTTTTTTTTTACCTGAGGCTTTGGGCAGAGAGAGCCTGCCAACTCTTTCATTTCCCACATCAAAACATCTCGCAGTATGAATAATACATTTGGGGGAAAGAATATTAGGTTTAAACCAACAGGATTAGACGCCAGGGAACATCAATAAATGCATAAAGCCTGTGAAAATAGTCTCTGCAATTTAGTGTACATGTTCGAATCGAGGATCCGACATGTAAAGAAAGATTTACCATGATCCATGGCTCATAGTGCTTTAAAAAAAAAAACAAAAAAAAACCCTAATGTGTGTACAGAATATTGAGACAGGAGTTAAGATATGAATGAATAACATTAAGAGTCTACAGCCTACAGTGGTGCTTTGAACTTAATGCTAATGTCAGCATGCTAGCATGCTCACAATAGCGATGCTAATATATTCATGTTTAGCAGGTATAATGTTTACCATGTTCGCCATGTAGCACAATAGAGGTAACGTTTGTAGAGTTGAGGTCGTTGTGAATGTTATTAGCCATGCAGGTCTTCAGTCACAAATCAAAGTCTTGGAAAAGTTTAAATTTGACTTGATGGTGGTGCATCCTCTGTGCACCATGAATATCTCTACTAATTTCACGACAATCCATCCAAAAACAAAAAATTCAACCCGACGGTGGAGGAAAAAGCCAGCAGATCAAGTTGGTGGAATTTATTCTCAGGTGACCATGCATGTACAAAATTACACAACAATCCTGATAGCTGTCGAGATGTCAGGACAAAAGTGGTGGACCCGCCTGTCCAACCTGTCCAACTCTCCAGTTATGTTGCTAACGTGGCTAAAAAAAACTAGCTTTCAACAACTGAACCAATATGATCCTTTGTTTTGTGCATCAATTCTGAGTGCTGACACTTTGTTGTATGTACACATCCGCGGAGAGCATCTTTGATGATTCTTATTGTTTCGTCACTCTTGTTTGAATTCAGACAGTGTCGCATAAGTTGTCATGCCAAAGCGGCCTTTCTGACATACTTTGCTTTGATTTGTCTAAACTTTCTTGCTGTGGAACTGTTGCCCGACACAGCAAACTTCACCCATCTGTCACATAAGTAAGTTAAACGAAAAGCATAAGGCAGTTCTAAATAGTTGTATGTCAAAGATCTTTACACAAACAGACACTCCAAACATCACAGTTTGAAGTGACAGTGTGTTTCCAAGTCATTTTGGACTGACTGAAGTGGCTTTCATGAATATACAATATATTTTGCATCATCTAACTTCAGATGCTGATATAACAATAACAGATTGCTTCAACATGCAGCTAGAAAGGTATTATAAACATTAATTCTTGAGTAACTCCATCACAAATATGTTCCTCATTAACTTATGTGCTTTATTGTGAAGAGTTATAGTCAAAATATGAAACTGATGGCAGAAAACTTGCATGTGCCAAATAATTGTTCCCTTAAACAACCTAAAAGGATTCATGATCTTCATTAAAGTTCCAGTGAAAACACACTAGATTATCATTTTGAAATCCCATAAAGGCCCGTTATGATATACTGAGGGGTCCTTGTCTAAGGTTTGTCAGATGAACAACAGAAATAAAACAGATTTGAAAAACAAAACATTGGTTGAGGCTTCTAAAGGCAGTCTGAAAATGAAGCCTGATTAACACATGATTGGAAGTGTTAAACATTTGTGTGGGGTAATTGTAATTTAGCCCATTAAATACGGAAGCGCACCGATTAACCTTGTTTTTCTTCTGCACGCTGTGGAAAAAGCTACAAAAGTGTGTGTTTCGATTCCCAAAGCTGCTTCTGCTTCTGCTAATTTACTACAGTGTGAGATCAAATGGCATTCATGAAATCCAAACTATGATTTGGGGGAAAAAAAAAAATTGATGGTCTTAGCTACAGATTCAATAGAGTAAAATAGAATAAGTAAGTAAAAATGTAATATTGTTATTACAGCTTGTTACTCATGAAGTCTGCGGTTTAACTTCTTCAGACTTCAGTGATCCAAATCTGCTATTTAGCTTTACATGCATTCAATTATATCCAAAGCAACTGATGTACATACCTCACCTACAGATTTGTTAGTTTACTTCTTAGTTTATTCCCTTAAATGTTAAATTCCTATATGTAATTATGTTAACACATTAATAAAAGGCTGGATTTCTCCCTGAGTGACCGTTACAGCATCTTGAAAGGTTGTTTTTTTTTGTTTGTTTGTTTGTTTGTTTTGCAACAGCTAAGCCTCATGTCAGAAATGCAGAAGAGGAGGCAGATCCATACACTTACGTGCACCAATCATCAAAATTTGCAGCTAGAACAATTAGAAGTCTATTCAAGTGTATTCAAGTTGGGACATTTATGAGGAACCAGGGATTGAAGCACCAAACCTATAAATGAATGGACAATTGACTCTACCACCTGAGCTACAATAATCCAGGTATCAAAAAACTGAAACCAATAAATTAGGTTTTATCAGCAACTGCTACTCTTAACATTAATATTATATATGTGGATAAAATAATTTGGGTACATGGGGAAGGTGGAAACAAACTGTAAAAACAACAATGACACAACCTTTACTGTTGGTATGGCAAACTCATTATCAAACACTTGTCTTTTTTACACATCCTTGCAGACACAGAGCAACATTAACTTTCATTTGGAGTCATGTCTGCAGTCATTTGATGGATATACAGTAAGCTGTAGTATTCATGTATTAGTATCTCAAGACAATTGAAACAGGATTTTTAAGGCCGAGGGGAGGCTGCAGAATCCAGTGATAATTTACTGTGGGTTGATTCCTTTCACAATATACATAGTGATTTGATCCATATATATATATATATATAAATGTATTGATAATAGCTGCTTTGAGGATCTAAGTGTGTTTCTGGCCACTATGCATTTAGCATCAGCATTTATGTGTATACTATTAGACTGCAATGCCTAGTCACATCAAACTTTTTTTTTGTCCTTTTATAGAGTTTTGGACATTTCTGAGCACATGCAGCAATTGAATTCAAATAAAAAGAACATAATATAATCACAAAACCGTACAAAGCCTCACATTCTCTGGGTGTTATCTCTGAAAAGAAAATGCAAAAAAAAAAAAAAAGAAACTCATGATGTTGCTGTAGAGTAACCAGCTATAATAACTTCCAACAGAGTGGTGTCAAACAAAGATAATCCGAACATAGCCGCACGCATCTGCTCACGAGACTCGCTCTGTAGTCCAGCGTGGCCGAGCTTCATTCATCCCGCGAGCAGCTGTGAGGGGACCGGCTGCCTCAGGAACTGATTTAGGTCCCAGCAGTTATTTTGGCTGAAGCCGAGACAGTGGTGCACCGTAGAAACAGCAGGACAGTTACGGTGCAGTTCTGCTGGCTGTGCTATCCACCAGCAGAGGTGCTAATTAATGCTAATTGCAAGAGGGGGTCAATTATACACTCCATGGTGCATGATTAGGACCACCGTGTTAGCGACCAATGAATCAAAACAACAGCCATCCTCTCCTCAGCCGAAACCAAAACACAAAAATATAGTGGTGTTGAATTAAAGGTGCAACAAGAGGGATTTTCTCCTCCCCTCTGCACCAAATGACCATAACATTTAACAGTTACAGCTCAAAACCAATGATTTAACAATTACTTAGATTTGTGTACTTATATCTGGCTTTCCAGCCGGTACAATAACTGTACACCCACAACAATGTCAGGATATTGTTGAGGATGTTGGGACAAAGATTTAGATTTGTATTTTTCTTTTGGATGCATCACATTATGAAAACACGTAATTTTAATTACAGGTTTCCAAAGGCTAAGGCACAAGAGACAGAAAGTTTGAACTTCAGCTCATGTCAAAGTTTTGCTGAATTAGCTTTGACCACATAGTCCTTCATGTCAACAGAACTTTGAGAACTGCAAGCAGAATGAATGAGACCAGCAGTTGCGACCATATGGTGTTTTTGTGGTTTGGCGGTTCAGTGACCAATGGTGAAAACACAAGATTGGTTAGACCATTAGTGTGATTCCTTTCCAGTGCAGAACATTTAATGGGCCCCAAAATTTTCTTTGTCCACTTTGGAAATAAAGTTTGAGACAGCCCGCCTTTAATCTTTGATGATTTCCATTATCCTTTGTTTAGACAAGTCCTCTTCCTCCACCACATATAGCTGCACCTGATCGCACTGTTTACTTTGATTTTCTTTTGTAGTGATGCTGTGGAACATTTCTCGCAGCAACCTCAGAAGATGAAAGTGGACTAAATTAGACATGTAAACACTGTTTGATGGAACTTAATTAAAAAAAAAAGTTACTGTTAAGGTTATCCTGCCTGAATAAGTTCAATCATAATGAGGGAATAAATTCATATAATAAAGAAATGGGTTTATTTGTGAATTCTGTTGGGACTTTGTTATTGGGAGGAAAGGTAAGGAAACTATTTGTCTGAGAGAAATTGCACAGGGCTTCTTTTTTAATGCAGTTGTATGTATGTGTTTGTGGGGACTAATGAACTAGTTCTAGGTAATACAAAGCCTTTTTGAATAGTGCTGTGAATTAGATTAGACATATAAAGATAATTATAATCAAATATAAATACATTTTTTGGATATGCAAAGTTAATGTGCACAGAATCTGAACAGATGCATAAACTGATGGGAATTTTTGCAGCAATATTTGCCTTCTGTCTCCTGATTGACACAATTTACCACAAACATAACAATGCTTCCTCTAATTGCCATAACTCAGTCAAATCAGGAGACACAAGCATCACATGCACATTGTTACAATCAGTAAAATTAACTCTTTACAGTGGTGTCAGGATTGCAGACAGATGTTTGATGCAGATGTGCCAAAAAAGTATAATCCTCAATATCTAAGGAAATGCATGTTAATGGGACAATGTTTTTGCCAACAGCTTTGGCTTCTTTTCACAGACAATTGAAACAAACTTTATTTTCATCCGAACCGCCTCCTACAACAACTCCTTTAAAAAAAAAAAAAAAAAAGCCCCATGAGATGTTATGGCCCATTTTTGTCAATAAAAATATTAACACTATTATCAACTGTACCGCAGTTGATAAAACATTTAATAGTTTGGTGAATTATCCTGAGTAAGTGCCACATTGTTTCTGGTTTTAACCTAATTAATTTTGCAAACATCGTCTTTTATGCTTTAAGTAATAAATAAAATTCAGGCAGGCCATGAATAAATGTAAAAACTGGAACTGCTGGATACCAAAAGAAGGGAAGTGGGAAAACATGCAAATGCTGCAATATTAACTAAACTTGGGGCTCTTACTGTGGGGTGCCCATCTCACTTTACAACCTTTATTACTTTGTTGATATTGTGCTTAGATTGTGCAAATTGCTAAATGAATTAGTGTTTTATCAAATTCCCTCAAACTAATTGGAGCACAGCTAACCTGGGGCCAGGTAGATTTCCAGCTCAGGAAGAGAGGTAGGTTTCCGGAGCTTTAAGCGAATAACACTTAATCTCTCATGTGTAGTCTGCTGTGGGCTTGATAGGCACTTGAAGGGATCCAGGTACAGTATGTATGTATTACACTGTGCGGTAGGTGCAGGGGGCCAGCAGGGGTCCATTTGCTCATTTTTGCCCTAAGGCCCCTTAAAGGGGTTGATCCAGCCATGGAAACAGTATACAATGGTAAATATGAAAAAACAAACAAACAAAAAAAAACACACATGGTATCCATATCTCAAATTCCAGAACAGAAAGTGGCTTTCGTAATTTGTATGCACCAAAGTTTGTTTGTAATTGAGGCCATCTCTGCCAGGCAACAGTAATTACAGTTTCTACACCACGCGAGCCGGAGCCACAGGCCTGCCTTATAAAATCTGTCGCATATCAGCAGGGAACAACAAGTGCAAGGTTGTCACCCGAGGGACACTTCCATTACGTGACAAAAGTGAGAAGATAATTTGATTTACTGTTTAGTTAGGCAACCTCTGTCAGACCTGAAGCCATACACAGCAGTGGGGGTGCATGACGATTGACTACAAATGAGTCTGCTGACCTGCCGGGGTCGCACATTCCGGAAAACAATTTGTGGTATCATTTAACCGGAGATATCAGTTGGTAAAATGTGTTCCATGGCTGATTTTTGACTAATGGATCAGGTGTATAAAGATAGCAGCCTCCAGGTTTAACATCACTTCCAATTCCAGGGGGCAAAGGCATCTGAAACACCGACAGCACTTTGGCAAGTTTGGAAAAGGGTAGACGTATGTCGCAATGTGGAATCGGATGATAAGACGTCAGATGTTTCTGATTTTTGACATCATCTCATCTTTGTGACTCGCATCCATATTGTTTTCATTACAAGAACATTATCAAGTAGAGCAGCTCCCTGTCTTCATCCTGTGTGTGTGTGTGTGTGTGTGTGTGTGTGTGTACTACAAGCTCTATATATAGACACAAGTGGATTTGTGTGATTTTGTGCCTTTGAGTTCACTGAGGCACAGCCGTTAATTGATACGATCAAAAGCTTTTGTTATTTAGGAGAGACCTCGATATCAGATAAAGCTGAACAAAAGTCTAATCTTTCAACAAGATTAACAATGAGGAGACAATGTTCAAAAGAAATAAAAAATAATAAAGGCAAGAAAATTGGAAATGGCATTATATCTAATCTCTTTTGCTCTTAAAAAAATGTAATAAATAACAGGGGTAGATGAGTATTACTGTAACACAACACCACAATTTACATCCCAGACTAATTAATATAATGAAGGCCATTCTCATGCAAAACTTTTATCTCCCTGGGTACACACTCTCTGAGATGGGAATAGCAAATCAGGATTAATACACAGTGGTCTCCGAGCCTTATTTTTTTCCCTTTGATAAGACATAGATAATGACGTTTTATTAATCTAATTATACAGTAAATTAAAAGAGCATTTAGAGTTATATATACTGTCTTGGATGGGAATGACAAGAATACACACCACTTCCACAGTTATTGCTGCTTTAATCCTTGATTCCATTCAAGGGCTGTTATGTTCCAATCAGTGTGACAGAGCCACGCAACAACTCAATCCTGCAAGTAATTTGAACAACACTTTGGGCTATATCCCTCTACAAGTTGAATTGTCCCAACCTTATAATGTCAAACTGATAAAGCAAAACGGCAACTTTTAGGGATGAAAGGTTGCCTTCAACATCAGAGACATTTTCAAGCCAAGGAAAAAGCTGCTGGAAGGGGAAAATGATAAGCATTTGACTTTTTTTTTTTCTCTCCCTGTTGATGTGTTTTCCTATCTCGTCGCTGTTTTTGGGGTGCAGGTTCAGTCTGAAGCTGTGATAATAGAATGTTGAGTCAAGTGGGTTAAAAGTCCATTTTTTGCTTCTCACAGCATCGGGAAAGTGAAACAGACTTTTATAGCATTCAAAGGGGCCAGAATATGCTTTGTGACTAAGTGAGGAACAGTTGGGGAAATACAATGATACAGGGCTGCTTTTGTCTTTATCACGCTGTTTGATGACGCATAAGCCTGCCAGAAGCATTTTTAGAGACTCAGCACAGCCGTCCTGCAGCCGGCCGGAATTGGAAGGCGCAGGTTTAAAAAAAGACCGGTCAAAAGCGACGCAGCAGAGGCCGAGATACCCTGACGTTTTGTCCCTAGTATGGGTCAAGCTCCAAAGGTACTGAGTCCTAGATTTTACATCAATGCGGCTGATAACATATTTTGTTAGTCCTTCCATGTCTTTCTCCACAGCTCTACTTTCTAACACAGTCCTTCTGTTATAAATGTCTAGTCTTAAATCCCAAGCCCAGATAATCCTGATTACAATACTAGGACATCATTAGAGTTATTTTCTCAAGCTTTAAAGCCACGGCACACAACCACTCTTCATAGTGTTCTACATGATGAGTAAACTCAATGAACCCTTTTAATTGCTGATGATCTACAGAGTTTTCATTGACTTTCATCCGCATAAGAAAACCACACCCATTCAGCCATATTTATAAAAATATATTTCACAAAGTAGGAAACAATACAGGGTATCTTAGATTACAGTACAGGGAGTAAATAATTGAACATACACATTTATAAGCATTAAAGCACAGTAGAAAATATGATCTGCATGTAGGACTATTCCATATATATTGTTTAGTCTACTGAGAACTGCCATAATACTGTATCAGTACAAACTGAGTATGCACGCAGCTGTAGTGCCATTTAAATTCTCATTATGTGCAAGAGCTAACGTGCAGAGACAAAACCTACCACCTCATTGAAAGCTAATGACGTTAGCAGTAACTCTATGTACAGAACAAGTCTTTTTTTTTTGTATTGATATCATACAGTGTAAGCAGAATATGCACATGGTCTGGAATTGTGTCTTCGTTTTTCTTGGGCTAATGCGATCTGTGTTTCCTAAATGAGATTTGATGTTTGGAGGAGTCACATACTCGGATATCAATTGGACTATTGTGCTCAGACACTCACCGGTTGTGCCTCAGAATATATTATGAGATATATTTTACACATAATTAGCATGTGTCAGAAAGGTCCCATCCCTGCAGTCCCAATTACTCAGATCATCTGTATTGTTAGACTAACTTAGAGCTCTTGTTTGCCTGCTTACATCTAGTCTATATTATCAACTGCAATAGATTCATGATATGGTTTGGCTGTTATGAAATAGTGTTCAAGTGGTTGAAAAAACAGCTGAATGTGAAATAATCTAAACACACTCACTACAAATTGTCAGCACAGAAAAAAAATGGTTTAAGAACATAAAATCAAAAAACTCATAGAACAATTATGAAGAATCAACACGTCTCTTGTCAAAAAACAGTAGATTACAATTGTATTTAATGTTGCTTCTGTAAAAAGAAGGCCTCAGAGTTTCTACATTTCTCTTTTTTGTCTTCACTTCAGTCTTTTATAGGCTAGTAACACTTGCGACCCACACCTGTAGCGTGTAAATACAAAGAGTTGTATAAAGCAAGCCTTTCTGGGCTTTAGATAGTTTATAAATGTGGCCACCAGAGAAGATATCAAATGATAACAAATTCACCTTAAAGCCAATACTGGTTTGTCTTTTTGCTTTTTTCAAATCATACATACATTCATCATTGTAATGTAGACCATATATTGCTTTTTCATTGTCATTTTTGTTTCAGATCGCCGATCAGCTGGGTGGCTTTGGGAGACATGAAACAAGAGTCCCTCTGCAGCTTCTGAGGTCCAGCTTGTTGTCCATGGAGCATGGAGTATGGTGTCCGCTCAAGCTTCTGATAACCCAACAATTATTATTGTTTCCTTTCATCGTGCGACTACCAGCAATCCCAGGGTTTTTCTGCTACTGGCAGTCACGGCAAATGACTAACACCCAAAATACTGCTAGACACTCCACAACGGAATCTAAGTTACACTCCACAAGAATCATAGATCTCCTAATAAAGACATTGTTTGGCTCAACAATTACAATGCGCTTGACGTAGTGGATGACGACTGCTATACCTCACTCTAAGAAGAATACAAAAAGGTGGCCTTCCTTGTTATTGACTGTTTTTTTTTCTTTTTAAACACCTGTTTCTAAAAGCCAGCAAACCCCCTAGCGTTTTAATACACAAGTATGTGGACAGAAAAAAAATCGTAAAGGTCTTTTTTTTCTAACAAATCAAAGGTCAGGTCTCACGGTCGCTCTCGCCCACAGAGTAGAGCTCCCCAAGTCTTCTGAAGCGTGGGCCCCACTCTCTGAGATAGTCATAGTTCTGGTCCGAGTCTGACGCCGCCGTCTCCAGTGAGCTGAGGGAGCCGGCAATGGATCCCCGGCCCTCGTACCCATAGATCTGGATGGAGTCGTAAGGCGGCGCCGTGGGGTCATTGTCTGCCTCGTGGAGTCGCACGTTGATGAACTCGTCCACGTCCACGCCGTTCGGACCCGAGTGCTGGCCCGCCCGGGGCATGAACTGCAGGTCGGGCTTGATGTCCTTCCGTGGCAGGTAGCCGTTGATGCCATCCGGGTTCTGCAGCGTGGCGATGTCGAAAGCCTCCGTGTCCTCCTCGCCTCCTCCTTCGTCATCGTAACGAATGATGTTCTCCCTCACATCTTCGTCATCCTTTATAATCAGGGGCTCATTCTTGTGTCTCCTCAGGGTCACAAATAGTACTACTATTACTGTCAGAAAGAAAGACGGAGAGAAAGGAAGAGGAAGAGAAGAAGAAGTCGAGGTCAAGCTTTGACAGATCACGGTCAGATTCAACGTCAGATTATAATCATCAACATTTGTTAAATCCCTCCATGGTAATAATGTTACAATGCAAAAAAAGAAACACCTCACCTAACAGCAGTATAATGCAGGCAAGGATGGCAATGAGAGCTCCCATACTGAGGCCAATAGGTAAGACGTAGGCCTCCACGTTGCAGGACTGGACGATGCCGTCTTTACTGCACCCGCACACTCGGATGGTCAAGGTGTTGGTGCTGCTCATCGGCGGATTCCCATTGTCCGTCACAATGATTGGCAGGAAGTACATCTCCTGTTTCTGTCGTCGGAAGGTATCATGCTTGGCTAGAACACTGATTGAATTGTCTGTCAGAGAGAGGTAAAGCCACAGATGATTTTTTTTTTTTTTTTTTTTTGCGAGGATGTGTGAAAAACCCATTATTATTCATAGTGGCAACAGACTGAAGTTCTATTATTAAATTGTGTGAAGATCAGTGCAGCATGAGGGTAAACTAATTTCACATCAATCGTCACCAGGCTTTTCTAGCGCTGTCTCACATTCCAGCGCTGCAGATGGATTTCAGCCACCTTCCTTTTTCTCGACAGTCCAATTTTGGGAATTCTGAAGGAAGGCAAGCCCGAGTTTGCTGTCCCCCTTTGAAAGCTGAGGAAATGAAGGGACCACGGCAGGCTACGCTGACTTAGAAGATGGCACATGTCGACCCAGAAAGGTGCCAGCTGCTCTTTGATGACACTTCTGTGAAGCTGTCTGCTCATTAGCTGGCTCTCCTTACCCTACTCGCATTATCAAACACTCGCATTCCCATAAGAATCTACTCCTGCTGATCTTATGGAAAACGTACAAGATTTCTGATAGTCTAACCTTTGCCTCTCTGCTTGAGGGTGTGCGCTGCTGAGAGAGGGAAAACAGTGCCGGTGATATACACTATAGAGAGACGGGCCGTGTTGAAACATTCGCGTTGACAGAGCAAACTTAATCAAAAGATGGAATGCTTCATGATAGAATTATTTGCTTTGCACGATCTGTAATTGATGTGAACATATGCTCAGATTTATTTTCTTATGAGCGCTGCCACAAAGTGGTACGCCGTGCTTTTGTGAGCACCAACATGTCCTATTTCATTTGGATCATTCAGCAGCACACACTGAGTGTGCAAGTATCTACTATGCTGTAGTAAACCGCAAGGGCTTGTCCTCGTAAACAGGTCATTTTCTAGGCAACTACTGATTGTAAAAATAGAATTAAACATTTTCTGCCTGTCAGCCCATCCACAGACAAAAAAAAAGTCTAAGAAAAAGACAGCTGTGCAGATAACCTTCAAAATGATTGAACTCACTGGAGTCAGAAGAATGCTCTTTTTATTGCATTTTACATATCCGGGTATATTGAATGTGTTTCCTCCATCTACTAAAATATTCTGATAAAAAAAAGAAAAAGATGTGTACATTGAAATATCATTCGTCACATAACAAAAGCAAACAGCCGTTTGAATTACTTTTCTACTATAAATAACTTATATATACTTAATATGTGGGAGGTTCCAAATGACAGCAGTGACAGCAGGAGTGACACTGACAGTCTTTCTGAAGTCACTTAATATTATGTGAGAGACTGCACATTCATGAATGCCAAATCAGCGGACTTAAATGCCTTATAGTTACATAATGCCAAAGGATTGGAAGAAGCAACAGAGGTAATGTCGGCAGATCCAATTTAGTATAGACAGAAAGTTGTTGACAGTTTGTGTCACTCCTGTTCTGGAGGAGCTTTCCCACATTAAGTGTGTCTGATTTGTTAATGCTGCACACTATTTGCATGGATTGTTTGCTGGCATGTGTAGTGTTATTGTGCAAATTTAATAAGTGAATGGTGCAGTAGTGTATGTGGATGCGACACAAACATAAAATAATTGGTCCCTACTAGATTCACTGCGTAGAAACTATTTTCAGAACGTGTCCAACCTATCCAGCTGAAATTGTCATCACTTTTCACAGTCAAAAAATGTTGTCAAAATTTTTAGATTTTTTTATTTTTTTTTATTTTTTTTTAACTATTACTAAAAGGGAAAAGGGGTTTTAGAGATACACCAGACATGCCCCTTAAGCCTCCAAGCCCCTGAGGGAATGAACCAGGTGATTGGCAACAAGGAACTGACTACAATAATTAGCAACGCCTCCAGGGCACTAACCCTAACCCTGAGTTACACCCAGTAATTTCTTGAGCTACCCCAACCAGACACAAACACACACACACACAGACACACACACACGCTCACGCACAGTCATGTTTTCCATCGCCTCAGAGGATATTGCCCCTAAATCTAGGCCTAACTGTAACCAAAGTCTTCACCACCCAAAAATGTAAGGATTTACATTATTAGGATGGAAGTGGGATGTGTGTGAGCATTATGTCCCCACAGCGCGCACACACAGACACAAAGACAGCATGATGTGTGTGGCATGTCTCCATGGTACATCTGACAGGGCCTTGAGTCTGACTCTTGATACAAGAGAGTGTGCAGCCCTGGTTTAACTATACATTTGTAAGAGGAGGAATAACAATAACATAATTAAAAAGTTAAGAGTTTCTATCAGCAGAACTTCATTTTTGGCAGCGTGGTGCATGTGTGTTGTCTCAATTACCGAGAATGGGATGCTCTGCTGTGTTGCGACCACGCCTCCTGAACACAGAGTTGTCAGAGTGCTCAATATCTTGTGTACAGCTGGTCACAGCCTTAGCCATTTTCCACAGTGTGGACAACCCCTAACCTCTTCACTGTTCAATCCCTACAATTAGACTCATCATCGTAAACAAAAGCAGCACACAGAGGCTCACAGGAGCCTGACGCTCTTCACTGAAGTGTCTCCCACAGCTGCCGATTCAGATAGAAATAGTCGCTGAAGTGCTGGGGGATACGGTGCGGTGGGCTTCTTTTCTCTGCTCGGAATTAGCAATACCATGGACAAGTGGCTGGTGCGGTATGTAATATATAGAGCTGAACCACAACACATATTTACTTTGGTTTCAGGCGGGTGAGAAAAATGCAGGCTTTTTTGTTGTTTGGAGGAGCGCGGTGCTTATAGTGCTTATAGCGGTGAAGCATTTCTACTGAGGTTTCATCTGTTACATCATCTTAAGAAACTGTTCAGTGTCCTCTTAACAAAAGGGCAGGGTTCAGGAACTTGCATGTTTTGTACTCTTTGAGGTTGATCTGTATATAAGACTGAGTATTTTGCAGCCAGTCTGGGACTGTTAAACAGCTCTTCATTTTTTTGACTTTCAATTTTATGATAGGAGCTTTCACATATAAGAGAAAGATGTGATTTTTCTTTAGTTATTACTTGTCAAAAGAGATATGAATATAGTTAGCCGAGGCCATTTTTGCATGTGATTATTAGATTGGAACCTCATGTTCCAGTCTGCGAATGTACCTGCTTCAAAAGTAAAACATTTTTATTTTCGTCAAAAGACGGCTAGTCTATTTGATGACCTGATTTTTATGGACTCCTTCCTCCGTCAGAGAGAGGTTGCAGCAAGTTTGCCTGCAGCCCCTGTGTCGCAACAGAAGGCGAGTACCATATGAAGATTTTCTGCCCCAAGCTGAAAACATTACACAATGTCATCATGAACACAGACTGTTCGGAGCCAGTTACGGAGGGGAGGCAGGAGAAGAGGAATGGATTAAAGACAGAGAAAACCGGCAAATAAACCAATCAGAGTATTTAGCAAATAAATTTAGTACCATCTGCCACGTGGTAACAGCTCCTAAGAAGTCACCCTACATTGAGCTGCAAGACTACCAGGAAAAGCCATTTGGATCCCATTCATTTAGTTTCCCTCAAAACGCACTGGGGAGTAAAAAGAAGCTGGTGTCCAGACAATTTCACATCTGCTAATTGTGAGCTACACTGATCCACCAGATTTCATCTCGAGTACGGCTAACATGCCGCAGGTTAGAGATTAGACTGGAAAGCCATTGGAGAAATTTACAGAAACTTCAGTCATTCTGCCACAAAAGAGTTGCTTCTCGGTGATTGCTTCTGTTGCTCACCTTGGTTGTTTTTGATGGTGAAATTGGGGTTGTTGAGCATCTCCGGGACTAGACGATAGTCAAAGTAGTGGCCTTGGATAGGGTCATCTTTGTCCACCGCGCTGACAGTCTGGATCACCTGTGTTGAAAACAGAGAAACAAGAAGATAGAGAGGAGGGCTCGGAGCCATTAGAGGAGGCAGCCTATTCATTACTGTGTTTTCGCCATCATAGATTGCCTCAGTCTCATACTGGCTGGATCAAACCTGATGAAATATATGCCCCATTCATTCCTTGGATTTTGAGATTATTATCAATGAGGTCCTGTCTAGTCTGACACACTTTCAGGCTCCTGGCTCTATCTGTTAATCTGTCATCATAGGTCTTATCGTGCTGTATGTCTTTATGATTGATTGGAAATTAGAATTCAAGCCCCGCAGGACAGTTTCTCTTTTTTTTTCCAGTTCCCCCCTTTTTTCCCCCTTGCTTTCAATAAAGCTCCCTATTGTACCGCACGCAGGTCCCCTGAATGAGGTCGATTGATGAGGGGGAGAATGCTAAGTACTTGTCCAGAATTTTTGGCTGGGGAAAGCATTATGCCATCTGGAGGAAGACATGAAAGACAGTCTTGAATTATGATCCACTCTGATCAATCCTGACTGCTCTCATTTCCCCCGTTGCTCCGCGAGCACCGTGTCGAGGGAGGACTGTTGCAGGGAAAAAGGACCGTACTCCCACCTCTGTAGTTTCCCAGTGAAATAAATAGGCTATAATTCACTGCGGCCAATCATTACAGGGGAGGAGAGAGAAAGAGAATGGAAGGGAGAGAGAGGGAGAGAGAGAGAGAGAAAGATAGATCACAGGTTTGATGAATGAGCCACTTCTTTCCTTACCTGTCCAGGTTTTCCATTTTCACACAGAAAGGTCTCATATTCGGTGGCAAATTCGGGGGCATTGTCATTAATGTCCATTACTCTGATGGCCACAATCGCCCTCGATATCTGACTGTGGTTTCCTAATGGATAGATAGATAGATAGATAGATAGATAGATAGATAGATAGATAGATAGATAGAGAAATAAAAAGGGGAGACACAAGAGGCCATAAATAAGAGACGACAAAATGCAAAACTAGAAGGGACAAAACAAGGTTACACAAGAAATCCCAGGTAAATTCTGTGACCTAGTTTTAATTTCCTTTATTTTCCATCTTTATTTCTCCCTTCATTTCCTGAGCTGATGGGAGGACAGATGATAAGCCACATCAATCTACATTTCAGCTGGTATCAGTGATGCAAAACAGTATTCTAGGCAACAGAAAGGAGCCCATTCAAAGTGCTTTTGAAAATCCCCTGTACACTGTAATGTTTAAAACATGAGGGTTAAAACATGCATATTAATGAGTCATTGGTAACGGAAGTCTAAAAAGACAATAAAAGGCAGTTTAATTAGATTAGATTTTGATAGGAATTATTCATCACTGGTAATTGACAGTCCCGTTCGAGAGTCCCCGTAAACGGTTGTATTTATTAATCAGCAGTGCAAATGTCAACTTTTAAAGCAATTATCTATTAATGTGGGTGCAAAATGGCTGTGGCGCTGTGACCAATGATGCAGGTGTGTTTTTATTTATTTTATATTTTTTATTGGTTTATTTGTTTAGGAGCGATCCACCTTCCACCACTGTCATCTTCTAAGAAGAATGGCGACATGTGAAGAATGGCAACCTCATTGTCTCAATGTTTTTGAATATAAACCTAAGGTTTCCAGAGCAGTGCGCTTGTTTTATTATGGTTGCAAGTGAAGAAAGAGGTTTTTAAATCATATAAATCTGGACATTGTCAACTGTTCAAATGTTTAGTGTAAAACTGGGTTTAAAGCCAGTCTGTGTAACTTTTGCTAAAAAGTGACCACTGCCATTATAAGATAATAAAGTAGACCTGGTGTATGTCACAGGATTACTTTTACAGAGCAATATTTCTTTTTTCTATATTTTAATTTCTCTTGAATTGGACCCAAACACAGAGCAGTGGACAGGCCACCAGACAGGCCAGGAGATGAGTTGAATAAAAGGTAAGCAGTGGAAGCGTGGAAATTGACAGCCTGATAGACAGTGATAGATGGATTAGGGCAGAGGGAAACAGAGCCCCCACCCCTCCCTCTATGAAAGTGACTTTCCCCCAGCAGCAGACAGGGAATAGAATCTGATTAGTCAGATGTCAACTGGTGCGAGGCGGCAGAACGCGCCTCCGTTTGGGTGGCAAATGGCATCAGGATAGAACTGGGAACACATCTATTCCTCTTCACGCCAGAGAAGACACCGGCTTCCCCTCCCCATCCGTGAAGAATAGCAAAACTGCCATATTTATTTTGGCAAATTCCTATTAGGTGTTCTCAGAGATGCCACTATCTCGAGCCACAGTTACTTTGCCAAGAGGCATGAAAACGCGCTTTAAATGTATGGGTGCAAGAAATGACAAGGCAACCGGCTTATCGAATGAGACACATTCAATTCCTCCAACGGGCTGCTACGATGGTGGGATTTGTCTGTGCTGCGCGGCCAAAACATTATGACAGCGCTCGGGCTTTCATTTATTCTGACAATTAATGTGTGTTTCCTTTGATTAGGGAAAGAAAGGGACAGATAGAGGATGAGACAGAAAGAGAGAAGGAGAGAGAGATAGAGCGGAAAAGGACGGGGGGGAAAAAAAAAAGTTACAAGCTGTGTCAATTTCTATTCCAATAGCTTTAAGGGGTACATTAAGCTTTATCACAACATACAGCCCCCCTGAAACAATCTGTATGCAAATAAAGCCTTACATATGGTTTGAGCTGTTTGTAGCTCTGCCGGCAAGATTTTCTACGTAGTCAGTGAGTTTTGCAGTTCGCAGATGTTCTTTAATCTGTAATGGATACTGGCGTTGGAGCAATCCACTCTGGAGCATGTCTTTAAAACAGTTTATTTGATACGTCTTAATGTTCTTGCACTTCCACAAATTGACTACTGAGCTGTTTAATTCAATCAAAACTCAGCAAATCAACGTATTTAATGCCTCTGTGGATTCAAACGCTAATTGTTTGTGCCATATTCTGCGAGCGATTAAAAGCGCTGGTTTACACAGCGCGAGGCTGTCGAACAGAGGATTGTGTGTAGCAGGTCAGTGATTCCTTTGACTGAGACAGCCCGTGAAGTCGCTCGCAAGGATGTTGTACATGTCTTCCTGCAGTTCTCAGTTTGTGAAACTTGCATGGCAATGAACGTCTAATAGTGCGTTGATTTGAGGGAAATAGGACATCACAATTCATGAGGAACAGTATTCACAGCCGAGGTGAACACAGTCAGGAGAGGTTACTTACTGACTTCTGTTGCGGTTACTGTGATGTTGTGCCACATGTCCGTCTCCCGGTCCAGCGGTTTGGCCAGGGTGATCTTCCCGTCGTCCACGTTGATGTTGAACTGCCTCTCCAGGTCCGTGTGCCGATCAATGAAGTACCTGCAAAGACAAAATCGATGGTCAGATATTTGAGCCAAAACTCTTTGCAGTCCTTTGGGTGTTGCGGCTAAAACGGCCTTATCCATCAAGAGAAACCTGTAGATTAATACTCATTAAAAACAGTAGGAAATCAATGATTATCTGAGGAAAGGTCCGATAAGCCCTCCCCTCTCCGATCACAGTGACGCCTCCCTCCTGCAAAAAAAGACCATTAGGACATGTTACGTCAGGGTAAGAAATGGGGTGTTGTTAACCCTGTTTGGTATCTGTCAACACTCAATGGCTCCCAAAGGCTTTGCATTAATGAGTCAGGACAGCACTGTGTCAGACATGAGCTCTAACAACACGAGGGGGGGTGGCAGGGGATAATGGATGTAATGGAGATGAGCCTGTTATGTGTGACCTTGTCTGATCTTATGCAAAATGATTTGTTTTCTTTTGTAAACCACTCGCCCCCCTTTAGTTTTGCGTCAATAAAGCAGCCCACTTTTAAAATAATATTGTTTCAAAAGACACATTTGTAAAAACCTTCCTTTTCCTGCCTCTGTTCCTCTCTGAGCCTGCCTGTGACACATTGACTTTTTGAGACTTGTACAGTCTTAAAAATACAGTGGCAATACATAAAACTCCCCAGAAAAAGGGAAAAAAAGGAAAAAAAAAAAAAAACTCCAGCAGCGGGTTTGAAATTGGAATGCACATAAAAGAGAATTTTCCGATGCCACTTGAAGCTGTGAAATCGCTCTTTCATGTTGCAACGCGCAGAGCGCCAATTCTTGGGACAAGCCCACACAAAACGGACTGAAAAAGAATCCGTCATTATGGGTCATCTTTGCTTTCACACGTTTCATTTGCCATTATGTGTGACTGTCATAAACATCCCACTCACCCAAAACACAAGGCCGCGGTGATTCACGTGAGCTAATTACACCGTGTACCCGCGCAAGTGTTTCCATACCTCCAGGACAAACTGTCCCTGTTCCTGTCTCTCTCTGTCCCTCTCATGTCTCCCCCCACAAACTCTTCCCCCTCTCACTCACTAACAGTTTTTTCTCCCCCCTTTTCCATCCAGCTGGGTCTCAAGCTCTTTCTAATCCAATCCCCCTATCCAATTCTTTGCAGACCCCTTCTCCACACAGACATCCCTCGACCACCAGATGCCCTGCTCACCCTGTCTCCCTTCCCTCCTAACCCTGGGTCTTGTACCATCTTGCAGTGGAACCGCTCATCCCTATCAGTCCAGACCTGTTGGCAGGAACCCTACAGCGTTTATATGACAGAGAGAGAAGAGAGAGAGGGAGGAAAGAAGGGATACAGAGGGATGGAAAAAAGACAGAAAGAGCAGCAGGAAAAGACAAAGACAAAGTCACAACAACAACAGTTTATATGAAGGAGGATGCTGCTTATACAAGAATGGTAGGGAATGAAATAAATAAACCACTGGCCCAGATTCCAATTGTTGGGGAGATGTACCGAGCCGTGACATTTCCATTTTTGAGATGAAATGGTGTAAAATCCTCTAGACGCCAGGCTGGGAGAGGTCCATGAGGACCCCCAACACCACCACCCCCCCGCTCCCCCCCTCTCTTTCTCTCTTGCCCTGCAGACGCAGAGCACTTTCAAGACAGGCAGACAGCAGCAAGCCACCTGGGAGCAGCCTCTCTCCTGCAGACTGAGTGGATCCCAGTCAAACTCTGACAGCCTCACGTGGAAGCGAGGAGACAGACCCTGAAATGTTCTGCCACCTGTCACTCAAACTGACAATGTGATGTGAAAAGAATTAAAAGCAAATAAAAAATGATATCCAGCGTCGTACGTGCGCGGCCTTCCTGAGTGTGATGTGAGAACGCGTGCAAATGCGTGCGCGTCGTCTCGTCTCGTTTCGGCTTCGCTTCACTCTTCACAGACCTTTAAACGGCATTGGGCTGACCTCAGTCGAACAGTTAAACAGCACGTAGAGGCTGTTTGTGCTAAATATTTTAAAGCCGACGAAAGCATTTTGACACAGCAGACATCCAGATATATTCAACCTCAGAATGAAACAAAATATAATACGCTAATCAGAATTCATCAGCATGGCAGAAGCTGTTCTCTGCATAATAAAGATAACTATAAGCTGTAATCAGTGAGATCATTATTCTTCTTTCTCCATTCATTCGCGCTCCTTTGGTGCACTGATGTGGCGTCTCTGCACTGCATTTCTCCCAGATCACCTGTCAATCAAACAGTATGGCCAGGACATCTTCTCTGTTAGGCTTTCTGTGGGTGGCAATCTTTTGTCTCTGTAGCCTCGTTGGCTATCATTGCTCATGCTAACTACCCAGCGATCTTTCTTTTCCATCACATAATGCATGTCATCTTCTCCAGGAAAGATGTACCAGACGCTGCAGCGAGCGTCAAAGCTTTCACCCACTAAATGCACAATAACACCATTTTAACTGCTATAATTTCATCCCAAATTTAATGTTAAAACGAAGAGTTAAAAATATGAAATGATCATTTTCTTTCGACTCATCTTGAAACCTCAGCATGGGCACACAATGGACTAAGCTGGGGACACAGCAACACACTCACCTTGACTGTCCTCAACATCTGCTGCCATCTAACCTTGAGCATTGATCATGTTGCTGTGGTGTGGCTTCTGTAGCAGAACGACACGGTGCAAACTGGCACTGATTAAATCTAACAGGGAAACACTGTGACCTCTTGTTATATGGATTAATGTCAATAAGAGACACTATGGTTTGTGCAAGTTTGAGCGTACGTAGCATCAAATTGGATCACTCATGAGTTGGCCAACTTTATGAAACTGCAGGACAAAATCACTGGGGTGCCAGTTTGATGTAAAAAACAAAAAACCCACTTTATATTAATAAATGCTTTACATTGCACAACCATTGCATATGTATAAAAGAGTAGAGAGAGTATTAACCACTGTTTTGTCCTTGTGAATTTCCTTTGTAAGATGAAGAATGTTTTTATTTTCTTTTTCTTTCAAAAGTCACATAGTCTCATTTCTGGTTATTAAAGAATTTTGACCATAGCATCACATATTGTAGTTGAAAAATAAACTATGTAATGACAACAGTATGTATGAAAGAGCTCAAAAGTATGTTTGTCATTTCTGCACTTCAGTTTCTTAATTCAATTATCACCTGATTTATTAGCCTCTTACTAATATGCAATATATGTCATAAGCAAATTAGCCGTAAGCAGCCAAGGAAAGAATTCTGCATATATGGATTTGTACTTTTTCACACCTGTTTGCACAGTTGCTGCTGGTTTTTATCCCCGTTAGAATGTGAACGTGTGCCTCTGAGTGACTGAGTGCCTGCACAAGTTGGAGAGAAGAGAGGTGAAAAGATCAAGAACAAATGCATTTTTTTTCTTCTTTTCCTTTTTCCCCTGCAGAGAACAAAATGCCTCTGTGACATTCCTGCTTGTTATTAGGTCAGTAATTCTACTGGGAGGATCGCAGATGTAGAACTAATTTCCGCCGTCCCCTGAATGCTGACCAGTTGTATTTTAACACTACATTTTGTTCAGGTTGGATCCCAGGTCCTTTTTACCTGGAAGGTGATTTTCTTGGAGAGTCCAAAGGAATCATAAATTACTGTGAACTTACACTGAGTGCTGAAACCTAGCCCGCTCTTTGATATGCTATACTGTATTAAAAAACAAAACCAAAATAGTCCTGCAAAATAGGCCGTCCCGATATTAAATGTCTATTCATTTCGAAAAACACCTCCTCTCTTTGACTGCCTGTATTACCGTACACAGCATGTCAGCTGTCAGGTGCGCTAAGGCAACATATGGAAGCCTGCAGAAAGAAATGAGCTTTACAGAATTCCATTATGTTCCTGCAATTTCCCTCAACTATAAAATAAAAAAAGAAAAAGGTGAATGAAGACAAAGGTGTTAACCACACTTGCTTAAAATCCAAACCTGATTTTCAGATCAATATTTAGGCCTGAAAACACAGCTATTCCATGAAATGCAGCAGTTTGCGTCATGCAGCCGTAGTGACTGCCAGATGTCACATTGGTTTGTATTTGTGATCAGTCAGGTAGAAAACGACAGAGCACAGGCTCCAGAGAGAAGCAATACTGAGGGAGCATTTCATGGAGTGCACCTGAAATGTTGTTGGTTGGATGCATTAAGTACAGCTAAGGGGTTGTTTGTCTCCTGAGTGCAGAGGACATGGCAGCCCACCAGAGCACTCGCCCCGAGTGGTTTAGACTCAGACTGGTTCAGTCTGGTCGGGCTGGAGGGGGGATTGAGACGGAGAGCGATTCTAATCAAAGGGGTCGACTGGAGAGCTCGTTCAGATGGTGGTCAGGAGAAAGTCCGCAATAATGCCGCTATTGCTGCTGCCACTCCTTCACTGCAGATACACTTTCACTAAGAGCAGCTTTCTTTTAGAGAGCTCCCTCCCTGACCATGTTTGAAACAGAAAGTTCAAGAATAAGGATAGAAAGAAGAATATAATTTAAGGGTAATTTGAGTTAAACAAGCTGTATGTGTTAGAACCGATGGATTAACTGTTCACAATGCTCATCTCATCTGTCTTCTGGACAATAAGTGAATAAATATACACCACAGCTCAAAAGTTTGGAATCCCATGTTATATTTATGTTTCTCTTCTTTCCTTAAATCGTGCCTACTTTAAAACAGATAAAGAAAAGTTACAATTCAGACACTAAATGTATTATTTATGTACATTTGAAATTGTTTTTTTCCCACACAGGAGGAAGAATAAATGATTAAAACTAGCTTTTAGTTGACGTCCCCACAGCTTTGCATTAAAGTGGAGAATACTGTTGTAACCATTTTCCCCTCAAATGCCCTTTAATTTTAAGCTTTTTTCCAGTCCAGAAAACTGTAAGTGACTCTTGATAACTGTTGAACCACAACGGTGCAACTGGGCCCTAAATGTTTTGGGAATCCATTTTTTTTTCTTTGGGCCCTCTGCAGTCTACTTAGTGGCAAGATTGACAAGGATTAACCTTCTATTTTGAAGTTTTAAGAACAGCTCTACTGAAGCCAATTGCCTGTTAATGCCAGCTTGTTACACATGATTATGCACTTGACACTGAAACAGGAACCTCTTCCTATTTAAACCTGCACAGGTTTTGATGCTCAGTTTATTTTGCCAATGACTACTGACTTCTTAACTGTTGCTCAGAGGCATCTTTGTCACTTTCTGCCCTGTCATTGTCAATCAGATTGAATTATTGTACTCTTTCTTTTTTACTTTTCATACAAAATAACATGTATTTGTAAAGAGGACTTTCTATAACTTTTTTATAAAGCATGAAAGACCATGAAAGACTATGACCTATCGAATCAAGCTTTTGTGGCATCCAAACTTTTGAACAGTAGCATGTACAAAAGAGTTTTGGTTCAAATAGCTAAGTATTATTATTATTTTAAATCACTTTCATGGCCAACAAATGAAGCACTAAAATATTAGCTCTGTCTATTTCCATAGAGTGTTTTATCGTGGTTCTTAAGTAGCTCTCATTCATGTGGTTTGCAATGGCCTTTTATAGATACTTATTTTTGATGATTCTTTATTCTGACCCAATGTGATTTTGCTCTTCCTACTCTTTTCAAATGTTTTTTTAATTTATTTTTTTTATTTTTTTTAGTATGCCACATCAAATAGGCACATTTTAGGTAAAGGCCACTTCTATACAATTAAGCCTCAACTTCTGACTTCTCCTGTTGTCACGAATTTGGTTGGTTTTAAATTTGTGTCTGCTTCATACCGACCCTATTTAAATGTTGATTGTAACATGCTTCATGATGACCCTGAAGAAGGTCGCAAGCATAAATGTATATAGTTGTTCTATCTGCTACAAGTGTTGCTGGAGGTTTGACCTTTTCCCTCACCATTTTTCATGACTTTACCTAAATAAATGCCAAAAGATATTTCATTAAAGTATGAATTCAGAGGTGCAAAAATTAGTTAGTTCATGAATTTGTTGGTGGGCAGAAAAATAACTGGCAGTTGTTTTGATAATTAATTAATCATTTGTGTCATTTTTTTTTCGATCAAGAACTCCAGTATGAGGATTTACTGCTTCTCTGTTTTACATCTGTCTTGGAAGCCCATATGGACTGGGTACCATATGGTACAGGACAGTTCAATCAATCAATCAATCAATCAATCAATAGATCACTCAAATCAATCAATCACTCATAGCAAACTAAATACCTTATGACTTTAGGCTGTTGGGCAAAACAGGACATTTGAAGAAGCCATCCAGGACTAGGAATTTCACAGGAGTGACAGGACTGAACAGTTTTGTGATGTTTCATAGACCAAATGTTAAATTGTTTACTTCAGCCAGATATCCATTGCCAACAAGCTACCTTCAAAGTCTAATTATTTGGCTTATTGTCTACTGAGTCTTTTGTCCAGATTTTCTATTTAACATACTTCCGATCTTGTTGAGGCTGCAGTCTTCTGTCAGCCGGCGTATCTGGAAGGATTAAAATCTTCCACGCTGTAATCATTTATTTTTTCAGCCCAAAGCTCAGAGTTACAGGCTAATACAAAACCCTGGCTGGGAGTAAAATCAAATGGTCTTCGGTGAGGGTGATGCATCATATTAAGCCCTCCATGACAATAGCTTGTTTCATCTTCATCCCCCACAAAGAAAACGCCTGACATCTGTGATAGATCATCTTGAAGATTTGGGGGGAGGGGTGTACGTTCGGACTTCAAAGAAAATCACATGTTGAGGTACAACAATTTATTGCGACAAAATGCAAAGTGGCAAGAAAATGTCTGACTGTGTGTGTAATCTGTGAGCACTTATTTCCGATCCTGATGATCAGTGGCTTTACAGGAGTTGGCAGATGATTAATGCAGCATTCTGTTAGCCACTTACTACTTTCTCCTCTTCCCTTTGGAGAATAAAATTGAAAGTTTGAGAATGAGCTTTATTAAAAAAATCTAACAGCCCTTGAGAACAAAAGGCTCTATTCTGCTTTTCTGACTGCAGTGGGTATTCTTCTTTTTTTTGGCCTGACAGTCCCACAAAGCCCTTGAGCAACAATCCATTCTGAAAATAACAACTTCTTCACAAAATTGTAAAATTGGTGATTAAAAGCATAATGAACACTGTGAGTGTAAGTGAATGACCTCAGGACAAATATAAAAAAAGAAAGGGAGAAAGAAATAGACTGTGAAAAGACAAATGACCCGGTGCATATAAATGGCAACCGATGACTCAGTTCGCACTGCATCATGCTCAAAACATTTAACAAGTGCAGAGACAGGATGCCGCTGTCTGGACAGTTTCATAGCATCAAATAAAGACAGATCATGTCAGCAGGGTTCTGCCATTTGCATGCACACTCATTCATTATTTAGTCACTTTTTCTTTCAATAATGGTGCGCTGAAGGAGGCAAATAACAAGGAAGCAGACAAACAGAGCGACTATAAATACAGCACAGAGGAAATACTAGATTTAACAATACAATGATATCTCTAACTTTCTATCTCCCTCTGACAAACATATAAAACGCAGACTTGCTCGACAAACATGGCAACACCATGACACGAAATCAGGACACAGAGAGGCAGAAGATGCCATTATACATGAAATGTACTCCTCTTTTTTTTTTTTTTTTTTACCAGGGGAGGGCCATCACGCAACCGCAGGGCTCAATTCCTTCTGGCAATCTCATCACTAAACATGAGGATGCCACCAGAGAAGAAATAAAACTAAAAAAAAAAAAAAAAAAAAGTAAAATGAACCGGGCCTGCTCTATAGCCTCAGCCAATCTATGAAACCCAGCCTGCTCTCTGCTCGCCATGCAATTACACACAACCTGTTGAGTGTTGTCCCGGGAATGCGGTCAGCAAGTCACTGGAGAATTAATGAAATGCCAAGATGGAGGGAGAGAAATTGCCTGTATAACCTATCCTCAAGGTGCCCTTGTGGTATTTCCAAGAATAAGTCACACAAGAGGAGAATATAGCAGGACTGGTCATACGTTGAAAGAGAAAGTTTGCCGCCCTCAACTCATAATCTACCTCTTTTTTTTTTTTTGGTACATCTGTGGAAATGAGAGCAATCATTGAATGGCTTCCTCACTGCCAATGACACTACCAGAGTCTCAAAAGGTCACAGGCATGAAGAGATTTAATTGCATGCCTTAGTGTCAACCTTTATATTAAAACAACTCATTATAGCCTGAAAGGGCTCATTTGTTAACCTGTTCTTTCCATCACTTCTTGAAGTTACACTAAAAAGCTTTTTTTTTCTTTATTATTTTCTAGTTTTACCACTGTATTGCTGTGGTCAGTCAATAGCAAATAAAATTGCTCCTTGATAACTGCATCCAGTCTCTTACCTGACGAGGCTCCCACTGGCGTCCGGATCCCTGGCGGTGACTGTCCCTATGACCGTGTTGATGGGGGCGTTCTCATTTACTTCCAGTAAATACATTGGTTTGGAGAAAACAGGAGGTTCATCTGAGTCTTCGACAACAATCTTCACCGTAGCTGTGTCTTTGAAGGGCCCGCCGCTGCTGGGCTCCGAGCGGATGTTTGTGGCTTCGACTTTCAGGGTGTAGGCTCTCTTGCTCTCGTAGTCTATAGGCTGGGGGGGGGTGGGACAAAGAGAGAAGTCGTCAAGGACTGGTATCCTACTTCCTAACCTGTCCAAATCACACATGTATATTCTAGTGGTGGAAAGGTTGAGGTTCTTTTGGGCTTTTGAGGTTTCTACTTGAGTATTCTGGTGTTTTGCTACTTTATATTCTTTGTACATTTCAGAGGAAAATTTCAGAATAAAATTTTACATACAAAACAAAACCTAGGAAACAGAAGCATTATGTATTCTGTGGTAATGGAAGGAATACTTCAAAGTCTGGCAAAAAAAAAAAAAAAAAAAACAACCCAAAAAACCCTGACCGTGTCATGGTATTTACCTTGACTGACGTAAGCGTGTGGAACAGTTTATTCGGAACTTGACTCATACAGTGGACAACAAGTAGATCTTGTCTTATCTTGGCTTTCTGCTGCCTAGATTATTTTTCCACCTCAACCAGCAACAACATTATCGTCAATACAACAATCTGAAAAATGACCATTCTGCATGATGCGTACATTTTCAGTATATGCTACGAACAGAGCACCTTGACTTGCAAATAAGAATTTTGGTGTTATTTACTCTTTTTTTTTTTCAAGTTACATATATGAGTATTTCTTTCACTACTATTAAAATTAGGTTTGCTTAATTTATGACACTACTTTATTGAGATGGATAGGCATCTTCACATGTAAAATTGCAATTGCGATTGGTTGTAGTAGCCATAAAGACACAGTGGCAAACAGCAATGCATGCTCCTACACCAACCAGATGAGTGAGCTGAGCTGAGTGAGCATCAACAGCGTAAACTATTTTCTTCTACTAAAAACAATCATGGCATCATAATCATTTAAAAAATAAAAAAAGCTGTATTCACAAAATGATACACAGGGGAATTTAATCTGAAGAGATGGAGTTTGCGAGTGACTGTGATAATGTCTAAGGTATCCATCTATTAGAATTTATTTGATCATCATTTTGATTTAAATCGGTGTAATTGCATTTTTCAATGTTGCACAAATATTTTTTATTAGAACAAAATAACACAGTCTCAGTAAGAGCAGATTATTAGAGCTTTCATGCTGCTATCACAACCAAATCATATAAAATAAATGAGAGAAGGTGCTTATTCACGACTACCAACAAAAGGTGTAATTTACTGAAGTGAAATAAAAACATTTTGCACAGGACATGTCATTGCATGAATGACATATCTTTGAATCACGATTTTAAATCATGATGCAGTATTTCCTTTACAGATGGCTCATCATGAATATTTAAAAGAATAGAGGAGAGTCACAATTTTACTCTCTTGGCATCTCCGAGGACATCCCAGACTGTCACAATTTCATTCTGAATCACCTCTGGTCGCTCTCATACTACTAGAATAATGGGATCAAGTCACTTCCACGCTCCATAACCAGGATTTATAGGGAAATCAAAACTGGGCCTTGCCGCTTGAGGGGATAGGAGCCGGGCTTGGGGAGAGAGGAGGACTAAGACGAGGGATAGGAACAAAACGAGAAATGTATTCAGTTAGAGAGAGAGGGAGAGCGCCGGCCCTGTCTGACTTCAGGGACGGTTTCTGAGAGCTCCGGGGCCAAGTGGGTGGAGGGGTGTCTGGGGGTCCAGCTGTGAGACAAGAGCGGCAGCCGGGGGGACGTGGGAGGCGACCCAGGACTTTGACTTCCACACTCCTACATTCCTGGCATCAGGGCACGAGTAGACAGACCGAAGCCCCCGAAGCCTCTCCAAGCCCCACTCCTCCATGGAGAAGCTATTTGGAACACTTTCATTATTAACCTCCCCCTTCTTATTCTCCTCCTCCCCCTCGTCCTCACTCATGACACCCGACCCTCCGCCCCCATTCCTTCCTTTTCTCTCTCTCCCTCTGATCCTTCCGTCTGTGCTGACAAAGTACACAGTGAGGCTGGACCTCAAGCCAATGGATTTGGACTTTAAGTCAGACGGTGGTGGAGAGTAATAGAATGAGGTTGAGGCTGGATGGTCAAAATCATCATATGGAAATGCAAAGAGAGAAAGGTTTTAATACTAATTATATTTCAAAGTCATTTACTGGTACAAACTGGTTGGTGTCCAGCAC
>JBBMOC010000001.1:10843709-10907641 GCA_037975185.1 Centropyge bicolor | reverse complement strand
CACACAACTGTATTGTGACTACAGTAACATCTAAATATTGTTAATCTAGCCATTGCTTTAATAATGATATGAGCCAACACGTACTGGCATACTGGATATTGTATTAAATTCCAGCATGATCCATTCTCAAAATCAAAGCCCCAAGATGGAGAGAGAGTTTTTGGCAGCTAAATAAGCCGCACACATAATAATACTGTCATTAGGTTGTTATGACAAATGTAATGTCAAAATGTTAGTCTTGTTCAGATCACCTGATAAATCTATATCCAAGTTTTGTTTTGCTCTCCAGCAACTGTGAAGAAAAAAAAAACAAAACATCTGTCTCTTTAGCTGCTAAATGAAAGGCTGTGGGCCGTAAAACAATTAGATGCTAAAAGCGCTCCATAGATGAGGGGACATCCAGAGTCGGATGCTAAATCCCTGTGGGTTGGTCACAATTAACAACACGTAGCGAATGGAAAATTGTTCAAATAAAAATGTCGATTAATGCAGCTTTAAGTGTAGTAGTATTTTTTTTCTTTTTTTTTTTTAATGTGAGCTGCATTTCACTTTTACATAAATAATATGGCACGGACAGCACTGCATATTAAATTCATCCAGGCTAACACTGTTTTGCTTCTCCCTCAGTGACATATTGCAATATTATTCAAACTTGAGAGCATGTAGAAACAACTCATTATATTTGTTTCCAGTGTCCTAACATGGAGGGCAAAGGGGAGATGGGGACAGCATATTTAATGGCACCAGATCAACTTACTGTATCTGGTTAAAGTAAAACATTGTGGTAAACAGTTTTTCTGATTAGCCTAGTTAAGTTTGATTAACTATTCCATCAGTTATCAAGTATTAATATGAATTACAAAATAATAATAATAATAAAAAACCTTTTATGTAGGTTGCTTATTGTATAATACCCATGAAATCAGAAAACAAGTCATAGTTTGACCTGCTCAAATTATTAATTCAATAAACGCACATAGTGCTTTGACTGAGTAATCCAGGGAGAGCCACTTTGATTTTTATTAGTATGCATGGTGCTACTGTTGTACAGCTATGGTTGATTATTAAGAGATTCATGAGGGCCAGAGGAAAACAGTAAAGCCATTTGCCAGACATTTTGGAGTCGAGGTTTGCATAGCCAGTATACACTCTCACATGTTCCTGGTAAACAGTGTGGCTTAACATGAGGCTATACTTCTAAATGAGAGACAGCAGACTTAGGCTCAACAGCAAAGAGACATGCTCGTCTCTCTTTTGTTGAGGCCCCCTCATCGCCGTGTCCCACCCCACCATCCCTGCTGTGTCATTTTTTTTGGGCCTCTCTCAAGAGTTAGCATCAAATCAGTATGTACACACAGGCCATTTAGAGACTTCAAAGTTCAGCGTTGGCTGCAGGGGTGAAAGCTCAGCATCCCACTAACATCCCTCGACAGGCCTGGGGGCTGGCAGATAAAAAGCTTAAAAACCCAAACAGCAAAGAATCTCTCCCCTGGTTTGTGCCTCTCCAGCCTCACTTAGATCAATGTGTTTTAACCTTGCCGCAAAGGTTCTTTAATAATTTGAATTCCACGTTAGATGGCGGTTTATAGACCCGTACAGCTGTTGACAGGGACGGGGCACGTTGGGGAAAGAGTTACACTGAATCCTTTCTCCTGTCACCCTGGTTGGAGGATAACACTGGTGAGGATACAGAACAAAAGAGCTAAAGCATAACAATCGCTTCTTTTAACTCATCTCAGCTTGAGACGCTGTTGTCTGGAGGGATGCAAAAAAACAGTAAGTGTGCAAATGCCTTGCCACTCTCCCAACACATTATCATCTCTCTTGCTTTAGTGATGTAGGCAACCGACTCAGGGCCACAGAGAGAAAGCAGGCATGGGAAGCGCCGGGCTCTCGGCGGGACGTGGAAGTGGAGGTTGCCTAAAAGACTAACACATTTGACATTTGCTTTGTCAACAGTTCGAGATTTTTTGACTTTGTGTGGAGTTTGTTCTCCAGCGCTGATGTTTTCTTTAGTGGCAGTGAATTGTGGCCCCAACAGATTGCCTTAGCTCTTATACATTCCACCTCCCACGCAGTTCATTGTTCACACTTTGACAAAGTCACACCACATGTCCTTGGGGTAATGTCATTTTATATCACAACACAATGGCACTCCACATTTGAGTGATGTATAGCTTCTTTTTTTTTTCCCGCAAACACTAACTCAACCATGACTCAAGACTTAAGATCAGCCATCCATCACTCATGTGTATGATTCAATAGATGCAAACATTCCCCACCAAGAACAGCACTTGCCCACTTATAATATGGAATACATACATGTGTAAATAGCATGTGCTTTGCTGTCTTTGATACCTCATGTTCAGATCTCAGTTTTATTTTTCACAGACGTCCTTGAGATGCGGCTGTGTCTAAACTTGCTTGCAGGTCACAGCGCTATTAAAATGAATTGCAGTTTTCAAGCGAAAATTTCACACACTTCCATATTGAGCAAAATATGGGATCGAGGTGCTCTAAATGTCTACGGGCAAGCAATGATATCCAGGCTCAAACCTGCACAGCTTTTATCCTGGAGGAAATGCAATTTGAACTGCATATCTGGAAACATATTACATTGTGTGGAAATCACTGAGATTCTGGGATACCAGCAGCAGCAAAACACATGTCTTAGCCTCTGCTGCACTTCCGAATTAGCTGATGAACACAACGCTATGGATGTGAACACTTGCTTCACCATCACATTGCACCATTATACGCTAATGTGTTTGCCTCAAGGTTAGAGATTGAGGTTTTGCGATGGGGATGTCAGTAGCTTTCCTCAGGACCATACACCTGGGAATATTTCTGATGAACAAGTTTAATGAGCATCTTCATTTTCTTCTCTGAATGACTACTGCTAATGTTCCCTTGAGCAAGGCAATTAACCAGCAACTGCTTCGCTGAAGTTGCTCTGGGGCCAGCGGTAGCAGACTCTCACATGTGGATGTGTTGCAAAGCATAACAGACAACTTTGGTCCCGTCCATCTGCTCTTAAGGCGATGGTAATGTGGACATCAGCAAAACTGAATTCAACCAACGTTAGAATGAGGGGCTGAACCAATTTACAATGTGTAACAATTTGCCTTGAGCTAAGACAGCTACAGCTGAACGGGCAAGACTGTAATGTGAAAATAAGATTATCTTGTCCCAAAAAAAAAAAAAGTCATTCAGGCCTCTTCCACAGATTTTCTCTATTTGCTTACATGTTCACACACACATGCACACACACACAGAAAGTCCAGCTAGAAAACTCACACTTCAAGCAAAAAACCAAGAAAGTGATATTTGAATTCATTGTTACTTTATTTCATGGATTTTTTTTCTATGGAAGAAAAATAGATTTTAGCACTATATACCAAAAAGCACAGCCTCTGGGGGCAGACCTCAGTGTCTTAATATTTAATGTTGTACTTTTGAGTGAAACCTCCTTTCAGAAGGCACAGAAATTCACTGGTGTGTGTGGTACAGAAGAGGCAGAGCAAGCTGGCTGTGTATTAACTCTCCATTTAGAATTAAAAACACATCTTTTTATATAGTTTATGTTTGTTTTTTTAAAGAAATTAGTTGTAACAGCTTGATGCAGAAGTGGTTCTAGGATTAGTGGAGATCTTATTATTAGTAATAGTATTATAGTATTTCACTGTTCAGGGCTTTGTCATCTAACAGAGCCTGCTTTTTGTGGTACTTAGGGGGCGAGTCAGGTCGTCTGCACGTTGCACTCAGACCCGGCAGGATAAGTGTAGCCCGTGGTGACTTTAAACCCTCAGGACCATCATTATCATCATTACCAGGAACAATGCAGTGTCTGTTACTTTGTTCATCTTTCTGGACTTGCTTTGGTATTTCAATCACATTCATGTAGACACACATAGAATGTATGTGTATGGAGAAGCCACTAATTGGAGTGATTTGCGCCATTCGAGGTCTGACTGTCAGGGCAGAAGAGCTGGCAATCAGTGTGTAAAACATACGCACATTTTCTGTCCAGGTGCTGAGTCCAAAGAATAGATACTATCTGTTTCACAAGGACTCTCAAAAAACCACTATAAAACTCTCCTTTACAAACTCTTTTTTTTCTGTAATTCATCTAAAAAGTGGTACTTTTGATGCAGCTGAGCTAACCACCTTTAAGACCACCATTAGTGATTGCACCTTGTAGCTCCTGCACCCTGCAAAACACAGTACAACGTCTGTGTTCGTGCAGTCCTTGGCCCGGCTGTGTTTGCCTGTCAGTCGCTGGATTCCAGATACAGAGAGAACATGAAGACTTGAGCTGTTTCCAGCCAGTTTCTAAGTCTCACCTTTTTCAGTCGAAGAATCCCCTCTTGCGTCTGCGTGTCCGTAATAATCTCAAACATGCCTTGGTCGTCTCCCTCCACGATGTTGTACGTGGACTTGGAATTCTCGCCGATGTCTCTGTCGTTTGCTTTCACCTTGCCGCCCATTTTCCCTATCGGCAGGTCTTCGGGGATCACAAATTCATACAGACCTGCGGAGGAACAGACATGGCCGTTTGGTTTCTGGAAATGTTGAATTAAACAAAATTACCGAAGCATATTACAGTACTGCATCATCATTAGACATTGCGGCAGTTAGAGGAATTAGTTTCTGAGGAGGCTGTTTGATGAAATTCACAAAATAACATTTATTGTTCCCAATTACGACCAATCAGAGAAATACTCAGTCAGAGCAGCTGTAATTTGTTTCTCCTCCTAATTCGATTTGGAATGTGTAAAGTCATGAAGTTACTCACTTTTGGAGAACTTTGGCGGATTGTCGTTGATGTCCGTTAGCGTGACGGTGACAGTGGTGGTTCCAGACAAGCCCCCCATGTGACCTCCCATGTCCTTAGCCTGAATGACCACCAGGTACTCCTCCCTCATCTCCCGATCCATCCCGTGGAGAGCAACTTTTATGGTCGCTGGAGGTGGAAGCAGTTCATAACACATTAGTTCAATTATAAACATGACTGATATCCTCTGCACATCATTTTAATGACGCTCGTGCGGGTATGCACAGGCAAGCACAAGCGAGGCATACTGTAACCTTCACGCCCACCTTACTCCTATTATTTTGGACCATGACTTTACAAAACAAGGCCTCCATACCAAGCAGAGGTAAAGAATTCCGTGCAGGTTCACTCTCAGAAAAAAGGCACGGTCTGTGTGAGCGCGGCAAGGTGCTCGTGACTGAGCCAGTCCCGGCACTGAAAATCAGCTGTGTTTGTTTTTGAATGTGTTGTTCCGCCGTCTGCAGTCATTTGTATTCTGATTGAGTGTGAATTATGCTGTCTGTCTTGTATAATCTTGAATATTGTATGCAGAATGGACCTTATTGACTCTGCCACGGCGCTGAATATAAAAAGGGCTCAGCACCGGCATATACGGATAATCCACTCAGGAAACAGAGGCCCGCAGGATCATCAAATGAATATAAAACCCCTCATAAAAGCCAGGCTTTGGCATGACACCCTGCCTTGGTCCTGAGCTGCCTCAGACAATGAGAATATGCTTGGCTATGATGAAAAATGTGGGAGGGGTTATGATGCTGTCTGTGCCTGCATTTTCTATTCTTGAGATAGATTTTCTTCCGAGATGCAGCACAATTGCAGGGTCAGTTTTGCTTTTGGAGGTCACACACAGTGCTGATGATCTAAACAGCCAGAAGATGTGAAGGAGAGGAGCAGGATATTTTAAACAAAAATTGCTACCTAACCTCATCAGCATCATGAAGCGATAACCTTGCTGTTGAGATAATTTAATAAATAGGTATCTTGTCAAATATCAAGGAGAAACAGAATATTAAAAGCCTTTCATTCAGACAGGCATGTTAGAAATAGTTCTCAGGTTTGAACACGAGTAAAGCAAAACAATTATTAAGCGAAACACAGCAGCCAGCATGTAGAGCATCGTTGTCCTTGGGACACATGGGACACACAGGAAACTGACTGAAGGACAGAATGAGTGAACATAAATATGTCATCAAAAGGAAACATCCGCACGCCCAATTAAATAAAGGATTTTCAATTCATTTTCTCCTTCTTATTCTAATGTCTGCTCAGCTTATAGAAATAATCAAACTTATGTGGGTGTCTGCTCGCTGCATTAGTGATACTCCGCATGCTGTATTATGTCACAGGTCTGACTGAAAATGCATAACGAGTCTGATTTTAGTGCACGCTCCGACTGGCATCGGCAAGGTAGGCCTACCTCTCCTCTACTCACACACACACACACACACAAAATAAATCCATAAATAAAAAGAGCAACACAAACAAGCCACTCATATTCTCTCTTTCACGCACGCACGCACGCACACACACACACACACAAACACACTTCAGTCATCCTGCTAGAAGCAACACTCTCATCTCTGTTGATCATCGTTAATTATTCAAATTAATTCCTAATCACTGAAAAGGGAGGATAGACAAACACTCATTTCCATAGATATTTGCCTCAACTTTTTTTTTTTTTTCCACCGACCATTAACCAAGTGATGAATTGGGGCATGATGTTTATTTATTTATTGAATGCTTTTCATTTCCAATGTGGCGTTGCAAGTGTCAGACACATTCTAATGGTTGTTTTCCCCTTACCTTTTATTTTTCATTAACATTCATTAAAACATCTGGCTCACTTGAATGAGCCATCTGCATGTGCTCTGCAATCACACAAAGCACGAACGCTAATCCTTAAATTGTCTGTTCAGTGTGTTTTCCATAGCCACGTTCCGGCTGCAGATGCTTTGAGATTGTGACTCCTATAGCGAGCGAGGACGAGCCCAATTTCTATGTGTTGAACTGAGTTGTTCATCCTGATTATGTACATAAATTTTGTGACTCCCCTTTTCTCGGGGGTTGTTTATTGTGTGCTGTTTTCCAAATTGTGAGCAGTCGATTTCCATCTCATTTCTTATTAATGTAATTTCACCATTATTTAATCATATTGCTTACAGACACATGTTAAAAAGTCAGCTGAAAAAGCAATTAAAGATCCAATCTGGAATCTGTTTTGAGATAACTTTATGCATGATGACGCTGCTGAAGAGTTTGCCTTGTGAAAGGAAGAAGTAATTATTATCATTATTACTTTGAATTCATAACGCAATGATGTTGCACAGCGGCGTGTGAGTACTGGCCCATTTAGCATTTAGGACGACCAATCAGCTAATGGAGACGCGCCAGTCAGCGATGCCCGACTCTGCTCATATGAATTTTATAGTTTTAATAATGAATTCCATGCAGCCCATTGTTGAGTCGTACAGCGTATCAGTGATGATCAGTTGACCTAGCTAAACCAGGACAAACATATCAGAGAGAGCGATGCATTCATCTTGATGTAACCCACTGATAGAGTCATACTTTTGTCCTCACCCACCTACACGCGTGGCCTATACTTCCTGTTATGGAAGCCTGCACGTGTATCACCGTCCTCACTGGCTCCATATAAGGGCCAGTGTGATTTTATTATGCAGATTGCAATCACCTGCGAGTAATATCGTGTGCATATAATACTTTCCATTTGTGCCGTCGTTAACTATTGTCTGACAAAGCCTCACACAGATCTGCACGAGATCAAAATGTTACCTTATTAAATTCATCGGGAGCCGCTGACACAGATCTTATTTCTGTTTCATTGAGCTTTGCTTGTTTCTTATATAACACTTTTCTTCACGTACCATGCTGCTGTATTATTTCAAGTTTTAATTAAAGCCATACACTCCTCATTTTTGTTGTAATGCTCCCAGTAATACACATTATTGCACCCGGCGCACTGTTAGTGTTTTCGAACATAAGCGCCAGTGTGCAGCTGTGGAGAGGAAAAAGGTAGAGGGAAGGGAGCGAGCGAGCCTGGGAGTTAACGGCAGCCTCATGCAGCGATAATCTACAAGCATTCCAAAAAACAGATGGGCCGAGTTACCTGCAGTCCTGTTGTTGTTACACAACTTTTTAAGCAATAACCAACATTGTCAGCTCCCTTTTAGCGTGCATTTGCCAGTGTTGTCCCTTACGGGCTCGCTGAAAAGAGGTGGTTACATAATAATGTGGACATTTACACAGCGCCGAACAACACACTCGTTAACATAGCTGCCACGTGGTCTTCTGATAAGTGCTTTTATTTATTTATTTATTTATTTTTTACGACGAAGCCATTTTTGCCCTCTCAGAATATGTATGCATTTTTTCGCCTAATGCACAGCAGCAGAGTGAAATTACCTCAGGTGGGCAAGCAGGTGGGGAAGCTGTTGCATCTCCACCTGCTGGAACCTGCGAGACCTGTACCACCTGTCAGCGGGCGAGCATGCACATTTTTAAAAGCCACCTTCTCACTCACTGCTGTCACCTCCACCTCGCCTCTTTCATTGAAATCCACAGCATTGGCGGCGGAGAGAGCTCAGCTGCAGAAAACTCAAGCAGCGTTATAAATGAATTTGGGCTGATTTTAAACTGCACTGAAATATTAATGATTTCCAATGAATTTGTTGGTTAAATCCCTGATAACAGATGCTGCAGAGAGGATGGCCCTCCAGCCTAAATGCCAGCTTTGAGGGGCCTCTGTTGATCTACAGCAGAATGTGCATGGTCATAGATGTTTCATCTCATGTTAAAAGTCATAATTTACCAAAGCTGATTTAGATATTCAAATGTCTCTACTTTGTTATCCAATGATTTTCTCTAAATGTGATTATTGGAGTTCATCTAATTGTTCATCTATATAAGTGTAGATCTTTTTTTTCTGTTTCAGTTGGCATTTTTCCCGAAAGTTATTGTCCAAACTAGGTACATTCAAGCTGTCCTGTCAAAACCACATCTCTGCAAAATGTCAACTTTCATAAAGAAAAACTAACGAAAAACTGACCCTATTTCAGCTTTATGACCTTTTTTTTAAGGAACTCCATTATGTTTTTTAAGTGGTTTATTCTGTTTAAGAAGTAATAATGTAACATAATAATGTAACTTTTAATGTAATTATCTTTTTTTCAATTAATTATGTCATTCTATCTACATCTTTAGTCTTAGGTCTACTATTGTTATATAAGTTCCCATTTTATATTTCATTAATTTGTCTTTTTTTGCAATCGTCTTTTTTCTGTGAAGGACTTTCTTTCTTCATTTTATTTCTTTGTTCATTGAGCACATTGAGCTGCATTTCTTGTACAAACACTGTTAAACAAATAATGTTTATGTATTGAATGGAAATAGAAATTTCTCAACCCAAGTAGAAAAACAAAGTCCTTCAAATTATCTGAGAGAAATAAAAATGTCAAGATTTGAAGCTATACCATGGTTTTAATTGGAAGTGCAGGGACGTTTTAGAAAACCTTGTTTGTCTGGTAAAACTTGAAAGAGTTTGGTCAACTATTATTACTACTGTGATAAGGTTGTATAAGATATAGTTTGTGTGACTGAAAAATCAGTAATACAAAACTAACATTATAATTTCCCACTGTTTACAGACCTCACAGCTGAATATTATTTCTGCTAAATATTAGCGCCATTGATATCTAATAAGTTAGACCCTCCTCAGGTAAAGTTATTCCTAAAAGTCACTTGGAGAGACTTACCCTGACAAAACCCTTAATTTGACCTGACTTGACTTTGCAAGCTCATTTATCTCAGCTGAAGCAGGCAATGAAAGAGGCCGGATGTTAAAAAGGTTCTGGCCTGATGTACCTGGCCCTGTCTACAAGAAAAAGTCTATTGAAGTAATCCTCAGATGTAATCACCGTCTCACTGTAAAGCCTATTTCTTCCCTTTTTGTCCCATTCTGGGCGTGGCGTTCATTCATTACATTTTACAATACATTACGCTCTCCATTGGCTAGAAACAGACAAAGGATTTGCACGCTGTATTAATAGCTCCCATTAAATTTAATGAAGCAATGTTTCGATCTCACAGAGATCTTCGTCAGGCAAACAATGAATAACAGCACAAAGAGCTTCGCCTGCTCTACAGAGGTGCCCTCCTTCTGTGCCTCCTCTTTTTAAAGTCATGGTAGTCACACCGGACCTCTGTGTTATTACATGTGCAGGCTATTTATGGTGTAATACGTCAGCTGGTTGCAACTTGGCAGCTCCATCCTGCACAGGTGAATCTTGAATCCAATGTGTCAAACACGCTCTGAACCGTCCTCTGGTGTGTGCTGCTTTGTCTTCTAACCAGATTTAAGGTGGAGGAACACAACCCTCGCAACATCTGTGCCCACAGAACAGAGATTAATCTCAAACTTCTAAAACACAGAGCTGCACTTACCAGAGTTGGGGTCTATGGAGAAATATGGTTGTCCCTCCAGTATGCTGTAGACTAGTTTAGCGCTGTTCCCGTATACTGGATCATCAGCATCCGTCGCTGTTACCCGGGTAACTGGGGTACCTGTGGGGCAGAAAGACAGAGTTATGAACTATAACTCTATATGCAATCATGGCTACATGGCTGTGAACTGAAATTTGGAAGTGCTGAGCCAATCACGATGGGACCATTCAACCCTCTGTGGGGCTGATTTGTTCAAAATTCAGGTCCCATCTGTATCACATATGCTTGATATTAGCAATGCGATGCCACTTGTATTGCTCAAGCAAGCTATGTGAACATTTTTTATCTGTATGTCTTTAAATTATTTAGGAACAGTGTTAGGAATATTAGGAGAGGGAGGGCTGAACTGCAGCTGACCAAATATCCCCTCTAGCTTCATAACAACTTTAATGAAACCTCTTTAAATGGAACCCACTCCGTATCTCAAAATTATATACCATTTTGAATTGGTACAAGTCATTAAATAAAAAAATAAAGCACTACGAATTAAAAAAAAGTTAATATGCAAATGGTACAAAAACTTTCACAATTTCCACCAAATTTCACATTAAGAATTATGGTAGTCCCAAACATTGCAGCCTCTCTATTTTAGAACCGAGAGCTGCTCACTGAACAGATATAACCACTGTCAGTCAGCAAACAAGATGGGCATAGTCAGCAGCAGCTCTGTGAAATACAAAGGTGGAAATAAAATATAAATCTCTTGTGAGACAAATTTAAAAGATCCTTCACTGCTCTTCCAAAAATTTGCACTACTCTCCCTTCAGCAGAAAGAAAATCCCATGCCTATTTTTTTTTTGTACAGTCCCTAACTACAATGAAATAATAAACACATTTATTTTTCAGCCTGAATATTTGAACAAGCATGTATCCCCCACAAACAAACCACATCTTGGATTGTGCCACCCGATGCCCTTAATTCATCTTCCAATTGTGTGTGTGCAGTTCTGGCGTCAAAGTGTCAATTACTTGCGGCAAATGTGACATGACTTCAGATGATATATGGTATAATAGGTGTTTGGCCTAACTGAGCAAACCAGCCGTGTCAGTGTTGATTAGTCATTTAGCCTCTTGTAATGCTAGCTTCTGCTGGACATGTTAGTGAGTGTGCAAATCAACATGACAGTGATGGATGTGTCACATACTTATAGTACCACAGAGGGGAGAGTAACTGTGTTGCTGTACTGATGGACACTTGATTTACCGGTCCTCAAGAACTGCACACCTCAAAGACAAGAGAGTTGGGTTGCATCACTTGAAAAGTCTCTGTTGAAGGTTAGAACATCCTTATCACTTAAACCAAACTGCAAGCCGCATAAAGAAAACACTTTACCTTCTGTGAAAAGTTTGCCCAATTAAAAGTTTAGTAATGTTAATGTAACTGTTGGCACGTGTATTCTAAATGCTAATCAGATATCACTCCTCTAACACTGGAGTAATTAGCCATTACCTTCACACCAACAATACTCAACGTAGCAGAAATTAGGTTCTTTATTAAACCAGCTCTATGAGGTTTGCAGAAAATGCATGCAAAGACCTTCATCAATATATCAACCCTGCTAAACGCTCAGGGCAAATCAGAAAATAGATTAGTGACAATTCAATCCACCATTCAGGGCTCTATTATTCTGTACCAGGAGAAAAAATGCAGTGAAAAACTGAATATAAAGAGACTATTAACGCAATTAAACTCATCCATTTTAATTCACAGTGACCTAGCTCCTCATCAGTCTCTATATGAAGGAGTGTGCGCGAGAGGGAGGCAGAGAAAAAAAGAGGAGAGAAAAAGAAGCTGACACGCTGACAGTGAGCAACACACTGGCAGGAAGCTACAGATGGTATGGTAATTGTTTCAGTGAAAGATGTTTAGAGGTGTTCTGACAACAAAGAGAGACGTTCCTTCGTCGCAGACGGCGCAGGTCCTGCCACAGGCACCTAAGTCTGTCCACCACAGACGAGCAGGCTTGTAGTAAAGACCTGCTTCGAGCACGAGCACTGGCTCTGACATTGTGATTCAGAGGAGTCAGTGGTGAATTAAAACATGAAAATAAAAAAAAAAGTCAAATGCACTGCAAACACAGTCCCTGCAAAGGCTACACTGTGTAGCCCATAAATCCGACATCTGTATTCGCTTGGCATGTTGTATTTTGCTGCCTGTACAAGCACTGAAACAACCCCCAACTGGTCCTCTGACCAGTGCACTGGACCAATGCAGCCACCTCCCTCCAACCCCCAACCTGGTGCCCTCATTTAAAAAAAAATGTGGTGCCCTCTTGGATGCTACCGCGGTGGAGGAAGCATGATAAAATGCCCTCAACGGTGGCCCAGTGTGCAATAAAACCTGATGAAGTGCCCTCTAGGGGTCCTTCCAGAGGAGAAAACGCAATGCAGTGCCATATAGGCCTACATGCTATGCCTCTGCATGCCCCGACATGAGTGAATAGTTATTAACTCCCTGTGTGTATTTATTTCGGAGGTGTAGTAGGTTTAACTGAAATGCCATAAGAAAACAATTTTAATTAATAAAATTTAACTTTAATTTAACTTTCATCACAAATTCATCAAAACTTTGTTCATGTCTCACCACATGCAGGTGGTGCCCATTTAGTCTTTTTTGCCCCTGCTCCTTAGACAGCCTGAATGCACCACTGGACCAATGTGATGAGTTAATATACAGTACAGGCCAAAAGTTTGGACACACCTTCTCATTCAATGCGTTTTGGTTTTGGTTGCAGACTGACTGACCTTCATTTCTTAAAGTAATGATGGCCACTCATTTTTCTTTAGTCAGCTGATTGGTTCTTGCCATAATATGAATTTTAACAGTTGTCCAATAGGGCTGTCGGCTGTGTATTAACCTGACTTCTGCACAACACAACTGATGATCCCAACCCCATTTATAAGGCAAGAAATTCCACTAATTAACCCTGATAAGGCACACCTGTGAAGTGAAAACCATTTCAGGTGACTACCTCTTGAAGCTCGAGAGAATGCCAAGAGTGTGCAAAGCAGTAATCAGAGCAAAGTGTGGCTATTTTAAAGAAACTAGAATATAAAACATGTTTTCAGTTATTCCACCTTTTTTTTGTTAAGTACATAACTCCACATGTGTTCATTCATAGTTTTGATGCCTTCAGTGAGAATCTACAATGTAAATAGTCACGAGAAAATAGAAAGCACATTGAATGAGAAGGTGTGTCCAAACTTTTGGCCTGTACTGTACATCTAATTTACAAGTTCAAAACTAGGGATTCACCAATCAGTCTCTTCAAATGAATTCTATGTCATATATCTATGTGTACATACTACCTCATGCTTCAGCAGTGATTGTGAAAAACTATATACATAACTAAATCTACAATCACCATATCCTGAACAGATACATTACAAACACTAGCAAAAAATAATATTTAAATTTTGGAACATAAAACTGCAAGCTTAACAGACTACTCCATCCAACTCTGGGCATGATGGGAAATGAAGGCTGCTGCTACATAATTTATAAATGCGATGCAGGGTGTGGATGCCTGTCCTGGAGATGCTGACCATGTCTCTGCGTCCCTACTATCACCACAGGGGATCTCCTACCGTTGTTGTCAGCTGTGTTTATATCCCCCTAGTCTCACATATCCAGACCTATCTCCACACTTTGTTTTAGCGCTCCGCCAGATGTCCCCTCCCCAACAGTAACACCAAGGCGGCAGCGGAGCCAGTAGCCAAGGAGGCTCACGTTATGTTGCAGATGTAGCCTGGAGCTCTGGTGTTTATCCCGGGGGATAATGACAGTTGCAGACTGGACAGTGTTCTGCCATCATTTCAACAGTATGGGGACATTCTCACCAGAGGGGACACCATCTTGGATTTGTGCTATGCTGACATGTCCAATGCATTTCGTGCCCATTCAAAACCGCCACACACACGATTTTGACGTTGCTGCATTTAAAAAGTTTACACTTGAATTTTTGTTAATTTTGAATTTTTTTCACCAAGTTGCTGGCACAGAATTATTTATCATTTCAATTAGGAATAATTACATTTTGTAATGAGAGCAATGTTTTAGTTTCCAGTATTGCACACATTGAGGCATATTATTAATCAAACACTGGTATCAGATTGGTCTAATTGTCTAAAATCCGACATCAGAATTGTATCGCAACTGAAAAAAGTCCTCAGAACAAAACCACTCCAGTGCAGACACTGCAAAGCAGAAAAGGCCTTTTATAAATAGCGCTGAAGATGTTTTTCAGATCCATGTGGTGCAGTTTTTGAAGTTTAGTCTCTTTGTGACGTCAGCTCCACGTGTCAACCATTGATTAATACTCACTGCCGTGTTATGTGGTCTTGTGACAGCAAAACAAAGCAAAAGCCACCTTTGCACTCTAACTGGAGTAGCAGTTTCACTGTTGCAGCCCAATTATTTCACATTGAGAGAGCCTCAAGTGGTCCTCCGAGACAGAGGTGTTCGAGTAATTCATAGTCTTATGATGACCCGTGCTGTTGTGTTGCCAAAGCTTACCTTGTAAATTTCATACTGCTTGTTACACCCCATGCCTTTTGCAGTGTTTAGATCACAGCAGATCAATAAGCTCTCTCTCTCTCTCTTTCTGTGTTTCTGCTTGCTAACACTGGCGAAAAAACAGTGTGTTATAACTTGATGTCAGCTGCAGATAGACTTGAAATTTTCTCTACTTGAATTCACTTAACTGCCACCCATGCCCCTTAATCTCAATTTACATTAAATAAATATCGAGGATGATATTCCAGCTATCACATTTCAACAGCTATTAATAGTGTATATGACTGCATAGACTCAGTGTGTGTTGCTGAATATATCACATTACTTTTAATGTACACACCATATAGGATGACACCTCGCTCTGAGGTTATTCTTGTGTGCTATTCACAGTGCCGCCTAGAAGCCTCAGCATTATGCTGAAAATTCCAGCAAACATGTTAGATAAGTAAAGAAAATATCCAATAAATTGGTTGACAGAATGAAGGGAAACATAATTATATGAATTATATCCCACAGATGTGTGCACTAATCCAAATTGGTGTGCTCATGCAGTAATGCTAGGAAGCACATTATATCCTGTATGCCATAGGTGTTTGCCAATTGTCAAATGAACAAAATGAGAGACAGCTAAGGAAATTGCACCTCCTTTTTTCCAGAGATACAGAGCCTTATCTGCCTTAAAGTTAAATTACTACTACTACAGCGGGAGGAGGCGGCCATCTACACATCCCTAATTATGAAAAGTACCTTCGTACTTCTAAAAGGTGTCTGACTATTCCAAACAGGCTTTATAAATTCAGTTACACTATGGATTGAAGTGGGGGAAGTAGAGGGTAGGAAAAAATCTTCATAAAAACAGTGGAACCGCTGAAGCATGAAATAGCTCCCTCTTTCTTTCCCTCCCACAGGGGTAAAATGCTCCTCACCACCCCTGATAAAAAATGAGGGATTAGGAAAGCCAGTGTTTTGGTCCTGTTTCAAATCAGTGCAGATTAGCTCGTCCTTCCCCTTGATAATGCACAGAAATTTCAGGGACACTGCAGAAATGGATGCAGCTGTAGGCCAGGCGATGGGCACAGAAACTCAATTGTAGGAGGAATATTGTCTCTGGCTTTTATTTGAAGCCTGTAGCATTGTGGCGATTACAATAATAGCAACACAACACCTATAAACTTCCAGGGATGAAAAAGCTGAATGGTTGCTAAAAACAAAAAACAAAAAAAAATCATGCATGGAGGAATTAGGTATGTAAAAAGCCTACAATGGAAAATGGAATCTGTTCACCCAGAATGCGACTGATGCTCTGTGCGACGTACTGCTGTGGCATCGTTTTTTTTTTTTTCCACCTAAAAAGTGCTACTTACACATCATTCTTTGTCAGTCCTGTTAGAGATGTGCAAGTAGGTGCAATCATGCTGTTTCCTGTCTAAATGGATTAGTCTCACTTTTCTCCCGCTGTCTAGCAGATGCCCAGACGCTGAAAGATTGCACATAACCTTGTCCTGGGAAAGCAAATCTCCCTGTGTTGGTTTGGGCCGAGGCCCACAGAGTGACACGCATTAAACATGTATGAAAATACGGCCTGCCTTTTACGGTTGTTTTCCCACGTTAAGTGTAATCTCATTAATCACGTCCTCAAGTTCACAGGATTAAATACCACACCAATTATTTAACCTCACAACATCTTCAAAAGGATGCCATTACTCTATATGAGGCATTTACATCAGATTTACAGCTGTAGGTTTCATTTGGTTGAAGGGCCTGCGGTTTCTAGAATAAAGACATGGGGGTCTAGCCTCCTGTTTTATCAGCCGACAGAAATAATAGGGCACACACTTCCTATTTACTCCGTACACTGGCCCAGTGATGGGAAATCAATAGGAATCTTCCTTGAACCAGAGAGAGGATAAATTGGGGGATGCAGCCCGATGTGACACACAATGGCTGCAGAAGGACGTTGGAGCTTATTTCTGTAAAACATTATCTCACTGCACAGCTTCATCTGAAGAGCCTGCTTATTTCCTTAGAAGTATTGCAAGGATAATCAAACAGGGGAAGGTCATAAAGATGTAGCTTTGAGCCATCACAAGATGCTCATTTGTAGACACTCGCTGTACACTGCAGGGTAGCAGGAGAGGAAAATGAATTTAAATAAACACTACATGTGTCTACAGCTTTATCTACAAATTGAGATTTCCTAGATATTTCTTGGACCTGCCGGGAGTATCTCCACCATTAAAACGCCCAAATTCCAGTTGAGAAACAGTGGAGTGTCTGAAATCTAAAACTTTTAAGCTGCTCATTTGTCCCAGCTTGTGAAAATGCTGCTCGATGATGAAATGGAACTGTGGAAATTAACACCACTGTTTGAAAAACTACGTGATGGTCTCCATAATTAGGTGTCTTGAAAAACATTATGGAACACACACACACACACAGTACATTCAGTGTATGGATGTACATACAAATATTTGTGTTTGTACATGTAAGTAAATATAGTTGTTTTTTCTCTCTCTCTCTTTCTGTTCCTATCATTGAGGATACAATATACAAAACAATAATAATAAAACAAATACATGCAAATTTATTGGACTGAATGTCTTTTTGTTCAATAAAAGTATCAAAACTGGGTGAATTAAAATATCAAACTGCTGAACAAATAAATATTATGCAAAGAAACGGCTCACTTTATGAGATATTCTGCAAGGCGCAAAACACAACATTGAACAAAACTATTACAAAAGTCTTCATTATAATGTTTATATGCAGAGGTTTTCCAGTTGATCTAACAAGAACATGAGCTGCTTTTTTCCCTCATTGCCCAGAATTCACCCACAGCATGCTTAGCACAACTCGGCAAACCGCACCGCAGGGAAGCACTCTCAGCTCAAGTACCATCATACCTATAATCACTCAAAAAAAAAGAAGAAAAAAGTGTCATTACAGTTTACTATTGCCTGAATGCTAGACTTCTCCTCCGTATCCCTCCATCCAACAAGCATGGCAGCTGTGTAACATCTCGGCTCTGCTCAGCTTGGACCAGCTCAGAAGCGTGAAGGGTAGAAGACAGGGGGCATTCATATGTATGCAGGCACTGAGCCATAGAGAAGGGATATCACTGAGGCATGGGGAGAGCTGTGGGCTGCATGAGGCGTGGGGCTAACAGTGCCCTGCTGTGAGCCCTACCCGGGTAAAACAATACTGTTTATGTCTGACTGGCTTTACGCCGCAGGGGTCGAAAGAGAGAGGCAGAAATATAAGGATAAACAGAGAGAGGGGCATAGGGGCAGTAGTGTGCATAACAACACAGAATATGTAGTGGTTCATTGCAACAATACGATATGAATGAAGCAGATATTAGATATTTAAAAGTCTTTAAAAAAGAGCCATTTTTCAGGAATGCATCACACACTTTAGTAGATTTCTATTTTTGAGGTCCTATTGAACACCATCTCTGAGCTCAGTGGAGCATTTAGCAGCTAAATAGTCTGATAACTGTTTCAAGATTTGGTGAAGACCAAAGCAAAGCTGAAAAAAAAAGAGAGTAATTAGGACTTGCATTTGTCAGGCTTCTTAAAACACAACTCTTAATGGATAGTTGCTCTGCTGGGTGTGTAAATAGGGAACTGTTTGCTAACAATTTGTCATATGAACATATGTCCTGTCAATATGTCAATGTTATATGTCAGTCAGAGCTTTTTGCTCTGTCCCCAAAGGGTCAAAGAAATCAATTCACACTGGTTTAAAGTGGAAACACAAAAGATCTTTTCATAACGTTAACATCGTTACCTAATACAAATTGACCTTCTATTAGTAAAGACATTTAATTAACTTTGTTATGAAAGCTCAGTTTGAACAATGTATCAATCCTCATTCATAAAACGACTCTTATTCAAAAAACTTTGTTTCAATTTTCACCCTTTTGCTTCAAAAATGTCACGTCTAAGTACCATTGCCATGACATTAGACAAGCTGCAATAGCTCAGTGCAAAACAAGCATGAGATCTTTGTGAACCTATTCAGCATGTAAGTGCTAACAAACCATGCAATTATCATGCATACCTGTGTCCAATGTGATGTTTATGCTGTTGTTCACATATCTTTTTTTTCCCAAACATACTCTAACGCAGCTTTCTAAATGTCTCATTGTTTCGCAAAATCCTGTGATGCTTTGTTAGCCCTGTACCCAGTATTTCAAAATCAGTTTGAAATAAGCTGTCTGAAATACAGAATGACTGCTGAGCCTCTAAGTGCCATTATATTGTTTCATGCTCTCAGGTGAATTTGACATTGTATTGGAAAAAATCTTCTCAGTCGATTACATTTTATTTTTTTCCACTTGCTGTCAATAATAATTTGATTGCTATCAAGAAAAAAAAGACTCTTTTGGCTATGATAAAATAAATGTGAAAAAGCTGTCTATTGTTCAGAAATTGCAAACCTCAGATTGCATTCATTTTGCCAATTAGAAAATTGCTCAACAAAGCCGTGTAATAAATGATGTTAACTACGTGCTTACTGTAGCCGCTCCCTTGTCATTTGGGATTAGATAGTACTCAGTCTGTCTGCTGGTCAGTAAATATTTTTCTGCTCTCCTAACTGCCTCTTTTCTTGCAAACTAATGTAATGAACCCAAGCATAGTGAAAATGTAATAATGCATCCCATGGCAATGACTGTTTAAATGAGTCTGGCCTTCACTTAGCCGCTGCCCACCCCCCCACCCCCTCCTGATTTTCTAGGTCAGAAAGATGACGTGCCAAAGCCTTTCTCTAAAATGGCTGGTCTTTGGGGTTGGACTGTCCCCTGATAGCGCCATTGTGGTGACAGCAAAGTGATTATGTATTGATCATGATCACATAGACACTGGTGTAGCTCTCTCTCTTGTCTGTGGGCAGAGAGGATAATAGCTCATGATCAGACAGGGGAGACTGACAGCCCATTTCTCCAGGCAGTGCCACCAGCACTATTTTTGGACAGTGCCACCTATTTGATTGAAATGCATGTGCACGGATGGGGAATAATGCAAGAATTAAGAGGCGATTAGTGCTGTGAGGCAGAGTATTGTCAAATACAAAGTGTAGCGCTGTGCTGTAGTGTGGCAGGCCAAAGCTCTTGATAACACAGAAACGGTTGTAACGAGGTGGAGAAAACAAGCGTGTCGAGGCATCCTTTCATCCATCCATCCATCCCCGTCCGTCTATTCTCTCAAAGGGGAAGATGACATACTTGGAGCACCGCCAGTTGATTTTCCTACAGTAGTCGAAGCCAGTTTTAGATTCCTGGGCTGCAGATGGGCATTTATGGCAACACTGCAGATGGGCATTAAGGGAAACCCTAAACAAATAAGCATGCTCATAAACAACTGGCACGTGTGAACTTTTTGTCATTTGCCAGTGCTGCCTCAAGCCTCCCACCCTTCATTTGTCACCATTTCCACCAAATGCTCATATGAGCTACAGCATGGGCTGCGACTGAAAGTGGTGAGTCTCCTCTGCCGGGGTGTTTTATATTTATATCAGGAAGATGTAAGTATTTCAAAATTGCAGGGAGGCACAGTAAATAATTGCAAGGCAGGAAAAAAAACATGGTCTCTCCCAGGCCATCAGTCTTTATAACAGGACTAATGCATACTCATGCTAAACTGCGTGTTTCAGCAGGGCCACAGCTGAGGAATGGGGCAAATGAATGAGGAACACCCTGCTGAGGCTGAAAACATCGGGATGGTGTATATGCGTTTATTTCAGGCCCCTAACACACTTTTCAAAATTAGACTCAGCCAAATACAACATGGACCAGAGGAGGACTTACAAGAGGAAAAAAGATAAGATATGGTTGTCAGCATCCAAGAAATTGTTCCCCAGAGCCAATGATGGATAAGGGACGCTGCGCTTTTGAAGAGTAAGGGGACCGTCACACTTAAGCACTTACATTGTCATTGTTGTAGTACAATTACTAGTCCTCTATAAGACAGAGAGGGAGCCATCACAGAGAAACTGGGGACAGTGTTTGAGTGTGTGTGTGTTCACGTGCTTGTCTATGTGCGCGCGTGTAGAATTGGTGTCTGTGTGTGTACATGACATCCCTATTTCAAGGAGTCGGCTACTGAGTCTGCCGCCTTGACAAGCCGTTTACAGGAGCGGCAGGAACAAAATAATTAAGAGGGTCCTTTGTTCCCCACTGATGGCCTTGACATATGCCGCCATTTTAAAGGGTTGTGTCATTGATTCACTTTAATTAGTTCATAGGAAATGTGTGCAACATGCAGATAGAGTTCAGGACTGGAAGTCGAGGACGGAAAATTGGGCACTTCACATGTTTAATTGCTCCCACGGCATTTACAATGGCAAGGTAATAACAAAGAATAAGGCAAAGTATATTGTCTAATGAACAACTTTATCGTGAGCAAATGAACAAAAAAATGCTGCTTACCGTAATTTGAGAACTCTGCCACAGGGGCAAGGGTGTTTAATGTGAATTATGCCTCCTCAATAAAAAAAGGAAAAAGAACGGAAAAAATAAGTTTCAGCATAATGCTAAACTGCGGTGGGAAATGAACTTGCGGTTAATATTTTTCGCCGCACTACATCAGCACTCGCTCCTGAGAGTGCTAAACCAGAGATCAAAGTTATTACTTAATACCAGAAATGAATTACTTATGTATACACTGTTGCCAAAATGCCCTTAACGAGGCGTGTAGCCCAATCCTGTTCCAGCTGAGCTGCTCGGTGGCCAACGGTATTCAACTCCCAGTGTGTGTGTGTGTGTGTGTGTTTTCTGTGTGAACGCAGAGCTGCTGTACACCACGGAATAACACGACCAGTCTAAAATAAAAAAAAATCCCCCATATAGACAGAAATATATAACATGGAGGGAATATAAATGGATGGATATCATAAAAAAACACCATGTCCTGCCGGCTTAAATTTCCTATTTTAGTGTTCTTGTTTAACTGAAAACACAGTTTGCCTGCCGCTCTATCAAGTTCAAGCTTCTCACAGCAACTCAGTAGCAAATGTCCTCAGTATCAAATCCTCCTGCAAACCATTAGGCCATATCGGTATGGAGGAAAAAAGAACAAAAGATATGTCAGCAAACTTCGCTTTCAAAGTAGAAAAGAACAAAGAATCAGCGCTGTGCAGACAGGGAAGAAGCTTCGTCATTTCAAGACGGGAACAACAGTGCCAAATTATCAGAGAGCGATAAAGACGGAGAGTTAAGGCAATCAAACTTTCAATCGCAGTGTTGATGTTAGCTTGCGATTATTTGGGGGCTTTTTAATATGAGATTTGGGGTCCAAGATGAACACGAAATAATCTCCCAAAGACAGAACAGTTTGGGGGATTTCACACGAGAGATTTGTGTGTTTGAGTTTGTGTCTATCCTCTTATTACTGGTTTTGAAATGGGATCAAATATATATATATATAAAAAAAGTCACATGTCACATTTGAGTGTGGCCATAGCCAGCTATGAGGTCAACAAGGTCATGAGTAATTAATTCCTAAAAGAATATATACATACTCTCTTTAAACAGTATTTTTTTATATGAACAAAAAATGAATGAAAAATGTTGCTGGAGTATAATCTGTATAATCCGCTGTATAATCAGGAGTTGAAAAAGTCTGGTCTATCCTTTAAGTGTGTGCCTTTTACTTCTTTATCATCTTATGCATTCATGCACATTATATTGGGGAGCAGGCGGTCAGCTGGTCCCAGGTCTGTTTCCCACTGCAGCCACGCCTCCTGCATGACTCTGTTCAAAGCAGCATAATGGTTGGATCTACAGCAGGAGTACGGCTCTCAAACAGCGCTAGCAGCTAATATTTACAGACGAATTAACAGCGCACAGCGTAGCAGCAGGCTCTGGGTGTGACTGATGGTCTGAAGTCAGTACATCGTTCGACCGTGCTGACAATGAGCTGACAGAGAGCAGCGAGCGTGTGTGTTGTGTTAATGCTGATATGTTTCATAATACACACACACATACACACACACACACACACACACACACACACACACACACACACACACAGTATATCATGCTTCAAAACTATAATGACTCCTGCTTTCTGCTGCAAAGCGAATACAGCTATCAGTGTACATTTACTTGGCTCATTGAAGTAGCCTGGTGATGAGAAACAAAATTACACGCATGGAAAAAAAAACTATTTTTATTTCATGTGGACATGACTGATATAATGTTGCAGCCACAGATGGTCTTCCTCAGGTGGAAGTGAAGAAGGGAACACACCTGTATTTAATAGGCAATTAATGATGAAACATCACAGCATTTCCTCCTAATTAGCCTTAATGAGTCATCTGATATGAGACGTTTTTAGAAAAATTAGAGACCAATTTGGCCACTTCTCTCATCTTACTTTCTTCATGTAATTGGAGAGACCCGGATGTGGGGGGGCTTACGCCTGATCTGTGACTCTCTGTGATGGGATTTGGAACTTGTGTATTTAAATGATCCAAGTTTAAGGACTCTGTAACATGTTGACACTCTTTACAATTTCTTTATCATCATTTATATCACTCTAATCACAATATAATTTTGCAAACAACAAGCAAAGAATGTAATTACACACACACACACACACACACACACACACACACACACACACACATCTTTACTTGTTGTTGTACTTAATTGAGTTTAATATGAATGCAATAATTTGTGATCACACTTGAGAGATACAAAATATACATGAATACTTTCCTGGTGTGTATATGTGGCAGGTAATCTAATCAGGAGATAAAGACTGATCATTTTGTCACAAATAAATACAGGTGGTTGAAATATTTCTAATCACATCCGCATCAAATAAAAGAAGTAGGGGAAAAGATATTTATGTGCCTATGCTTTTTCAATTTTCATTTTTATATTTTTAGTAAGTACTGTTGAGCACTAACTCAAATAGTTACTTCGACTTTTACCTCTACTTGAGTACTTCCTTTTGCAAAGTAACAGCACTTTCACTTGAATACAATTTTTGGCTACCCCACCCACCTATGCCCCCCACTGTCTCTCTGCATCTAAATGATGTGAAACCACTTGAAACTGACAGCTATCAATAAGCTGGCTATCTGTGCAGAAGAGACTAAGAACAGAGAGGAGCAAGGCAGACAGAAAAACCGAGAGGAGGGGAAGAGAGATGAGCAGGACAGACAGAAGAACAGAGAGGATGAGCACAGAGAAACAGGAGCCACTTTACATCCCTTTGCTCTTGTGAAATTAAAGAATAAACCCACAGAGAATCAGGCATTAACAGACACAGCTTCATCAAAAAAGAGAGAAGAAACAGTGGCCCTGGCTAATGTCGAAACCCTGGCCTGTCTGTGAACTAATCAAGATTCAGAAAGATTTGAATCTCATCCTGATGACTGTCGGTGGGTTGCTTTTGCTCCTTGCTGCTTTCGCTTTTGCTGTCAATCAAGTCTGATCAAACCAAACCCACACAGTCCTGATGAAGCACATGAGATTATTAGAGTTTTTGTAGTTTTGTTGTAAATAATAACTCATGTTTTTTCCCCCCGAACTCAGATTGATTGTTATAAAAGGACTGCATTTAAACTAAGATATTTTTTTATATATATACATTATGGCTTTACAATTTGCCACAAAATGAAAGCCCCTACAGAAATTAACCTTATTCACAGTCTCTTCCAAATGTGTACTCAGATTACGTGTAATACTCAGGGGTGTTTTCTAGGCAGCAGAAAAAGTAAATTTTCTTTAGATGCCAGTGCGAACATTGACTTTTCTTTCAGACTGTGCTATTTTCATATTCTGGGGGCAGCATCAGCACTGAGGATGACGTTGCATTAAAAACAAAGGACAGAGTTGGAGAGAAATGTTGCCATCCCTCCCTCAGCAACGACTCCCCCAGGCTGCTGCGGCGCAAGAAGATGTTCTCAGCCAATTACATATTTCTATTCTTACAGCCTACAGAGGTAAGATTCACGAAAACAACCTGAAGCCTCTCAGTGACAGTGGTGGCACACAGTCTGTTGCCCATAACCTCAGCAATTGGCCCATCTGAAGCCAGCGTGTGACAGAGGTCCTCCACCTCCCACGCAACTGCATTAAGACGCTGAACTTCACCGAATCCAGCCGTGTCGTTTGTTTTAGCGCCTAGCACCTTCTAAGTAATACACTCTGTCATGTGGCAGCCGTCCTGGAGCGAGAAGGGTTAAAGCATTTTCCCAGAGGAATGTCGAAACGTACTACGTGACTGGTGACTTAATGTCTTCGTCAGCCGGTGAGAGCGGTGCTATGCTGCCGTCTGACAAGCAATCCATCACAGAGAACACACAGACAGAAAGCCGCACGCCGCCACATAAAGTGTCCGCACGACAGACATGCTAAAACACACGCCTACGACCGCGCTCCTGCCGACTGCACGACGACACACACACACATGCACATCCTCGACGGAGACAGACACAAATTCGTGCACTTGTTAACACACTGACAGTCATACAACTCAGGGAGACGGACAGATGCACAAACATTCTCCAAATACTGAGCAAACCCCTAACCTGCACCTAAACTCTCAAAGTAGGTGGCCCACAGAATAAAAAGGAGGAAAAAAAATGACAGCGGAGGAGAGCAACAGAAATGGTGGAATGTGGATTTACACCCCTAGTAATCCCAAGGTTTGTTTACACTCCCAGAAGTGAAGTGAAATTTTAAAGGGCTATCTCTGTAGCGTGCTGGAGAGCAGATTCACCCAATTACACAGCAGCCCCCAGTGTGACATAGTAAACCTGCTGTAGGATTGACTGCGCGTGTGCTTGTGTGTGTGTGTGTGTGTGTGTGTGTGGACACCAGACTGTGACTGTGGTAAAACCACAAACTGACTAAATCCATACTGCAGTATTGAGAGCAATACAGCTGCCAATGCTCCAATACACGAACAGCCAGAGCAAATGAAGGCTGTGTGATGCCACAAATCAGCTGCCTGCATGACAGAAAGACAGAAGGGTAAAACACACACAGTAACCAGGTCTGGATTTGGTATCGGCCTGCGATGGGAGACAATAAAAACAGAACCTTTAAAGTAATACCTGAAGAAGAAGAAGAAGAAGAAGAGGGAAAAAATGAAAAGCTTGAAAAACTAAATTACAAGCAGGGCCATAAATTTTGATGCCAAAATAAAAACAGTAAAAGCATGAGCAGACAAGTCTTGTCTTCTTCATTTTTCTTTTTTTTCCCTTTACTTTCTGTTCATTGTATCAGACAGCTGAGGCGTGGCAGCGGCTGCACGAGCCAGGCGAGGGCTTTAGTTAATGGGGACAGACATCAAGAGGAGGGCCTCGCCCGTACTGGAGATTTGATCCTTTCGTCTTATCAGCTTCTTTTTCAAATGACCTTGCTGTACGGACTTTTATGCCTCTCCCCTTTATTCTCTGCCGGTGATTGGATGGGCCTCTCTAGTCTCAAATCTCTGCCACCTTGATGAATGTTCCACCCCTATTTATGTTGCACTGACCAATCCCCCTCCACTACCAGCTACAGTATGTCACATGAATCTTGACCGTAGCCGCGAGTATGTACTCACACACACATAGCCACTCATAAAAAAGACATAGTTAACAAAGACATTTGCTAAGCCCCGTTTTTTGTTTCAATGTCATTTTTGCTTTGTTTCCTTTGCAGTCAAATTAAGTCTACACAGTCTTTTGTGAGAGGAAAATGTAACTTTAAAGAGCGTTATTATGTCTTTCAATGGGATGCAATCGCTGCTTTTAATTTTAGGTGCTGAGTGCTGGGTGCCTGCAGGGTCCAAATAGCTATAGTTGGTACCTCAAACAATTAATAATGCAGACATGGAGGGATGAGAGTACAGGGGATCCTGTTCTTACTGCTCAACACTGTAAAATCACCTGAAGCATGAAAAGGGAGCGCAGCCTCCAACACACACACACACATTCATGTTGACTTTGGTCTGCAGAGCCACGGAGCAAAAGTTCTAGCTTTTTTTGAAAAAAGCAAAGCGTAAGTGGGAATGACATGCCGCACAATACAAGATACAGCGAAGAGGAGACGCAGAGGAGCGAAGAGGGATGAATGCAGAGCAGGAAAAGTACACAGAAAAAAGGCCCTACAACACAACATTAAATATCCACAACTCTCTTCTTGAATAATTAATAGGTAAGCCACGGCTGTACACTGAAGAATGCGTATGAGAAAGCATCCTGGCATCTTAGCAGATATGAGTAAGCATTTGCCAAGTCAGAGGTGCGAACTCGAGCCCTCCTCATTTTGCTGGTTATAGCAATGATGCGGAGAGGACCTCCCACTCAACAGCATGACTTCAAACAGTCCCTTGTCACTTCTGGCTGATATATAACACAGCTGATAAGGACACACACACACACACAGAGATAGAGAGAGAGACAGGCCCACACACAGGAAAGTTAGATTGCTTCCACAAATCTTTAATATGGAACTTTTCCTCCAGAAGTTAATAACTACAGCTTTAAAAAAGAGTGTTTTTTAAAAGTCCTCTGTCAAACATTGTAAACACAGAGGCACGGACACTTCAGCAGTATAGAGAGAAAGTGCAGCGAATGATCCCAGCTCAGTGTGTCATCTGTAGAACAGGGGGCCAATAGGCAATTAGTGAGTAAGTGTTTGACTGACTGAGTGAGAAAATGACTGTTTCAGCCGAGCTACTCCAGATCTATCTCCAGTAAGATGTGATATATACCCGGGCCTAATGAATGCAGCTGGTGGCGCTGGCAGCAAACTTCACTGATCTCACAGTCAGGTGAGGTTGCGATGGAGTGCTCTCATGACACATGGCTTTTATTAGTGTCATCTACAGACCGGTTGAGCTAACTTATATTAAGCCTACACTCTTACATAAATATTTTTGGCTTTTTTTTCTCATTTTCTCAAAAAAATAGTATCATCACCGCAGGCGTGACAATGCTTTTATTATTAAAATATGTACAGCTTGTATTAAGATGCACATAATTGTGGAAGAGTTACATGTGAATAATGTGCAGGCACAGACACATCTGTGGCTGTGAATTGTCTAAAGCAATAACACACTCAAGGCCATGATACTGTACAGTGTGTGGTGCTGGTGTGCAGGGGTCATAGGGGTCACAGCCTGAAGGCCAGCTGCTGTAGATCACAGTTAATATACCACATCTGTGTTACTGATAGTTTTGCTGTCAAGAGGCTTTGAAACAAAAGTGTAAGCAAGTGTAAAAAATAATATTTACAGTACACAAGCAAAAAGGAGTCACATAAAATTGGTTGCATCCCTTTTACGATGACAACAACTCTGTCCTACTCTGTGTCTACTTGCATGTGCCGCAGCCACTCTTGCCTCCACTGCAGCATCAGAAGGGCTCTGAGGAGAGGCTGACTGTAAACTGTGGACAGGGCACACACAGGATGTGCTATTTGACAGCTGATTCACTTCAGGGGTGAAAAATGAAGGCTGCTCAATTCATTAACTAAAGCATCAAAGGCTCAATTGAATAGCACTCCATTAACAGTAGGGCTGCACTGAAATTTTACTGAAAGAGAGACTCCACCAATTTTACATTTTACAAGTCATGGTGAGAAATACACAACCTGTGAAAACAGTTGAATAATGCCTTCCTCAGCGATGGGGGAGTTTGGTAAGCCTGAGAAAATTCTCTCCCTATAAGCTTAGAGATTTCCAATTTTAAACAGAAAGCCCGCATTAAGGGGAGTGAGGTTCAAAAGATGTGGGCATTTACCAGGCAAGTGGGTGTAACAAAAGAATCTATCAAATTGCATCATGGGAATTGTAGCAGCCTTTTTATTTTTCTATTTTTTGGGGGGGAGCTAGAACCAAATTAGGGACAAAAAGTTAGGATGTCTTGGTCTCCCCTGCATTTTTATCATTCTATTTTTAATCTGCCTCCAACATTATGTAAGTAGTATAATGCTATTGATGCAGTAGTCTTTTAAAATGAAAAGTACTCATAATAAATGTTCCCTTCACAGTGTGAAATTATTCTTTCATTGTGCACAAGCTGTCTCTGTTACTGCCTTACAATGGCAGATCAGAAGCACACAGATTCAAATCAAAGCCAATAGATAACAAAGGCTTTACCAGCCATTTTGGCCAGTAGAAAGAGCCAGTGCCGGTTATGATTAAGGCTGCAACTGGTGATTATTTTCATTATTGATCATTCTGCTGTTTATTCTCTCAAATGATCCATTCATCAATTAATTATTTCTTGAAAAAGTGAAAAATGCCCATCAATATTTCCTAAAGCTCAGTGTGACATTCTTTAAATTGTGAGCCAAGCAAAACATGCTTGCAACGGAGAAGCTGAAACTAGGAAATGGAAAATCAGTAAAAGAATTCATCATTTGCTGATTCAATATCAATTGATCAACTAATCAATTAATCTACGTTAGCTTCAGTTACAACAATGGCAGCTTGTACAGGTCCCTCCTGCATCGAGACTATGTGAGACTGCAAGACTTGTTTTTAGAAATTAATTCCCTCAAGTATTCATTCATTCATTCACCCATTCATTCACTCACCCAAGCTAAGCCTATTTGTCCACCAATGGCCATTAGAAGGAATGTCTTCAGCTAACACGCTGAACCGGGATCAGCCGGTCTCCTCCCCTGCAGTACAGCTGAAGGGAGGATGTTGTGTCCTTGTTTTCACTCTCAGATTGATTAACTGACCTTGATACAATGATCAGCAGTGTGTGACAGCATGACAGCGAAAGATGAGTCCTACATGCGTTTCAGGGCTGCAAAAACTTTCATTACAAACACTTAATTAAGCAGGACAGTAAGCCGGGACGTGACAGGTTGTGAGCTTTTTGGCAGAAGGGCTTTTCGTGCATTAATTCTGGCTGCAGCCTCACTAATATTAATAATACAAAAAATGCATTCAGCCAAACATATTTCATTTCTAACCTTTGCGTCCCTCATGTCCCATTGTACTACCGTTGACCCTGTTGCATGAAATCCATTTAATCACATCCACTCAGCGTGACAACACAGAGGGTGGCATTTGTGACAGCCTCGGCTTTTTCACATCCCTCTCCTCATCATTACAAAAACAGGCACACAACAGCGTGCGCACATGCCCAGATGCACGAATACGCAGACGCGCTCTCATTTACCTTCCCTTTCATGAACTTTGTTTGCTATTTAGCTTCCTTCCCTTTCATATTTTTTTTTCTACTTCATGGACGCAGAAAAAAAAAAAAAGAGCCAAGTTTGTTTGAGAAACGACTCTGTGGCTAAGGAGAAGGCTGCTTTTTGTCCTTAGTCTCATTGAGAGTCTTTTGCTATTCATCGGGGCGAGGCAGCCAGGCCAGCGAGGGAGGCAATCTTATGCAGATCACATTGAAGGGCTTCATTACCTAGAAGCCAGCTACTTTTTGTTCTCCCTCAAGGGAAGAGTGAGAGAGAGCATTAGCTTAGCAAAAAGAGAAGGACGGCGAGCAAAAGTGAGGGAGAGCGAGGGGAGGGAAGGGGGGGGGGGGTTGGAGTACAGGGGAGGAGGAAAAAGTGTGTGCATGAGAGAAAGAGAGAGGGAGTGAGTTACAAAGAGAGTGCGTCTCTGCGGGCTGCACAGGGGAGCAGGGACAAATTACACCTAAACAGCATCTTTACGACTGCACGGTGGCTTTATGCTAACACAGAGAAGGTGCGTGTGTCGGTGCATATGTACGTGCACTTGTGTGTGATCTGCATGTGTGCATTAGATGCACAAGCCTTTACGTATATGCATGCATGCTTCGGGGGGAAAAAAATGCCCCAGGAGGCTGTAAGGGGCTCGCATTACTGTATCTGGCCCAATGACTGATGATGTTACATATATAATTCAGAGGTACATTGGATAATAAATAACATTTGATGAATTAGTAATACGCATTTGTACGTGATATAGAGCAGCTGTGACTGTGCGTGTGTGTATTGTTTTGATGCGTTGTGTTTTTTTTTTTTTTTTTTACTCCTGACCAACATATGTGTTAGCAAGGGAATATCTGACTCGCCCTTCTTCTTATGTAGGCTATGTAATGGCTAAGTGTGAAACAAAGAGATGCTGAATTAGCAATGACTCTCTATCAGCTGCTGGGTGCAGAGAAAGCCAAGAGCAGTGCAGAAGAATGGATGTACACAAAGCGAAAGGAGTTACTGGGTTATTGACAGGCCACAAATATCACGTGACATGCGAATAAAAACAAGCCTGCAAATACACCCGCGCACACACGGGAAAATGCACGTACACACAAGATGCACAAGTGCAGATGCTGTTGCCAAATGAGGTGAGATAGATAGGAGTAGCAGGTTATTTACAGAGAAACTCCAGCATGTCAGTTAAATCCTTTCTGCCCCGGAGGCTGTCCTATCCCCATTTAGCACGGCCACAGGAAAGGGCAGGCTGGCACGCGTGCCGCCTGGCAGTTAGACAGGCCTGAGAGAGTCAGAGCCTTGGCCAGGTTCACTGCTCTGACCCCCTCTCACCCTCGCTCAGCCTGTGAGCCCACCGCCATCACCGCAGCCCCGGTCTGCCGCGTCCCTGCCCAGCCCGGGAGCGTGCTCGTCAGATGTGCCCCGGCCCAGCACTGGCCCAGCTCTGGCCCAGCTGCCCACTATGTTAAAGGGCCAGGGGCCCCCTGCCACTCAGTCCATCTGCCAAGCCGCAGACCAGAGTCTAGGATCAGAGAAGAGAGAGACACAAACAACAGACACCCTCGCTTTTAGCTCTCTGCTCAAAGCTCAACAGAGAAATGCCAGATAAAAGATGCACTATAAATGTGCTTCTTTTACTTATGTGGGTTGCTGTGACCCTGAAATACTGCTAGGGTTTATTCAAGTTAAACTGCATTTAATGCATTCAGACTTCGACTTTCCAAGACCAAGATATGTTGAAGATTTACTGTTAGATCAGCATAGTGCAATAATATTTTTAGGTATATCAAGGAGGGGGATTTTTATAGAACATCTGGCCCAAGTGGAGCATGAAATGCTCTCGAAATAGCTCAGCATTGCCTGTATTGATCTGAGAGATGCCAATGTGTAGAAACATGAGTGAAGAATGTGAAACCAGTGCTAGATAGATAGATAGATAGATAGATAGATAGATAGATAGATAGATAGATAGATAGATAGATCGACAGATAGACAGATAGATAGATAGATAGATAGATAGATAGATAGATAGATAGATAGATTGATAGATAGATTGATAGATAGATTTAAAGCACACACCCACAGACACATATGCTTAGATGAAACATACAGCTCTGTTGAACAATGTTATCCTTCATGCAGGATTATGTAGCAGCGAATCACTTATAAAACGGTGTGTATTAAATCATCTGTGATCACAGTGAGCTCTCTGCTGTATGTTGAAAGCCTGAGACGATCGGCTCTGATAAAGGTCTGCATCATGCTCATTTCCATACGTCTCCCCTTGATCAAGTCTGCTCATTTATCGTCCAAATCTGTGATGACAAGCCTTTACTTATTTTCCCAGCTGCCGGTGGTGATGAGAGCGTAATCAGAAACATCATTAAGGCCCCACATAGACGGCCGTGCCTGTTAGTCCTGTTACCCACACCCATAATAACTCTGAAAATGCAAATCAACTCCAGGTAATCTATTAATGTCACTTCAATTTTATGTCTGCGCTCCAATTTAGCGGATCTTGACACATTTGGCGAGGATCCGCACTTCCGTACAGGTATTCATTTTGCTGGGGTTTCAGAGAGCACGGCCCGTGCGAAGAGGAGACGGGCCATCTGTCTCCGCGCCCGTTTATTAATCGCCCTGATAATGAAGCACACTCGCAGCCTAACACTCCTGGGGCATCCCTCGCATGAGTTCCATCCAGCAAAACAACTTTCAGCAAGTTTGTTTCGCAGTGTAGCAATTATTGTCATTCGCACCCCCCTTCGCGTGGGGAGGATGGTCTAGCGACCTCCTTCTAATTACCTGAAGCATTACTTCAAGCAGACTTTGTAATTTCCATCTACATCACAACCCCCTTGTTAGCTGCAGAAGGGTAGCAGAGCCTCATAATTCCAGCATATGCTCGACAGACATACGGGGGGGGAATTTGTCAGCTTGTACTGGCCTTAAAGTCGAAGACCCCATTAGCAGGGAAACAGGATCTACTAATCCTTTGAGATCTGTGTGCAAATGAATAATAATTCTCATCATGGCCAGGCTTGCACAAATAAGCAACAAACTCACTTTTAATTGAAGTGACATTGAAGCATAATCATCTAATGAATATACCTATGAAACCATGAATACAAGAGAGCTATGGAGGGGTACATCAAATATTAATTTGATTAAATGAATTGATAATAATTATAATTTTCTTTATCCTTCAATTAAAAGAAAATATCACATGGCCCTTTACTTGCCTGAAGATTAGAAATGGAGAAAATTACACAACCCATGGATTTGTAAAACACATAAAACAAAATCAATTAGATAATCTGAAAAAATACCATATTGGTTAAAGCTGCACTAATTAGCATTTTTTATATTAACAATGGATTAAATGAATTTAGAAATAGATATCCAGAGAAAAAAAGAGAGGTTTCCCCACAACCCTGTCTGGAATTGCAATTATATACTACCTTGCAAAGTATGTTACGGAAAGGCAAACACTCGTGTGCACTTAATATCTGTGAGTCGTGTAATCATAATATTACAACTGAGAATAACATAGTTAAGTCAAACATTATTGCAAGTAGTGTATGCATTCATCAGTCTTGAGTGTCACCCTCAGTTTGCATTCCCACTTTATTGATTTCTGTATATGCTTCTGTATTTATTCCTTCATGGCGTACAGGAAGGTGCTACATAGCCTCAAGTTCATGCGATGAAGGCCTTTTTCTTATCTACAACATTAGCTACATAGTAAACATAGTAGAGTATTTAACAGCGTTGTTTTTTCCCCATGAAATTGTGAATAGAGAGAAAAACAAAAGAATAGAGAAAACTTGACCTACATTTTTCAGATGGCCAGAAACACAACTCAAAATGAATCTTAATCTTATTCTGCATCTGCTAAATGAGTAAATATGCCACTGTTGGCAAACATATTCACCATAATAATTTCATAAGGTAATATGTTATTGTTGTGTCAGATTGTCGCACTGCCCCTGTTGAAAATGACCCAAAACTCAATTAGTGCAGCTTTAAGAACATGGCTGCATTTCCATGTTACTAAAAAGTGACATTTTGGAGATACCTTGTTTCCCCCTTGACAGTAATTCAAACACAGCGGTCACAAAATCTCCACCAACAACGGACTCATCCTTACACTAATGAGATCAAACTCCATTGTGACTGGCCGTCTCTCCTGCAGCACGGCCGCCACCTTTGCTCTCCGCTTCCTCTCATTGTTGCGCTGTACTTTGAGGAGACGATCCGCTAAACAATTAAAATGGTAGTCACCTCCATCCTCAGCCGTTCGGGAGAATGAAAGTCGGAGAGGAGTCGCAGAGTGCCGCACGTCTTATCCGACTGGCCCTTTTAAAGGAGGAACAAAAGGTCTTCCTCCTTCATTTCCCATTAACCTCTATGCTCCTCCGCACACAGGAAACATGGCGACCTCGGTGGCCCATGTCACATATCTCATCCGGCTGCGGGGACCAGCTTCCTATGGGGGATGGTGACACTCAATGAGGGGGTTTTCTATCTAGCCGTAGTCCTTGACAGATAAAAGGTGGGTGTTGATATTTGTCCCTGCTCTCGCTGATACGCCGTGGATACACTCTTGATAAGCAAGGAGCCGGTAAGACATTGATGAAGTCTGGAGTGGAACTGACAACCTCTGTAAGTGGATAACGTTGTCAAGAGAACCGGCCCGCTATGGTCTCGATTAGATTTTTGATTATTCGACGCAGGTGGCCTCTCACTAAGCCGAAAGACATCAGCACACTCAGCATTGTCTGAAGTCAATACCAGATAGCACATCATCTCTTAGCATGTGCCATAATTACATTTTAATGCTTCTCTGTTTCATGTCGCGGTGGAGATTTGCTCAGACTTTCGCCGACATCCGTTTGTTTTCTGCTCCCTCTCCCGTGGACTTTATTAGTTATACACTGCTCAGCACACTTTCAGTAATTCACTGAGTCCTGGACAAACTCTCATTTCGGCACGATAGAGATGAAACACCACTGTAAAGAAACCGGTGATTTATGAATATGAGGCGAGAGAGATGAATGACTTATTGTTTGTTTGTCCGGAGCATCTATTTCTTCCCATAATGCCGCAGCCCATGAAAACTTAACAAGAGGAAAACTAGTTGCTGAAAGAAAAGCCTTTCAAGCAAACAACTGAGCATTCGTGAATGTTTAATTAATCAGTAGTGACAAAAGGGAACAACAATCAACAAAGAGACGCCGATTTCCATTTCTTATGCATTATTCCCACTGGCAAATCACAGAGTGCTGTCAACTACCACTTTGCTCTCTACCCCGTCACTATGGCTGTCCCAGCACTGCACTGACAAAAACCCTTGGAGAGCTACAGTACATTTCAACTGAGATCCAAAACAATGAGCAGCAGGGATCAAGTAACAGAGTTCAGACAACAAGAGTTCACTGTTATTCTGTGTTTACATGGATTCTTTTGCATTGCGTTTTGTTCCTCTTCCCTCCCGCCGCCACCGCCGCCATCACAGCAGCTGCGACAGCAAATAAGAATCAGCCGCGATGATCATGAGAAGCTGAGGCTAAATCACCGTTACCTCCAAGTACTGACGCAAAGGCGGCATCCTACAGATGGGATTTACCAAACAGATTCCATTACATACCTACCACCATCTGCCCTAGCATGTTGTGTCAGCTTCGTGACAGGTAACAAGAGGAAGCTCGATGAGGAAACACAATAACAAGCGCATACCGCCCAACAACAGACCCCAGCACCCTCGCTGAACTCCTCTAATGTCAAAACGGCATAAAGACACACTCTGATCTCCTTCCTGCTACTGATGGAAACATTTTTCTACAAGACTCCTACTGCTCTGGGGTCAGTGGTGAGGCGCCCCCGAAGGAAAAAAAAAAAAAAGAGTGCTGATCCACGTAAAGGCTTCTGCCAATCCTCCATTTGAATTATGTGATCATCACACAGTGGTCATTGAAATGCATGGATGGAATGAGAATGTGAATATATGAATATATTAGCATACAGTGAAATGGAAAGTGTTTGCAGTGGTTTGTGTACCAGTTTGTGGGGGATTGAAGAATGGTAGCCCGTGGCAATTAGCATCAGTCAGCCTTGTCAAGCTAAGTGACAATGTGGCGCTAACAGTTTGTGAGCGCGAATGCGAACCCTTTATGTTTTTATTCGCCTTCTTCTGCTTCCTCTATGATTATACTAAGGCGTTTAAATCTTGATTTAAAAACTACCCATGCAAACGCTTCTACAGTGAGGTTTGAAAGCCTCATTGCTTTCGCTGGTTTGTGCTTTGACGTCTATGCAATATTACACAGTGAGCATTCAAATCTTTCCATAAATATCGTAATGATCGCCAGCTTTTATCACAGAACCGCCTGCATATAGGAATATGTTAAAGAATGTATTAAAAATTTTACATATTGCAAACAGTTTGCATCATAAGATAGCGCGACCCTTGACCTATACAAATTGGAGAATGGCATTTCCTCATGCTTGCCAGAAGGGTGAAGGCTGTATCTACATATGCTGATGCTGCGTTAGCGTGTCTGAAATGTGCCAGTGCTGCTTTTTCCAGCTTCTATAGCAGGGGTTTTCAGCTAACATTTACAGAGGTCCAGAAGATCATAACGTCAAACTATTTAATATGATATATATTTAAGTAGCCTAGTCAGGTAACATAGTACTGAACTTATATATATGACTGTCGGTATGTATGATGTTCTCTCATTTACTAAATAAAAGTAGGGCTGCATTTCAAAATAAAAGAAAACAAATAAAATGTGAAAATTGTGCATGTTCAAATAAAACTTCAGAAAAATAAAATGAAGGGAGGAAAGGCTTGAATATCCCCTTTTCTGAAATGAGTCTCTCCATTCCAGATTAAAGGCTCTATTTTCACTGTCACTTTTCTTTTTTTTGGAGAGCGCCTTATTTTCCTTATTTTCCTTAACTTTCTCTCTCTCACTCGTCTATTTCAACATTCTCTTGCTCAGTCGTCTGTATCTCCCTTTGTTTTCTACACATATCGCTATCTTTCTTTTTCTTTCTACTATATTTTCATGTGTGGCTTGCCCCTAACTCTCTCATCTGTCCGCACTGTAGAGTCACAATATTTACCGCCTGGAATGCACAGACTTGATTGGCTGAATGGTATCACCTGGAATGGCTTAACTTGCATGCAATTGGCCTGTGTGTTTCCTCATCCACTAAACCACTACCGTAAACACTACAAAAGCTGCGCCAGGTTAAAATAGAAGCGATCCATCAGATTTTTAAATTGCAACCTTCCGTTTGTAGGTCCGGGTCTGTGGTCCACCTGTTAGTGACCTCTGTTCTGTGGGATTCCCAGTTTGGGACATATAGAGTACTATCTATCTATCTATACAAGTTGTGTGTGAAAGCTAGTTAGCTCTTTTCCCTGATGTGTTGAGTTGTTTAATTTTACAATATAAGATTGTTTGGCTCACATTTTGCATTTCATTAGTTGGATTTCCGTGGGAGTGGGCTGTTTTTCGGGAATGTAACATGGCTTTCTCGGGAGCGTGTTGACACTGACGCCAGTTGTTCAGTTGCAGCGCTGAGCTATGGGTGAAGTTCTGGTGATTTGATTTGATTTATCATTCTTGTATTTTCATTTGCCAAGATACTCATAGCAAGCAAGCATGTAAATAGGCAGACTCATTTCCTCTTGTTCTTATTCACTCATTATTTTTATGCAATAGCCCATTAGAGATCAGCCGTCTCTGAAATCTCACACACTGATTAGGCTGCTGTGTGCGGCGGAGAGCAGAATGGAAGTCTCTCTATTGTGACTCACCAACAACAGACATTTCTGGAACAGAGGCTCGGTACGGGCCTTCAATGAACTGCGGTGGATTGTCGTTAATGTCCTGAACTTTGATGATGAACTCGGATGGCGGCTCCAAGGGCTCGTCTGTCTCGGCATTAATGACCTGGGCCGTTAACGTGTACTCAGCCTTCTCCTCGCGGTCTAGCCTCTTCATGGCGTGGATGTCGCCTGTTAACTCGTTGATGGCGAAGATGGTGCCTGCCCCCTCACCTGCTAGGACGTACTTGATGCTCTTGCCGCCCACATCCAAGTCTGTGTGTAGCTGCAAACAAAAGCAAAAGAGAAAGTTGAAGAAAAGAATAAATGAAGTGAAAAAAGGCTTCAGTAGAGTTCTCAGTTTGGTCCCACTGTGTAAACAGATACGGGGGGCTCTAATGAATTCAAGCTGATATGCTCAGCAGATTCTAAAGGTTCTCACCATGTAAATGCAGATCAGCGTACAGTATGACTGTAATGTGTTGTTTTTGTTGCCGTGCTTTGCGGCAACTAGTACAGCAGGGATACTAAACGTGGCTCAACATAGCCTACACTTTGCTAAATGAGGCCCACTGGGGACAATAACTTTATAAGTAGCACAGGAAATGGACCTTAGCCTACATTGTTCCTCGTTATACATCGCAAATACATCATGCAAACACACGTTGCGGGGGGATATTGCTCCCCACAGTCTGAAGTTCACAAACGAAGAAGCGCTTTGAATGTGAATTCCATAACACGGCCAGAAAACAGAAAAGCATCAGAATCCATAAAAAATTAAAGAGAAAAGTCTGCACATGATGATTCATGCTCACAAATAACTAGCCCCAAAAGTTACTGGACGATACTGCATGTTCCTCATTATTTTTGTAATTACAGTTTCATTAGTTCACTAAAGCTGCATTACGTGCTAGGCTGAGTGGTTGGCTCCCACTCGCCGCATGGCCTGAGTATCACTAATGAGTCTGACAATGCTACATAAGGCCGCTCAAACATCTGTGGACCCAAGAACAGGCCAAACCTTCTGCTGTTTCAAGTTAAAAAGGTAAATTAGAAGGGCAGGAGATACAGCGGCGCGGAGAGAAAGAGGTCAGAGAAAAAGAGAAAGACGGGGGCTTTGACACGAGGGAAGCAAAGAACTTCGCTTTTATTCACATAAACAGAAAGAGCACTTCTTTCACTGTAAGTCACCTTTTATATAAGCCTCTTGATCCCCAAGGTGAGTGACTTTCAGAGGGGAGGAGAGAGGCAGTGAGTCGAACATTTACAAATCCAACAATGCTCAGTGTCGCTGTGACACGGCTGGCAGCCCTCTTCTTTTCAGTTTGTGTTTTTGTTAATATACATGCCTCTCAAAAACACACACACGCACACACATACACACACACACAGCCAGGCATGCTTCAAAACATTTGTATTCAGCAGCTTTAATTTCATTTCCTGCCACAGTGTTTCAACAGAGATTCCTCTGGGAGCATGGTTAGGGTGCAGAATAGCAAGGTAAAAATCTGTCGGTGAAAATCCCGACCTCTAAACCCCCCGCAATGTTTTTATAAGCCAGCTTTTATGCATATACTGTCTCGGAGGTGTTGTTTGTAGACACTGACAAAGCACATTCACTTAAATTGTCACACCTTGCACTTTTGTTTTCCTAATTGTGCCATCATTTCACATGAATGATGTAGCTCATTAACACAAATGCCTCGCAACATCCTGCACACTGAGAAACTCTTTAAATGAGCTGAAATTAATGATGGTCTGTCACTGTTTTTTTTTTGTTTTTTTTTAATCCTATGTGTGATTTCTTGTGGTATGCCTGCAGCTTGGCATATATGACCGCACGTGTCTATGTTTCCCTCATAGGGGTGCAAATTGGCTATTTTAGCTTGCATATTGGTTTTGATTGTGCTGTGTATCATGCATATTTTTAGCATCAACGATTTAATCCTGGGGTGCTTGGCACTGACACGCCACTCCTTCACTTGGCACTAATGCTGTAAGATGAGGTCACCCATGTACAAACATATGCACAAATAATGTAGAAATATGCATAAATCTGTCAATTCCACGTCTGTTTTCAAGGTCAAAATTATCTGTCGAGCTCAGACATAGTTTGAACACTTACACTTCCCTGGCAAGTGTGAAACTTCTGCTGATGAGTGACAAGGCCTGAGTCTGATCTGAACCCAAATGCAGGACCACGAGACAAAAGTTTCAAAATAAAAGATCTTTAAAGAAAAAAGGCAAAACTCAAAATCACTCTTACGAGGAAAAGGCAATGACAAAGGGCAACTGAAAATCACTCTAGCGAGGTAACCACAAAAGGTAATGAACGAGAAATCACTCAGACGAGGTTGAGGAAAAACACGACATGAATAAAGCAAAAGAACAACACAAAACACAAACCTGACGAAGAGCACACAGAACATGAGGCACAGAATGATGGACTATCAAGACACGACAAACTGGCACAGGACAAGGGAAGACACAGACATTATAGACACAAGGTAATGGGGAACAGGTGGAGACAATCAGGGCGGGGCAGACAATCACACTGAGGGGAAACACAGAAGGAAGGGCAAGTTACCTGAATCGTGAGGGAAGGTGGTTACCAAAATAAAACAGGAAGCGACAAGACAACATGAAACAAGACATAATGCGAAAAAGTAACTTTTTTTCTTAGCCATGACAATGAGGACCATGTGTTAAAAGCTCCAGAGGAAGTGGACCTTAACATTGTTTTGACTGCTGCTATTTCCAAGGTAAAAAAATGAAATGTTAAGCAGAATAATGTTGATCAAGTTGCATAACTAAGTAAATGCATGCAACTTAAATAAATGAGAGTGCACTTTTTGATATGAAATGGAATTTAGATTTGCTTTTGATTATTGTCATTTTTTATTTATGATGTCATCTTAATATTTGAAGTAATAAAAGTAAAAATAATATGATAACTGAAAATAAAACAATAAAAAATCCAAAAATGTGCAAAAGAAGTAAGTTACATAATTAGATATCCACACTCAGCTGCTCTGGAATCCTCATTCTGGCCGTTCCAGTGCTCACCAAAAGTTTTTGTTTTGCACTTTGAAAGAACTGAAAGACTTGTGCCAGATGAGGGTTCTTATTGGTTCATGTACTGTAAGTGTCAGACAGAAAGAACACTGTGTCGTGCTTCATAAACTAGTGATGTCGAGGCAGTGCTTCATACGACTATGCGACCAAGGACAAGCCAAGTGCTGTGTATGGCTATATGATTGAAACTATACACATGTACCAGAGAATAGGCTTGAGGGTTTTTTGTGCACAGCTGTGGCTTCAATTACATTAACATTTTGTATAACTATATAGGCAGCACAAGCCATGGTCCATTGTGGCTAACAAGTTAGCATAAACCCCATGTAGATGGACAAATCCTCAATGTCACATAAATGGCCCAGCATGTGCTTTCTTTTGAAAACAGAATGCAAGCAATAATCACTTTGCTAGAAACCACTTTACACTTAGCTCCGCATTGGCTGAAAGTTGAGCTGAGCTGGCTGTAACCAGCTGCAGTTCTCAACACTGATGTCTGCTCTAAATGCCCTGGTCGCCCACTTCTTAGACAGCCTTCGCACTGGAGTGCACAAATGGTCATCAAAGAGTACAATTACTTGGGTTGGGGGGGGGGGACTGTCACAGGTCCCTGTCATTAACTGAGTTGCCTGGGAAACTAAAAGAGCACCAACAATCAGTGACATGGATGGTGACATTCAGGAAACAAGCAGATAATGGATAAAAACATGCTGTAGTCATGATGATTATGTGCTACAATGCAGACTGGAATCACAAAACACCAATACTGTATTCTGAGCACAGAGTGAGGGTTGTTTTGGCACATAGATCATTGCCTTGCCTACATATCTGTTATATCTGACGAGTAACAATGGTAAGAGAGTTGTTAGTGGCCTTTCTTTGCCGGCTGTAAAGTCTGAGAAAAAAAACCCTTTCAATTCCTTGAATAATTCTGAAATGTACTAAAGCCATCATATGTAGTTTCGTTTTTGGAGCGAAAGTAAACAGCACGATTGTATTATTGTATGATTGTAAACAGAATCCATCATAAAGAAAGAAAATAATGCGGAGTGTGTAAACAGACTGGGTAAGTTATTAGGACTCCTGCCGTAGCTGCTGTACTGTTGAAAAGACAGACGTCCATATATTCTGAATCTGCAGTTCAGAATGTTAAAGAAAGCCTTGGCTGTGTGAAGAAACGCTGTTCTGCATGCACACGCACACACACACACACACACACACACACACACACACACACACACACACACACACACACACACCTCCAATTCCGAAGCACAACTCCCAATCAGGGGCTGCATGGGACTGCTTATCCTGTCAGCGCAGGAGGAAATGTGTCAGTCCCTGCTCAAGATGAGCTTTTATGGCAATCACTTGAACAATCACTGTGTCCTAATGAGGAAGATTCTACAGATTCGACTTCCACCCCACACCCCCCCTCCCACCTCAGCCTGGGCTCTACATACTTAAGTGTAGCCCTACAGAGGGAACTAATGATTTTGCTCCTTGTCAGGGCAAATGGTAGATAGGACATGTGCTCCTCCTCTGTATGTAACCAGTAGGACTGGAGAAGAAGAGGGAGACTGAAGCAAGAAGCGGGAGGGAGGAGATGCTGTCACTGTGATGCAGCTTGTCAGCTAGTGTCTGCGAGAACAGACTGCACACAGTACGTCGGACTACCTTCTCCGCATTCTTCCTCTGTTAGTCCTCAGTAAAGGTCAGAGATTACTTCTTTTGCTGAATTTAATCTGAGCAAACACAAATATACAGACATTTACAGTCTGTGTGCTATTTATCAGTGGAGGAAGAAGTATAAACCTATTGCTACAAGAAAGTAAAAGTAGCAAATTGCTGCAATTGAAATTTTGAAGTAAAAGTACAGAAGTATTTTTCAAGCATCAAAAGTGGGAGTACTTGAAACAAATACTTTTACTAGTACAAGAGAAATTACCCCTATTACAAATGTATTATTATATATGACAGTATTGGATTACCAATAGTGATGCAACATTGCAAGTAATGTATTAATGTAGCTGGTTAAGTTGCACTTTCTTTTGGCTATTTTATATGCACAGTTTATGCAATAGCCCATTTGCAAGATACATCTAAGGTGTCAGGAGATCATTTATGGGGTTGGGGAAAAAAGTGGTGTTTGGCTTGTATCTTACTCATTTCTTTGTTTTATCTTTGCTTTTTTGAAAGAAAAAAAAAAGGATCCGTTTTCCTCTTTGAGCCTCAAACACTTATTCAAAGTAAACCATCTAAGGACCTTTGAAACGGAAACGACTCTTTGGTAAAACCAATAACAACTAATGCACACCTGAAACATCATGCTTCTATTTAAGTGACTGGTTTAATCTAAACAATGCATTACATTTATTAGCTTGTTATATATTTGATATGTAAAATTTTTAACCTGAAAAGCAGTAGTAACTTGTGGTTGTCAGATAAACACAGCAGATTACAAAGTATAATATTAGTAGAAGTGTAAAATAACATAAAATAAAAATATGCAATCAAAGTATGTACAAGTACCTGAAATCTTAATACAGTACTTGAGTATTTATTTACTTTCCACGCCTGTAATGTAATGTATGTACGTAACATTGATGTTATTTAATGGAACAAATGATGCAAACCGAGAGCTGCATGAAAATGTGCTCTATAATGCACACGTCTCTGTGTGATTCTAAGTGTCATGTTTGGTGTGATACGGTAAAGATGACAAGCTTATTCAAGGCTGCATAACCAGACCAGGTGACCAATCTGTAGTAGGTAGACATAATCCACCACATTAAATATGTAGCAGATTGCATGTTGTTATGTAAAATGCATGGGAACCCCAAGGCCATGCACTGTGTGGACTAGTTTACAGAGCACCTTTTGTAGCAGCCAGATGTTAACCTTTTTCTATTCAGTTCAGTCACTTATTATGGCCCAGTTCTCCTCATATGGTTAATGTGACCTAGTCTCACAGAACGAATCCAAAGAATCCATTCAAGAGGGCTTCATACTGCAGTGAGGGATCAACAGGGGGTAATTCATTGCCAAAACTGGTAAAATTAGAGCTACCATTTTTTTTCCATCTGTACAGCCTTAGGCAACTGTAGCCTAAATAGTTACTCCAGATAGACTCTGCTCAAACACGTCTGGAAATGAATTGTAGCTTCCTCCCATTTGTTGGATTTCGTCTCTGTTAATTACACCTACATGAATAATCTGTAATTCTAAATATTGCAATAACATTTTGAATGTACGGAACAGATGGCGCAATGCATGATATATGATACACTTAGCTATTCTTGGGAACATTTTCCCTCCAGTCTGTCTCATGGCACGTAGTGTTTTATCAAATTGGACAGAAAAGTTCCCTTCTGGTGTGAACCATAACAGACTTCATGGGAGGAAACCATATAGTGAACATCAGTTGTGCTGGAACATTGGAAAAGTAAAAGTCTCATTCAGAAATATTGTAGCCTGAGATTTTGTAGGCTCCTGAATTTTTCATAACACAAATGAGGCCAAAATTAAAGGTGTTAAATGAATGCCTAAATAGCTGTAAGATCCATCTACATAGGGCTTTAAAGACTCATTTTTAGCTAAAATAAAACTGTTCAAATAGGTTATCCATTTTTGTTCTCTACAATGGCCACACAGGAAATAAATCCATGGGGATTTGTGGGCATCTTTTGCAATAGAACAATAATCAATAATGCTCTTCTGAGAGGTCAAATGCACTATTCATGGAGGCCAAAGAGGGGAAAGAGTGCCTTGCATGTTTTCCTGTCCATTTATTATCCCGCAGACACTCTGCCTTTATTGAGACAATGAAGAAAGAGATGGTGTCATGACCCACATGCAAGCAAAGGTGATGGTTTGTAATTGAAGGCAGCGCCACTCACTAAAAGGTACAGTGATTACAATCAGCACAGAGACTCCCAGTGTTATACCTTCTCCATACACTTTTTTTTGTTGGACAAAGAACTGAATCATCGACAAGCTTTCCCCTTTCCGCTTTTATTCTGTTTTATTTTCCCCTTGGACAAACATGAATTAATGAGACAAACAAAAAACGAGACATTTTGTACCGGATTTGTGTGCAATCTGTACCAAGGTCAATCAGGGCTAATGTGTTCTGTGTCCATCCCTACACTTTGAGCAATGGCACATGTGTTGCTTTCACTGCCACCGGCGCATTATTGCTTCTGGAGAATAAGTCAAAGTCAAAGCAGCTACCTTTAGTACAAGAGGGCAACACAATTAGATTTAGCCACCCATGAAAAGCTTTTTGTTTGTGAGTGTGGATGCATGGGAGGATGCATTTTAATCATGGGAGGGTACAGTGTCACCGCAGAGAGAGAGAGAGAGAGAGAGAGAGAGAGACTGGGAAAAGGGAAAATAAAAACAGTTCTGTATAATACATCCAGGCTGCCAGCTACATCAGCTCTCACTTCAAGAATGACCTATTGTATGCAAGCAATCTTCAGTATAGATTTTTACCGGCTGCTCATTACGTCCTGTTGTCGCAACAAGAGAGCTTTCAACAATCAGCCTGTTCATTGGCGTGCGCCTGGTGCAACCCTCGATTCCAGAAAACAAAGGTAAGTGAAAAAACACGACCCTTGGTATAAAGCATTTTTTTTGTCCCACTCATGGCAGCTCGACATGCGTCCCCTGAATTAAGCCTGCGAGACAAAAAAAAACAACCTGTGATCCGAACAGAACCAAATAAATACCCAAAAAAGAAAGAAATGTTTTAAACAATAAAGGGACAGCGCCGTGAAAAAGTGTAAATGAGCTCGGCTACGGGGGCTGGGGCGCACACGCTGAGTGTTAAATAGAGGGAGATTTTTTAGCATTAACCTCGACTACTGTCATTACCCTACCTGTGGGCCCAAAACTCATCGGTATACACAGCATGACGAAGGCGGGTGGGTGTAGAGGAGCGCACAACAAAACAAGCTTAATCAAGGAGCACAACAGTTTTCTCTTTCTTCTGTGCGGCTGACCTAATCAAATCAAGGAATGAGATTGATTTCACGAGGTGCAGATGGATCCCGTAGCAAGTCTAATTCAATGTGCCGGCTCTCCACTATGATGTGTGTTTTGTCCAGATGGTGCAGCTCGGGTTTGTAATTCATATTTCAACATTTTACTCACCCCCCCTCCTTCTTTCCTCACGCCCTCTTCCTTTCACTCTCTCACAGGCGCTTTTTTTTCTCGTGCTCATAGTTTAGCCACCGAGTAAATGAGTGTTGATGTGGATAAGTATCACAAACTCATCTGTCAAACATGTGATCCTGTGATCTTGCTAAGTGTCACAAACAACACATTCTGACTGGTGAGTTTCGTGATGGAGATGTCGGAGCTCGTGTTTGGGAAAGGGAAGCAAGGGAGGACAGCCTGGCCAGCTTGAACTGAAAATGTGTACTACAGCGTAAGGAACTGCGTGACAGTGATTTTAAGGGTAAGATAGTCTCAGTGAATTTATATTTTATTTCAGCTTCCTTTGCAATGTTAAATCACTGTTAGATAGTTGCATCAATGAAGCAGCTTTTTCCTTTGCTATGGTGCTCATGAAGGTGAACCCTGCAGAGGACAGTTCAGCCTCTGTATCAGGGTTTCATTCGCCCTATTAAGATATTAAGGTTTAAATTGGGGTACAAGCAAGTTAAACAAGCTCTACAAATACAGCACTTTTAGATTGTTTTGACATGTTGTGGGGAGGCTGTCAAGAAGGGGGTTCAAATAAAATGTTAATAACCCTGCGGAGGGATTTGCTTGAAAACATAAAGTTCCCTAAAAAGCAGCAATACCACCCTATAAAAATGTGCCATTACAAGAAAAAGGCATGGATTTCAAATTTTACTTAAATAAAAGCATGGGAGTGTTATTAACAAAATGTTCTATCAAAAATAAAAGCACACATCTCACAGAATATTGGATAGTATTATATCATTGTAACTACTTTATGCTGTTAAGGTGGTTTAACTTGCAGAAATCATGATTTAAAAGCTAAACTCTGACCATGGGCTTTGTATGTAAAATGTATAGTATCTACTACTTTCTTCTAAATATAGTGCAAAGGTACAATATTTCCATTTCAGTTGTAATGGAGTAGAGAGTTTAAAGCACCATAAAACTGCTCTCAAGTACAATACTTATAAAAGGTACTTCCCCCTTTGACCTTGCCAAACAAGTACAAAACACATTTCATGTTGAATCATATACATTCTGCACCATGGGTGACACTATGGGTTACTGTTAATCTGTGAGAAGTGAAGTTTTAAATAATAATGTTGATGAAAAAAAATATATATATACAGTGCTGCTACTACTATAGAAATTTGCGAACAATCCTGCAGGGAACACGAGTCATAATTCAGATTTTCTATGCATTTCAAAAAGCACATTTCAAGAGCTGTTTCATATATAGTATATATAAACATGGAGAAAATTTCCATAATTGGAGGAAATGCACAGCCGTAGCCATTCTTTGGGGCTTATTCCTGCGGAAAAAATGCAGATGTACTCCACAGTGCCTGTTCGAGCTGTCAAAGTCATTGTTCTCAACCTGAGAAGCCTTGCAAATTAGCCAGTTTCAATGCCAACTGCCACAGCCAGAAAAGCATGCATTGCTGGTGTTGAAAAATCCTGCAGGTATAACAGTAAGTTTTCTGTATGGGGACTTGAATAATGGCCTCTGACAGCCTTTGCTAAGCACTTTTGTTTGTCTTAAAGCAAGTCTCTACTGCAGGCCCTCTCTAAGAAGAGCACTGAGGGCTGTATAGCCTGATTATATCATTTGTTAATGTGCAATAATAATGTGCAGGTGATCGGTCAAATCTGTGTAACTTTGAAAGCCAAAGACTGATCCATCATAGAAGGAAAGCTGTCGGATTTATGAGCACGCTGTAGAGCAAGACCAATCGCTGCCAAAAAGGAAGGATCGTGACCTCTGTGTGTAAAACATCTATGAATAGGAGAACTGATCTCATCTCCAGCAGGATCAATATCTCCACTACATTATTTTGACTAAGTATCTTTATTGTACATTACTGTCTCACGCCAGTGTTCGGACTGACAAAGGAAGACACAGAAAGGCTTCGCACGTGTCTGCTGTAGTTTCTCTGCATTCAAAGCCAACATATCTCTCCACGGAATACGGCTTTTAATAGGCAGGTATTGGAAAGCAGTATTTGCTCAGGCCTTAGAACAAAAGGCAGTATAAATGAGGGCTTCATTGGCTATATTAATAATCATCTGTGCCTTCTCCTTTGAGAGGCCTGTGATATTGAGTATCATTAGACATGCAAATAACAGCTCCATTTTCCCGTCCCTGGGATTAGGAAGGAAAGAGAGAAAAATGAAGAAGAGGCATGGCTGTGGCAGAAACAATTAAGCCATCCTCTTCGCGGAAGCACTTGGCAGCCGGCTTCAGACTGGTAAGGGGGGACAGGAGGGGTCCTTTGGCTAGGCAGCGACGTCAACACGCTTGTCTGAGTGAATGTGCAATTGCGCAGAGCATTGCTTTAAGATGTCAGATCACCTTGGAGTGGACGGCAGCTACAAGCGCAAGCACTCCTTCTGTGTGTCATGATGCCACTATACGTGTTTCACACTCTGTCTGGAACACGGACCCGGAGAGAGAGAGAGAGAGAGAGAGAGAGAGAGTGGGGAGAGAAGGGAGAACAAAGGAGCAAGGAGCAGAGGAAAAAAGTAGGCAAGAGAGAGGAGGCAGTCATCTCTGTTGTCTTATGCGGCGGACAGTGATGGCATGTTCCTTTTATCCCTTCACCTCACCCCACACGGCTGAACATCGAGTACATTACCACGTCGCTCAGAGGCAAAATCCCCCAGCCTTCCTCCACCACATTAGACAAATATCCAAGGCCTCTCTCGCTTACGTAATCATATCAGGGCAAACAGGGCAAACTTTTACATCTCGTTGCACCAGTCCACTAGCACAACACCAAGAATCAGCATGAGGAAAGACACAGCCCTTCTGGAAGGCCGCACTTGAGATGAAGTACAACTAAATATTTTCATACACTAAAGTAAAAGTCATTTACTCTTCCCCTCAGTGCTTGGAAAGTGGGAGTGGGCATGGAAATTGCCTCTCATAACCCATTTCCCTGATTCCCTTGTTACCTTCACTTCATTTCCAAGTTATCTTCATCTTTTCGCTTCTCGCTATCACATAACAAAGCTACCAGAGCTGGAAAAAAAAATAAAAAATCAATCTTTGTCTGTTAAAAGGTTACCTAAAGAAAAGTAAGAAAACAGGTTAGGCCCAGAGGGTATTAGAGCTGTAAGATCCAGTGGCTGAATTAAAGGTGCTTTTTTAAGACTACTAAAAACAGGTAGTTTCTCTGCGTCAGCCTATAAAAGACAGGAGAGGGGAGAAAAATAAATCATTAAACATGCCAAATCAAATTTCAACGAGAGACTGCAGGCGTGCAGCCCACTGAGCTCAGTCCATCATCCCGCGGATGCAGACGAGACAGTGAGTCAAAAAGTAAGAAAGTCAAAAGTGACTCCCTGAAATGCTCACGTCTCCTCACATCTCTCTCTCTTTCGCTCCCTTTCCCTCTTTATCACTCTCTTCCCCCTCTCCCGCTCTCGCTCTGTGTCTTTTTCTGGAATCGCCCGTCGGTAATGTCAACAGAGATTTCACGGCACAGTGCCGGTGCATCAGCCGGGCTCACATTTCCCCTACCTGTGATTTACATCAGAGAAGAGGCTCATGGGGGATTTTCCATGCCATCGAAGGGAGGGTGACGTGACGGCGATGGTGGGTGAGTGGGGTGGGGAGGTGGGGGGGGGATGGTGGCGACTTGTACCCTGGGGCTTGACGCAATAACGGACTCTAACAATGGTGGCGTAGACCACCCAGCTGAGAGATGCTTTTACTGCAAAGAGAACCTGCATGACTGCATTAAGGCCCGGCTCCTTAAATGTCACCATCCTCCTTACACAGCACACGGCTCTGACTGACTTATTTCCAGCACACTTTAAAATAGGAGCACATGCATTTGTGCTTGTCAGCCTGCATGTTTGCATATGTACTGAAGTTCCAATATGTGGTGTTTTTTTAAGCCTTTAATTGCTTTCTTTAGCTTTAATTTGACTACACACAAGAACAGGGCAGTGGTTTTAGTGTTTTTTTTTTTATTAATATGTTGGTAGAAAATGTTCTGAAATACTATCCAGATCATCCAGTTAAGTGAAGGCTAATGAAATTATGTATGATTACTTCCTTCTAAAAGGGTCTGTTCATTCAAATTACAAAAAGAAAAAAATAAAAGGAATCACATATACAGATATAAGTGACTTAATGCTAAATCCACTTTTTGAGTCAGTAAATTACACGTACAGTCACTCGATTACACTATTGATCCTGGTCCCATTTTATACGTAATATATGTTTGTTTTTTTTCCAAAGAAAATCCTGTCATTTTGGCCACTCGACCCCAAACAGTCTGTGAAACTGTTTCACCAATATACAAATAGGAGTAAGTGATGGAGCCATGTTCAAACTAAATGGGGTGTGTCGTCAGTCAAACAGTACACAGGTTGCATTATCAGCTGTTGCTAAAGAACGGGTGTTACTTAAATTCAGCTCAATGTATCAAACGTCCTTCAGTTTACATATGTGCACTTGTTCTGAAAATCTACAGGGAAGTGAAAGATGAAGTGGTAACTCTCATTAGATGTGATTTTGAGTCATCACCCCTTCAGTGGATATCAGCAGCTGAGGTGGGCAGTGGATGAGGCAATGCAAAACCTGTATTGTAATAAGCAGCAATCCCTAAACTTTTGCATTTCCAAAGACACAGAGTCACAGACACCATGGACCCCTGTGGGCTGGAATTAAGTGTGTTTAGTAGTGTTACAACTGCTGTGTTTTTGTGTGTGCTGGTTACAATATCAAAAATGTGGTTCTGTATGTATTCCAAATTGCATTGCTAAATTAAATTTTAAATGAATAAAGAAAGATAGAAGAAAGAATTTGTTTTTTTTTTCCTCACTGACCTCTGATTATATTCAGTGCATGTAGTTCTAGTTTGACTGAGTTTTAGAGATCTGTCTTGAAGATTTGGAGTGAATGTAATTAAAAAAAAAAAAAAAAAAAAAAAAAGTTTCCAGAAACAGTTTAATTGAAAGTACATAAACTAAAAAGAGGATACTCTGTGGGTTTACCACAGAGCAGTGTCTCTTTTTTGATGTGATTTTTCAATGCATCTTCGTATCAAAATACATGGAGACATAAATCCAAATCCGCATGATTCCACTAGGGTTGACATGTAAGAGTCTTTCATTGTTCATTTACAGAAAACATGAATGGAATAATAAATAAATAATAAACCACATGTAAGATTTTTCCAGATGCTCACAGAGGAACCACTATCATACCAGAAATGACACTGACAGGCTAATGTCTATTATTAACTAAAGCTCCAAATCAGCTCGGCACATCTATGATTACACTTTAAATCCCGACGTGAGCGCTCGTCTGAGTGTTTCGCATGTTCAACCGACAGAGGTGGACACAGTCAAGTGAAATGTGTCGCGCTTGTTGTCATGTCCGGAGGTAATGAGTCGGGACACGGCATTAGAACGACATGCCATTTGTCTCCCATAATAAGACATGAACGCTCGCAGACATTTAAAGGAAGTCAGCATCACAAAACGACTCCTTCCTGGAAAGACACACAGTGAAGCTTGCCAGGAAAGCTTTTTTATTTATTTATTTTGTCTGACTCAGTGTGTATGTGTGTGTGTGTTGCACACTTGCCTCGCTTACTGGCTTGTGTGTGTGCGTCCTCGCTTGCTAAACCGTGTGGAAAACGCAGGCCGCAGAGTTGCGTATGTGTTTGCGTTGTGTGCCTGCTTGTGTGTGTGTGTGTATTTGTGCATGAGCGTGCTGGTGCGTGTTTGTGCATGTGTGTCCCTGTACAAATGCCCCCTCCCTATTACAGCTGACTAGTAGATGGATGCTGGCTGTCACACCTGCCTGACTTTGTTCCTGCCAGATGCGGCGGGGTCACAGGGAAAGCGCCCAAACACTCATCAATCTCAACCATTGTCCAACATTCTTTCGGCTCCGGCAACAGCTTCCAATATCCATTTAGTTGCTCCAGATGCTGACAAAAATGCTTACATACACAGAAACGGGGTGGCCAAACCTATTGACCTGCGCTGTTGGTGTCGGGTGAATGAAAAACAAAGGACGTCACAGGATTAGGAATAATGTCTAAGAGCTTGTGGCAAACAAAAGTTTCAACTTTGCATCCACTCTGCGAGGTCGCCGTCATCATTAGGCTGGCAGTCAGAGAAATTGAGTTTGGTGTGTTCCCAAACGCTGCTGTCGGGTGTGATGCTGTGAGCAAGAGCCAGCATCCTCCCTGCAACCCCAGGTCTTTTCATTTAACAACATCAAAGCTAAATGGAGGCGCTTGGGAATCACTCTGGGAGGATGCGGGGTAGTGGGGGGGGCTGGAAGGTGCAAAGGACGCAGGTATGAAACAAAACCAATCATACGACATTGCCAAACAGTTCCAGGTGAATTTTGGAAGGAGGTGAATGTAGCCGTGCTAAAAGTTTGGCCGCGTATCCGAAAACGAAATTATGTGCATCGTTTTGGTCACAAACACACCATTTTGCCTTTGTGAACGCACCAAACTCAATTACATTTGAAATACACTCCTGGCCTTATACTAGTGCCACACGGAGAAGCCAGAAAAGTAATTTCCATCATTCTGGCTCGTGCAGAGTTTTGCAGTTCCCTTGATAGGAAGCGGCACTTGAGTAGCCAATCCGCTAATGCGAGGGAGGGAAATGGAGATCGGAAATATAAACCTGACAAATAAATTTTATCCTGCTGGAGTTTTTTTGCTCGCTACCCCTTCCCAAAAAAAAAAAAAGTTTTTGATGAGTCTGAGCGTGAAATATTTATGGCCAAACATGGAACAGCAGACAGAAACAGAGGAGAACTTGTCGCTGAGCAAACACGAGCTGCCGTAACGTCTCTGAGCTCGGAAAATCATTCGAGTTGTGTTTATAGTTTGTTGGTCAACCGCTATTGCTGTGGGTCACACTGTCGTATTCCAGAAAGATGTTTTCATACAGCGGCACATCACTTTTTTTTTTTTTTTTTTGACGTAGTGTAGTTACTCAGGGTGCTAAAACGCTCTACAAGCAGTAATGGTGTGAAAATACAGCTCCCTCACACTCTCCCTGCTCCGTCTGCTTCTCCCCCGTCTCCCTCTCAGCAGCGTTTCTCTTACTGTCTTTTCTACATTTTCACATCTCAGCTCTTTCGCTCCCTTTTTAATTCTCCCTCTCCTCCTCTGGGCCTCCTGAGGGTTGGGAAATAATGTACACAAACATAACAGGCGGACGGGATAAGCACTCATGTTGTTTACGGGAGGAAAGAGGAAAAGGAGAGAGAGAGAAAAAAAAGAGAGGAGGAAGAAATCATCACAGCGCGCATTTCCATTCCCGCACCCACTTTAACTGTGAAGAAATCAGAAAGTTGGGAGAATTCCCTGCAGTATGCAGATGCACTTTGATGCTGTCACTCACACGGTGTGGCGCTTTTGATTAGGCCTTGTCTGTGCACTGGAGGCTCATGACCACACTTGGCAAGCAGGAGCCATTAAAAATCCCAGCAACTCTGGCTCCCCCCTCAGTCTCTCTGTCTCTCTTTGTCTTCCTCCCTCTCCCTACTGGGTTACCCACTGCGAGAGACTTGATACTCAAGGTAACACCATTAATAACGAGTACTCGCTTTTTCCCATTTCCCATTTATGCCACTTTATCCTTCCACTCCGCCTCAATTCACATGGAAACGTTGTTTTCTTTTTTTGCTCCGCTACTTTTGCTTGACAGCAGCTAATTACTTTACAAATTAAAAAATCTAAACACATTATACATTTATAAAATATGAAGCACTGCTAGAGAATAAACTAGTTGACAGTCTGTAAATCAGTTAAAATGAGCCACCTCGGCGAGATTAAAATGCTACACACACACACACACACACACACACATACACACTAATACACCCAAAGTACAGCACTCTCACACTGAAAGACACCATTCTGCATAGAGTACTTTTGCTTTTGATACTTTAAGTACATTTTGCTGCTAGTATGTTTATGCATTTATTTGCAAGAACATATATGTAAGAGATATTTTCACACTGTAGCAGTACTGCTGTCACTACAGCAGTGGATGTGAGAACTGTTTCCACTGCAAAAGATGCCCCTAATGACTACAGTTCCTGCCTCATAACATCCACCTCAGACGTCTTCTTCAGTATCAAAAGAAATCCAGGTGACATGGTTTATCCATGGTTACCCTGCAAGGAAATCTGGTTGCTAATGCAGCATTAGCGACGTGTCAGTCGCTCAGGTGGGGAACGCAGCCCAACTGTGAACTCGCTGTTTACATCACCTGAAGCATGATGGGAATGAAAATGAGATAAAATGATAAGAGTGACAGAAAATTCGGATTTATTTTTGGATACATTATTTGACTACTAATGTTCACGTCCTTTCAACGTGGTTCTTACATCTCTGATACACAGTCACTCTGCCCTATCCATTCACATGCTCTAAGAATATTTATTATGACTTTGTCCGTAATAAGCATCCACCAGTCGGGGCCCATCGCTTCATCGTACCTGCTGATACATGAGGTGGCCTTCGTGGAACTGTTTTCCATTGTGTTTCTGCCTGAATCACTACCTGTCAAATTTCTACTCTATGCGTCAAGCATGGTTCCACCTTGTACTTTTCTTTATGTATATAATGTAATGTAATTATCTACAGAGTTGCGAGTGCAAGGTTGAAATCATAATTGTTTTGGAGTCTTTGCACAAAAACTGTGTGTGTGTGTGTGTGTGTGTGTGTGTGTGTGTGTGTGTGTGTGTGTGTGTGATTTGTACACTCAATTTGTTTCCACCAAATCCAAGCAAGACATAATGACTGTGTGGAACTGTCAATGTTTAGGCTTGGTCTTTTCTTTTTTCTTTTTCAAAAGTTTCATTTTAATTAGCACCGTGTGGAATGAAAACTTGGAAAATTCACTCACTGATCTCTTACTTTTAGCTACTCATGTTGTCTTTGCATCTCATTTTTTTTGTTGTTTTCTAGTTCTCATATTCTCAACAATTGGTTACAACTGACAGTCTTTATATCTAGCTGGGACGTGTGGTGACTGTGCCACAGGCCTGTAGAAAAGGGGAGTAAAAGCAGCCCAGGGTTCAACAGGTTAAAATAAAGTGTTTGTGCATTTGTGTGGTTGAACATTTGGAAAGCGACAGCGAGCGCGAAGCGGAGATACAGCGTCCATGTGCAACAGACAGACAGCGAACCAGAGACAGAGTGACACTTACAGAGAAGATGACACTCTGCCGCCCACTCCTCTGCACGACCACACTTCCTCTCTGCCTTGCCGAGTCCCGGGGACATCTTCCATGCACGCTGGGTGTCACAGCAGACGGATGACTAGCTTCAGCAGCACCATGCCATTTCCCCTTCTCACACTAAACTGTCACCCCTCCCACCCTCCTCCACGCCTGCCGGGCTTTACTGTTTCTTGGCTCGGACTGAGATTCACACACACACACACACACGCAGACAACAAAGGACACACACACATATTCATACATGCACACTCACACAAGTACAAACATCCATGCCTCTCTCTTTCTTCCTGTGATTTACACTCAGCAGGAAACCAGTCACAATCATCCCACTAAGCGGCTCCAGGAGCCTCCTCTCCTAGGCTAAGTGAGTAAGTCTACCAGATTCACATGGTAAAGGTCTCGTCACTAGATCTCCTCCACAGCCCTCATGGCTCAAAACAACAACAGACTTCGGCCGTTGCTGTCGGAGTGCAAACTTTTTTTTACACATTTTATTACGAAGTACTTTTCATAAAATGGCAAAAAATCCACCAACTGCAATGTTGACCTCACATGATTGCTTCCACAGTTTCTGAAATACAAACGATGATTTGAAGAGTGATGACTGCTGTGAAAGAGTGCAACAAAAAGACAGTCCTCCCCCTATGCACACGCGCCCTTAAGCTGTGTGCCCAAGCAGCTCCCACTACCAATAATTATTGTTAGGACAGTTGCAACTGCTGCCAGGAAATTATCATAAGCAGCCTCTCGCTGTTTCCTCTGCTTTCCAATGACTGGAGAATAAACTTGAGGAAAAAAACACAAAATCGAGCATAAAACAAATGCTACCCTCAAGACAGCACGCAACAAACAGAATATTCAAGAGAAGAGAAAACTATGGAAAGGGAAAAAAAATGTCTCGCCCGGAGAATTTCAAGATTTGTCCATATGAAAGCAGCACGCTCTTAGAAATCAAAATTTGTCACCAATTTGCTCTTGTTTAGACTTCTGGAGGGGACGGCGGCTTGTTTGTGTCCCCTGTCAGAGCATGGAGGGTTCTGAAATTAAGCCAGTGACAAAACATGCACAGCTACTGTACTGGAGAGAGAGAGAGGGGCTCTAGCAGCTCTGCAGAGCACCATTTATTCTTATCAATACTCGCACATTAGAGTTCATTTGCAAAACCGCATTAACGCCTCTGGTAAAATGCCCCCCCCCTCCTCTGTCTCTCCTTTAAATCTCTCATAAATCTCAGAGCATCCCTTCTTCCACCAGCGTCATCGCAGAGAGCCACACTTTTCAATTTCTGGAGTGAGAAAAGGACAGGGGGTAAAAAGCCTCTTCCAGTATTACATCTTTTCTACTTTATTACCAGTCTTCTGGGAAAATGGGGGCAGCTTTGCAGCCTGGCTATCTGTTTACATTTTCTTTACAAGACTATATTGGAATTATAATTGTGTTCTATGGCGCCTTCTTTTGGTGCCTTGCTCTGTTTAAAGGTCCTGTGGACCTGGGGAGATGAAGAAAAATGGACCCCTTTTGAGGGATTCGATTACTGAGGAAGAAAATGCAGCTGCACACTGGCCCTTTCTTCTTTTCCCCTTTCTGTTTCCCTCCAGGTGCCAATCTCTCGGGATGCTGGATATTAGAGCTGGAGTGGCGCTGAAGCAAACACAGCAGTATCAATGTGTCGGGAAAGAATTTCTTTCTGCAATTAAGGTGGAAGCAGACATGAGGAAATGTGTGTGTGATGGGTCATTATGAATTACATAATAAAATTCACACAAAAGCACTGATATTAATTGCTTCCCTGACTTAGGTAACGCAGGGTGTTTTTTTTTTTTTTTTCTTAAAGTTACTGAAAGTGACCAGACGTCCTGAAAAATTTGGGACAGCTTGAATAATGAACATTTGTCTCAAATCCCAAATCCTGTCCTGTTTGTACTGAAGCCTAGGCTAAACCCGACTTTTAGTAGCTAATAAAACATTAAACACTGATCCTTCTAACACATTATTTTGGTGTCGACACAGATGGGCACTGCTCCGCCTCTCCATTGGCAGGGTCTGCAGAGTAGCCTTCAAATTTAAAAGTCTGCCATGGAGAAGGAGTTAGCTGAAATCAATGAATCAATGAAATTTATGTAACGGATAATGATTTGCTGTTGCGTACAACACACTTAGTGCTTTGTTTTTTTCCTAATGACAGACTTCATGAACAAGAGATGATGATAATGATGATGAATTTTAACATGGATTGTTGACTTTCACTGGTCGACATTGAATATAATGTACTGGAGGCCCATTCTCATCTGGCCACTCTAAGGTTACCAGAGGTCACAGTGTTGAAGTACTGCATCTCTTTGTTGTTTTGATTTTGCCTTACACTCGAATAAGCACTGTACTGAAGACTGAAGACAAAAAAACATGACATGCATTTACACAGTCTGAATCTGGCCTTTGATTTATATTTCAACAGAGGGATAGTAGTGTTGAAACAAACTACGTAACCCAGATCATGATGTCCATGTAAATAAACAGGTCATGAGACGTCATCTTTTCCATTTTGCTCCTCCGTAAGTGCAGTCATTGCCTGATCTGTTCATGCCATTTATCATCAACTGTAAATTTAACTACACTATTTGAAGAATTAATTTGGTTTCAAAATATCTTCCAACTCCTCAATTTCACCGTGTTAAGAGCAGAAAATGAAAGCTTTATCGTTGGTCGCGACACAATGTGACATGCAGGTTACACAAACACAGCATAAATATTCCATCACAATTGCTGATATTCCTGCAGCTCCACTACATTGCGTAGTGCAGTGGAGTGAGACAGTGAATTTGTATCCTTAATAATGTTTGGAATTAATTAAAATGCAAAGCCACAAGCCCAGAGTGCAACCACAGGTGGCGGTGAACAAAACGCAGTGAGAACAGCCGTGATGTGAGCAAGCCTCCATAACTCATGTCCATTTAACTGATGATTTCTGATTTTATTATTGTTGTTATTCTTATTATTTTTGCTGCCATTTCAATGAGATGAGTTTGCCATTTTATACAACAATTTCCCGTGTAATATCATTCTATCAATAAGTAATTACTTGCTTGGCAAATTGCTGTGCAAAATGTTCATCGGAGGGGAGAAGATCCATATCAATTGTTCATTTGCATAATGCAAATGAATCCACAGAGACGAAAAAAACAACTTTGCTGCCATCGCTGACAGTTGGATACCAGCGCTGCTGCTGGAAAAGCATAAGTGCCTTCACTACAGAGCAGCACAAAGGTCTACAGCATTTTGCTGTTCGGCTCAGGAAAGTAAACTGAGCCCAAGCCCCAAGCTAATGGGATGATTTTTTTTTTTTGTTTTCTTTTTTTTACAGATACAATTTCAACTGGCAGGAGAAAAAAAAATGCTACCAATATTTGACAAGTGGAGCGGGGGTTTGTGAGCAGTTGTCCATTTGTTGGAGCTCAGGCATTAGCAGAGGATGAGCTCCCCGCCACTCCATTAGGCTTTCCCCTGATAGAGTAACACCATTTTAGCCCCCTGTTTACTTAATATGCAGGATCCGGCCCCGTCTATTTGCTTCTAATCAACTGATAAGACGAAAGGCCTTTTCTAAGGCCCCTGGAGGATGAAAACCAAACTCCTAATGGTCATTAGTAGCAATTATGTTCCGTAACTGGCACACTCCTCTATGCTTTTGCTGCGTTGGCTGCTTAGGTGCGTGTGGATCCGATGTGGACGCAGGGGACCCTGAACGCAGCTCCGGAGTGTTTCGCGATACACTTTTGCCAGCTGAGGCTGACCACGGCTCATATTTGATGATAGATAAGCTTAGTTTCCTGTCTGATTGCTCGCTGTAATTTGGATAAGTTCCTCTTTACATTCTCATGTACACAATATTGAGTGTGTGCGTATTTGAAAGTGTGGGTACAAGTGTGTCAATTGCTGTATGACTCAAAACATCCTTCTACTCTTCTCCACTCTGAAAGCATCATTAACACGGCACTCTGACTTTACTGTAATTGCGGCATTGTCAAAGGCATCTTGAGGACACTACATGAAGCTACAGTGTGTCCATCCCAGCATGCAGCAGCACCTCCCAATTAGCTAACTCAGCTCCTTTGCTAAAGGATTCAGGAGACTTGTGATTTTTATGCAAAACCACCAAGATCAAACGGCCTCTGCCCTAATCCCCGGAGTCGAACCTGGGGAGTGTGATCCTTATCGACAAACGCTGAGCCGCTGCAAAGTAGGATCCCATTACATATGCACAGAGACCTTTTTGACATGCATTTTCCCTCCACGCCAGTGATGCAACAAAGGCAGGAATCCCGCTCCTATTTTTTGCATTGTAAATCTTAACACACATATTACGTGCAAAGATCCTCCTCGAGACGCCTGACCAGAATTCTGCCTTGATCTGATGTGGTATTTGTTGAAGTAATACAGTGCACTCAGGTATCTGCTCAGTTAAATCTCTCCATCCTATTTTCATCTACGCGTTGGACTGGATGTGATCCATTTATGAATCCCCTGAGATCATTTCTAAGAAGCTTTCTAAATGGGATATTATGGATATCATGACTATTGTTGAGCTAAACTGGCATATGAGTAGAAGCAACATCACACATTTGATCCTTTGTCTTTATCAGATGTGTGTGAGCAGCAGCATCTACTATGAGGACCGCTGGTGTATTGTAGGATTCAGCTGTGTAAACAGGTCAGTAGACACACACTAAAACACACGCACGCACACACACACACATGCGTGCGCACAGAGCACTCAGCGGTGACGAGGAAGGCCATTGTCAGAAAACTAATAAAGAGGCAGTGGGTTGCTGTGGTGCGGTAATTACACATCCCAGGATATCAGCTCAGTATTTATAAAAACACTGGGCATCAACAAAGAATAAAAGGTCATCAAGACAGATATGACATTAGCATTTTGACTGCACACACAACGTGGACACACGGGTGCACATGCATGCACTGACACACACACACACACGTGTATGTGTGTGTGCACAGGTACACAGACAAACCAAAAAGATAATGTCATGTTTTCTTATCTGGCCACTCAATGAGACACATAGACAATATGTGTTTGTGTTTGCATGTGCACTGGTGTTTATGTGCCTGCATGTTACTGTGAGCAGAGAGAGACACTGATAAACATGCCACATCTTGGCAAGTGGTGATCCAAGCAGGCGCCGGCTTCTGTAAACACTGGGAGTGCTGCACAGATTGAGATGGAGGGAAATGAGGACCTGTGTGACTGCTTCCATCCAGATGGAGGCTACAATGGTTTTGGGGTTGGCCCAGGTCGTTTCCCCCTATGACAAACCATTCAAAGATCTGTGGAGCTATTAAAATATTGCTGCCTCACCACAGCTGCTCCTGGTCTTCCTCAGCTAACTGTAGCAACGCGGCTTCATGATGCAGATAAAGCACAGAAAGTAACATAAAAGGGCACTGTGCCATTTGGCAGAGTGCTCCTCTTCTTAGAGGCAAGGAGAGTCATCTCATGAGACTCGCAGGGGGTTTCCCTCCAAGACACAGCTCCTCGTTTTAGTGAAATTTAAAGTATCTTTACACTTCTTGTTTTCAGTGCTTAGTACACAGAGAATTTCCTCAAAGCATAATATTGTTGACAGCGTTGTATTTTTAGTTTATCAGTTCAGTGCGTTGCTCAAATGGCATCCTTAATCACACGAGTGAATAACAAATCAAGCTTGATTTATTTAACTGTTATTCAGCAGCATTTACTTTTTTTTAAAAAGTGTATTGCCAAAAACATAAAAGCACCCCCCCAAAAAAATAGCATGAAGAAATAAAGGTAGCACAGTAAGGCTTGTGGACCCCGTGTCCGCCCACAGACATGCAGGTTAACTAGTGAACTGGAAATTCTAAATTGCCCGTAGGTGTGAATGGGAGTGTGAATGTGTGTTAGCCCACTGATAGCACACTGCGAGGGTCCACCATGCCTCTTGTCCAGTGCATGCTGGGATAGATGCCAGCCCCCTGTGACCATGCAGGAGCAGCAGGACATGCTTAGAAAAAAAAAAGAAAAAAGAAAGAAAAGAATTCTCTCATTTTTTAAAATAATTTATGCACTTACCTATAATTATTGAAATGCTGCATAATATTTAAAGTTGAAGTGAAATAAAAAAAAAAAGAATTTGCTGTGTATTCTTTGTGGTAACTTAAAACTGTAACTACCAAAAAGAGGAAAACAGAAATTCCAAAGACAGGAAATGGAAGTTTGATTGATTCTTCTGCAGCCTGACAGTAACCTTTACAACGATGTTCTCCAGTGGGTGTGAATTTCTGTTTCTGAATAACAATGTTGGTACTGTAATTTGTTTGTTGCAAATTCAAATTCAAGCAATTAAAATAACTTGTGATATCACTTTACTCCCAGTGGCCACATAGCTGGTTAACCAGCTAGTGGGCTGAATTTTTTAACCGTTGCTCGGTCCCATCTGTAATCTCAGCACTCTGTATGCATGCTCGTCCATGCAATCACTCAATCAGAGGGTCACGTACAGAGCGTTGAGGTTACAGTACGAATCGTTGCTGTGAATTTCAACAGCCTGGTCATTTGTCATCACCACCTGGCTTTGCCACTTTTCTCAGCAGAACACAAACTTAACCATACAATGTGTCCTCCAAAGTGTTAAATGTTGTAAAGGCACAGATGGCTTAAATCGCTCAATGTACATAACCAAAACTATGCGTACTCATTGAAAAAACAAGGGAAAATGTGTCTTGAATCAAGATTTGACATTCTCTCACATTTGTCTCTTGCTGATTCTCAAATATCAGTCAACTGTTGCCATTGGAATTTGGAGCTTAGGCGCCGTATCCACAAGTATCTACAAACATTATTTTATCCCATTTTGAAAAAACTGAAAATAGCTACAGTGTCATCAGCGTTCATATTCAACACAAAACTAAGGATTCAAACGGTCCTGTTAAGAATAACATCCTTGCTTTTTTTTCTAAATAACCACACTCCACGTCTTCAGTGACACCATCATCAGATCATAAGAAATCAACTAACGCAGCCCTGCTACATTCAAAACACTTTGATAACTTAACTAAATGTTCACACTTCTCCAACATTACACCAGCGCAGTCTTTCATCAAACTCATCTGCGATGATGTTACACTAATTGGATGTTCTATTATTCATAATAGCAGAAGTTTTTCTTGGAACTCTGCCTTTCATTAAAACACAATAGAGAAGACCGGGTGTTAGCAAAGATTTGTTCATATTTCATCAGATAGACCACTGGTGCATGTCCAATCCACGAGCACAACAACAGGCAGTTGTGGCTAGGATAAAGGCAATTAGCCAGACTTCGATAACAGACGGCCTCTACCCCCTAAAAGCTTTTCACATGTTTCTGGCATCCTCTGTGTAGTGTCCCTCAACACCTCATTTCCCTGCCATCAAGAGAGGAGAGAGTGGTTGAGAGAGGCGACGTAACATGCCATGTCCCTTGTTGTGAACGCAGCGCTGGCAGACAACGCACATTCGCCAGGATTCTTCGAGAACAATTTCAACATCCTGCACACTCGGCCCTGATTCCCATTAAGCATTCATGATTCATCTGGATTTTATATTATAACGTTTTGAATTTTTCATGCCTGCGCACCCCCCCTCCCTCCCCACTCCCCTCCACTTCCCACCCGCTTTTCTGATCTGAGCGGAAAAAAAGAAGAATTAATCAAACATTGGAGGAGGAGAGAAAAGAAAAATCCAGAAAAAAAAGTGTCACTTTCACGCACACACAAAGAAGTGTGTTTCCGTCATCGGCACCTGCTTGTGATATCCAGGGAATTTTTTCTTTCTTTCTTTCTTGAAGTCAGTTCATTTTTATAAGGCTCAGGCTAAATGTATCACATCCACCTTGGAGACACAAGCGCAAGGAAGAGGCATTATTAGAGGGGTACAGGTGTCTTCACAGGTGGAGGAGTGTAAGTAAGGTTGGAGAATAAAGTATGGGGTGTGTGTGGGTGCTGCCCTTTTACGTTCCCGCCTCTCCTCCCTTGGCTATTATTTCAGCTATCTTTTTGTTCTTTCAGCAGAAGGGATCATTAAACCGAAATAATTCATTTGTGAGAAAGGTCAAAGCCACAGTCTGTTGGCACCCAGATACCAGAGTTAGGAGGGGGTTGCATTGAGAGAGGAAAGAGAGCAAAGGACAGAACCATTGATTCTTCTTGTGTGTGTTTTTTTTTATTGTCAACTATGGTGATTGAGGTGAGCAGCCCTCTGCCATTCGCTCAGCAGCGATGATAATCATCATCTTTAATACCTGTTATAGGTGAAGACACTGATCTTCAAGTAAATGTCACATCCAGTGTTTGCCGAGGCCGCTTTGTTGTTATTATGTTGCATGAGGCGGTTGAGGAAGGTGAAGAGGAGCGAGAGCAGACTGAGGAGGGGAAAGTAAGGAGGCGGAGGGAAGAGGGTTGAGGACTGTCATCTTTTAAGTGCCAGAAATAGGCACTCGCCCACCCCCCCACCCCCCCACACCCGATCCAAAACTC
>JBBMOC010000001.1:10790608-10843634 GCA_037975185.1 Centropyge bicolor | reverse complement strand
CACACCCGATCCAAAACTCCCTCCCCATTGTCTCTCCTGCTCCAGCCCACGTGTGCTCCCAGCAAACCGTGAAGCCAAATGCACATCCAGTCGCACAATAACAACATCCATTCTTAACAAGATTACTCCGGCAGTCCCAGTTTGGCTGATGGGACGTGTATGGGAGCAGAGGCGCGGGGATAAGCCGCCTGCAGCCGCCTGCAGCATTTCACATACGCTGGGCTCTATCCATAGGAGAGGAGCTGCCTGGGGAGTTGAGCCAAACATCGAGCCCACAAGAGCACACTGGCACGGGGAGCAGGAATCTTTAGCTGCTACTGCTACTGCTGTGGCTTATGCCCACAGCAGCTATGTCAGAGGCAAGGGCCAATTAGCAGGTTTCAGATAATCATAATCTTTTGATTTGAATAATCAGATTTGAATAATTGTAACCTCATTTACTGCTACTGATGCTTGGCCAGTGTTTTGACTGCGAAACACAGTCCTGATTCATAAGTAAGCAGAATGTCCGACATCGGGCTCTTTAATGTTGCCATAATTTAGTTGTCTGCTGCTGCCTGTTAAAATATGATTATACACGGGCCTGCGCTTTGTCTAAGAAATCAACAATCCTTTCAAATGTCAGCGCAAGACAAAGGCCAAGATGCTTAAGCCCGTTAAATTGCAAATGCATCTCTCGATGCTTTGAGAGAGATATAATCCAAACAAAGCAAAAAAAATCCCGCATTTTGAAAAGAAACTAGACTAATTTAGCCAAAGCGGCTCACGAGCCAAGCGTTTGAGGTGAACTGCTTTAATTCCTATAAATTAGTTAGAGCAAAGTTCGAGGCAGAGCGCCAGATGATTTAGCCTGCTAAGCGCTCCACCTCCGCACAGCCAGCCCAGGCCAAGCCCGGTGAGCCGGGGAGTGTGAGGGAGGAAGGAGGAGATGAGAGAAGAGGGGAAGGAAAGCAGTTAAAAAGGGGGCTGGGGTGGAGGAGAGTTGGACTTAATGAGAGGTGAGGGCTTTTCTGGATTTCCACTGGAAGAGTTTGACACCGTTGACTGGCAAACGCTGACATGGGAGAGGGCTAATCGCAGCAACGCAGTCCAAGGTGAAACCATAAAGGGGCCATTTGCTATGAATTAGCGCCGATGTAGAAGCTCGGGAAAGTGGCCCCCGCGTGAGCTACTCACTGTACAACATGGATTTAATCACGCTGAGCCACAGATGTGAGTGATAGCAGCGAGCTTGTTATTTTGCTCAGGGACTCTGAAGCTGTGTGAATGGATGTGCTTTCCTGTTAAATTATAATTGCAGCTGATGCATGTACACAAGAGAGCTTCCAGGGATCGCGGACGGGACGTGTCATGTGCCTCCTTATGATACACTGAGCTGAAACATGATTTCAGCTCCCTTATGGAAATGCACCGGGAGAAAATGCAGTGCATGATTTAATGCAAAGCGGTCGCCACGTACATGTGAGAGGAGAGACGGGACATTGTGAGCCCTGTATGATCCACGTTTATATGTGTGGGTGTGTTTAGAAAGGCATATAGAGGCAAACAGAAATGAGTGACATTTCAAAAAAAAAAGTTACATGTGCCAAAGGTAAAATGTGAAGGTTCTCTACAGCACTTCTATTAAATGATCACTGACAGGCTGGTAAAAACAAAATCACTTGGCAGTAACATTTAAGATACAAGCAATGACAATATACTTCCTGGATAGGTAATAATGCCGGTGAAGATGAGGTCACCTGTAAATTTGAAATACCACAAATTTCAGTCTGCAATTTCAGCTCAAAACACATATAGAGCAGTTTAGAGAGGAATCCTTCATAAATATGACTGTGTTGACAACCTGGCAAATGTTTGCAAAGATACACCGGCTATAAAGCTTCATGGACACACTGTATTTACTGCTGTACACATAGCCCTCATGTCTAAATATACTCCATGCGAGTCTGTGTCCGCTCATCTCATTTTAGTCCATAACACTCCCCGAATGGACCACTGTCCGACACACGCGCGCACATACGCATACACAGCTTGTTAATGGGAACCAGGATGACAACACAAAGCCATAGACAACCTGTCAAGCTCTTCGAGGGCAGCACTAATGTGATCCCACAGCTCTATCAGAGCCACCGCTGGGCCCAGTGTTTTATTACAGACCGGGAGGGACAGACAGAGGGGGAGATTGGAAAGGAAGAGGGAGACTGTGACCATGGCCCATTGATATAATGGCCCTGCCGGCATTAGTGATATACTGTGCAGGTGAGCCTCTGGGAAAGAGAGGAGTGTGCTAACAGAGCTGGGAACAGAGGTAGAAGCAGAGGACAGAGGGATGTTAGCATGCTTTTTTTTTTTTTTTTTTTTTTTTAAATTACACAAGAGGAGGGAATGGAGATCTAAGGGCTGAGAGACAGAGGAGCTGCTGCTAGACTGCAGCTCAATACGGATCTTTGTGGTGCTGCCTGAAGAGAGATTACAGAGCTGTATTCCAGGAGCTGTTGTGGGTGTGAGAAACCAAATGGAATGAATTGAAGTCCAACAAACATTGATGGGCTTTTCCTTTGCTGGATTTAATGACAGCTTTTTGATTCAACCCTCTCACTATGGCATTGGAACCTGTGTCTAATTTGGGCTACATTTCAGAATTTATTATATCCCAGCCAATGCTTATAATTTATGTGTCAAATTGGACATCAATCACTGGTAATAATTCGGATAATATTCTCGTTAACTCCCACTCCTCATCCATCAATCACAGGCAGGGCCAGATATCCGCTCAATTGCTGGAGCCAGAGTAAATGCAGATTAAGGTGGGGGATCCCCACTAATCAGAGGCCACATCGGCACGCCTCAGTCAAGGAGGAGGATCAACCTCTGATCTGCTGTAAACCAGCAACAGCAGGGCCACTGGCAGGGCTAGGGAGTCTCAGGGCGCTCCGGCAGCTGCATTCAGGACTCAATCTCGCCTTAGCTTTGCCTCGCTGCCTCGCATCGCCAAAGCCAAACACTTGGAGAGATTTTAACAATGTCATTGTACCACACCCCATCGGCCCTGGAGGCAAGCTTACTTGGGCTCAAGAGTCACTCTCTCCATAATCACCCCGTCACAGAGAGGGAGAGACAGTGAGAGAGAGAGGGGCGGAGGTGGAGGTGGGGGACAGACGAGAGGCAATCCAGCTGAGCAGAAGTAGCTCGCATCAGTATTTATAGACTGATGTCCCACATCTTGTACTAGCAGTCCAAAGTGCAGAAAGCAACAAAAGCAACAAAAAGGTCTGAACTGAATTCGAGAAAAAAAAAAAAAAAACTATCCCAGAAAATGTTTTATTTAGGTCCACATCGAGATAGTAAACAGACAAAAAAATGTCTCCAACCTTAACATTTATCTGAAATTTCACTTTTTTTTAGATACACCAGATTCAGTAAATACATTAATACATACAAAGGACCACCTGCTTTTTTTCAAGGCACAAGCTGAACCAGTGAATCCAAGCTGTGATCTCTTATCAGTTTCACCTGAATGCACCTCTCAAGGTGAAAACAAGAAAGAAGGATCGAACCATTTCACACAAGTCAGTCCAAGAAAAGGTTCTTCAGTTTGGGAGGCGAGGGCACAGCAAACATCACTTATATATTGCAAAATATCATCTCTGCTTCCAGCAATACACCCTGCGGATTACACCACCAATCTGTGTGGCCCTTCTTGTTGGGAATCCTGTCAAACAGCTTGTTTGGAAGAATGAAGCTTGTGTTTCTTTTCCCCCAGCACACAAGTTTTTTTTTTTTTCTTTTTCCGGACATATCAGTTTTCTTTGGTGAATCAATAATCAAAGCCCTTTTCTTTCTTTTTTTCTCTATTGCTGTCAGTCCTTTCAATCTTGCAGTTCAGCCTGAATTGATGAATATTAATGGTTGATTATCAATTCTCTTTGTGCCACAACACATACAGTGCTGTGGTGGATAAAAGTGTTGGACAATGGGATGTGGGATCAGTCAATTTACAACATCTGCACCACAATTCAGCAGACTGGAATCCATCATTATCAATCTTCCGCACACCATATGCTAAATGATCACTGGGAAGTAAAGGAGTCTAGAAAAGTTCCATCTGAGGCCGTGAGATATTCCAGCGCTAACTGCCATCAATCTGCCTGGCGCTACAAAAGGAAACACATTCTGATTTCTCTTTGGTGCAAACACAGCAATTTGTTCACTGTTTTGTCTTTTGTTCTGAGGCAATATTTTGCCTTTAATGGCCTGATGTAAATGAGTTGCTTCCTTTGTATGTGTGAGTAATTGAAATAGCTTTGATTGAAGAGGCACGAAACTTGGCTGACATCGCAAAAAAAAAAAAGGTTTGGATAGGCCTCGTGCCAAAATGAGCAAAGGTCTTCAGCAGGATTACAAGAACCTTATATACTGCAGAACTCTCATTTTTTATTATAAAACTCTGCCTGCACTTTTCCCACCGTGGTTGTGCAATGGTAAAATCAAGAGCTGCTTTGCCTAAAATTACCCTCCGCTTGCCATCCAGTGGTCTACATGAGAGTCTTTACTGGTTGAAGTGGCATCTCCCACTCGTCGTCAACACTGAGTCCCCTCGCTCAGCCCGTGTGAGCGATATGTTCAAGCCTATCTACCTTCACACTCCATTTGCCTATTTCTATTCTTAATGATGGGTTATTTCGGAACGGTCCCTGGCTCATGATGAGTAATCCTAAAATCCCTTCCGTGTTCGTTTTAAGCTACAGCCGAGCAACAAGCTTTCACAGCTGTCTCCCCTGCTTCACTTTAACAGGTACTGCATGTCTGCCTCCCCGACGCCAACGGGACTGACGGGGGCTGACGAGCGCGCCGCTCAGTGAATCACAATGTCAAGAAACGATGCGCCGGAGAAGAACAGCAAAAGGGAACGGTGCTGTCACGCCTTGTGGCCGTCCTTCTCACTCTTCCACACCTCTGCCTCCCCCAACCCTCCACCCCCTGCTTCCCTGCATTTATGCTAATAGTCGCTGCTGAGAGAGAACACCGAGAATGACACACGGCTAAAAATCGATGGCACAATCTCTCCCTGTCCCTCTCACAAACACTATCTCTCACTCTCGGCGTGGGTGTAGTTGAGGGGAGGCCGGCCGCGGACAGAGATTGGGGCAGCGCGTATAATTAAACCTCAGAGTCCAACAGCACTACAAAACTATGGGATGGAAAGAGTCCAATCTTGGCTCGGACTTTCTGTGATAACAGAACCGCAGACGCAGACGGCCTCACATGCAGCGGAGGAAATTGTGCAAAATACACAGAGGGCCGTACGACCCATTTGAATCACACCTTCCACCCATTTGATTCATTTTTTAATTAAGCGTGAGAAACACAGAGAAAGGGGGAAGAAAAGGAGACACAGGCACTGTGAGGGAGAGAGATTTATAGTCTTCAACCAAGACATTGCCATCTTGGTTTAACATAGGACTTATCTTAGCTCTGCCAGGCATACTCATGAGCGTTTAACCTTGCAGTGAACGCAACCCATCATCATCGCCTCGCAAAAAGGCAAGCCGAGTCCTTCTTCACCCACAGCTGCCCCCCCACCACGTGCCCAATGCTTGCATGTCCTTCAGCAACGAGATGCTCATACCCACGACTAACCTATCTTACAGACAAGTTTGTTGCAAAGCATTAAGCGAGGCCTTGAGAGAACACATCCTTCATGACCTGGAAAACAATTTGATTTTGCGCCACCAATCCTCTGTTGACAATCTCAAGAACATTTCATGCTCGGGCCACAGGCACAAAGCACAGTATTCCAAGTGTGTGAGTGTGTGTGTGAGCTTACAGTTATGAATCACAATCCACATTTGTCATCATTAAGTGTTATCTTGTGTTGGTCTCTTTTCTGTCTTTTTTTTTTTTTGTTTGTTTGTTTCCAGGTTAAACGTCTATAAATATCACAATATCTCACAGCTGAAATCTAACCTTTAAATTCCACGTTTGGTCACCGTGGCCCCGATGATTGTTTGTTTGTTTCAGCATTCTGATGAGCAGCCATTGTCGAATTCAGCAGAGGCTGCCTAATTGACTCGCTTGAAAAATTAATGCATCACTTAACAGCATTTTTGTGTTCGTACGGTATTTAGCAAACACAGGTGCAAATCCCGCATGGTGGGAAATGTTTAATTGATGCAGCCATATGACAATGCTGGAGGTAGAAGAACAGAAAAAAAAATTGAGAGAAAGTGAAATTAAAAAGTATTTACTTGGACCACGAGTGACTTATTTTTCTTGTGCAACAACAATGTAACCAGCGTTTTTGATTCAGTGCTACCAGGTGCCACGTCTGAATCGCTAAAAAAAAAATGTCTCAATGCACTACAACTGTAATATGTCATAAACAAGAAAGAAAGAAAGGCATACCCACCAATTATCAAATATCAGGCATGAAACACTGTTTGCAAAAGCTATTACTGAACAAGATCAAATATTATGCTTGATGGCCTGCATTCCTGCCCATGCCAGAGTGGCTGGGTGATATTCTGGGGGAGGGAAGCGAGCGGCTGCCAGGCTGACTCTCCCCAGGTGAGTCCCAGCAATGAGCTGTGAACAAGCTGCTTTGGCCAGGCTGGCCAGCAGCCTTCCCCTCCCTTGAAACCTGCCTGACACAGGCCAGGGAGCAGGTGGCCCTTAGCCGCAGGATTAGCCCGCAGTTCTGTTCATTACAGAGCCGCAATGGAAAAACTAACCATAACTAAAATAGTCATCTCCTATCCAAGATATGGGCAATTCGTATATATAGTCATTTACAAGAAAAAATGGGTGTGGGAAAAAAATGGCATTGAAACAAAAAATAAAAATAAAAACAAAAAAAGGGAAATATGTCCTGTCTCATGCATCTGTATTGTGTATGGAAGATAACACCTGTGGTTAAAAAAAAAGAAAAAAGTAAATAACAATCAATGTGACTGCTACACTGTATCTCAGATTTCAAGGACATCCAACACAGTAAAAAATGTCGCCACCATTATTCGATGGGACTTTAATTATTTCCAAAAGCATTTCGTTGACACCCCCCCTCTCGCTCCCCCGCCTCCCTCCCTCTTGTCCCCATATCTCTGCTTCCCCTTGACGACCAAAACCCTCCCACTGCCCATGGGAAGAAAAAAAAATGGAGGGAGCATTCAAATGGCCGAATTAATGTTTCCACACGATAAGCGAGCTTAATATAATGCTGACAATCACAGCACTCACCCTGCCAACTAGAATTGGATCGGGTCCAGAAAATTCCTCCAGCACAAACATTTGATTCCAAACCCATCCTCTCTTGGCGCGGCTCAGTAATCTTTGTCCTTCGCCAAGACCGCTCGCCACCACTGCAGACCCACCAGTTTGTGTACTTTTGGACTGGCCTATGATCGGAGTCATAGACACGCAAGGAACACAAGTAATCCACACCAGCAGCAAGGACATCCACAGATCCATGAGCATCTCCTCAGACCGCTTTGGCATCCTGTCGTTGTGTGTTTTGTTTGTTTGTTTGTTTTACGAGACTCTTCTCTCTCGGCCGCTCGTTTCCAACTCCTCTATTCAGATCAACAGCTCCTTCTTAGATAACATGAAAAGGTTACTTGTGTCCTCTTTGAACGGCAGAGCTTGCATTCATGGTGTGATAAAGGTCACTTGCATGGCTTGGCATGCCTCCATAGCAGTTGGTGAGGGGGTGAGGCGCTCAGCACAGCATCCATTTGGCGTTATTCCGAGGGGGAGACCTGTAAGGGAGCAATCACAGTTTGTTAGTTTGCTTTTAGTCTTGTGAGGAGTTGTCAGGAGGTGGGGAGGAAAGTGGAAAGTGAGAATAAGAAAAGCTGGGTCAAATGAACATCTGAACAAATCACACAAGGCAGCAGAGAATGAGATGGAAAATCTGAGGAAAGCAAATATATATATAAAAAGGGGGATTAATAAAAAGGGAAGGAAATTCGCATTTCAGTATAAGAAGTCAAGATGTCACTTCATCATTACAAATGATCTATCTGTAGCAGCCATGACCCTTTATTCCAATCTTGTTTTCATATTATCCTGCTCCAATTGAACAACAAATGGGTATGTCTGTACTCTGAGGCTATTCAGCCCACAACATCAGATTGCCTTGCTTTAATCTGTTGTTCTGGGGATTATCCTGGAAAGATTTTGAGCAATTACATGTTCCTTATGATTAATGTTTTGATGATACATTCTGGGTGAAATATTGTCATGTGCTTCAATCAGATTCCTTATACATCCGTGCATGCAATAGTGTGAGTTTTAGATAGTGAGGGGTGGCTGCAGGTGAGCTCCACAGTGTCAACAGCGCTGTAGCTCATTGATATCACAGTAATCCAGATGAAATAATTGTGAAGGTATTTAGAGACATGTTTAATGTGATGTTACATCAGAGCTGCTGTTTTCTGATAAGCACAGGCATGAACTTTTGTTTTTACCACACAAAAGAGTGTAATCAAATACAAATAAGCAAATTGATTACAACAGAGTGACAGAACTGTAAAATAAGACCTAATGTAAATTTTGCCCTTTAATCAAAAACTTAGCTTTAACATCCATTTAACCAGCTCAGTCGTCTCAGTGCTCAACACACTGATGTGCATTATTCACCAGAATGCAAAAACCAGAGGTGGTAAAAAAAAAAACAAAAAAAAACCCTCAGTCATAAAAGGCTTGAGCTTTGACTTGCCCCCCATCTACAGCTGATGCAGGTGGACGTGCTATCACAGCTCCAACCGGCTCGTTTTCAGCACAGTGTCACCATCAGTTCTGCTAGAACTTTTTTTACTCCACGCAGCGTGTCACTGCGGTCACAATGCTGCCTGGCTACACCAATGCAATCCCAAGGACAATAAGCTGTAACGTATTCCACCTGCAGCCAACGGCAATATCATAAAGTGTGGAGTGATCCGAGTTTCTGTGACAGCCTCCAACTACAGGCACCAACGGAGACTGGAGGAGGCTCGTCAATGATAGTGAATGTTAAGAATGTAAAGCTGTTCAAATACAAAATACACATTATATGAAATTATTATTGCTACAAATAGGAGGTATTAGATTGTATGTTTCCCTCTTTTTTGGTGCATTTGAAGTGACTGTGGTGCGTGACTAAGCAGGCAGTTTCAGCACCACGGGGGCAGGACAGCTCCCCGCCGGAGAGCGGCCGGTCCAGACAGCTCAGCCGAGAACCGAACGCCGGCAGCGGAGGAGCTGTCCGAGGTAGCCCCTTCCCCTGCTCCGGAGCCATGCAAATTTCAATTTCTACTTCAATGAAAAAAATATAAAACGAACCGACAAAGTTTGAGCTGCTCCTTGCCTTTCTCGCACGAATAGTCACATTTACTCAAATTGTCCCTCTCTCTCTTTCTCTCTCTGAAGTTTGACGCTTTGAGGAGACCCCGGTTCCTCAAACGTGGCACCCGGGCGCACGGGCGCTCGTGTCCACGGCTAACGAATCAAATACGCGGAGCATATGCGCGAGTCAAAGCGGCACGCATGCAGGTGAGAATAAAGGAGGCAGCCTAAGTTGCAGACCTTTCTGTTGGACTTGCGTCGCTCCCGCTAATGCGCCGGGGGAAAAAATGCACCACATCCCCGGTGCTGAGAGTCGGAGAAGTCCCCCCCTCCCCTCCAACACTAATGCAACCCGGTAAGACCTGTTAGGCTCAACCAGCACGGCGCTACTTACTAGTGAGACTTGCATCCTTTTTTCCCGCTGCTGCATCTCTCTCCTTCAAAAAAAATGCGCAAAAAAGAAAGTCCAGCGCGTTTGAGCCGAGGCGGTGAGAAGAAGGCAGAGAGGAGAAGAGGCTACAAATCCTTTTTTTTTTTTTTTTTTTTTTTTTTTAATTTTCCCTCCCCTGCAGTTTGTTCAAGGAGGACTGACAGTGTTGGTAGTTGAAGAGCTCCGACGTGCTCGCCGGCCGACTGGAAAAGTGAGGAGGAGATGGAGGAGAGACGCGCGGCGGCGGCGGCGGTGGCAGGCAGCGGCGGGGAGAGAGAGAGAGAGACAGAGAGAGAGAGAGAGAGAGCCTCCCCCCTCCGCGGCGCTCATTGGGTCAACAGGCGCACAAATGAGCGCACGCCGCCGCTCTTCTAAACGGTGATCTCAAATAGATATCACCGAGGTGTGTCCTGCTAAAAGTCTCTCATCACTGTGCTTTTATTATTTCTTTTTTTCTGCATTTGTCTCCAACTCTTTGTGCAGTTGGCTCCTCTCTGTTATTGGTCAAATGAAAGAGGCCGTGAGATGAGTGAAACCAAACCGAGGCTGCTCATTTACACTGACATCTGATAGGGTCGGACAGATGGACACACACATTGTAGCCCTGTTGGCACAATAGAGAGAGAGAGAGAGAGAGAGAGAAAGAAAATAGTCATGTAAGCTTAACCAAGCTCTCACACACTTTTTTTTTTATTCTTGATGCAGTAATGTTGGGAATAAATTGGGTGCATGAAAAAAAAGTCAAACCCACACTATTAAAAGACAAGGAGCTGGGAAAGCGTTACACAGGTCTTATTAAGATGGTTAGTCAAAAAGGTCATCGTTGCATATGTGAGTGTGTGTGACAGAGACAGAGAGAGAGAGTGCAGCAGAGTGTGTGAGTGACAGCAGAGGGGGCCCATGCTGCTGTCCACGGAGAGAGCCCTCTAGTGTTTGTCCAGCTCCTTGGCAGCAGCCACACAGGCCTTGAAGGATCTGATGTTATTAGCCCAGCAGGAGAGGATGGTCAGTATACTGTCTGACACACATGGATTTTTTTTTCATCCCCCCAGCTGTGAGGATCTCTTTATGAAACTCATTCCGGCCCATCCAGTGTTAAAGGCCGCCTCCCTCTCTTGTCCAATGAAAACATCACATTCCCACCACCTCAACCCTGCTGAAAGTGTTTGCATGCATATTGCGTGATCGGTGGAAGAGTGAAAGAGTGTGTCCACAAGCACAGCGTGTTATTGTACCTTTCCACCTTAACACAACAGAGCTGTTCCTCTTAGGCTTTGCCTGGCGGAGGCCTTTTGACCCAAGCGCCAGAGATCCCAATTAGCAAAGACATCAAGTCTACCATTATTTATTTCTGTACCATTTAATTTTTCCTCCCACTCATGCTTTGATGTTGCAGCTGCTTCTCAGATGGGAATTCTCCAATCATCTTTTTTAAAAGCTTCTGCTGCATAATACATTAGACTGTAAATGTTGAGCCATGTTGCTCGCTCGATATGAATGAAGATTTTCATTGACGGACACTCGGAACACATCGGATGTGTGTGGAGTTAAATCTATATATAAAAAAAAGGACTGCTCTTGGGGCCTGTTCATTTTAGATCACTGTGAATGTTTCAGCACATAAACAGCCATGAAGCACATGACAGCCACTGAACCTATTGACATGATGTAATTATTACATGCACTCTCATTTCCCTCTCTCTCTGTCACACACATAACAGTGTCAAGCACAAGCTTTAATTTGTGCTTAAAACAACGGTATATACTGTTATAAAACCGTGCATTGTTATTCATAGCATGTCCTGTATAAGGTAAAAAGCTCCACTGTCATCAGGTGAATCTGAATCTAACTAATCATTCAAAATCACCCTATGCGAGTGGAGCTTGGCGCAAACGAAAAGGTTCCAGCTTTAAATTAGTGATTAATTCCACCGACATGGCCCCTGCCAGTGATCAAAATATCAGATGGCTTTGAAAAAGGCAAAGTAAGTGAAGGGGAAATGGTCTTTAGAACCCAAGCATCCTCAATCGATCATTAGTTACTGCTTTGTCAGTGGTATTAATCACGGAGCTGTTGCAGTGTGCGCCACAGACTTCCACATCTGAAACTCCACACAACACCATCACCATCACGGGGACTGCTGCTACAGGGAGCTTTTGTTGCTTAATTTAGATTTCCCTGTATGTTATGTGTTCAACGGCCAGTGCATTTAAAGCACGAGCATGCCCACTCTCACAGATATTCACACCAGGGTTTTCCCAGCTGCAAGTATATGAGCCAGTTAAAGCAGGTGTAAATGTCATCAAAGACACATTTTTGCAAATACTCCCACCACCACCACCGACCCCACACCCTAATTTGGCCAAGTTTCCAACTCAACACCTACATCTCATTTTGATGAGCAGTCTACCTTGAAACAGCATCTAGCCTGAGGTTGAGATAAGCAGCAGCCGTAAATGATGCTTTTAGCTCGATGTTCCTTTTTTCACTTTGATTTACTTTGCCTTTATTGCTGTCGTGGCTGGTAAGCCCCCCTGCTGTGCCACCACTAGCCTCATCTTAACAGCTACAATTGGCTCACGACTGGCCAAGCTCATCCGTGGCAAATGCTGCAAAAATATTTTCCTCTTTGGAAACATGCCTCGAGGGAAAATCGGCACAACGAGAAAAACAGCTGTGAGATTATTCTGACCAGCGACCCCTTGTGGTCATGAAAATAATGGCTCTTCTCATAAACGGACACGTCACTTTTGGTTTCCAGTTAATTAACATCTTTAGTCCTTTTTAAAGTTATTTTCAGTTCTTATCTTTTTAAGACCTCAAACAAATCATATATGTTTTTGTCTCCTCACATTTTGGAAGGACTGTAATAGATCACATAATGGACTGTGTTCTTATTTAGGCCAAGAAGCTGTAGCATCTCTACAAGGAGTTCAACATTCTGCTGAACAATTACTAACCACAACTCCACAGTGTTTCCGTGTCACCCTGGTGCTGGTTTAGACTGAAGTCAAAATCATATGAATTTTTATCAATATGTTTGACAATTTGACTCGACTACGTATCAGTGTGTGGCGGATCTGATGTACAGTAGATCAACATGTTCAAAATAATTATCCACATGATTTTTGAAGTCTTTTTCCATACAGTAAAGCACTTTATAACCCTTGGTTTAAAAACTGCTGTAGGGCCACAACTAACAGTTACTTCCACTATTGATTCATTTGCTAGTTTTGCCAATTATTTAATCGTTTTGTCTAAAAATTGATGAAAAATGTCCTTTCTAATTTTGTGGGGCCCAACATGACAAATTCAGATGTCATGTGTTACTGTCCAACAGTCTGAAACCCGAAAAATATTCACTTCAGAGAAAGGTAGCAACTCCTTACATCAGACAAACTGAACTCCCAAGCTAAAAATTATTGTACTGTTGCCTGAAAAAAATTAAAATAAGTCATTGCATTTGCTGCTGATTAGTTTTCTTTCAATTTGACTAATCAGAAAATCAAAAATCGCACCATACACTACCACACCAGAGACCACGGTTCCTATCTCGTCCCCTACGAACAGTCAGTGTTAGTTTAATTTACCCATGATCACAGTCCGTTCTAACCTGATTAAGTTAGTTTTAGTTGCTTAAACTTAACTAATCCTTAAGCCAAAGAAATGGCGGATCAGAAAACGTTCATCATCAGATCTTTTGGATCCAGTTCTTGATGCATTAGCACAAAGGAGAGAGCACATCTGTACCAGACCCATTGTAATATAGCTAACTCATCTGGTAACATTTTTTGTTATAAAAGAAATGTCACACTGCAGCTTCAAAGGAAGTGGGACCACTGGGACCAATGCTCATTCACTTCCTCCTCCCAGGATTTCCCAGGTGATCAAGAGATTGAAACTACTGTAGCTTCCCTCTGGTTACAAACGTGTTTCGCTAATGTTTGGGCTGCTGCCACAGTCAATAGGGCAAAAGCAGGGTTACAATGACATTGTCAGTGAGTTGCAATGCAGTTCAAGTGTTAGGCTGGTGTGGGAGATGGCGGTGGGGAGAATAGCTGTGTGACTACAATGTCTACTTCTTCCTCCTCCTCTTCACCTTGCCCCTCCTGTCTTAGTCAATAAAACATTAAAATAGCATATCAGTAAAAGTGTTATACTCAATAGGCATGTGGGTGGTGGACATGAAAGGCTTGGAAATACTCATTGTTCTTCATTGTCAAGTGTTGCCCTCTCCATTTTGACAGTATAATATTAACAGCACAATTGAGTGCCCAGGCTGGTTCCTTCCATTCGGCTCCTTCAAACTCGCCATGGCAGGTTTTTAAAATCCTTTTTTGAGCTACTGTGAATTGTTTAAAATGTCAAAATATGCAAATCACTCCTGACCTCTTTTGAATCATAAAAACGCAGCATAAAATCAAACTTATATTCGAGTTGAGTATGAGGAGAAAAAAAAAATCCCTCCTGCTTAAACACTTTGAGCGTTCCTGCTCAGACGATATGCAAAGTGCACAACCAATCCCCCACACTTGAAGTCGCTGAGAAATTTTTGGGTGACGTCTGTGTTTGAGCGACTGAGATATAAGTACAGCATGAGGCGCATTAGCATTCCAAAAAGTCACACTTTAATTGGTTGCAGATTGAAGTTAATTGATTTAGCTGATAGTTTTAAAGCTCCTGAAGATAATTAAGTGCAGTGTTGAGAATTCTGATATGTTGACATTTTGAGAATGAACAACCTGTAACGTGTGGGTACAACATAACGTTAACTAACATCTTAATCATGCAAATTGAAAAACACGGCAGATTTAATTATCATCGGTCGAATCATTGGTCCTCATTAATTACATTGGGCTTATTTATTCACATTCACATATCTATTCCACTTACTTCCCAATTATGCAGGACAGTCCTCAGACCCCTGCTGATATAACAAACAGTAATTCCATTCCTGCTTCATTAGGGCATGCATGTAATAAGACGCTGAGGGGATGGAGGGACAAATGAGTATCCAAGGTTGAAGAGCTGCAGCAACAAGCAAAGCATCAGAAATGATTATTAGACTTTCTTAATACTCACATATTTATCCAGCGAGTCTACTGCAGGGTAATGAATTGTGTGACGAGGAGCCTTAACTTACATCTTCAGTGACACACATGAGTACTCAGCCCACCCACGGATACAAAAAACAAAACAAAAAAAACAACATGTTTATTCTGCTGTTCTGAAATAACAAGTTGACTCAACATGTAATGAACAGTTGTTGTTGAAATACTGAGAAAAAAACATAGCGAGTGAACTTAATAAAACAAGGTTGATCAACAGATGTTGAATTGGGCTATCTGAAGCATTATTACACTGAACTAATTAATGAACAATATTCCAATGGAATTAGTTTTTTTCTCAATTGGGAACAGAAAACAGCTGCTGTATATTTTTCCTCATTTATTTAACTATGAACAGACATACACTACATGACCAAAAAAGAATGAAAACTAATTACGGGTTTGGGTGTTTCAGCCACATCCATTGCTACCAGGAGCATAAGATCCAGCGCATAGGCATGAAATCTCCTTAGATAAACATTGAGAACATAGAATGGGTTGTAAAAAATTCAATAACTATAAATATGGTGCAGTCACAAGATGCCCCCTTTGCCACAAGCCAGTTCATGAAGGATCTGACCTTCCAGATCTAGGTCAACTGTAAGTGCTAATATCGTGAAGTGGAGCAACAACAACTCAGCCATGAAGTGGTAGACCACGCAAACTCACTGAGCGAGGCCACCTATCATGTGGTGCATCACTCACTACAGAGTTCCAAAAGTGCTTCTGGAAGCAATATCAGCAGCTGTGCATCAAGAGATTCATGAAATGTGTTTCCATGGCCGAGCACCTGCATGCAAGCCCTCCCCCATCACCTGCCAAGCATTGGCTAGAATGGTCTAAGGAAAGTACTGCAAATGGACTCTGGAGAAGTGGAAATGTGTTTTTTTTTAGTGATGAACCACACTTCACCATGTGATGAATCTGGGCTTAGTCAGGAGAACGCTACCTACTGGAAGGCATAGTGTCTACTGTAACGTTTGGTTGAGGAGGCTGTTTTGGCAAGTTTGGGCAAGGTCCCTTTGTTCCAGTGAAGACTCTTGTCAATGTTATAGGATAGGAAGACATTTTAGCCAATTAGAGACACTCTGCCAAATGTGTGGCAACAGGTAGGGGAAGGTCCTTCCAGCACGACTGTGCCCCTGTGCACAAAGCAAAGTCCATAAAAAACATGGTTTGACAAGTTTGGGGTGGAGGAACTCGACTGGCCTGCACAGAAGTGTGACCTCAATCCTCCACCTTCTGGACGAATTATAACGCTGATCATGAGCCAGGTCCCCTCGTCCACTATCAGTGCCCAACCTCACAAATGCTCCTTTGGCTGAATGGGCACAACATCCCACAGACAAAGCCTTCTCAGAATAGTTGTTACAGGAGCAACACAAGACTGTGAAAGTTGTGGACTGATCCAAAAACACCTGTTTGGGTGATTCCACAGTTAAACAGGTTCATTTGTAACAGGTGATAGGATCATGATTGGGTATGAAAGGTTCATCCTGGAAAGACTCAATCATTTACAAGCAAAGATGGAGAGAGGTTCAACATTTTGTCAAACACATGATTGTATAAAGGAGATTAATACATGGGCTCAGGAACACATTGTAAAACCATTGTAATAAAATACAATTCATTTGCAAATATTTGTATTTTGTTTTTATTTGTTTTACACAGCATCCCAACATAGCGTGACAAAAAGCTTTGTTGTTAATGGCTGGGTGCACTAATAAGAGTCTGTTAGGTCAAATGAAGTATGTCAAAAAGCCACAAGGTGCAATTTAACATGCCATTTTCTGATATGAGTACTCTAAAGTGAAATATCTCAGAGGGTGCTGAAGGTAGCCCAAAATTTGCATCTTTGACAGTGACTGTTTGGTTGTACTGTATGTTCATCCAATTCAGAATTAAGCCAAAAGTAACCAACTGAAGATTTCAAGTTCTGTAGTAGAGACAGCACCTGTAAGTAGAAATGGACAAACCCATTTGTATACATTGATTTGATTAAAGGTGAGTTTGTTTCACTAAAGTGCATTGAGTTTTTAAGGCAGTTCCTTATGGATAGAAACGCTCAACACCACAGAAAGTTACATCAGAACTTTACATGAATATGCCGTATCCATCACCATCGGGCCATCTCTCCATCTCCATCTGACAGTTGTGATGCTTTATGAGCACGGGGATACAATAGCAAAACTGAATGTGGCAAAAAGGAGGCAATTTGACATTAATCTAGTGTAATGTGAGAGGGAGGTTATAGATGAAGACAAGTGCTGGCAGAAGAGTCCTATGATTAGATGAAGACAGACATCAATGGACATTGATGTTGTAATGAATAGACAGAGTGCTGCGGTAATGACACTTTACCTTTAATAGTGCTCATTAAGAAGACTAGCCACTTGGTTAACAAGGATGAGAGATGAGCTCTGCCATTTGTCGTCAGGCCACAGTCAAAGGAAAGGTCTTATGAGCTGATGAGTGCTAAAAAAAAAAAAAAAAAAAAAAAAAAATGATAGAAGGCGGAAGGTTCTCATAGTCAAGTGTAAACCAGGAGAAGGTCTAGAAAATTTTGAAAGTGAGGTCAGACTGGAGAACACACTCAAAGAATGTACAGTATAATATTGTTTCCAGGCAATAATGTGCTGTACAGTATTAATAATGGAATTGCTTATTTAGTGGAAGAAATGACAAATATGCAGCTTTACATATTATGAACTGAAGTAATATCACAACCTTTAGTAACTCAGTTCACAGTCAGTAACAATAAGCAAAGATGTTCATTTTTGGTTTCTTTATAACTGTGACCAAGACAACCTGACTGCAGGAATGAGAAACTAACCAACTAACAGCACAGGAACTAGTTTGTCATATCTATTAGCGAAGATGTACTTTACACAATTCAAAATTATTATAAGTTCACAGATGAAAATTTATGATGTGATATTATTTCAATATTATATACATTATATTATGTGAATGAATGGACATAGCAGTTGAATTGCTTTAGCATAAAAACACAAATATACATAACCCCAAATATATCAGTCTTTTTTTTAAAGCTAAATTTAGGACTCTGGAAAGGCTCCTTTGTTTATGGAGACAGTTATCTGCGCAATGAGGCAACAACTACAGCAACATATAGTTCAATTAATCGCGCCTGCATGTGCCTTTACTTATGCAATTAGAATGGTCTCATTGAGTTAGTCATAGAGCGTGAACATGCTTCACACACAATACTCACAGTAATGCTCCTGTACAAAGATTGTCATTTAATGTAAGCAAGGAGTGAAAAGAAAAACGTGCATGGAAAGTCCTCTTGACATGACGGAACAAAATGTTTGTGTAACCACAGGAAATTGTTTTTGGAGTTTAATTATATTAATAAAAATGTCCTGACAGATCTGATGGACCACACCATTCACCAGATTAGCCACTGTATACTGTTCCAAATTACTTAGTCCGTGATTATGTACTCAGAATCTCTGTGCAAAACCAGATTATTCTAAAATGTGATGCAATTGATGCCATGTTGGAAGATTCAAGTAATGGAGTAACAATTACAGAAATTGTGCACTAGTCCGCTCTCATATTGGACACTGTATATGAAGTGCACATGCCACTCACAGCACATTAATAAATGCATATAGATGGACTCTGGACAGAAGTATGTTTGTAGTGTGTGTAAAGCCACATAGGGAAAAAACAAAAACAAAAAACAATGCCTGTTGTCTCTCAATCCTGGTTTTAACTGCAACTGCAAACACGACAAAATTGCAGCACAACAAAGTAATGAAAGCATCTAAAATTGAAAGCGTCGTATTTTCAAAACAACGATGTACTGCGATAATGTGAGAGGGGTCACTTGTACTGATGCACCCTTGAATCTGCAGCTCCCTGTGGCTTTATGGAGCTTTATAGTGAGATTCTCCCACAATATTACAAACCTGCTGTCCACTGCCTGCTCAACACAAAACAGCAAGTGATTCAGCAAAAATAGCTCAGGAGCTGGTAGAGACCAAATATAGAGCTGAAAGAGAGTGGACTTACATTTGCCATGTGAAAGAGAGACAACTCCAATTTAATAACAATGTTACTCCGTATCTGTCGGACATGTAATTAGGCAACCGTTTGCTAACAAGCTTGCGGTTTAAACGTAGATTAATGTGTAACTACAACTCAGTACAAAAAGCTTATGCAACACCATCATTGTGGAAACGCCATACAATCTGGGTGGCGATGTTTTGATTTATCTATCTATACATCTCTTGTGGATTCTTGGCAGCACACCCTGCATTTGAAGACAGACTTGAAACGGCTTGCAGCTTGGCAACTATGGCAGCACCTAATTCTTTTTTTTTTTCTTTCACCAAGATGAGATCTCAGAGGGATTTCCAGTTTCTAATTAATAATTGGTATATGTGGCTGACGCTCTGTGAGATTATTTGAAGTCATTAGAAAACACCCCCTTCCACTGAATCTAGGAGAGAGAGAAGGCGACCAGCAATCCTGCAGGGATCGCACAGCCGCACCAAAAGTGTTTTGTTCAGGAAATTTAATTGCGGCATCTACAAACTTGTTCCTGTGAGTATTACAGAATAATGACTCTGTTCTAACATGAAATTAAAAGCAAAAATGTTTTTTTTCTCCAGGCTGGAATAATCTTAATGGAAAAATATTAACGCTAACACCCTAAGTCCTGTTGTTCTCAGTGACTTACTTCATTGTTTGATGATAAATTGCCACTTGTCCCGACTCTCAACCAAATTCCCTCTGTGTTTGGTTTTCCATATCTTGCAGCTTTCACAGTCCAAAAAGGCTTTTCCCTTGGTGCAGTATACAGCAAGTTGCCTTTGTTCTCTATAAAATTAACCAAAAACAGGCAGCCAAGTGTGAAGCACTGTTTGATGACAAACACTGGGAAATAATGTGAAATAGCGTATCATGACAAATTAGCAGACGACACAATGTGCAACAGCTTTTAGATCATGTCTTAGAAACAGGCTTAAAAATAAGATGTAAAAGAAGAACAAAGAGGCATGGGTATCAAAGACGACGTGTCGAGAGTAGCAAAGGGAAAGAAAGGTACCTCAGGACAGGAGCATATGGAAAGGGCTCGAGGAGAATGGAAAGCACCAGGACAAACACATCTAGGCTATTGATTTATTGGAGGGTATAGTCTTAGAGACGGGCGCAAGATTGATCAAATGGAAGGTTATCCTTACTCACAGAGGCAAGCTGTTTGCCAATATCCATCACTGGAAACTCAAAATGGCTCAAAGGATCCTTGACATTCCCCAACACGGCAGAGGCAGGAGCTGGCCAGGTTGGAAGATTCTCCATGTGAGGAGGGATTGTGTTAGATGGAAGGATGTAGAGTAACCTTCATGGAGGTAAAACAAAGGCCAGTATCCGTGTCTTTTTAGTATCAGGAGAAAGCATAGAAGGACATTTATTGTTTTCTTGTCTGGAAATACACTGTATTATTTAATCTAGCTGCATACATATCTATCTGTACATGCATCTTTTCTTTCTTTTCCCCCTATCTACTACGACTGGTTGATATGGCAAAAAGGAAATATCACATTTAAGTATATTATGTCCGTTGAAATTGATAATTATTCTGCTACAAATTGACTCAATGTTTCTGTTGGGATGCCTTAATAGTTGATTCAGAACCTTTAAAATGGCCCGTAGATTGATTAAAGTAAATTAATTATACAAAACTGAAGAAGCCAGCCAGGGATCTCATACCTTGGGCAATATATTGACTTTCACTTTTCAGCCATACATATGTATTTGCCTTTTTCCATTACAAGAACAAACAAAAAACAAAAAACACAATCATATGTATTATTGCCTTTTTGAGTTGACTGGGCCAACTAATCAAAGTTAACAAATACTATTTAAACATCAAGCAGAAATAGATCAACATTAGCATTCCTTTGGAGTTGTATTTCTGGTCATCTAATGAATGTAAGTTCAATCCTGATTCTCCTTGTAGTTCTGTTCTGGTCTCCACCACCTCCTGACACCATTTTTTTTTCACCATTTTTCTGAAGCTTGTTCAAAAGCAAATCATTAACATTTTCAGACCAGGCCATTTGGTGCTTTTGGAGCAATCATAGTAAACCAAGACAGTCAAGCTGGGGCCATAACACCACAATCATTTGATCCATAACTAATATGAAAATTTTGATCTTTAAGTAGGTCTGTCCTCTCCAGGTCCCTTTCATGGCTAAAGAGGGTCTTAAATAGAAAAAAACAAAACAAAACAAAAAGCATTTATCCACAACAGCTCTTTAAATTGAAGGTCATTGTGACTGTGGAGCTGTAGCTTTATGTGCTGACATTTAAAGCTTCCTCTCCTGTCTGTCAATCTATCTGACTTTCGGTATCAAAAGTTGCTTGTGATGTGTCTTAACCAAAGCTTGGGAAGGCGACTGTCTGTGCCTGCAAGGTTGCCCTATGGTCGGTTAAAAATGCTCTGTTGCTATGTTGTCAAGAAATGTGTCTTACAGCACATAATGATTTCCCACTTTCTTATTGAGGAAATATTTGGATCACAGTAAGTGTTTGTTTGTTTTTTCTCTAGCTAGGGTATCAATCATATTAGTCATATGGTACTTGCCAAGTTTACCAGTATTTTGTGCACCTAACTAGGTTATATCAGACAACAACAATCCGCAGTAACTGTCAGGGACTGTCGAGGAAGGAGCAGTGCTCTTTTGTACACGTTATAGCATATGTAGAGGCATTAAGCTGCACTGTACACAACACCCCAACCGTTAGAACAAGTGAAGGAGAAAACCAGCAAAACAATGTTTTAGTGCCGTAACTGAGAGGGCTTAGTGTGTATCCACTATATCCCGAACCAGCTCTGGGAAGTTATGGCCTGTTGAGCATCTATTAATTTGCAACTGCACTGGTGTTGACAAGAATCACCACCAGGTTTACTGCCCTGATTATTTCATCTGTCGGGGCATGGGAGTAAAATGAGACTCAATTAATTCCCGTGAACCAAAATCCACCCTGTCCATTAATCTTGTAATTGTAACAGAACACAGCGGTGGAGGCAGCGGTGGCAGCTTGTCAAGTCTGGAGAGGGAGGTAAAGAAGATCCAGTCATACTACTGATTGACTGTGAAAGCCTGAGCACACCAGTGACCTTCCTCAAATCATTTACCTCATGACGTGTTTTTTTTTATTTTTTTATTTTATGGAACTGAATTTGAAATCACAAAAACAAAACAAACAAACAAACAAACAAACAAAAAACCGCAAGTCCTCATAGTGAAGATGTTGGAGCCAATAAATGTTTAATATTTCTATGTAATTGTGAATTCATAAGACCTTACTTTAACCCCCCTGTTTAGTATTTCAAAGCAGTATATGTACAGTATATAAACACTATAAATGATTCAGTGTTTATCCACATGCAGGCCATCAAATCAATCATAAGCAGGTTTATACATCTTTATTAATGTGATCAAAACACATGAAGAAATGAAGGAATGTGAAGGCTCCTTCTTGACCTTGGAAATGGCAGTTTGACAAAAATCATTTCCACTTACTAATTTTTAGATCCTGAGCTGTCAGTTGCATGTTGTGGATGGTGTTTGCTCACCTGTCATGGATAGAGAAGAAGAAGAACTTACTATTTTACTAATACACACACATACCACTAAACACACATACCAAAAAAATACATCATATATCACAATCTTCTTAAACATTAAAACATAATTTATATGATTACAGTGGTGTTATATAATATAATCAAGCATATGTCATTAAAATAGTTAACTAACGATTAATTGACTCAGTGTTTTGGCACAATTTACACACAGCTGATGTGACTGAATTACATTGTCAATGCAGTGCTGTCTAAAATGCATTACACATATTATATTATGAGACCCAGGCCACCATTGTTAAAGACAAACAATAGTGTCCCAATTCTATACTCTTTACTAATGCTAAATGGGTTTTGGGTATGGAAAAGGGCCAAAATGAAATATGCCACACACAAAAAGGTGATTAAGCACAGTTTCGATTTTGAACATTTGAATTTAAGTGCAGCAGATGTGACGAATGAGGCTTCATCCCATAGTGCAATGCACTAGTTTGAATACAACTGCAATCATTTTTAAAAAACTGCAAGTGGTGATCTTGATCTTGGAAAGCAAACCAAAACAAGCATCAATTTTTTATAAAGACATTTTTCTTTCTCTTTGTGAAGTTTAATTGGTAGTGGCGTTCTAAAATTGTAGTCTGACATCTAAACCGTATCATTTCCAGCTAGTATAACATCCATCAAGCATGTTGAGTTCTTGTAAGTCAACGGTAAGATTATAGTATAGTACATGCTGTATACAGTTAGTATATATACTGTGCTATATGTATGTACTCTTTATTGCCAATGAGGATGAATCACTAATACAAAACAGTTATAAACAAAGGCTCTAAAACTGTCGACTGCCACCTCTTTGGATCACCCTGACTAACCAGAACACTGTTTCCACAAGGATACATTCTTTAGTCTTCTTATGTGATTTCCTTTCTTTCTTTCTCAAGCTTTGAGCAACACAAACATGACTCACCTCCATTGTTTTGGGACGGAGGAATCAATCGCAGAGGCAAAATCTCAGCATACAAAACCATAATGATCTGCAAGGATATATACCACAAAACGTAACTGATGCAATGTTTTTTTGTTTGTTTGTTTATGTTGTGTTGGTTTTTCTGACCTTTAAACAGACATCTTACAAACAATGACATCATATTTGAAGGTATCATGCTCCGGAACAATCAATGCATGATATACATGATTCTCATGGTTTTACTCTATATTTTGAGATATTACAGCATTTTCTAGTCTCCAGTATAAGCTGACATAAAGCTGCTTATTTGATCGCTTTGTTATCATCGTTTTAGTAATCTTTGAGTTGTTATACATACGTTACCTGCGCGTGCTGCATTTGATTAAATTATAATTCCTCGGCACCCTGAATCTCCTCTCAAAGGGAAGCGCCAGGTGTTTCGCAGATAGCGTGATTTGTCATCTGATGTTCTGCTGGTGTGTAGGCCGCTATATCATAGGAAAAGTCCCACAGTTTCCACTGCAGGCGCTTGTGTCACGCTCATCACGTTTGACAGCTGTTCAAACTTCACCGCATCTGCTTATTTGGAGGAAAAGTCTGCTGCTATCATTAGCACATTCACAACATTGCCATATTGCCCCTTTTTGCATCTGTTCTCAGAAGTAAACTGTAACTGATGGTATTATCTAAAACCGTGATTCAATAATCTGGCTAATCCTTTGGGACTTCTTAGAACTGGATGTTGTGGGACTGAACACTTGCTGTGCTCTTGGAAAAAAAAGTAAGGAGCCTTAGAGTCAAGAGTTGCAGTTATGGCATGCAGGGTAAAACTATTTTTGGGATTAGACGTATTTCATTTGGAAAATTAATGAACATATTCTGCAGAAACGGAGACGACTTTTATGTTCGCACGCAGATGATGAGCACAGAATCAAAACTATGAATGATTGAGGACTGAAATAGGTGCTTTTATCAACAACAACAACAACAAAAAAACAATTTAAGATTACTCCCATTAAACACAAACAGCAGCGTCGCAGTGTGACAGCGATTTAAATGCATGCTTGTTTAGGGGATGCGCTGGATTGGAAGGCTCCATTGTATTTGGTGTGGGGCTATGTTTAGACTGGAGGAACACTAAGGTCATAAGAAGCTTTGGGGTGAAAAAAAAAAACACCACATACCACCTCCTACCCTCCATCCCTTATTCCTTCACACTTTACTGCAAACCCTGCCATTTCAGAGATTTATAAATAGTATTAAGCCTGTTCTTGGCTCTCTTGTCGTTATGGGCCGCTCAGTTTGAGTGGCGGTTGTCACAGGCAATTTCTATCATACTTTTATAGAAAAGGGCTGTTCACCGAGGAGTAGAAAATTCCCTTTGAGGAGGCAAAGTCTTAGTTGGAAGAAAATTGAGCACAACAAAATGCTGATCTATTTTGGCAAGTAATTGTAAAAGGCATAAGTATTCCAATGTTGCCAAAGGTCTTCGAAGTTTTCAGGTGAACACTTTGACTTTAAGCAAATGATTCCAAGTGTTAAGACAACAGAGGAGTAGGATTCGATAACCCGCAGCCATTCTACCTAGTTTATATTCCTTTACATCTCATGGTTTATGCAGGTGGTTACTCCCACAAGGACGGCAGAAAGAGTTTTCTGGATTATATAATCTAACCTATGGCATATATAGATCATTAGCTGCAAGTGAGTCTAAATCATGTTTACGGTTCACCTCGAATTGCTGCATATTCAGAGGGACTGAGTGAAATCAAGCCCCGCTGATGTATCAATAAAACATGGTGGCTAGACACATACACAGGCACATCATGTGCCTAATTGCCAGCGAGGTAAAACAAATCTAAACAAAGCTGGAGCGTACATTTCAGTGTTCTGTCGGAAGGGTTTAGACAGACGCTCAATGCAAAATCTGACAGGCATCAGGGAATATCAGAATGGCAAATCCTTTTTCGACTCAGAACTGGGAGAAATAAATGATGTAATTGGCAGAAAATGTCTGGGGTGTGAAGCCTTGTGTTTTGCAGAAGTTCTCCATTGGTTCAGACAGAGGAGTAAAATTTATACATATACTGCAATAACTAAGAAATAGCCCTGACTCTGGGAAGGTTGCATGGTGCTCTGCTCTGTTCATGAAGCTCTTTGCCCTCAGGTCCATGAGATACCCTGAGATCTGACACTAAAGACACCTACTTCGCTCCTATACTTTTCAACTCTTTTTGCCTGCTAGCTCTGTAACAACACACATTATTTCAGTGCTTACATTATTCAACATCTCATACTTACCGTCAGGGATGGAAAGAGTGCTAGAATATTATATTCAAGAAAAAGTACTGCTGCTTTGAAGTAATTTTACTGACGTAAATATGTGTACATGTACACTAGTGGAACAACATCAGGCTATATAAACTATATAACCAGTACCACAATAACCAGTCCACTCAGCCTCTCTGTCCCAGTATACTCAGTCCAGTCACACTATGTCCCACTATAACCAGTCCACTCAGCTTGTGTCCCACAATAACCAGTCCACTCACACTATGTCTCACTATCACCAGCCCACTCACACTATGTTTCACTATAACCAGTCCACTCACACTATGTTTCACTATAACCAGTCCACTCACACTATAATAATAACTTTATTTATATAGCACCTTTAAAAACTGAGTTTACAAAGTGCTTTGACAGACAAAGCAAGAGGGACAACAGGAGGGGGATAGAATTAAGTTAAAACTGAATTAAAACAAGACACAAGCAAAAACATTAAAACACCGAAAAACAACACCTTAAAAATGTTCAAATGAGACAACATCACTTGAAGGCGAATCTGTAAAAATGCGTTTCAAGAAGTGATTTAAAAGATGTCACCGATTCTGCAAGCATTATCTCCTCGGGCAGGTCCTCCAGCATGTTTCACTATAACCAGTCCACTCACACTATGTCTCACTATAACCAGTCCACTCACACTATGTCTCACTATAACCAGTCCACTCACACTATGTCTCACTATAACCAGCGCACGGAGGCTCTGCAGTCACAAAGTATCAGGGCTGATCATTAAAAACAGCAGAACACACTGAAACTTGCAAAATGAATGCAGAAATCACCATTAGAGGATCCACCATGAACATGTTGCATTTAGCATGTTAGCCAGACCCATCATGCAACTAGTGGTCGATGATTTGGGTCATTTAGCATGGTTGCATTAAATCAGTGATTAATTAATGTAGATTATCTTTTTTTTTCAATTATATCAATGTACAATAATGCTAACCATAACTCCTAATGACATCATCATTCATGCTGTTGCATTGTTAGATATTTTGTGCTGTTTACAAACTGGCATCTGGCCCGGGTTCGTGTACACTCCCCCTAGACTCACATTCACATGTAGAGCATGTATCTGTTACAGAGTGTCAGCTGAGTGCAGTGTATTCTCCGGGTCTGGATGTGGAGCTCTCTGGAGCTCTGCCCTCCTGCAGCTGCAGACACACCAGCAGCTCCTTCTCTGCTGCAGCTGCTGATTTGGCTCATTTCTTCTGTTCTATTCTCACACAGTTTATCGTGACTTTTTCATGTGAATTTTGTTTTTTTCTTTTTTATCTATTCAAGGGGTGTGACTTGAAATATTTCATTAAAGGTAAAATTGAAATTGAATGTAATTCATTCCTACCACCTCTGCTTTGTGTAAATGCTATATGTTGTCAGAGGAGCTGCCCTTTGGTGCAATTGTGTTAATTCGTTTTAAGCAGAGGACATTGTTGTTACACCACAGGCACCTTACATTTACCTGTTTCAATGACATTTTCTGGCACTCTCACCGCTGAATATAATTCAACTCTGCTGCTAGTAGAAGAATTCTCCCTTCACTGTCATTATTTTCTCTTCTTGTCAAATTGTATATATATCTAAAAAAAAAAAGGGGGACCTTTCTTCTGACTGGAAGCAAGAGAAACAGGAGTGGAAAAGTTTGATTTAACAACAGAAAGTATGCTGAAAAAAAATCAGTATCAGGCTTTGATTGTTATGGCTGGGGACCTTCTTTTCCACATGTGTATAGTCTATTCCACATCTCACTCTCGTCCTCAGAACATCTCAGAGTCTACAGGGATCTCTTGCTGCGTTCTTTGCACTTGGACATCAGAGATTCGCTCTTGAAAATGTCCGACCAGCAACTGCTTTTCATGTATCCTTACAAAATGCGACATAACAAACAGTCCAGCCAGAGTATGGTAACAGGAGCCACGGGAGGACACAGGGTTGGTAACATTGATTTCACCCAGCTGCTGCTCGCCATCCCTGCAGCGGGCAGTAGCTCCATTTTCTCCCAGCCCCGGCGCTTTTTCTGTGCAGCCTCTCCTGGTCCCTGCACACACTGATGGCTTTTTTTCCTGCTAAATGTATGGAGAACAGTTGCCAAAGTCCACCAGTAGAAATAAAGTCCACAGATGGATAATGGTGGGGATGTTTTACTGAAACGTGTTTTGTATAGTAAGTAATTGTGTGAGGGACAGATTAAACCTGACTAAACCCACCAATACTTACAAGTGTCTCTGGATATGTTTTTAAGAATCAGATCATTCATGCAAGTGTTACAAAAAACAAACAAACAAAAAAAAAACACCCAATTTCAGAAGCACTAAAATCACCTGTTCCTAGCCCCAAATAAAACAACACATTAGTTAGCAATTCAGTGACAGTTTATTCAAAGCTCATTACCTGAGAGTTTGCACTTTCACCACATTTTTCAAATTGAAGATCAGAGCAAAAAGGACTTTTGCCATTTAATCAGCATTACTGAATAAACATTGGATATCTTGCATCACTAGCAACACAGAATGTGTGAATTTCGTCTTTGTAGGTCATGTAGGAATGTAGCCAATTGCATTGTCAAAATTACTGGTCAGTTTGAATCGTACTTCAGAAAACACTGACGGACATGGACGAGGTTTAAACAGGCAGTAAGTGGATCAACAGCACACATTCTCACGCTTCCCACAACATTCAGCGTTACGTTGCACAATAATAATGACGATTGTTTATGGAGTTCCCAGATATATAAAAAACAAAAAATAAACCCACATTAAAAACATACATTGAACGTAATTATAAGAAGTCAGAAACATTGTGTGCAATTTGAATCCAGCAACAATAACATGAAAGGTAATTGCCTATAAAATATCTTGAAAAGGATTTGTCAGCTCTCAGCGTTTCAGTGTTGTCGGTGTTCAACAGGCGGCACCAGCACCAAAACTATTTGCAGCCATGTTTGCCCCGGTCTTCTTCCTACTGTGTCAAAACAACAAACACTAAAAATATGTTGACAAGGGCAGACTGCCTACACAGCCCTCAGACAAAAAAACAACAACAGAAGAATAAGAAGGAAAAAACTCGTCTTCACCTCCCACCAACCCCTTAGAGTCTAACCACCCCCCCTCTTCCATTTGGATCACTTGCTCCTTGTTAAAAGGACCCAGCCCTGGACGGAGCGGGGGTGGTGATACCCTTAATGAAGATGAATATTCAGCTGCTTTAGAAAGGCTCCTGGAAGGCTGCCCGGCCTGCACTCGCTGTTCCAGTCAAATTGGCGGCATGGTGAGGGAGGGAGGGGCCCCAGACGCTGGGCTGAGGAGGGGAAGTTGGGTGGAGGGTGCCAGTGGAGATGATTGGGGTGGCAGACAGGCAGGGGAGGAATACGTGCCTGTGTGCTCCTCTGGCAAATGAACAGAAAGAGATGCATAAACCGTGTTTGCATACATGCATGCATGCATATATATGTGGACACGAGCACAGGCCACATATGAGGGGAGTGAGGCAGGAAGCTGTAGATCTATTGTGGAAAGCAGTGGCAGATAATAAAATGGACACAGTAATTTATATGTAAGGCTCATTCTTTTTGACCCTCACACCATCCCATTTATAAATATTTAATTTTTTCTACATATTGTATTACATGATTATATAATTCTGATTAATCTAATGACAAGCTGAAGTGGGAATAATGTTGCATTCTAGGCTGGAAACATTGAGGATCAGAGCTGCAGGTGGCTCAGGGCCAAGAGAGAGCAACACGTTGACCATTTAACGGTCTCAAATCAAGATCACTTGTTGGAGAAATAAAAGCAGGTGCATTAATCTTGATTTATGGATTAAATATATTTATTTTTATATTTTTCTAAAACACTGTATTGTTAAGCCATTTCTTAGGATAATACAATATTCAATGCTTTAGATGCTTATGATGTGAAATGAAGTCCCTGGCCGATGTGTTTTCACTCATTTTACAACAACGGATGGTGGCACGTTGTGGTCGAAGAGGACGAAAACAACCCCTCCCAGCATGCTCTTTTGATGATGAAGAAGAGCTTGAGGGCACAGAGCAGGGATGAGAGGCAGTTCTGTAGGTTTCATCAGACTTGAACCAACACACAGAAAACACACACCTTCTTGGTTGTTGCAGAATGAGATATTTCATAAAGCAAGAGTGATGATGTGTGTGTCTTTCATACTGGTACAGATTGGAGGTGTAACATAAATGTCTACTAGGAAGCAGTTCTATGTTATCAAACCATGACGTAAAGAAAACATAGGAGACATCAGGAAACCAATCAATTTCATCACCGGTGACAGTGTAAACAAAGCACTACAGCAATCACCGACCAACGACATTGAGGGCCTTGAAGGGGAATTAAATTTTTGATGCTCTGCAGGACAATCACTTGTGGCAGTGCTATGTTGAAATGTTCGTCCAAACTCTGAAAGAATAGAGAAAACTTCCTGATAGGATGTTGCATCAACCAATCAGCTTTCTGAACATGCCAGTCCACACTACATTGAGCTTTTGGGGGGTGCATGTGTGGGCCTCTGCAACCTGTGGGTTTGCAGCACTGTTGTCGCGTATCTCTGCAGAAGCCAGAACTCCAGCTTGTAGAAAATGCCATGCCCGTTTTATGACCACATGCAAGTAATCACAGAATGAACAAACAAATAAACAAGTAAACCAGAAAATGAAAAGTAAGATTCATACAATATTTGATGCACTGAATCGTTACATAAAGAAACTAGAAAAGCACTCGGAGAGCGCAGACCTCTGCCAAACAGCACAGTTCCCCCAGCTTATTGTGACTTACACCCCAAAATATTAGTCCTATACCTTTCATTTTATGATTCCTGGACCATAAACACATACCCTTAGCAATTGGAATCGCATTGATATTTTTTTTAGTTTAATAGTTATACCCGAAAATCGACATTTCCGTAATGGCGCTTTTCTGGATCACCTCCAAAATTTAATAGTTTGTTCCTTGTCCCAGAAAGGACATTTCCTGAAAATGTTATCAAAATCTGTCCATAACTTTTTGAGTTATGTTGCAAACAAACAGACAAACATACAAACAAACAAACAGACAGACAAACAAACAATCAGACAAATAGACAAACCAATGCTGGCAATAGCATAACCTCCTTGGCGGAGGTAACAAGGGAGCACATGTATGTTCTTATAAAATGTTTCAGATGTACAGATGTGGGTTTATTATGTTTGTTTGTTTTCATGCTGTTGTATTGTTTTAGCACATTGTTGTCTTGAGGCAACAAAAAAGAATAATACATAAAAGATTTAATTACAGTACAAAAGTCTGATTTTCAAAAAGCAGATTTTAAAAATACCATGGAATTGAATACACAGTTTTTTGTTGTATTTGTTATGTTGTTTCTGCTATTATCTTATCTCTTCGCTCTGTTATTGGAAGCCCTGTCTGACCTGTGTTTGTTACACATGGGTCTTGTTTAAACTGCAAGCAGCAGGGTGGCTTTGAAGGAAACGTAGGGGGAGAAAAAAATGAACTTCAAAATAATTTCAACTAATCTGACTAAAAATGCTACTTATATTTCAATGGAAGTGGTTAAAAAAAAAATAAAAATGATGACTCTAATGTCTGGCTGGATGTTGATGATGCTGTGTTTAAAAGCCCAGTGCTGTGCCATGTGCTGTCACGGTTCAGGCTACCTTTGGCCGCGGCTGCGAGCGCGCTCCTGTTGCCAGGTGGAGAGGGGAGATGGAGAGAGCCGGCGGCCATTAGCAGCGTTGGCTATTGGAAGTGAAAAGAGAAGAAATGTGGGGCAGCTTTGCCACCCGTTTGAAGTAGGGACAGCTTGTTTGTGAAGTGGAGGCCGAGCGCTTGGCTTTCATGTCCTGCTCTCGTGTGACCTGGGGAGACCTCAACTTCATAAACCATATTGACTATATCGCCTGAGAAAAAAAAAAAAAAAAAAACACTGACACAATCTATTCCAGCATTTATTGGGCTCGGAAGCCTGAAGCTTTATGAAGTGAGATGAATGAGAGAGAGCACTGGGAGTTTCAAGGCCAGCCCTTGACACGACTTACAAACAGACAAACATTGAAATGTTCTCAAGTATTGACTCATTACCTGAGTAATAAGTAAGAGGTTTAAGGGAGCGATGTGACAGTCCATTTCAGGCTGCATAATAATACCGACGCTGTGACATTTGTTCACGATTCCTTTAACGATATTGTCACAGCCCATCAGCGCTCGCTCTGTGATCCCGTAAACGATTGCGTGATTAAACATGAATTAAAAGTGAAACCATGAAATTGCAAACCCTCCCACCACCTTCTCTAAAGTTGAAATCTTGTGCTCTTAACGGGGAGTTTTTGACACAACTGCTGATCCAGCTCTCGGGGATGAGGGCTTGAGAGACTTAGACGTTTTTTTGTCGTCTCTGCATTTCTTGGGAGGGAATTGGCAGATTATTTGGTCAACCTCGATCAGTTCCACCACAGCTTAGGGGGATACATGCTCGCTGACTAATATTGCCCGGAAATCCATCAAAGTCAGAGGGCTTGTCCCCCTTTTAAAACTTGTGTGTTCCAATCAAGCGCTCGGCAAGTCAAAGCCGTCACAAACAGAGGCCACACTCCGCCTGCGACGGACGTTGACAGATCCCGATGAAAATAAATTATGCTGTCTCCGAGCATGAAAGTACCTACTGTAATGTCGAACGAGACGACAGTTTACTTTAATCTTCAAAGCGCTCCTATAACTTAATGCAGTTTTCTTTGCTGGTTTAATATGCCCAAAATGAAAAATTGAGATGCTTTTCTCACTCGGCCACATTTTTGATGTACAGCACTATTTTTTTTATTTTTTTCTCTGTCTATTTGATTGTTATACATCACAGGTTGTGTAAGTATGCAGGTATGTGTCCTACAGCTGGAAAACGTAAATGCAGAAAGGCAACACAGTATTTCCATTACCTGGTCCAGACACAAGTAGGGTCAGTTGGAAAAAGGACAGAGACATTGTTACAGTTTCAGGCTTCCTGTTTTCTGTTAAAACCTCCACCAACTCAGTGTTCTCTTGCATCATTGATAATGTCATGGGCACATTGCTTGTAAATGTATGAGTCTGCTTGAAAATGTTAATGTTATAAAATAATAAAGTAGTGATTGAGACGTCATCCAAACACACCTAAACACAAATGGTTTTATAGCTGTCCCTAAAAGCCACACTTCAACTGAGGGTAAAAAACCTTCTTCAAGAAACATGTTAGATGCACATAAAATACACTATGAGACATACATGGACCAAATGTTTTGTCAGTTTCATCAAATCAACTTATAAATGAAAAGCTTGAGATTGATCTTGTAAAAGAAACAGCAACCAAACTATAAATATTGTATGAGAATTCAAATTTAATTTTGATAAAAACTAATCTCTGGAATTTCTTTCAATAAAATATTTGTTTTGCTTTTTCGACAAATCACTAGATTAATAAAACTTTTCAAAAAATCCCCATTGTTATAATTGTTTTTGTTTTGTTGTGTTTCTTAATTTCCTTGTGGGAGATTAGTGTCCATTAACAGCACACTCTAAATTCAATTGTATTCCGTGTGCACACTGTCTGGCTTGAGTGTACTTATATTTTGTCACTTCTCCATATTCCAAATCTGTTTAGAGCTAATTTGTAGACTGGGTTCTGGACATGGTAAATGAGCTAACATTGCAGTGAACGTTTAGTATCAAGCGATAAATTTGAGCATCTAAGTAATGTAATGAAACTACTTGTTTAGACATGATGCCTGGAACAAAGCTGGAGACTAATGAAAAAGATATACGACCTTCCATGAACAGTGATTTAATTACAGTTATGTACATGATGTTGAGAGCTTTGGGTGATGTTCCATCTCACAACAAAATCAGCCTAATGACATCATCCCATCATCCACCAACCAGATTGATGTAACCGAGCAATGGGGGGACACATCTGGAATTTATTGTTGTGCTCTTCTACCTGCACCAAATACTGTTTTGAAGTAAAGCTGTAATACCTCAGTCCTTTTTTGGAGTAAGTCTATTCAGATATAGAAAGAAAGTTGTTTTTTCTCCCTCTAACAGGCAAAGAAAGAAAAGTTCACTGGACTTTTAGTTGAGGTTTAATTTGACATTGCCTGTGGTTAAAAATAAAGGATCCATCGTTCCTTAGTTTCAAGATGAATTCTAATAGGAAGGGTTTTTTTTTCTTTTTTTTCTTATAAGAGACACAAATACATTTAACTTAGAAATGATGAGTCAAGGTAAAAACGCACTGTATTATAGATCTCTGGCTTCCCACATCTCAGATACATTAACTATTCTCTTCTCACCTCCGGCCATTACAAATATCTCAGCAGGCTGCCTAACGCACACGCTCGGACGTGCATGAGAACGCACGCTCTTACACACAATTTCACATTCCTTCTGGTCCTCAGCTGCGGCACGTGACAGAAAAACAGTTATTCAGCACAGGTCCCATGGGTTGGCTGTCTGCTCGTTTGTTAATGACAAGCATTTGGGGTAACCATCGATTTCCTGTGGCACTAATTAAGAGTAGACTCATTAAAACGTTTGCAATACATCCTGTGTTAACTTTGCAGGTTGTTTCTCTCTTTTCATTCTACTTTGATCGTTGTTTGTCGTTTTTTCTTGTTGAGGCGAGTGTTCCTGCGTCTGCAGAGAGACTGATCACAGAGAATAACGGGAATGCTATGATCCTCTGCCCTCACCCATCACACATCTCAGTCAAACAACAGCCAAAACTGCAGCTGAGATAAATGCAGAGCCAGATACGTAAATGAATTGTAGGTGTTTAATATGTTTCAAACATTGACCAAGTGCTCTAGCTTTTGCCTTCAGGCTGAGATTGTTCAATCATTTTGGCATGATATTGGTAAACAGCTAATTTTGCCTGTTTCACCCTGAATAGTCATGCACCTGAGGGCCAGCACGGTGCTGCGGGTTTAATATGAGTGAGAGATAAAGACGGAAAACGCTTGGCTCCCATTCCAACTAAGCTGACTAACACTGGGAGGTATTTGAGCAGACGTTCACATCCATTTAGGAGTGCAATCTGTATTAAAAGCCCAGTACTTCTTATTCCGAGCAGCCATATTGATCCATCCAACTGTCCTCCCTGTGTGTGTTTTCGTCTGGTGCCAGGTTAGATATCTGTTCCTGGTGCCTGCTGATGTCCACGTGCTGCTGCCTGATCACAGTTCACAGGATAATGTTGTCGTAGTCTGTTTTTTTTTTTTTTTTTTTTTTTTAACTTTGTAAAGGGTTGGTGCACAAAAAAACTCACTCTTTGTAGTATCTTGCAATGCAGTTATGGTGAGATAGTTTTGCTTTTATGTAGGTTTTGAGATATTTATCCACCTCTGAAACATCTACTCTGACCCTAATAAAATATTTTGTTTGTGGCGCTCAAATATTTGAAAGATGATTTTTGAAAAACTCCACACCAGTGTGTCTTTCCAGAAACAATGCCCCCAAACTATTTTTTTCACCAAAAAAGTGCAATGCACCACAACTTTCTGAGGTGAGTATCTGAAAACCTGAGCATGTGAAACTGAAGCTATCTGCATGGTTATATATCACAATAAGTGTGTGTATGTGTGTGTGTGTGTGTGTGTGTGTGTGTGGTCTGACTTATGCTACTTTTGGGGAGGGGATATACTTCAGACTCAAGGCCAGTTAATTGGGGACAGCTAGTGCAATTGGGGCCAAAAGTTGTGTCCCCACTTTGGAAAACTGTGACTTTTAGGTCAACGGTTAAGGTAAGGGTTAGTTTACGGTCAAGGAGTTCTTCAGGTTAGTCTCCAGGAAATTAATGTATTTCTACGTAAATTCCCCAAAAGTGACATAAGTAAAGACTGTGTGTGTGTGTGTGTGTGTGTGTGTGTGTGTGTGTGAGAGAGAGAGAGAGAGAGAGATTTTAGTCGCCCTTTAACAATTCTTTCCCTCACTCTGGAGCATGCAAATGGTTGTAATGACAGAAAGTCAAATTAATTACCAGGACAGTGTGCTTTTCATGTTGCAGTCATACTTGGTCATGCACAACCAGTGGCTAATATTAACTAATGTTTCCCAACCTGAAGGTGATTGAGTGACCTTTTTTTTTTGTTAAATAAAATTCATTGATTTAACCATGCAACAGACCAGGGTTGCTCTTCCGGAATAAGACACACAATTTCACCTTCAGTCTCGTGCTTCTACATTGTCCAAACAGTTCTCACACAGAGACACTGTGACAGCAACACGGATGAACAGGTGCATTAAGGTCAAATCTTTCTGGTATAGTTATGGTTAAACCAAATGTATGTTGTTACACACAGTGACCCCAGATTCTATGAGCACAGGCTCTTAAGCTCTTAAAGTACTTCCTGATTGGTGCACGGTGCTTGCGGTATGTGTGGGCTCACAGATTTCAATCACTGACCACAGATTTCAGTCAAGGTAACTCGACAGGGATCCAATGGTCATTTGCCTGCAATAACCTCAGAAAGGCTACAGAGGTGAGTGAAGTCCATGCACCATTTTTTTTTTCTCTGGCAAAAGAAAAGTACTGGCAGGGTGGTGGGGAGCACCGGGGTGAAGCACTTGTGGGGTGAGAGAGAAAAACGGTATATGGACACAAGCCCTGAGGCTACTGTTTTAAAATCAAAGGATACATTTATTAATCAGAGCACTCACATAAAAACGTAGTGCTAAATATTTTCTGAATTTATGAACTATTCTCTCTCTCTCTTTCTCTCTCTCTGTCTCACCTAAATTGGCCATCCTAGAGACTTACTCTTCATTCCAAGGATAATCAAAGTTCACTCAAATATTGCTTTCTGTCCTCCTTAAATATTGTAAGAGACATGTCTCTACTGCCCATATGCAAACGTATGACCTTGTTCCATTTGTTTTATTTTACTGATAAACATGCTAATAAGTTAGGACAGATGAAGAAGGAACATCACATCGCATCTCATTTGAAACCACTGTCATGTCAAGAATACTGTGTTAAATTAGAGTCAGTCATGTCGTGAGTTTATGTTGTTTCGTGACTTCCTGTTTTATTTTGAAATCTAACTTTCCCTTTGGTTTCAGGTAACTTGCCCTTCCTTGTGTGTTTCCCGCCAGTCTGATTGCCTGCCCCGCCCTGATTGTTTCCACCTGTTCCCCATTACCTCATGTATATAATGTCTGTGTCTCCCTTTGTCCTGTGCCAGTTTGTCTTGTCTTGTCTGTACAGTCAACTTTGCCTTCTCATGTCAAGATCCTGTCATTGCCAAGTTTTAGGTTATTTTGCTACTTTGTCTTGTTCTTGTCCTTTTGTCTTTTTACCTCTTAGTGATTTTTTTGTTAGTACTTTGGTTTAGTCTTTGCTGCCTCGTCACGTTACCTCGCAAGAGTGATTTTCAGTTGCTACTTTGTTTCTTCATCTGTATCAGTATTTTTCCTTGTGAGAGTGATTTTGTTTCGCTACTTTTCATTAAAGACTTTATTATTGAACTTCCTGCCCCAGTGTCGTGCGTTTGGGCTCAGTCCACAGACCAGCCTTGTCAACCACATTTGTTTTTTCCCAGGTTTGTGGTTACACAGTCTAATGCTCTGGTGTTGGCAGGATGGAAAGAACAGGAAAATCTCCCATTATTCTATCCATCCAGTCATAGCCTACATTATTTCAAGATAGTTACCCCCCACCAATGGCCTCATCACCCCTGATAAATACACAAAACATCTTTTACTTTATTACATTCTTGAAGCTGTTCGATCAGAGAAATCAGATACAAATAAACAGTGTAATCCTTTCAGTGTAAATATTGGATTTTACTTGTTGACACTTAGTAGTTGTTTCCGGGATATTTTGTAGCTGTCAGAAACTCCAAACATTTATGACTGACAGTTTCAACCAGGAGGCTGATGTTTCCCACTCGCAGACTGCCTAACGATGAAAGTAATAAAATAACTGACTTAAGAGAATCTGTCTCTTCACACTGGATTAAGCCCTGTAAAAACAGCACCATGTATGACCACAGTGGCTCCTCTTCAGCCCACAGTGGATAGACTTCCTTTGAATGTGTTATTATTATTCTACTAATTAATTGTCTCACACATATTTTAATAGTGTTTGAAGTGCTCGCCTGAAAAGTGTCTGGCTATTACTATTTCATCTCTAATTCTCTGAGCATCTTAAACCAGAATATTCAATCTGGCCAAAAATGAAAAAAAAAAACAAAACATTCTTAATGACATACCACCTTTTCACAGTCCACACGATGAACTGTTGGCTCCGTTGGCACTTTGAGAACACATTTGTCCCATTACAATGGCAGCCACTCTCTTTCTCCAATCATGCTCTGCTAGTGGGCAGCACTTGGAAATGTGTGGAATGAACAGCCTGCAACAATATCAAGTGTTAGCAGTCAACTCAACAGAAAGCTAATGAACCATAGCAAACAGCTTGTGGGGCGTAGCAAGAGGGAGCAGTTGCATCAAAAGCCCTTCATCGGCGGCTCGAGCACGCTTAAGTGAATAAACTATATCCTTAGGCTGGTGGAAAACAGACATAATCCATTGACATGTATACAAGTCAAAGCGAGAGAAACAGCGAACAGTGTTTCACCAAAGAACAGACGTCACACATGACAAACATTCCACTCAGAGGCTGGAAATGAGTCGTACAGGCCTCTGCACGGCGACTTGTCTTTCATGTTTCGCATCTTAAGATTGTGTATTTCTGGGGTTATGTTTAGTGTTCATTGCATTACACAACCCCAGACAGAGAGCATGCTATTTTCTCGATCCAATTCCAACATCAGTTTGGACATCTAATCTCATAGTTTGTACCAACACTCAGGGTCAATACGATTTTTTTTTCTTTTTTTCAATATTTAAAATCTTTAGAGATGCTGTTAGTTTATGGTGATCAGAGCTGATGCTATACATGCTGCAGCTCTTCATATCTTCCATTTCACCTGTGCATAGTGTTTTTCTCATTTTTCCCTCACCGTTCATAACCAACATGCTATAGAAACAACAAAGTAACTCCTTTGTCTGTAGTGTTATTTTATCGAATTGTCTATCTAAAAATTCAATATTAAAAAATGTCATGCCAGTCCTTCTGAGCCATCAGCATAACATTACTTAATCCATGCAATGTTTCAAACTTAAGAGCTCCCAAAAATTTATTTTAGAAAAACTGGTATGCAGTTAATTTTATATAATATTAGGACCCTGAAAATCATGTTGCCAACACTTCTGGTTTCATGGCGGAGGCCAACCGCCTTCACATTAAAAGGATTTTATTATGAAGCGCATGCAAGAAGAAGGAGTAAGAGAAATTTCTTTTTAGACGATCGAAATTAGCTCGCAGCAGCAAATGAACAGAGCAGAACAGAAAAGATTCAAGTATTGATCTCGATGGCTCATGTCTCTGTATCAATGCTGATACTGACCCAATCCATCAGACTGGTGCATCCTTATTAAATATAAATAAATTAGCCACTCTGTTCATTTGTTATGATGAACATGAGTAATATAGGTTGGCTTTCTTTTTTCTTGGATTCCACTCCATATACAGTGTCCTGCTGTGAAAAATAATCACCAAATAAACACCAAATATGTATTCATCCATTGGAAAAAAAAAATAGTCCACAGCAAGTGCACTACTTACCTTAAATTACAGAAAATTACAGTGCCCAGCAGATTTTGGAAACAACACAGCTCTTTTTTTTTATAAAAAATGAAACCTTATTTATGACCCATTTTTAAAGATTTACATCCTCAGTTGGTGGAAAATGGGTTCGGTGGAATCGAACACCGAATTTCAGGAGAACGGAGACATACAGCACTGAGGTTCTTATGCATTTGATTCCTTCTCCTCCATCGCCATTCTGTTATTCAGACAGTGGCATTAATTAAAATTCATGTCCTGTGACTCCTCACTCTGAAAAGTATCCTCCTCCTCCCCAAGTCATCTTCCCTAGCGTTGTGATCCTCAGCTCGTCCTCCTCGCCGCCCTGTTTCCCATGCAGGTGTTGGACTCGCAATGTGAATGGCAGCATGAATGCTAATAGGCCGTTGTAATAAGGTCTTTGAAGTATGCAATACACTGTTGCAGAATCATAATGTGAAAATCCCTCTTTGAATCGGGAGGCTCGGCCCTGCTTGACACTAGCAGGCCTTCTCTCTCTCTCTCTCTCTCTCTCTCTCTCTCCCTCTCTCCCTCTCTTTCTCTAACCCCTGTCTTTCTCACTGCTTCTCCCCCCTCTCTTACTCCACCCCAACCCTCTCTCCTCCCCATCTTTCCTACATCTTTTAATAATCACTTCTGGCAGGAAGACTTGCCTTGCTCTGATAGGTCTTAGATGACAAGCAGGGCTTCCAAATACCAACACGTGGGATGTAGTGATCCGTGGGAAAAAAGTGAGGGAGTGGACCCAACAGGGAGGGGGCTGGATTATTGGTTTAGAAGAGAAATAGTGTGGGTTTAGGAGAGGGTAGGATGGGGTGTGGTTGGTCAGAGGAGGGCAGCTTTAAGGTGCATTACACCAGTAATGTTCCAGTTGAGGAAGCAGTGGTTACACTGTAAGACTTTTTTTTTTCCCCACCACTTTCATCATTTTCATCCAGAATAGATTTGAAGAACCTCTCATCAGTTCAACATGAATAGTGAAAGACATATTTTTTTTTTTAAAAAGAATTTGAAGTAGATAATAGTAATTATTTGGAAAGTTGGAACAGACATTGAAAGTGCACCAACACATTGAAATATCTGGTAGTGCTTTAAGAGGCATTGTATCTGTTAACATGGATTCCATTCATCGACTTGCTTTTCAGAGCTTCACTAAAGGACTGTGTGATATCGTGCATGACCTCCGAAGTTTGGACTGCCACTCCTGCAAGAGGAGTCTAAAAATGATTTCATTTTGATGAACCGGAGCCTGCAGCAGAACCTCGTCGAGCCACTTGAAGTCCTGTCTGTCATTCAGTCAAGACCACTTCAAACTTCAAAAGACATCTGTTATTTGAATAATTGTTGTGGCCCTGAACAGCTTTATATCCACAGAATTATAATATTCAATAGAAAAAATATATATATTTATATTATTACTTTCGATCTAAGTTACTCTATCAAAACCCAACAACATCGGTTTATTTTGGTCCCCTGAAACAAACAGATGGGCAAACATACTCCATATTTATCATTTAAAAATCCTGTTGCTATATGCTTACAAAATGATTGTCTAGAACGATTCATTGGTTCAAGTGGTAATTGCCAGTTTTGTAGATATCCAAACTAAATGTAATTCACACCCGGGACAGTACTTGTGTTGACGTACAATGCAGAATATTTTGTGGCAATCAGCAACATTTCAGTTTATCTAATTAAAGTAATTTGTGTTGAAAGGTGAACAATCTTACTGCCACGAAATGTCATATCAGTATTAAACGCCACAGTGCAATAAATGATTTATTGGCCACTTTTGGTTTTACAGTTGCCTCGACACATCCAGAAGATACACAGCAACATTAGTATCGGAATTGTATTTGTGTCTAATGCAAGTCTAATAACAACTCTTCTTCTTTTAGCTCTTATTTGATGCCCACCAACCCCTCAAAAAATATCTGGCTCATTAGCTCTTCTGCTGTTTGGTGCTGAGCAGGTAGCTCCGCTTTATTTATTTCATTCCTCTTTCATAAGAACGCAACACATAACGAGAGTGGTGAGAGTGAACCAAATCTCTAAAGCTGTGGGTTTGAAAACAATGAGCTGAAAGATGCTAAAAATACCTCATAGAGCTGAGAGGAACTGCAGAGCCGGGTGATTATTCTCTCTTGGTTCATGATTATGAGCAACCCTTTCACACATACATGTCCTCATGTAACCCGCTGTTTATTCAAAAAAGTCAATACTGCATTTAATGGTGAGAAACTACTATTCAAAGTGAGTACTTTCGAATGTTTCTATAAACTTTTGTAACTTCAACTTTGTGCTGGAAAATGTTCTTTTCCATACTTTCTCTTCTCCACATGGAGCAACCTGAGGTACACCAAGAATATGGTGCTCAATATAAAAAAAGTGAAACATGCTTGGAATCTGGCAGACTGATGTCAGACGCAATGAAACTCATATTTAATGATTGTGGAGTGGGAGGGCTTTGAATTACACAGAATCTACTGTACCTCATGCAAAATAAATATATTTCCTTGTATCCTGTGCAGCCAGTTCAATTTATAGAGCATTAATGATAAATAAAATGTGTTTATATGAAGTGGGTAAATTTGCATTGGATTTATATACTTTGTAATTGTCTGTAATTCAGTTGCTTGTCAATTTTATTATCTATTTATTTATTTATAATATAATATATATAATATATGTAACATCATTCTTCACATATAATTCAACATTTTTTTCAATAAAAAAAGTGAATTCGTGCAATTTATAATAAAAATGAGTTAATTTTGTTGTACAAGAATACATGCAATTTATGTGCTAGTCAATAGCATTGAAAACATTTCTCACATTCACTCTGCCTCGGAAAGAATTATTCTGGACTAAGTGAGTAATGATAGAAAAAGTCACGAGTGATTCATTTGTTGTACTTCCTCTCATCCTCCATTGTCTACATCTATTTCAGTAATTGAAATTGTTCTTTCCCCAGAAATGTGTTTTTGACAAGCTGTCAGTAAAGGGCTCCCCATGCTCTCTACATGTAGGTGGAGAGAGTGATAGCAGCAGCGCAGGAGGGTTTCTGCAGTCGAGAAAAAAAAAGTGAGAGTAGACAAAAGAGCTGCTGTAATGTGTCATGTCCAATTGTTGTAATTACAAAGAATATATGTTTTTCAGGTTGGATTTTTCGCTTTAAATTTCTATGATATCTGCCGCGTTCTATTCGCCTTCCTCTCCCACTCATCTCTGCTCCTCTCCCCATCCATCTCCGCTGTCGCTTCATCACTTATGCCACTGTCAGTCACCCAGTCATGCTTATAAAGCGGCTGAGTTATGAAGTGCCTTTATTTGCCAGGAGTGCCATTGAACTTGACCTGTGATAAAGCCTTGACAGAGAACGTGTTAATGATGAAGCCTGACTGATGTGCAGCCATACCGGGAGTCAGGAGGGGAAGTTATGAGAGGTTGACCTTTGTCAACTAAATGCATTGTGGGCCTCCTCTGCTCCGCTCACTTGTTGGCCGGCAGAATATCGACCCCATCGACACCGTCACCTAAATAATTACAGTCATCATCATCGCCATCGTACGTCATTCTGTCTGTAACAGTGGTCTCGATTTCTTCACTCCTCTCTGCTCCTTTTCTTCCTCGCTGATTCCACTTCCTGCGTGCTTTGTGTGAACAGATGACTCATTCTCCTCTCCACATCTTTCATTCAGCATCTTTTTAAACTCGTCTCTTCCTTCTTTTATCTCTCCGAACAGGTGATTCACCCTGTCTCACTGTCTCAGCTTTGGCTCTCCTCGCTATCTCTCCGTCGTTCTCATTACAAAAGGTGATCACCCATTGAGCTCATCAACCCGGAGTGAACTCCCTTCACCCGCTGACTGATGAGTCTGAGAAGGGGGCTGTCGCCAAGCTGACAGCTTCTTCTGAGGAGAAACATATTAATGGCTCCGCTTCTGACTAAAATGCTACGTGTGGACCAAACCGTCCCACCCACCCTGCCGATACCGCCGCGCTCTTCGCTGGTATTTCTTAAATGCCAACGTCAGTCATGAATAGGTCAGGACAACAAGCACTTAAATAAGGCTTTGTCACTGATTAATGAGAGGTGGAGAGGACTGGGAAGGCCTCTGACTGCCTCGCGCAGATAAAACAATGAATGTTTTGTAAATAGCCACGGGCGCTTCTCTCCGTCTCTGTCTCTCTCCCCCCGTCTCTCTCTCTCCCTCTCTGTTCTTCCCTTCCACCGGTGGAGAGAAACATCACTGACAGCCGCTCTGGGGATCGCAGAAACACATGTTCCCAGCCGCAGGACTGGGGGAAATCCAATCAGATCCCAGCGAGCCCACAGTGGCTCAATTTGCAAAGCCAACAGGCCTTTTACCAGTATTGTTGTAATGGTATTAACAGGTTGGATCTCAGCCAAGGAGCACTATGGCAGTAACATGCTGATGTTATTGACTACTTATCCATAAAAATGCATCCCTTCTCACTGCATTATACTCAGGCGTGGTACAAATCGACTAATCTGAGCAGATTAAAGTCACTTAGAGGAGATTGGAGTTCACCCATGGTTTTATTAAAATGCACAAATCTAATCAGAGACGATGTGTAAATTGGCTGGCTAAAAGGCAAAGATGTTACATGGTGTAAGACGTGGTGGGGGAAAAAAAGACAGGATGTTTATTTTGTTTAGTCTTGGCTATCAATCAGAAGCAGCGCATTCAAAAAATCTATCAACACTGATGAAATTAAGTAACACAATCAGATCTTAGTTTTGACAATGCAGCACAAGAATGTAGCATTTCTTTGAAAGCAGCGTCTCGGAGTCTTATTTAGAGTTGGAACGATCGATAAACAGCAGCAAACACAGAGCAGTTTGTGTGATCCATCAGTCGGTAAGTAGTGGTGTTCCCCCGGTACAGACCTGGCTCTCACAATCTGCACAGATGCCTCTGAGTTTCAGCCGTGTTAATTTTTTTTTCTTCTTCTAAAGTAATTAACTTGTGGAAATGATTTACCCTTGAATGGTTGTCAGATCAATTTCTCATTGGAGGTCTTTGTAAACCTGCTGTGGCACCCGTAGCCTGTCAGATCCCGGCCACTGGGCACATCAGGCCTCACATGAGTGGCTTTGGAGTGTAACACAGCACAGTGAGCCTTTAAACAAAGACCCGTCTCCTGTAGGTTTGAAGCGAACATTTACAAATGGCTTGAAATATTGTCAGGGCAACTCGCGGTGCTGGAAAGTCGGTTAACAAAGTCCATGCTGTTACAATACATACATTTTTAAAATGCAGAATAAAAAACAAGCTTAAAAAGAAGTTGTTCGGCTCTAAGTTACTGTGGACATCTAATCAATATTATGTCAGGTACCATAAAACTATTGCTTTGCTATTTTGTTGTTTTTTCAATACTAACTCTCCCAACTGTCTCCCCCCCTGCAGTCAGTAAAGTATACACAAGATGTGATGTGAAATTGCTGAATTTAATGGAAATTGAATAAAAGTTTAGTTATTTTGTCCTTACATCCAAGGAGGACGCTTACACAAGACTGACATCTGCTGAGACAGACAGATTGGTAATAACTGTGGTTCTCCTGATTATACCTGGACTACAGAAACATGTCCACAATGCATAACACACGGTTCTATGGTTTCCAAAAGACACTGACAGTGGCCCAGACGTAAACAGACATAAAGCAAACTTATTTTCTGTTGCACTATCATCTGGCAGTAGTTCAGATAGTACTCACAGTCGCCACCATACTACAGAGGAAATTGCAACCCTGTTGCCATTAAGGGCACTAATGTTAGCCAATTTTTTTTTAACATGCAAAACCAATGTTTTCTCATTGTTATTTTTCATTTATTAATTGTATTATTAGAACGTCTTTCTACAATATCAAGATGAACAAACTACAGTATGGTTGCAGTTAGGCGACTACAACAATGACAGAATGATGAAGTACAGATTACTTTCAATTACAACTTTTTGGTTGTGTTGAAGTGTTGGATTGTGACGGGTCATGAACTCATGAACCATGAACTGATGCAGGGAAATCAGAGGGCTTACATGCCAATACCTCGACATCCCCTCGCTGCAGAGTTCACTATAGATTCGTCCAGGATGAATCTAATTCCTGGGGTTACTGGGCTGTAAATCACCCAGTGGCAGCTGTTGGTGTGACTGCTCACTTGCTGGTTTCCGTGAAGCTCTGGATCTAGTTGGACTGGTGACATAAAATGCTTCATACACACACACACACTTTGTGCTTATTTTACAAAAGACTTTTTGTTCAATATTAGATCATTTGCATCCAAATCACTTTGAAACTGATGAAGCCCCTCCTCTTATTGGAATCAACTCAATTTCAAATTTGCCCAGCTGCAGTCCAACATGCTGTAACAACACACAAGTCCTTGAAATTAAGCAACAAAAAATTGAAATTCCCTCTCAAAGGACACATACAATAGCTTTCTGATCTGAGAAACAACATCATGGTTTCAGTTAAAATTACTGATTTCTTTATTGTCAGGCGACCTTCATCATTGTGGTTAGAATAATAAACAGGTTGTAAAAACGATGAGGATCATGCTAAAAAAATAATAATAAAAAAAAAAAAACCTCACTTGATGTTGCACAGCTGTCTCCCATGTTTAAGTCTGATTTTTTATTGACTCACCCATCTACCCAGACCTCCTTGTTGAAATGACTGATGCTGTCATTCTTCTTTGGGGGACAGTCTCCGCACACAAACCACACTACACAGTCAATAGTTTACAAGGAATGATCAACATAAAAAACGTCAGAAATGTGTAAGTCTTCTTCAGCTATCTTGGTTCATAATTACATCATAACTACAAAATGTTATGATATTTTAAATTCATAACTGTTTGACAACGTTTTCATACTTTTATATCCCTGCTGATGGACACTAAATGGACACGAACCGAGTTGCACTTTGCCCTGTTATGATTTAGCTTGCCAAGCCTACACAGAGCCAAGGAGTCTATTTCCAGACACATGACCGTCTCAGCCACTTCATTTGACAATTCCATGCCTGTGGTGTGAAAAGTAATTGGTCATATTGGGTGGAAGTGTCTCTGCAAGCCCAGAGCTGCTTTGAGTCTGGATGGAGTCAAGGTCTTTCTCTTATTCACATCATCTCAGTGTCTGAGTGTTGGCTGAAGGACGCATGTTTGAACCTCGCCTGTTTTAAATAAAACACTTGCTGCCACCGATAATTACAAGACCGACTGCGTGCTTGTGTGTGTGTGTGTGTGTTCGTACCTGTGTGGTCTTGGTATGTGCTTTTATTATGAACAGAATGATTTAGTGCGCTACGGTGTTGAGACATTAGGATGATACTTCTTGCCCTCTCGCAGTCTTCTTGGCAGCTTCCCAAGGACAGGCAGCAGAAAGCAATTGCTATTAGTGCACATATATAGTCCGAGCAGATAAATATAGGCTGCTTTTAGCAGATGAGCCACAGCGCCATCAATTAAGATTAGGGCAAGTGCTATCACAGTCTCATAAAGAACAACAAGACGGCATTCCCTCAATGTCAAAGGTAAGATGAACATGTACAAGCCGTTGGGAGAAATCAAAGAGAACCCGATAGCTCATATACATAATGCTCACATTGACAAATAGCTATTGATGTTTCTTCATCAATGAGAGTGACATGGCTCAAACAGCTTGGAGGGGATCCCGATCACAGCGGCAAAATGAAATTATGCTGAGATTTGGCGAGGATGAGCCTAATTAATTTATTTCAGGCGTCAGTGTTATTTTTCTCTTGGTACGATGGTGGCGGTGGGAGGCTGGAATCTTGGACTTCTCCGTGCAGCTAGGGAGCATTTTCTAGCCTGAGCCGGAGTCTGCCTCCATCCCACTGTTTGAGAAGAAAACTTGTGCAGGGCCGAGCACAAAATAGAGCAGCTGGTTGTGTGTGAAAATGAGAAATGGCAGGGATGGAATTCATCTTCGCTCTGTTCTCCGCAGCCGCCCACCGACTGCAGCGACCCTGTTGTTGCCCGGTCTTCTTGTCTCATTCCCCTGTAGTGTCCTCTTTTCTCTGCCCTGGTTGTAGCAAAGAGTATGGCAGCAATCTCCATGCCAGGCCAGAGGGACGTGGACAATGTGTGTGCCCTGCGACTCTCCAGTGGTTTCCAAGTAAAGGCCATCACTCTCCCTAATTAGCTGGTCTCTTTTGGGCTGTGACTAAAATCACCTCTGTGGCTCCTTCCTCCATCGGATCACACCTAATTTTAATTAGACCCCTCGGAATATTAGCCGGGGTCTTTGTTCCGCTTCCTCTCATTAAGGAGCCAGACAAATGAGTCTTTAAAACCCTTTATACATTTCCTCTGCATTTCTCCCTCTCCTTCCCCCTCCCCCTATTGTCCTCATCATTTTCTTGTGCACGCTCTTTTACTGTGATATACTGTATATAATCAGCCCCCAGCCCTAGCTAAGACCATGTGAGGAGTGATTGCACATTCCACCCGAATATCCTGGCAAAGTCATAGTCTGCCAGGGCTGCGGATACAGCTGGACGTGGACCATGCAAACCTGTAGATTACAGAAAACAGGCCGAAGAGGAAATCACATTGACAAACCAAAGTGACCAATATAGTCACAAATAATTTAGATGGAATTCCACTGCTGGGAAAAGATTCAAATCAATCAAAACAATTCACTTAACATGTGACATGGATTTTTTAGCGTTCAGGGAAAGTAAACTTCTAAAAATATCACGTTTTTATTTAAAACATAAGGTGTAAAGGTAGTATTTTGTGCAGAAAAAATGGCATTTGACTTTCTTCACAAATTGAGTGGAAAACATAAATACAGTTTTGTAAAGATGAAAAACATCTGAAAGCAGGCCCAACGGGTGTCATCACACTGTGCATCTGCAACCTGCCCTCCACATGAAACAAGACAAATAAAGCCGTGTTGTTGTAACTGCCAACTAAAATGACCTGATCTGGCCTATTTGCAGGCAGGACAACATGATCTGTCAGCGCCTTCGGAAAAAGTTATAAATCACTTTTGAAAAAAAATAAATAAATAAATCCACAATTCTTAACAACTAGTTACGTTTAGACAGAAACATTTTAATGAGTGCACAAGTCCCCATTTTGTTTGTATTCTGCATGGGGTGGCAGTCACATGCAAAGAGACATCAACATTATTCGACAGTTGATGTTGAAACAGTCAGTGTCCTGCAGTTCGACCTGCACCACCTACTAGAAAAGAAAGTAACACCACCTGTTGGCTTGAACCACAGATGCAGATATGCTTATGTGCACCATCTTTTATAGCTGCTGCTTGTGTATATAGTGTCATTTGATACATCTTAATCTTTCAAATGTCAATTCTAGCATGAGCCAACGTGAGTTTTAACAGGAGTCTTTTCTGCTTAAATGAGAGTACATAGTTCACGCTGAGTGTCTACTGAGTGTCACCTGTTCTGCAGCACTGCCCTGCTATTTTGTCCAAAAAGAAAAGCATTCAGGTTTTGGTAGAAGCCAAAATGATTTAAACAAAAAAAGAGAGTCTGAAATTCTGTTCTATCTGAATTTAATTTTATGAAACATTCAATCAAATTTCAATGATGAATGTATGTAAGAAGAAAGAAAACAGCACTTACCAAAAAGACAAAATCAACTACTAACATCATCTACTAATGCTTTTACCACAACAAATATTACTAGAGCTACACACTCAGTTTCTCAGTTGTAGATAAGGACTAATATTTTCATATGATAATTTGATAAATGTGATTCAAGTTCAGATATAAATATATATAACCACACCCTAGCTTGACAACTTGAAAGCTCTCTAATTATCGTGAGGTCACAACAATTTAAGAAGTGTGAAGGTCATGGGCCAGTTGGCCGCCTTTCCTACCGACTTCAGCAAAGCCAAAATCTAGTCTCCATGTGAGGATCTACACCTTTACGAGTTCATTGTTTGTCACTTGAAGGTCTCGTCAACAACTGCGGGTTGCACTCTATGTAGAGCTAAAAGGAGCAATAATCGTATCTCATTAAGAAAATATGAGCATGGAGAGGAAGCATGGCCGTGGCGCCGTGCCCAGTTCCAATTACAAAAAAGCATTCTTGTCTTCTGGAGAAGTGTGTGTCTCTTGCGTCTTCCCTTGTATGACTGTTGAACCGTGATGGCTCGTGAAACACACCCTGGCTCACGGGTTCTTGACACTAAATGCTGGCCTTTGCCGTCGATATTCTGGAGCACTGCTTCTCAACCTTTTTGCCTCGTGGCCCTCTAAAATGATGCAATGTGGCCCCTTATTACAGGTTGTGGCCTCTCTGTGGGAATGACTGGTGATCAGTTCAACAATTTCCTGTCTAGGATTATTTCATTGGAAGAATTATTAAGGCCCAGTAGCAGGTGACGTGACCAATGTTTAAAAAATTTGCCAATATTTCATACACAAAAAAAGGAAGAAAGAAAAGATAAAATTGCCTGGTTGTGATATAATCTTTCTTTCCAATGCCCCCATCTCATCTTGTGACCCCTAAGATTTGCCCCAGGATGGGAACCACTGTTCAAGAAATGTACTGCTTTTAAAGGCCTTTGTAGGTTTACTTAAAAATATCTGAATGTGATACAGCATTGTCAAGATAACGACAAGAAAAATACACTATTGAACCAAAAAAAAATTGGCTCAGAAATGGGAGGTACATTAAGAAAGAAGAGGAATGTGCAGAAGAAGGCGAAAATCCAGTACTTAGCAGTAAATAGTGTGAATTTGATCTGTGCCATCCCAGGAACACAGACAGCCCCAAGCATGCACTGCAGTTCTTCTTTATGGCCGGTGCTGTTAACAATGAGCATGTTGACTCCCCAGCAGCTGCCAATCTTTTCTGATGGCAGCAGCACCTGTAGGAAAAAAAACAACAGTCAAAAGACATTAGTATCTCCCAGTGGCTACTCACTAGACTTGATGATATTTCTCACCCACAATATTAACATCTGCAACCATTTAACCCAAGTGCATTTACAGGCTTTGTGTTTGTCTTTGTGTCTGTGTGAATACACTTACACACACACACACACACACACACACATGCATGTTCGCTATTTGTCTATGTAGAGCGAGTGTGAGGATGCACCCATGGGTGGTTGAGTAATAGATGCTGGTACTCTGCCAGTGCCGCACGCCCTTGTTCATGAATTATAAAACCAAGAGCAATTATGGCTTTTACACAAATTAACCAAAGCATGCTGGATGCAAACTGTAATTGGGTCAGTGGTTATTTCCTGCAACACACCTGGGCTTGCACTAAACGTTGGGTATCAATTATGAATGGCTCCTGTCCTACCTAGGGTGTGTAGCAGACCATGGCCTAACAGGGCACATACAAGTGCATTAGTATACACATGATGGCGGTAATAATCTCCATGATAATGCATTGTGTCTCTCAGTTATATCACATCTGTACCTCTCTGTTGATTCCAGGGTCAGAGGGAATGAAATGTATATGCTTTACTGTTAAAGCACTTGTTCAAGTCACTCTTATTATGCACAGCTAGTTCAATTCTAATGTATTATTTCCTGATTATGATGTAAATGTCCGCATTTCAAATCCACACTGACATTGTATATTGCTGCTGAATTACTTGTATGCAAAGTTGTGTAAATACCTCAGACACAGACATCCTAAGGTGTAAGTTAAACCCATAAAGGATGCATGTCTTACACCATAAATGAATTGGGCAATGGACTATTAATGGGACAAGCAGATGGACATAATACAGGATTTAAAAATATTTAAACAAGTTCATCAACATCATCATAATTTAACATTTCAATCAATCATAGAAAAAGGGGGAAGATTATCTGAGAATTAGCTTAATCAGCAATGGGGCGAGAAAAAAAATCACAACAATTCGGCAAACTCAGCATAATTCATCAGTAAAAACTGTGGTGAAAATCATACCTCCGTTAGTCGCAATTCTTGTTGTTTTTTTAAATGCAATGTAGAATGTGTATAAGAAAGACTTACATCTACTTAAAGTTTTAAGGCTTTCTGTTTTAAAACTTTAAAACTAACTAAATTATAGAAATCATGTCAACTCATCCTCAACTGGAAATAAATCATCAAGAGAGAGTTGCAACGATCGAGCCAATTACATTTAAGACAGAGCTTAGAAGTGCAAGAAAGAAGATGGAGGAAATGATTTCAAGAAACTAACATATGTGCCTGGCATGAAGGTATTACTTTGATGGACACCTGTCAGTTCTAGCTAGTTAATATGAAGCGTGAAATGCAAATGAAGAACAGCAGCTATTAGCAGTAATAACAGTACTGTATACTACACAGAGGAAGTTCTATCAGGTAGTACAGAAGCTTTAAAGAAGCATCGGCATATATGATATTCCTGCACCTGCTGCACCAGTACGGAGAACAGAAATCTTACTGGACATTGTATTAATAATGCATGAAGATTCTGCTGTTTACCATCAAATTTTACCAGGCATGTCTTCGAGATATGCCAGATGTCTTATATCAGCGAATAAACCTCATATTAAGTGACTGCAGTGTTACAGGCCCAGTCATACTCATAAGGCACTTTGTCAATACTGAACAGGATAAGTATTATTTATCAGCCACAAAAGAATCATAAAAATGTGACTCTGTGCGGCTGTTTGTCATTTCGCTTCTCTGAGAAATGATTTCTGATCAACATTTGCACTGTTCAGCAGCTACAAGCAAGCAAGAGCTTTATTTCAAACATGTTTCTTCCTCTCCAGTTTCTATGCAAAATGATCCTCCACCTGATTAAATGTTTATATTAAATCTGACCAATGTGATAGATGCCTAGAGTTAAATGTGCACTCTAAGCTAACAGGGAAGTTGTTGGCATACAATTTCCACTCATCACTTATATGCAATTCATGCAGATGAAAAAGTTTTCCACCCCCATGATGTGATCATGATGAAGAACTAAAGCTGTATACTTAGCACCAAAACACAAGACTTGCAATGCATAGAAAGGACTGCATAAGAATGTATGTGCATTTACACAAGAGAGCATGCACCATCTCTTGCGCTGATGTGAATGTAAGTTTCATGTACCATAGCATTTGGCTGCCTGAACTACACCTACACAACACTGTATCTATTTTAACATTAATTTATGCATTTAGGAGTTGCAGACCCTTTGATAGTTGAAGTGAATGTCTTCGGCGATGTCTGCATATCTTTATGTGTAAACACCTGCCTTGGAAAAAAAAAAAAAAACAGTCTGACCCCAGGCTCAGTAACAAAATTGTCAAATACACTCAAGAATTGTTCACCTAGCAAGTCAAGACCCTGAGGAAAATTTCCATATTTAAATTCATAATTTGTTCTCATTTATAAAAGAGCTACTCGACACTTTTAATGCTCTGTGCTCCCTCGGCTGCACAGTGTAACACAAAAAATGGATGCCTCAAAAAAAAAGTACAAATATATATATATATATATATATATATATATATATATATATATATATATATATA
>JBBMOC010000001.1:10744093-10790378 GCA_037975185.1 Centropyge bicolor | reverse complement strand
CCCAAAGCATCTGAGAATGTGAGTTTATCAATGTCGTACCCTTTGGTTGAGTAATAATCCCGAGCAATAACAAATGAGATATCAAACCGGCAAAAACAACCTGGACTGACATATCTGTTTTTATAGCTATTAAAGGTTGATGGAGTAAAAGAAAAACAGTTCCACTTTTGGTTTAAAAGCACATAATGAGCAGACAGCTGAGTACGCTCCGCAGTCACGGTGTGCTGGATTTTCCAAACAATTGCTTCAATATTGCTTGTACTTTAGAGATAATCGTGTGATTAGACTGGGACATGAGAAACCGTTCTTGGGTCTTGACAAGTGAGTGAACCACACTCGAGTATATGCTGTCATTTGGATGTGTGTGTGACCTGCAGGGATGCAGACATTAGAGCCTGCGAGTCGGCCTCTACACACGAAAATAAACTTGTCAATTGAGTGTGCACATTTCAGGTAGGTATTACCAACCCTGTCTCCTTGAAATTCTCTTTATATAATGTTTAAGTGTTGTTTTTTTTCCCCCAATTACCTTGTGATTGGAAATGTAATTGCTGTCTGGATTGTGTTCATGGGAGCTCATCTGAGTGAAAGAAGTGCTATATTTATGAAGTTTAGATGGAGGTGGTAAAAGGTGGGAATTGGACTATTGCATCCTGAGTCTTGTGTGTGGTGAGGTTTCAGTAGCATGTCAGTATGGTAAGCAAGCTGTGTCTTCAAATCACTGTTGACTTCCCCTAACCTTATCAAAGTGCTGTGAGGGCCCTAACATATTTGAAAATAGTGGACATGGTATTGCAAGTGCAGATGTTGTAGTAAAAGGAAAGACAGTCCAGTATCTTTGCAGTTTACCCAGTTAATTATTATTATTTAATCATTAAGTTGTAATCTGAACAGCATTTTGCTTCCTATTAAACAAAAGGTATATAATGGTTAATAAAGTACTTTTCCAGGAGACCACATGACGTGTGTCTCTGGCAGTGTGCGAACATTGTACAGCCATTCTCTTCCCTGTCTTGTCCTTGTCCCTCTTGTCTTATAAGTTATTAGATCTTACCAGATCGAGTGAACATATTGAAAGCCCCGTGGGCCTCGTGAGAGTGATCTGCCGCGATATTGCATTCTAATATTAAATGACTGTAGCCTGTGTAATGCATAAAAATTAATACACTGTAAAAGCAAATGACCAACTAACTTTTGAACAATCAGCCGTAATTAAGTTATAATTAGCTATGCTGATCCATCTATGTCTTAATGGCTCATTACGGGTGTAACAGGAACTGTTCACTAACACTGGTTTTGAAACAAACACTATAAAAAAAAATCTCAATATGAAAGTGTATGAAATCAGCCTTTAGTCACATTTTAAGGAGATAAAACTTCTTTTTGACTCGAGACCCAGGAGATCTGAACTGGAGCAGGGAAAAAAAACACTTTTAGTTGTACATCTAACAATGCATCTGCACACAGAAAGTGAAAAAGCCTTGCTACAGATAAACTAGAGCAAAGCCTTTTATTGATTTAGAACAGATCACAAAAACTCAAAATTCAGTTCTAAATTCTAGTGCTAATAAACACAACAAACCACAAGAGCATGCTTGGAAGTTTTTATACTGACTTTTTCTTCAAACAACACTCAATATGTTTTACCATGAAAGAAATAAAATGATATTCCATGTAAATCAGGTTAACAAGTGGGGTTTTGGATGTTCACATATCTCCAGGTGTATTCAGCCCTTCCAGCAGCTCCTTTTCAGACCTTTCTCGACAGCTGCTTTGCATGTATTGATCTGATCTTTCATGGGCGAAAAAGAAAACAAACCAAACATAACACAGGAGTTTTAAAGCACCAAGTGTAAGAGCTGGATTGCATAGTCGCAACTGGATTGTAGCCGTAATGATTTTGCAGCCACAGATCCCTGTTGAGCTGCAGTCTATTCTACCGCCAGGTAGTCCCATATGAGGCCTCTGGCAGAAAAGCCATTGTGCCTTCTCCAAAAAGCCCATCTACTGCTCTGCAGGTGCATGAGTATAAAAGTGAGCATGTTTTCAGGTCAAAATGAACCAAATAATTCTTCCCTCCAACATCTTTCCTCCTTTTTTTCCCTAACACTGGCACTATAACCGAGGTTTTCAAATATTACAAAATCACTTATGAAACGTAATGAAATATCATACTGTTTTTCCTTTGTGATCCCAGCTCTCAGAAATACAAGACATTGACTAGACAGGCTATTATAGGCATCATTTTTAACCAGGTAGAAAACCTGCAATCGTGCTCGTCTTAACATAACAGCATAAGATGGGAGCGAGCTGTATTGGTTCATATAGAAGAAAAAGGCACGAAAGCTAAAGCTAAATCACAACTACAGCGTTTTTACCGCAGTCATTTCTCTTATATCCCTGTACGAGCTGAGCAGGCATCAAAGTTGCAAAATGAGACACAGGCAAAAAAAAAAAAAAAAAGGTTGCACTGCTTTAAGGTGGCTTTGTGGCCAGATTAACAATTAAAGAGAGCTGCTGTCATGTCAGGATTACAGCAACATTTCCACAGCAAGGAATTCATCTTGTAATGACATGTGACTAAGTTTGGGTCTTGTACAGAAAGCTCAGACAATGAATACTTCAACCCGATAAATCTATAGAAGGTATAGTAGTTTTCAAAAGAAAGCACCTGATTTGAATTTAAAAGTGCCCTTAAAGGCACATAAAACATGATATTTTACCTGCTGCCTTCGATTACCGATGGGGGCATAAGGCAACTTCACATTAATAAAAGAAAGAATAGCTTTTGTCTGGCATTTCCTCACACATACATTACAAGGTTTTCACTGGATGGTGTTGAAAATGTGATGCCCTCATGACATTATGTCTTGTGAAAAAATAAAATGTTGATTCATTTCATAGTCATTTTATAGTTAATTGCTCTTGCTTCAGGTTAGTTGCTTTAGAAGGTGGTTTATTCATGAACATGATACTGATGCTAAAACACATAATAATCTAATAATTAGATATACAAGACCCAATGATTAATTTATTAATGTTATTAACCACTAATTTGTAAAAATGACTTGCAAAATTTATTCATTGTAGATTTTAGTCTCATTTTCAAATTAAGAGTTTTTGAGTCTTTGAGTACTCAGCATTTTATTTCATTACAGACATAATTATTATTATTTTTATTTTGAATTCCCCTTGCCTAAGTTTCCAAAATGTTTCTTTATGGTAATAACTGATCTAACTAACTAACTAACTAGGACATAGTGTCATGGTTTTGGTTCCCTTGTGTTTTACTAGTTAATTTTCAGTGTATTTTCAGTCTCTTACTCCAGTGTTTTTGGTTTGTCTTTTTGTTCAGGCCTCGTTTCAGTGGCTGGAGGTGTGGCCTGCAGGTGCTGGGGTCCCCTCTTCCTTCTCACAGCTATCCCTCATTCCACTTAACTACCAGCAGCTTTAAAAGCTCTCTGGTTCCACCTGCAAGCTGCTGGATCGTCCCCTCTCTTCCTTCCTATGTTCCTGCTTATTTCTTGTGCTGTTGTATGTCATTCTTCAGTGTTTCTAGTGTGCCCTTTGTTCTCCAGTGCTCCGTCCTCACCTTCACCGTCATGTCGCCACCATCCAGCCTCAGCACCCACCTACCGGCCTTCAGTTACTGAAGCAGCTCCTCACCACTTGGACTTCTCTTAGTTGCTCACCTTTTTGGTTTTTTTCTGTAAGTCCTGGATATTTTTGTGCTAAATAAATCCTTTTTGCTCAGTCCCCCCCTTCTGTGTTTTGCTGGATTCAGCAAAAAAAAACTGGATACGTGTCACATAGGACACATCAGTGAAGACTTTGACATGCTCTGTGACAGCTTTGCCAGCTGGACACATCAAAAATCAAAGTGTATCTTCATACATCCAAGATCACAATAAAATAAAAAATAAAAAATCATGTCCGTTTTTAAAATCTCCTGTAGTTCTAATCTTAGGGTTAAGGCAAAGATAATGTTAATAAACAAACCTTTGACTAACCAGTATTTGTTGGGTACATGTAGTGTTGATGAACTGAAAAGGAGAAACGTAGAAGTTGGGCTTGTTTGCATAAGGATTTAATTTTTAGTAACCTTTAAATGATTTCTCAGTCTTTAGATTCATTTTTATATTTTACTAATTTATCTGTAGGATTATTGATGTATTTAATATTGAACCCTTTGAGGATCCATACAAAGCTAAGCTAAATGAAGCGTTCACTTACAATACTACAATAGGATTTTTTGTCATTTTTACCTTTGTACAAGACAACTAAAATACTCCTTTGATGTGACAAGAGCATAGCAAGCATTTTAATGTCTGCCTTTAAGTTATTTTGGTAAGCTATAAAAGCATCGTATGTTTCCACGGCTTTATCTGTTCACTGGCGGCGCTGTGAAATCTGACGCTTTGGGCTATATGGACAGACGTCAGACTCTTAAGTAGTACAACTGCGAACAGATTTGGAGGACAGAGAATGAAACACGCCATTGGTTCACCAGACTCCATCCCGCAGGAAACAAGATCACGTATCAGCGGGGGGTTCTCAGCAATGTGGGTCAATCAGCTTAAAGAACAAGAGAAGCATGGAATCTGTAAATCATAGCCTTCACATTTTCAGTGGCGTGATCGCTCCTCCCCAATGTAATGTCAACTTGAGCACTTTTGTTTATGTTACTGAGCCTTCAACACACTTCACACCACTTTCAATTATGGATTAGTGTCCAATTTACAGTGAGGATGATCGAGTCCAGGAGCATAAACCTTGAATAGGAGGACGCATCCATCTGAGACATATGGTAAGCATGCATATAGTTGAGAGTGCGCCTTTTGCTCTCCACCTCCACAAAGCCTTGTTTCTTTTGCTGTTTTGAGAGGAGCTCACCTTGAGCTGCTCATCTGTTTCTATGGTGATTGTACGGTGGCCTGGAGAGCTCAACGCATTGGAACTTCAGAAAACTTCAGAACAAAACACGATCAAGTTAAGAAAATGTGTTCTGCATTTGACAACACACACGTGCAGCGTTCAAGAAATGCTCTGCAAATGCACACAACACAATCAAATGTAAAAATGTGCTGCAAAGTCAGACTCAACACATTAAAGAAAAAGTGCAGGAAAAAAAATGTTTCCCGTGGATACTATAACTGAACACCCCTAGTTCTGTATTTACTAACTAGTAAATATTACTAGTAGTAATAGCAATAATCACCACACACACAACATCTACCTTGTGTAGCTGTGATTATTATGCAGATTATAGCTGAAGTTATATCAGAAGGAATTCTACTTTTGTGGCTCGGCTATGATACATCCACATCCACAGACTATACACTATGCATTCATCCAGGTCTTTTTTTTTTTTTTTTTTTTTTTTTTTTACAGCGGGATGGAGCTTCACCTCTGATGCTGTATCCAGTTCTCCTTAATGCAGTCATGATTCAAAGACGATAATGGAGTTCTCCTTTTATAAACCTATAACTGTGCACATGTACCATTAAACTGACAGCTGGAATCCATACAGTGGACTGACACATGATGTATAATTATATAGCAGAATTTAATGTCTAAAATAGAACTTTTGACTCAAAAATCCATGTTGGCTGCTTTTATTCAGATTTTTTTTCTGCCCTAGGCAGCCTACAAGCAATGTTCCAGAGATGAAGACATGTTAATAAGATGGAAATCACTCGAATCTCCTCTATGAGGAATACTGTCTTTAGTGTCATCATCATTCTCTGGATGTCATGTTGGGCTTGCCAGGAGGTCAGTTTAGGTTATGGAGGAGGAATGAAGGCAAAATTACTCTCACGCAATGACTCCAAATAATGAATATGTGCAGCTTATGACTGTGGAAATAATGGAAACTGAGACACTTGAAGCTAATTCCAGCTTCAGTGATAAAAATTTATCGTGCAAGTTAGAATCATTTCAAAAAGTGTACATCCGCAATACCACTGAAATTCCAAACCTTAATCAGTGCATCAGCATGAAGGTAGGTGTCAGTCAAAATCCATAAAGTAATGTGCTGTTTTGAAAATACGCCCCTGAGAAAGAGATTTAAAGTGCTGAATGAAAAATAATCAGAAAAACTAGTAAGATGTGTTAGAGTTCTGAACAATATCCAGACCTGAACTTGGTCTTTTCATGACTCTCACTACCAAATTTAAGACTCAAGGCTATATTTTTATCCATTACTTAAAGGTACCTCATAAAGTTTTTAACCATGAGTGGAGCAATGTTTTTAAGAGTGGATCCCTCTTTTGTTTAGTATTGCAAGTGTGTGGTTTACACACATATGCAGCCCTCCCTGTCTGTTCCAAACTTTTTAGATTAAGACTATGAAAATGTAAACATAACTTTTTTTTTTTTTACACAAAACTCCACAGGGCACCTTTAACGTTAGCTCGCTAAGCTAATGCACTGGTATTGCCTCTTTCCCTCTCCCCACTCCCCGCACTAACAACACATGACATGGATGGATTAAGAAGATTGGCAGGACAGAGAGAGGAGGAGACATGTCTTGATAATTGTAATTGAAAATAACCAAACAAAATGACCTGAGGCAGGTAGATGAACTCTTGCCACCCAGTGAAGACGATTATTAAACGCTTCATTTTAAAATTCATTTTAATCTGCTAACTGCTAAGTTGCTGCCGTTAACTTGAATTTGTGGGAAGAGGTAAAATAACATGTCAAGTTGTGATGTTTAAAACACAACTTTCAAGAAGTTTGAACCTGAAGATGTCCCCTCGTCCTCGGTATCCTCTAAAGTTTATTGCCTGCTTTCTCTTACAACCCACAGGCCCCCGCTGCTTATGAAAGTCATTCAGAACAATTTAGCTCCATCGTCCCTCAGCCCCATTGTTCAGTACACTATGAATACACTGCCACCCAAGATAATGCTAGCACAGCAAGCCAATCTCCACAGAGAGACACCTCAAGCGTGAATCAATACCCCTGACTTCTATGAGACAAAAGCTAAGACCTTGCCAAGCCAAGAGCCACTTTGCCAGGGACATGTACTCATGACTTTCCCATGTATGGCAAAAGTCCAAAGACACTGGATCAACTACTGCATCAGTGACAAAGCCTGGCTTAGTTCAAATCCACTTTCATTTCAGTCCATTCAGGAAGCTGACATTCAATAACATGACATTGAACATTGAATACATTATTGCACAAATTGCCCATTCTCTGTACTACAAACACAGAACTTAAAAAAGATTGAATGCTCCTTTGATTAACATGTGATTTTACAGCTTCTCACCTTGCAATTTTCTGACTTTCTTTTCAAAACACAAAGTGAACTGCACTCTCTGTGCCTTAATACAACACCGTATCCTACAAAAAAATATGACTACACATAAATATACACCCACACAGGAACAGATAAGGAAGCAGAGAGAGGAACACAAGGAAATCCTGCTAAAGTCAGCAATAAAACATCGAAATCTCTTCTTGCACATACTCCCTAAAGAATTCATAGAGAAAACAAAAACACATTGAACACATGAACTAAATGCATGAAAACCAGATTGACTTTATGAGAAATTAGCTAATGTGGGAACATATTTTTTTTTCTTTGTGCAAAGAATGGCACTGGATCTAGTTTTTCAGGCAGTGACTGCCTGTCACAAGTACAGAAAAAGTGTGCAGGAGGCTGGATTGTGTGGGTGGGTGCGTGGGTCGATGGGGGAGCCACAAATCTGGGGTGCTCTGATGAGTTTGTTTGGAGCCCAGCTGTGTGTTTGCCTGTGACGCCTAAAATCCATTAGAAATCTGCTGGGGGTCAGGGCTCCACTTCGACTGCAATGGCTCTGTGCCTTGGAGAGGCCCGAGTGGCCCACCTCAACCTCATTTTCTCCACAGAGCGGGAGCTGTGAGGCAATCAGGCTCCACAGGACAGATGCCTGGAGAGCCCTGAAGCATCAAAACATGCTGTCCAACCATCCCCAGAGAGTCTAACACAGAGTGGCCGGCTTGAAAAAGATCTTTAGGTGAAGACTGATTATGGAGTGGTGGGTCTGTGCGATGCATCAATGGCTTTGTGGAATATAATGTTTGAAGTCCATTTTGTTTTTGTTTTTTTTTCCAACTGACTTTTGTTTTGAGGGTTTCATGGTGTGTGTTGTGAGGACCAGGAGCTCTATTCAAATGCCACAACCACAATTATTATTATTATTATTAACTATTATTCTAGTTATTATTCAAAAGATTTTTATTATAAAGAAGAATAATCACAATTAATTACAGCAAATTGTGAAACATAAAATACACATGTAGCTTGTGAAACTTTTCTGTACAAATATATGAAGGACGTTATCTGGAGGTACTTCAATAGGATGGTTTGGCACTAGTGGAATTCATTGCTGAAAACTGTTGGATTTTGGGCGCCAGTCATTGACCACTGTGTTCTCAATTGTGTGGTACCCTTAGCGTGCATAAAGCCACAGCATGCTATTGTACTTATTGTTACGAGAAAAATGATTCAAGTTTTACATCAGGTTTTTTCAATTCATTTTGACACAGCTCGAAGTTAAGTTAAGTTGAGTTGTGCAATCCACAGGAAGTTTCACATGTATTTGGTGGAAATGTAAGTGTCATTAACATGTATACATTATATGTTCCCATGTTATATTTGTGGGTTTATGGTTATTATTATTATTATTATTATTATTTGTTATTAGTAGTAGTATTTTAACTTGAATAGATATGACAGTATTCTTGCTTTCATCCTAATATATTCATTCCTATTAGTAATAAAGTCGCTGTAACACTGTCTCACTACCATGGTGCTCACTTGCTAAACAGTGGTCTGACATTGCCAGGAAGATGAGCATAGGTCTTAAACAAACTTCCAGCTAAGCCAAACGTTTTGGCAGAAGAAAAGGCAAATGGTAAAATGGTTACCCAAACTGTCTGTTGTAAACATCCATCACAGTTTACAGATCGACTTCATTGTTCAACTTTGACCTATCACACTTTCTGTGGTTTTCCCCTGCAGCATTATTATATTTTGGTTGCTGAAATATGGCAGTTTAATAGTTGTAACCTGCAGACGTCATGTCATGTGTACCCTGAGGCACAAATATTTCACTATCCACAAACATGTTTTGTTTTTTTGTTTTTTTAAATTGTTGGTGTTACAAGACTGTATAGAACATCATAAGACAATTCTCAAGAGGAGGCTCACATTCATTTAAATATAAATGTAAAACAAGTGCAGTAACGTATTAAAAGTAAGCTGTACACTTTTTTACAGAAAGGTTTAGAGAGATGAAAAACATCAGACAGCCGGCAGTACAGCAGTACAGTGCAGAGTTGATGGCGACTTGGAGTCAAGTGATGGAAACAGCTGGGACAGGAGAAGGAGAGATAGGGAGAAAGAAAGTCACATCATTCCTATAGTCATGTATCAGAAACATACCAGTGACATTATGGCTTACAAAGCATTTAACCAATACTCTCACTGGGATAATGATAATAATTGTTTAGCAATTTCAGGCACAGTGTGAATGACTGATTATTGTGAAATCCATACCCACAAATCCGATATCATAACCAAGCCTTACACTTAATTTCATTACCTTTGTTTTTTGTAGAGATCTACAAATGCTGCATGCCTTGTATATACACATTTAAACATATTGACTTTTGAATGACTATTAAAAATTAAAAAGAAAGAAACTAAGTGACATGCATTCTGAGCATTAACACATGACTCAAACATCAGTGAGAAGAATACTTCAGAGAAATTGTCAGATTGATCGAATGCGTTGACGTCCAATCTGATTGATGGCATCTCCTTTCATCCTGACTGTAAGTTTATTGGCAGGGCCGGCGGCTAATGCCAGGTTTCCTTGGGCAGTCCTTGAGCCATCACAGGGACAAGTTGACAAGTGAGGGATATGTGCAGGAGCCAATCAGTGCCACCTGCTGTGCAGAAGAGGCAGAAAGCATTTTTAGGAGTGGCAGATTTACTAGGAGCCCTCCCGTCTGTGTTGAGAGCTGGTAAAATGACCAGGTCTTGACAAGACTTCAATTCACGGGTCACAAAACATGTCAGAGTAATGGCAGAAAGGTTGAGAAGCACACTTAGCTTGACAGGTTCCTTTTAATGCTAGCTGCCTCCGAGCTGTGATCCACGTGATACGATGCACATACAGATTAACTTTCAGCAGACCTGGTTTGCATGTCAATTTCCTCTCCAATGCCAATCTCAGGCAGTGGTGTTTTTTTACCCTGCTAACAGTAAACATATATCCATTAATCTCCACACCATTTAAATTGCTCTGAAATAAAAAGAAAAACTTTTATGTTTTCAGATCCGTCAACATTGTCTCACAGGAGGAGATTAAAAAAGGTTTAAATTAATGACTTTTCGATATTAAGGTTTCTCAGCATAGTCCCACTAATCGATGATGGTTATCCAGCATGGTTAGATAGCAACTGATTTCTCTCTCGTCTGTGGCCCTTTCAGAGGTGACTTCATCATTGGTGCCTGAAAGACACGGTGCCCCTGAGTAACAAATGATTACCTCTGAATGAATCCCTAAAGTCTCGCTGCTAATGCAGAACAATAGGTTGTGAGAATAGGGAGGCTGTGCTTTGCTTCAAGATCTATTTTTTATACCCGGCATCATTTTTTGCTTCACTGATCTATCACTAAACAACAGCTGCTGAGCAGGAGCCAGAGAGACGCACTGCAGGGAGGATGAGGCAAAGTGGGAGAGGGAGCGACGCCGAGGAAAGGAACAGAGAGGGAGAGGAGAAGAGAAAAGGCATCTAAAATTGGAGACAGGAGTTTTAAGAGGTGAGGTCACTGGTGATAGCCTGAAGCTCTTAGGTATGGTGGCCCACTGAGAAGGAGAGTGAGAAGAGGGATCCTGGCAGGTCTGCCTCTCTCATGACGGATAACAAGTCACCTGAAATGGCTTCCTGGGTGGCAGCCATTAGACAGACAATTTGCAATCATCCCTGGCCCAATTTCTCTCACCTTCTCTCCCTCTCTTTCTCTCTCAGTTTTTCTCCTATTACTCGGCTTCTCGCTCCGGTGCCCCATAGACCTTGGCAGCTTGAGTGACAGGGACTTAACTAGTCTAGTCACACAAATGTGAGAGGGGAAATGAGGAAAAGAGAGGGGAGAATTTCATTCATCTCACAAATACCAAATAACCTCTGCTGCCTGGCCCATTTACATATTCTCTCCACATCCTCCGTTGGCCAGGTGCACTATCCTGTTTCCAAGTCATCTCATCTGGAACCCGCCGACGTCGTGTGACACCGCGGAGGCATAAAGCAGAGGTGTAACTACAGTAGCAGATGCAAGAGCACAATGGCCTGGGCTTATGTCTGCATCATCACAAATAGAAGATGCAACATGTAGTTTTCTGGGTTGGTGCACCAGATCTGTGACTCTGGTAAATACACTACACACAATGTGGCCAGAAGTATGTGGACACCAGAATATCACACCCATGTATGCTTGTCGATCAAGATTTGCTCCTCTTCAGCCAAACTGTGTCTCAACGTAGAGGTACAGTATGTGTACTTGAGTATTTCTGTTTCATGCTACCTTATACTTTATACTTCTCATCCACTAAACTTCATCGGGAAGCATAGCTAGTTAGGTATAACCATAATCATTGTACTTCACAGATTGAAATTTACACACAAAACATAATATGATCATATGTCTTTGAACAACTACAACTCTAAAATCTTTCTTACACTGTACTGTAAAGTATTTTTTTTCTGAATTGTGAGCACATTTTGTTACAAATGCTAGTAGAAACAAGTTGTAAACACAACACTGACATTGTCGTCACCTTTTAAGGTGAAATGGTGAGCAAACAGTTGCTTTTCTGCACATCACAGCACTTAGAGAGCAGCGTTATTATTATTCATCTGGAGTCATGCCTCTGGCCGCTTGGCGAAGGTAGATCCAATATTCTCTTTTAACTTAAGTTTTTGGTCTCTACCAAATCCTGGGGCAAGTACCCGGCTCTTTATCTGCTAAATGCTCCATTATCTTCATCAGCTTGTCTCTTTTTTTTTCTGAAAACAGCAGCCTGTTGGGACCAAAAGTGACCCTATGGGAGCAGTGAGTGTGAACCATGGTGTGAACCCAGACAGTAAAGTTGCAAGATTAGCACCTAAACACTGAGGTGGAACTCATTATAACTCTCTGTAAAGCTGAGGGGAGCTACAGATTTGGGTGATAATTCTCTATAGTTTTATCACAATGAGCAGCCTCTTTCATGTTCTCACATTGTTTTCACACATTGTCATGAAATATGCTGTTATCACAAAAACACTGATTGTAGCTGCTTTAAGTAAAGGATCTGAATCCTTCATCCCCCACTGATCAACACACAACGTTGCACTGTCATTACCATAAGTGTAATGTTGTAATCTAACATTTTTGTCTTCACTTTAGTGCCAGTGTGGTCTGACAGTTTTTTTTTTTTCTTGCTGACATAGTTGAACAATGTCTTTCGGTGTGTTTGCTTTGTATTTGTATGCCACAATTATAGCTACTGTCTACTAGGGTTCAGCTGTTCTCATTAATTCATTTCATGACATGACAGCAAGGAAAGGGACATTCATTCCCAGAGCTTGAGCTTAAGGCAGAAGACTTTGTTGTATGTCATACAGTTGTATGTTGGCTCTTGTTGTTTGGTTCATGTAGGTGATGGACCCATGCACCTGTGCCTGAGGCCTGAAGTGACTGAGTGCTCCTGAGACTGATTACTACTACCAAAGTCAGTCTTATAAAACAGGTGACATGTTCACGATTTCAAAACCTACAATATACAAACTTATATTACATTACATAGTACAGTGTTGCACTGTGTAATGTTGCTGTAATGTTTTAGCATAGATGTAGTCTTTAATAGTCTTTTACAGTTTTTAACATACGGTGTATATGGTTTTTACGAACAAGAAAATAGCAACAGTTCTCAGTATCATTATGAGATTTTTCTAAATTCTTGCCGGTTCAGAGAACAGGAGCATGCAATGGTTTTGACAGCAGTCTGAGGCGATTACACAGACTCACTAGGCCTACATACTCATGAACGCTAATTATCATGAAAGTCTGTAGTATGTTATCATCATGTTCACCATTCACCAGATTTTTTTTCCTCTCTAAATTTGTGTGGGCCAACATAAATAATAAGTGACATTACTCATCTGTGATTACTTAAGTGGTTATTAAACACTGTTTACTGCAAGAACACATTACATGTTTGGTTTTTTTTTTGTATCTCATTTTCGCCCAGTTTAAGTCAGATCAAAGAGATAAAAATGACAGGACATAATATCCTCTTTCAACAAAAGATAAAAGATATGACATGGAAAGAGCCAGATCTGGAGCGGCAGAACGAGAAGGGACGCATCAAGATCAAGAAAAGCAGCCTGGAGAAGGAGAACAGGATGGGGGACAAGGAACAGAGACATATAAAGAAGGAGTTGCACGCATCCACCACTGGGCCACCAGGATTGTCAGTGTGAACAGATGCTGGCAAATAATCTGCATATCATGCAATATAATGATGCTCTCCTAATAACCTTCAAATGAATGGAAAAGAGTGTTTTGATTGGATGTCGTCATTGCTCCCCGATGAAAATTCTCTCTTTTCAAAATATCTATATTTTAAAGTGACTCTGATGACTGGTAACTACTGTCCACAGATATTTCTAAACTCAGAGATGATGCACCTGTTCAGCAGCCACTCGAGCTACACCCAAGGACTCTCGCGGGGGGACAAAAAAGAAGGGCTTGAAGTCAATGTGGTATAACATTCACCCAAATACAAAGACTAAAGATGGTGTATACAGTTATGCTTGCAGACATTCCAGCCCTCTAAAGAGTCTTGAGTGTGTGCTTGATTCACTCAATGGATTTAGGGACTTGTATGTACTTACCTTGAGGGACATTGTGTGCTTACTACAGTAGGTGAGAGAAGGTCTCAGTCAGATAAGTGCAGGTTCTCGAACAGATGTTTTTTATCCAGCCTTAGATAAAATGTTACATAAGCTTGACAGATGGTTCTCTAAAGAAAACTGTAATATCATGACTGGCATCCAGAGCCTAAATCCCTCAAGTTCTTCATTTCTGCAGGAGGAGCCTCTGTTTTTATTTCCCAACTTTAACACTGAGGATTTGGGACATGAATTACATCAGTTCAAAAAAAAAAAAAAAAAAAAAAAAAACCTAAGAAAGAAACGTAAAAAGACGGAAGAGGCCCTCTGATGTAGCAGAGTTAACATTGCTCATCAAACCACACAAAGAAGTCTTCTATGAGCTATTCAAACTGCAAAATTGCAGGTGAACAGAATTTTCTACTCAAAATGATATGGTCAAAAAAACATCTTTTGTCAACCGTGGCAGATGAAATATGAGTAACTTGGGCATTCAGTATCAAGAATCGAGCCTTGAAGGGCAATCCCCGAAATACGAATGATTGTGGTAATATCTTTGCAAGAAACCACAAAAACAGGAGACTAAACCTGTGGGGTGTACTATGACTGGCTTATCGGGGTAAGTTCAGGAGTAACTTTGTGACGTCGGGGGTAACTTCCTGATTAACCTGTACTACAAAGGTGGATAGGTTTTACTCGAGGTGTGTTGTCATGGTAATTTACGCTGCATCTCTAAACTGCTCCGAGCAGTTTATGTTCGTGGTTAACTTGAGGTTACCCTGTGTAAGCCCCGCCCCTCCACTGCAATTGGAGAAAAATTATTTGATATTTGGAAGAGTCAGTCAATATCAGCGTGCAAATTATGAACTGTTCAGTCCGCAAGGCGACTGTGTTTATAGACCAGAGCTCACCCTGATGAAGTTCTGTATGAAAGATATAGATTTCAGTATCTCTGCCGGCTTCTGGGTCCAGATGTCTCCGCAACCAGTGGCTGGAGTAAAGCCTCATTGTTGGACACACAGTGTGTAAATGTAGGCTACACAACACATCTGATCTCAGTCTTAATGATCAGGACGATTAATACACACCTTGTTAGAATATTTGTATATTTCATCCTGACTTGTTGCAGCTGAAATGAATGTTAGAATGAAGTTCTTATTATTGGCTTTACATTCATACAGGTGGGTCTACAGCCGAGGAGCTTTAGGGGCAGATCTTCATTCATTAACACAGTGGAACAGCTCCATTTCACAGATGGAGCCATGTGAATGCCGGAACTGAATTATCCTCATTGGTTTTTATTTATTTATTTATTTAATTTACATTATTTAGATTTAGAATATTTAACATGTCCTGACATCTCAATCATATTACAAATACAATAAGAGTCCATAAGACGAAAAGACACACCAACACTGAACTAATGAATTCACTGTGTCTGCGGTGTTCTTGAAACTCTTCATATCCTGACATTATCAAACTTAATATTGAATATCAATTAAAAACAACCATCATGGTTAAAGTCCAACAAAAAAAATCTTATGTATTAGTGTGATTACTGTGATTAACACTCAAAAATCTAGCTACTTGGCTCCATCAGGAGTAAGTGTGGTTTGATCTGATTTAATTGATGTGGCCTGGCAACATAAACAACAACCCACTGACTGTCATCACATTTTGATTTTAATGTTCCCGAACTCTCATTGGTGACATCATCCTTGTCAAAATGAGCCCAACCCACTTCAAACCAGTGCGAAAAGGGAGGACAGGAGCACAAAGAAATCTCTCATGCAATACAATCAAAACTGTTCCAACTTTGCAGAAAACTGTTTGACACCATTACTCATAGAAAGGAGCTGATAGGGGAAGTGAGTTATTTATTAACAATTGCAACATATGGATGATGGTGTCCACATGCGGCCACATGTAGAGTACAACACGCCATCATCGTGGCTTCAGCTTTAGTTCGAATTGTTCTTCCAATTTTTCACTGCACTGTAACATGAAATGTGATAGTTGAAAATTGGTTGTCGAGAACTACGGGAGTGCTATGTTATGAAGTGTCAGCGTACGAGTACGAGTGCAGCCGGAGTGATGAGGCACACAAAGGCCAATTGCCTTCTTTTAGCCAGACAGTTGCTCGAAATAAATTCCACCCATGACCACATACAGTCACCAGTTTGATTCTCTGCTTGTTACGATCCACTCTTAAAATTAACCACCTAGTTGACAAGGAGCTGAGAGTCAGTCCCAATCGCAGGTAGAGCTCACTCATAATAGTCCGAGCTCCATGAGGTGAGCAAAAGATCCTCCGACTCGACTGGTGATCCAGATGTTGTCCTGTCATTCAGTGTGTGGCAGCACTCTGCGGCGCGGACACTGTTTCATCTAGTCGGAGCAAAGCAGTGTGTGGCATGATTAAGTTGGTGGCTTCGTGTTGTAGTGGCATCCTACAAATAACAACGGGCATGTTAGCAATGTGCACTGTGCTGATAAATCTCAGTTAAAAAAGAGAGACCTGGCTGGCAGCTCGGCCCTGTCGCGGTCCACAGTGATGGAGACATTTTTCACAGTGACACCAAATGTGATATAAGCCAAGGTTTTGGAGCGTTACATCACTCTTACCAGCAACTGGGAGAGTTTATGTTTAATAAAGACCGGCTGATTGCTCATATGCTGTGCTGGGGAAAAAAAGAGATCCAGCTGTTTTTGAAATGTCAAGATTGCCCTGAGACGAGCATCAGTGGAGGAGCAGCCATCAGGCCTGATGTGGTCTTACTCCAAAGGTTCGGCCGTCTGTTGCTGCCTGCTGTTGCACCCCCTCCCCACACCACACCTACACATCCCAGTCCTCCCATCTTCACACAACAGACATGCACACATGCTTGCTCACAGTGATGGTAATTTCTAGAGAACGGCAAGCAAATGCTGGGCAGTGAATTAACACATCATTAATACCTGACCCACCACGCAGACAGTGCATGGGAGACCAATAACATTTTTTTTCTCCCACAATATTTTCGTTCTTCTCTCTGACTTTCAGGAGGTCTGCCACATCTCCTCCTCCCCCATGTTGTGTTTGTCAGCACAGAAAGGCACCGCACTGCAGACTGAGTCATACTCGTCTTACACTTTCAAAACATTTCTGAGCGTTTTATAAAGGAACACACTGTGCTGTGAGTGTTCATTTCCTTTAATAGCACTTGAGCTGTGCAAAATAAAGGATTGCGAACACTGTATGGAAAACAACTAATAGAACAAAATGTCAGTTAACAACCGTGTTGACAATAACACCCGAGAGAGAGAGAGAGAGAGAGAGAGAGAGAGGGTGGGAGAAAGAGAGAGAACATAGATGGTAACAGTTGTCTATTAAATGTCATTTTTAGTAGCCACTATTGTCCACATTTCTTCACACAGCTTTGGACCCTGTGACCGTGGATTTAACTCTCTAAACCAGAATACTGACTCGTTCAATAATTGATCAATTTGAAGACGTTTTCATACCCAGTTCTCGAAGAGTAATAAGCTGAGCATCAATCTGTCTTTGCTCCAGGCGGTAAGAGCAAGACCTGCCTGTCTAAATATTTTGGATGTGAACTTAGAAATCCTATAAATCCACTTACATTTCAACTAATGAGGACAGGGTCTCACTTCTCTCAAAGTACTTTTTTTTCTATTTTCCCACAGTAAAATTGGGAAAGTTAATCTGGTTTGCTTGTGCACCCAGCCTATAACACATGCATATCTGATCCTGCAGGTTTTGATATCTTAATGTGACCAGATGTGAGTTAAAGGTCTTCATGTAGCCCAGAGTGGCTGTAATCAATATTTTCATCTTAAAAATCACACAAGTAACTCTCAAGTAGTTCCCTCGAGAGTTGATAAAAAGCAGAAAAGAGCTAAAGGGAGAACAAATATTGTACAGGTGAATACAACAAATACGAATGTTGCTCCATATATGCTGGATACCTAAATTAGCAGGTGTGTGCTCATTATCCCAACATAAACATTTTCAAGGAGGTGTGTCACATAATATGTTTTAGCTGCTCCTGAGTGACCAAAGAATTAGTTACCAGAGGCTTAAAGGTTCCTTAAATGGCTTTTAATGTAAGGAGTAGTATCAGGAAACCTGTATTGTTTATGTCTTACAGTCTTCTTCTAGTCTTTTATTGGCACACTGCTACCATAACAGTGTGTAATTGCCCACTGCTCTCAGTCCCAAATCCCCCAAAATGAGATCAGTTTTATGTAAGAGAACTTGCTGTGGCACAAAAAACTGAAAAAAAAAAACTGAATGCATGTTACTGTTAGTGGTAACACAGAATCTTACTAGGTTGGTCACATCACAGCAGATAGCAGATCCTCTGAATAAGGTCAGAATCCGCTACCAGAGCCGAGTGATCAGATCGATGCGTCCTGAGATATGTTTGTCATATCAGCCTGTGCATATCCATCCAACAAAGAGATACAAACAATATGACACCCCGCACTTCAAAATATTGTTTTGCTGCACCACTAGTGGTCAAATACTCCACGGGGTACCTTGATGTTTATGAAGTCTCTCTGCAATGTTTGGCTCGGCGTTTGTTCGTGATTGGCCCAAAGTGTGGTGCCGTACCATTTTGTGGGATGTGACATGTTAATTGTTGCCTGTTATTAAAAAAAATGTCATGTTGATTGCTGGAATGAAATGTAAATTATAGTAAATCGAGAGATGTTTGGCAACTTTATAAATAACTCCGCTCTCTTTGTTGTCGAACTTAAAGCCGTGGCTGTCATTGACATGCACGAGCGTCACGAGGCTGGCCGCGATCCACGCCGCGCTCGCAAACCAGCCGTAGCCAAAAGATGACACATTGCACAGATATTGCACTTGTCTCAGTTCAATTTGCATCTTGTCTTATGTGGAGACCACCCACTGCAGCGCAGGCAGGGGGGCTGCTTCCCAGGAATGTTTAGCGAGCATCTGGCACTCCCTGATGTCACTGTACTATTTAGCCATCTTTCGAGGACTTAAACTTAAACACATAAAGCTTTTAATACCACCTTAATTAAAGTCAACATTGCACTCTGATGCTCTACTACACTGTGGTATCTAATGTTAGATCCCAATGGTGTGATTTACTGTGTGATACTGCCTATCCTTTGATGCTTTGATGCCTGAATCTTACCCTTTTTTTCTATCTATCTATATATCTATCTATCTATCTATCTATCTATCGTCATGGTACAAGAGCAGTTGAATTCAATATTTTACAGACATCATTCACAAATGAAGAAGGGCAAAATGTGAACACACATCCTACAAAAAACACTTGACTGTGAACATATTTAGAACCAGGTTTCATATAATCTTTACAGACGTCGAATAAAACACTGTTTCCCCAAAATACTTTCAAAAGACGGGAAAAAAGGGAGTGTCTGTGTAAGTTTCAGTTTGTGTTGCTAAAATTAGATACTTTAATTTGTCTCTAGCTTTGGTGTCAAAGATCATTGCTGCGGGGCGTTTGGATTGTGTTTTCCAGGTAATGTCATGCCAGGCCTTCATGTAAAAAACATGAAGGGCTGCTTCAGTGAATTTCGAATGTTCAAAGTGTCCTGTGGAGTTTTCTCGTAGACAAAGTTATGTTTGCGTTCAGAGTCACTCACCGAAACTCAAAGTGTCTGTGAGGTCTAACAGATGTGTCAAATGCGTTTTCCTGCTCACAAAACATTTGCAGAGATGTTCTTTGAAATATCTTAAATTATGCATTGTTTACATCCATGTTTACTTGCTCACAGCCTTTGTCACTGTCTACTACTGGTGCATTGTTGGGCTTTTTTTTTTGCTCATTACAGCTATATGTTGCTGGCTTCTGTATCTAGTTCATAGCTCTGATTAACATCTTTAGTTCACCTCTCACACATTTTCACTAGCTAAAGTCTGCCCTCCCACTTTGGGAAAGTAAATGAGTCTCTATATGTTTAGATATAAATATATAAGTTTGCACAATGGAGCACAATCTGTCCCACACTGAAACCAGAAATATTGTCTATGCTGTGTTTTTACCGGTCTTCTTGTTCCTTTCGGAATAGCCTAAGCGAGAGTCAGATAGCAGAAGTTTATCTTTATTTCCTTAAGTGGACAACAGCTCTGCCTTCAAATTACACAATGGCTATTTCTTCAGTATTACTAATTAATGTTAAGCGTACTATGTGTACTAGCATTACAGGCCTGGAGATCAGGCCATAATGCTTTTAACATCATTTAACCCAAACTGTTCAACCATACTCTGTCGTTTTTTTAGAACATTAGTCTGATTCATATTAAAGCCTCCCACACTTCGGCTACATCCAAAGTGCATGGAGCAGGGAAAAATGTTTGAAGAGTTCAAAAACTCAAGAAAATACTTGTAGTATAATTGTCTGGTCTCTTCAAAGTGCATGCAAATAACATGTGAGCAGTCTGTTCGCCAAAGTGACATTTTGCATGCAGGTGATACGTCAGTCCATCCTGTTAACTTCTGTGGAGAGCAGATGCGTCCAAATACCACTCAAAATGTCAGGTGATGTAGTATAAAGAACAGGAGAGTCTGTAGGGTGGAGGTTAACAGACGGGTCAAACAGACTTTCACCCAGGAGATGAGGTAACATAATATACGTTACTTCACATGCTTAACCACAAACATACAGTGATCGTTTCCTAAATTTAATCTAGTAGTTGTAGTGGGTCATCTGACCATAGGTGACAACGAAGGTCACCTGACTATGAAACCCAATTTGAAAGTATAAAGTTATGTTATTTTTACGCAGATTGAGAAGACCAGGTTGCAGCATGAAAAACAATTTTGTCAGACCAATGCATTTTGACTTGTGGCTTTCATCAGGGTCTCCCTGGTCTGACAATAAGGTTGTGCTTCATCCACAAGTGTTGCTGAAGCTTTGATCTCTTCAGCCTCCCATACTTCGCTCCCAAAGTTCATCCCCTCACAGCGCTGTGAAGCACTTCCTCCAGTCGGCTATCTCCAGTCCAAAATGGCAGATATAAATGTATGTGAAAATGTGAATCTGTAATTACCAGGTGATATGTGCTTATGATGAGCTGTTTGATGGCTTACGGCCCCTCTCAGCACATTATTAATCATATCTAACGACTTCAGATACTGCACTAAACAGTTTGCCCTACAGGATTTCCCCACTGCTGCAGCCAGCGCTCAATATGCTGCCCAAGGCATGACTGTGTAACACATGACGAGATGTGTGTAGGTGTGTGTGTGTGTATGAGTGTGCTCGCGCAGGAGAGAGAAAAAGATGGTGAGGAGGAGAGAGGGAGCTGCCTGATCTCAAGCGGCAAATTAGGGCCTCTCTGAGATCGATAACAGGGGAGCCATGCACAGATTTCATTAGTTGGCAAACGTGTGCGGCTAAAGGGATGCAAACGGATATTGATGTTTCAGATTGATTGATCTCTTCTTTTCTCAAAAATGTACACACTGAGTTGCAATGCAGAGTTTGTTTTGGGTTTGTTTGCTTTCTGAGTGCACATTCAATCTTAAATACCAGGTTGTCCGTGACCTTTTTCCTCGAAAAACAAACTCACTTTTTATTCAACAGATAGTCATCTGTCGAAAGTAGATATCACAGATCTCTAAAATGGACTTGCTAGGTCAAAAGACAGTCATACCCCGCCTGGCCTGCCCCGCCCTGCTGCCATTCTCCACTACTAGCCGCAGATTTTTTCTTTTTCTTTTTCCACGTGATTTAAAAATCAATAAACAAAAGTGACATTCAGGCCTTTTGCATCTTAAGCAAGCCTACCTTGTCACAGAGGTGGCATTACAAAATACATCTAATGCACCCTCTCAAGTAAATGTAACAGATAGGCCCACACGGTTCAAATTCTATTTGCCGTTATATTTTAGCCTAATTAGGTCCCAGATGGGTGTGGTTTGCCTCAAAGGGGAAACCAGAAGGGCCAGAAAGGTTAGGTAATCACAGGAAAGCCAATGTGGGCTAACATTAAGTGATGGACTGCTTCCTTAATATAATCTGAATTCCCCAGCTGAATTAAAGCCCACTCACGTGGCGTTTAGAGCAGGTTAAAACAATGCTTAAAAAGATTTGCATGAGTGAGTCGATACAGGATTAGAGGCTGACAGATCAACAATGCAGTGTTTATAGTACAAAGCATTTGTGTAGGATTTATAGATTTACTGTATATATACAGTATATTTGTTAGCAGACATGGTTTGATGTCATCATGAACCAAAGCTCTATTATTGTTCCATAATTATTCATTTATGTTCTTCTTGGGAACTTCTTTGTGGCACTTTTTCCTCTACTTTTCCACAATGTTATGACGATTCAATTAAATTTCACTGTCCTTGTCTCAGGTGCATTTGCATCACATTATATTTTAGATGCACAGATCTGGCGGACTTGGCCGGGTGCCACAGCAATGTGCCATTCCACCATCTTAATTTTTCATCGCTCCTTTGATTTCCTGGAGCCATCTGATAAACGTGACATTGTGATAGTCTTAAATGATTAATTGAGCTTGAATATGTGCTTTAAAATTTCCATTCATTATGCTGCGTCACATTTTATCTGCCGCACATTTAATCATTTGCCATATGCATATTAATGATTACAGTGGTACCTGTGTAATGGGAGCGAGTCACTTGATGTAAGCGTCTGCTTCTGTACAGTCGCACTGCCCACAGCGCTGTCTGTGTGACACATATTCCCTCAGTGGAGAATTCTCAGCTTCATTGTGTGAGTTTTAAACTTGCAGTGATATGACTAATAGCTTTCTCACCGTGTCTGCTGAGGCTGGATGTTATAATGTTCACTTGACTGCCAACAAATGCTTAGAAAGATGTAACTTCTGTTTATTTTCCAATGCTTTCTTTAAACCCATATTTTTACTTGAAGAACAAGATATTCTTTTTATTGGTGATTTCATGTTTGATCAGAACACCATTACCATAATGTTCCAACCAATAATGTTGCATCACGTAATGTAACTTGGAAACTTTGAAACGATACCAAGAGACCGATCGAGGTTGTGTGTGTTGTGCATGTGGCATGAGTTTTTTCTCTCTGTATTTCTTTTCCTTTTGTAAGCTTAAGATTACAGTATGAGCAAAGTATTGAGTTGCTGTCTGTGTCGGTTCTTGGTGCCACCTGCTCAATTTTAAACAGCCTCTCTCTCTCTCTCTGCTTAATGTCCTGCCACAACATCCTGTTTCAACTGCAAACTAGTTGAATTAAGAGAGGCATTATGTCATGGTGAAACATGAAATAAGGACAATAATAAAAAATAACAACAACAAATACATACATACAACTCACATATAAAGTGACAGGAAAAGGTTACATGAAGGCAGATACTTAGGAAGGTTACTTTTCTTGTTGTACTTCTTGAAAAGAATGAGGTGAGAGATAAGGTGATCAGTCCATCCCCTTCGGTGAAAAATGAATACACAAGGAGTAAAGCTGCTTGCCAAGCAGATGAGAGAAACTGATGATCTGGCCTCATATTTATCAAACATCTGGGAGTCGGAAATCTTTCCTAACTGGCCAGAAATTCTCAGAGTGCAGCATGTTTGGCCCTACTCTTAGGACTAGGAGTAAAAAGCCTTTTTCTCAACTGTCTTAATTTAGGAAATGACTCCTATCTGATCTCATATTTAGGAGAGCTCCGGGGGAATCTGAACCTGTTAGGAGATGGCATTCAGGCAGAGACACGCGCATGCATTCTGCAGGAGGAGAGAGATTCACTCACTGATGACTATGAGCTTATTACCATTTCGGCAAAAAATTAAATCTTTTTTTTTTTTTTTTTTGACAGCAGAACTTGTGCAGGATGCAAAAGAGAGCACACGCCGTCTCCACAACCTCAGTGGAAACCGCAGCTTTGCAGCAGCGATGATTTGGGTCTGTCACAACTGACGATTTCTGCAGTAATAAACCAAACTTTGATCGCTTGCACAGCTCCTCAGATAATGTGCAAATTAATTTATTTACCCTCCACTCAGTGTGAAGTTCTGGAAAAACAAGCTGCATTCACACAAGTCGTGGATTTATTTATTTAACCATTCATTGGTTTGAAATTACCCATGGCAGAGCTACGTATATACAGCTGACTCACGCAGCTGAATCAAGTGAGCTAATATTGCAAATTTACTTTTATTGTTAAAGTTTACTTTCAGCCAATTCCTGCTGTGGCCTTTTCGTAGCCAAATATCTCTATAAGATTTAAGATATTTATTGATTTTGGTGGCATATTTTTGCATGTACAAGCCTACACATGCTGTAGGTTAAGTGTATACATAAAGAAGAGGTGCTATTTTCTGCATTTCAGTGTTTTTTCCCAGTATTTATTTCAAACCAACTCTCAGAAGAACTATAACACGTTATCATATTTTCAACTTTGTGTCTGAAAACAGCATGATTTTTACTCCGAGATGCTTGATAACTACAGGCGGTGGTCTATCAAATTTGCACTTGCACCAGTCCAGTAGATGTTTCAGATGAAACTGAACTCTCTCTATTCTCGCTTGGCAACTTTTCATCAATTAATCATCGCTTGTGTAACCGCAGCTTACACACACACACACATACACACACACATACAGGCACTTTTTCATCAGTGTTCTCATCCTACACTTTTTTGCTGAATTATAAAGTATTGTTAAGGGTATAGCTGTGGGTGAAAGGTGAAAAAAATAAATGGGATGCTACATTAGCGTTTAATGATGGAGTAACAGCTTTTATATTTTTCATGAGTCATGCACAAAGCAATTTCCAGAAATCGTATTAACAGTCATAATCACAATCGCTATGCATTGCATGTGCTCACTCTAGTTATGGATTCAGTTCACAATGATATTTGGTACGTGAGACAAAATACTACAAAATACATAACATAGCTAACAATTTCAAACCATAATGTGAAACTATACTTGATACCCAATAAAGCCTAAAGCTTGTTAATACATTTTCTTTTTAACTACAAGCTTTTGTTGCCTTCATGAAGATGTCAGAGAGCAGTCATTGTTTTAGACTGAAGTGTCTCCTGCAAGTGCTGTGTTGTTCAGTCTCTTGCTACTGATTTTTTTTTTTCTTATTTCTAGAGAAGCGCAGAGGAAAGTAATTGATGGTGACATGAAAAAAGAGACCGGCGGGGTCGGTGGTGGGGTGTGGGATAAAGGGGATGAATACCTAAGTATTTAGCCTGGGTTGGAAGCACACCCACCCCCACCCTGAAGAAGAATTTTCTCTGTGGGACATCAATCCCATTTCTTCCTGCCTCCTGCTGAGCACAGGTCAATTATATCTTTATTACCGTAAAATGCAGATCATTTTCCTGAAGAATGTAGGCGCGCAAAGAGTGATGATCGGGGGAAGGTGGTAGAATCTCTTATTTCTAGCATATGTGCTGCTCATACAGTAGGCATGTTACGAACGGGGAGTTCACGGTCATAAACAAAGGCAAGATTTCACTAATCTAATCGTGACCTACTCTGAAACCCAGTCATAACCTTAAACCACATTAGTGTGGATTCGGCTTGACACTTTGAAGCATCAGCACCTTTTGCCTGGGTGGGGGAAAGGTGTTGTTTTTGGCACCACACACCATAGGATTGATGCCAGCGCTCAAAAGCTAAAGGTTTCTGGGTGGTGCTTTTTATTCATTTCACACAATATTTAAAGATCAAGGGTTGGGAGAACAATATGGAAATGGCTTTTTGCAAAACAAGGTTTTTAAAAAATATATACTGAAATGTGACCCCTACATTTGTTGACTCAGCAATTTTTAATGTTGCTCTCAATTCGTCAAGCTGTCAGCAAGTCCGGCATTCCGGCAGTTCTGGAAATCTTGGAATAGTTAAGGAATTAAGAAATGACATTACAGCTCTGGGAGAAACAAACATCGCAAAGGTCATAACTATGTACTCATAATCTTTTTTTTTCAGCAGAGGAAAGTGTTTAATGTCAAGCTTGTCTGTTGGTAGATTTAATTAGTCTTGATGGAATAACAAGCCATAAACATGTTTCTAAATGAGGCAACAAAGCCTCAAACATTCAGATCAGCTTGATGAAAACAAATATTGGTAATGGAAATTACTCTACATGTCGGGTAGTGCTTATGAAAAAGTCAATTACTTTCAATAGCCACTCTGTGCAGGGTTTTTTTTCTCAGTGGCCTTATCGGAGCTGTGGGTCATAAAACTACAGGCTTTTGATTTTTTATCAGACCCATTATTCATCCATCCATTTTCTACACCTGCCTGACCTGTTTAGGGTTGAGAGGGTTGAAGCCTCTCCCAGTGTGCATTGGGCACAGGGTAACCCCTGGATAGTACACAAATAGACAGAAAAACACTCACAGTCGTACCAACAAGCGATTTAGAGTTTCCACTTCACCTACCCCACATGTTTTTAACAGGCTCTTCTTGGCTCTGCTCAGCGCTGGCGTTAGTTGAATAATATAATCAATTAATCTTACATTTTACCGAAAATGTAATTACATTACTTTACAAAATATTCTTAGTTGTGGAAGAAGTAGTCAGATCTTGACCTTGATGGAAGAAGTGTGAGTCCTGCATTAAAAATTGTACTTTTGAAATTATTGGTAAAAACTATAAATATACATATTATCTGTATAAGTACTGATTATGATGAATAATGCATTTCAGAAAAAAAAATATATTAGTGTATTATTATTAGTAGTAGTACATTTATGTGTACATCACTTTAATGTTTCAGCTAATGGAGCTAATTTCATTGCTGAATCCTTACTGATATAATAATAGACCATAACAGAATAATAAGACATAAAAGAATTTTTTTGTTGATTTTATTTTGCATTATTAATCTGAATCTGGACAGTAACTAGTAACTACGTAGTATTTATGAAATATATGTACTAAAGAGTAAAAAGCACAGTATTTGCCTGTGGGATGTAACGGAGTAGAAACACAATGACGCATAAAATAGAAATACTGAAATAAAGCACAAGTACCTTAAAATTGTACTTAAATACAGTACATAACCAACACTGATTACTCAAAAATGCAATTAGCTACATTACACAACATTACTTTCAATACTTAACACAAGCCTGTCAAAGGTGCCTCCAAACAACTCGTCCACACCCAAATGTTACATCTTCTGTATATACAAAGTATATGAATAGAAAATGACACATTATGTTTCTTCATTTTAACCCTGTCTGCCTCTTGGTTGCCAGGAAAGACTATATTTGAGTGGTGCCTAACTGGAAGACTTGAAATATTTTCACAAAATTGTGCGGCATTATAATTTCTCAAATGTACTCTGTATGAGTATTTAGAAATCTTCAGTCACTTTCGGTCTTAAGTGTACTCTAGAAGGACAGGTTGGAACATCAAACACTGAGCTGTGCGTCTGCAAATGTGGGTGCGTGTGTTCCTGCGTGTGTGAAAAGCCGCAAGCTCTCGAAAGTGTCACTCCTCCAGTATACCATGAATGTGTTGTCTTTATTCACAAGCTCATTACATTAATCCAAGCTGGTGACCCACAATGCCATGTTTCCTGGGTGCTGCTGTTGCTGCCTCCTTGTCCTTGTTATGCCAGATGCCTCATGCGCTACAGATGTTTACCGAGCACGTGCATCAGCCTCCCCACGGCGATTGAGCCGGTACGAGGATGGATGGAAGATGGGAAAAGAAAGCCTGCCTCCCCCTCCTGCGCAAGGTTAATCTCGTCCTCAGCCGCAACTAGCATGTCACCCTAATGAAGCCCCAACAGACGAACACTTAATAAGAGTTAAGAGTAAATTAACCTTGAAGACTTTGCACGCATCCCTCCTTTTTTTCATACACTTTATGCATCCATTTCCCACGATCAAGGACGAGCGTTCATTTAGCCAGAGGAGGTCAGAACAAAAACATTCCCTTGACGGTTGCAAATTTCTCTCTGACATCTATGTTCCAGACAGAGCAGCGAGGAGAGGATGAGCCCTCTGTTTCCCTCTTTAATGTTGTCTGAGGCAGATAAAAAGCTACAAGCTGCTCCCCCACCCACTCACAGCTTCTTCTTTTTTTTTCTTCTTCTCGCTGCTGATCAATGCTCTTAATGATGGTAATCAATCAAGAAAATGAAAGATTTACTCTCCAATATTAATTTTGCTCAGCATCGATTGAGGAGCGAAGAGTATTACTGCCATTAATGCCTTTTGAGGTGCTGTATTGAGTTGCTTGCCTCTAAAAACAAGTCGTTCATCTTTCATTTCAACAGTTTTATTACACCTTTAAACATAATTAGAAACAGATAACAGTCACCTGAGGTGATATTTTGTAAACTCTTTGATAGTCTTGTTTTTTTCATTTTAGAGATAATTATGTTAAAATCAGATGTCAATTCCCAAGTGTAGATGTTTTGCTACAGTGAATTGCTCATCTTGCTAAAATGCCTTTTTTACTGTTTTGTGCACAGACAAACTTGACTGCTGTCGTGTAGGAACCTTTTGCCAACATGTCCGCTTTTTACAAACTAGGAAAGAAAGGCTCATTTATTGCTTCATGGTCATGCATTTTGTATTTTCTCTTCATTCATTCTACTCATTTAGATTTTCACCTGACAATAATTTTCTGTCTTCACCACGCCATAATGCACGTGTGGAGACAGAGATCTCAGCCTGCCGCTCTGACTCGGGGTATAGTGATGACAGGCGGTGCTAATGATACGCCACTCAATGAACCACCAGGGGCAGACAACATGCCAAACCGACGAAAGGATTTATGCCACGATCCGATTCTGCCTGCGATATGGTGTCATGTTATCGCATCACCTGATCAAAGGCTGATAAGGAACTTTCAAGCTCTGTGCTGCTTTTATTGGCACTTACACATTTTTTTTATATATATGTACCTGTTTTGCAGTGTGAGTTCAGTCAGACTTAAAGCCGACTTATGGCCACATGGCACGGAGACCAGAATCAACCAGGAGAAAATCTTTGTGTCATTATCATATACTTGATTACTTGTTTATTTTAGACTACATTGATTTAGAAAGTGAACTCTGGAAAAAGAAATGTTTCTTTTGTTTGTTGTGGATGTCAATAATGTAGAGATTATGGTCACTTTCTTGTTATCTTCACACAGATAGAGTGCCTTTTTGCTCTGCAATACACTAGTATAACACGGCATAATACTTTTAAGCCAGGTTGCCAGAGCGTCTTCTTTATCCCCGTCTTTCCTTTCTTTTGTCAGTAGTATACATGCTCCTCAGCCACAGTGAGAAAAGTGGAGCAGGTTTTGTTGATGACTTAAGGGATGGAAAGCACACCGGGGCTTCTAATGCACCTAGTATTTAAATAATCCCCGGGTCTCCTCCATCCTTTTGATGCCTTTGTTCACTTTGAAAAGTTATCACCATACAGCCTGTACTGTTGGCTTGGGGATGAAGAGGGAGAGAGAGAGAGGGAGAGAGGGAGATGTTGAATCGCGCTGCCATACCTTTTCTTCTGCATCCAGTTCCCAGAGCGTGAAAGAACATCTGAATACACATTCGAAATCTTATCTCACTCCAGCTGTACTGCTGAATTCTTCCTTTTCCAAGCACTCTAGAAAGCAAGGCAAAAGGGAACCCAGAAATAATCAGCCATGCTTATCTTTCTGCAGTACTGAGGGGAGCTATAATGAGACTCACTCATCCATAGTGGAGAGCTTAATAATTCATTGTGGTAGCTTTGCAGGTGAACCCTATCACATTACAATTTAAAAGCTCTAAAGCTAGTATTGCTGAAGGGAAGAGCAGCTAGGATGAATGCTAGGCTGAAAAGCCCTTGTGCATACAGGTATATGGGTGCCACACATACTCTCTCTCTCTCTCTCTCACACACACACACACACACACGCTCTTAATGAGCTCCAATTTTCTCTAAATAGACTTGTATTGCAGCGCGCGAGCTTCCTCACAAGACTATCAACACCATAAGCGAGAAGCAAGTGGTACTTTAAAGTGGTAAACACAAACAGCGTTTATTGTGAAGTGGCCCTCCTTTTCTTCTTAATTTGAGGAGCGCTCATCATATTAGCAAGTGTAAATCACTCCTCCCCTGGGAACAAAAGTTAACATTCTGTAGGCAGAGGCGGAGAGAGAGAGACACATAAAACAAAGCATTTTACTTGTTTTTCTCTCAAGGGCAAAAGAGTTACTGTCCAGTCTTTTTATAATGCCACCCAACTCATATCACCCCCCCACACCCCCACCACCCGCTGGCAAGGTGCCATAAAAACTCTTGCAATGAGGGGGAACATTAGTGTTTCTGCGCTTCGACACCCTTGTTTTCACGTAGACCTTTGCTCTGATTAAGGATCTAGAACAGTCTGCTGGCATTTTTTATTCCCTCCTAAAACTCATTTTCTCGCAGGGAACCTTCAGACATTCTACAAAGATGGGGTCGGCTTTGTCAGTGACCTCTGGCACCGACTGTCTGTGGAGCGCATCCCAGATGGGTTGGACTGTGGCCCGCACTTTTTCCAGCTCCCTCTCTCGTTCTGTGTCTCTCTCTATCTGTTGCTCTCTCTGTCTTCGCCCCCCCTCTCCTCCCTCCCTCCTAGGACAGACCAAAGAGCCGGGTCGCTTGGCACAAGGACTGCATACTGGAGTGACCTTGCAGGGCTCCCTAATGGAGAACTTGGCATTGTTCCACAGTTTCTCAGCCAGCAGACATGTACCCCCCCCTTCACCACCACCACATCTTCTTGGTCTATAGATCCAGCCAATACTCACCTCTAACCCATTCTCCCCTCACATCCCCACCCAAGAGTTGGGACACATCACATCACTGACATTAATTGTCACCGGCAATGGCGGCTGATAAAAGCTCCCTGCCCTGTTTCACTGCGGGGATAGTGTCGAGTCGCGCGGGAATTCATATCGCTCAGAGGCGAGGAAGCTATACAATAAGATGACAGAATAAGCACTCCTGTGTTTGTGTGTGTTTGTGTGCTCAACACGACAGCGTGTTTGCAAATGCAACGATGATAAATGTCAAAACATGTTGGAATCACGTGAGCCCGCTGCAACCCTCAGGACGTAAGTGTGATGGGATTAACCGATAAGTAGATAATTCGCATCTAAGAGTATTATCTCAGGATAAAACAGTGCTTAAGTCATCTCGGATGATACGCTGCTACAACACACACTCCCTACAGTGAACCAACAATAATATGATGATGTATCTTTTGTGCAGATGAAGTCTTAAAGCCAGTATTAATGTGGCTGATTAATTGCGAGAAAATGGGGTGAATTCATATGAATATTTGATAACCTCATTGCACCATCATATAACATACAATATGGCTTCAACATAAAAACCAGAATCTAACTGAGGAATTCCAGGAATTAGAATTATTAACAGAACTAATCAAAGCCCCATATTCCCATCTCTTACAACGACACTCACTGAAAGGATATGCCAACCAAAAGAAAGATGTAGAGAATGATTTAACTTTAAGCTCATTTTCCAGTAAATATGACAGATGATCTAGTGTAGGTAGATCCTGTAGGGCCTGTTGCATGTTGAAGATGGTCATCAAAGGTTATACTCCAATCTGAAATGCCAATCTTTCAGTAAAATTTAGTCCTGGTTTTGAATATGACTGTTCTGACTGTTCTGACCTCTGCCACATGAAATCAATTTAACTTAACTAGCTCGATCACATGCTCATATTTTATATTATTTGCAGACTTCTGATGGCCAACACATCACTGATATGTGGTGTACCATTGATCTGAGATTCCACTTTCAGTACTTGACATGTTTCCGGTTTTTTTTATTAAATGTTGTTCTTCATTTGAGAGCAATGTAACAAATAATGGATTCTTGATTTATAACCACAAGCTATGTGTTTCTCCCCAGAACTGTCATAACCAATCTCAGTGCTTTGAGAGTGAAAGTCTTCCACATTTACACGGGCTATTTTAATCTGTTGGAGGGGGCGACTGCCGGCCGTCGTCAACATTGATTGTCAGTGAATGTGATGAGTATGATTCTGCCACTTCTGCAGTGGCAGAGTTGCTAGAGAGCACAACACATAAATCAAATAGCATATAGAAGGAGGGCTGTATTTCGATTGTATAGAACGACACTGACGACTTGCTGAAAGTGACAAGACGAGCCTCAGCCTGGGCTCCAGAGGACTTCAAATCACTACAGGCCACGTCAGAACTGCTGAGCTCGATTATGACCCTCTGACCTTCACACACATGTACAAGAAGGTTTTAAAACCTTAGGCCAGATTTGTATCAATATTGGACCAAAATGGTTGCTGGATCATTTCAATGGACGACTCCCAAATCTCATCTGAGACAGCAAAGTCACTCTCATTTCTGCCTAACATGGTCCAAGGAGAGTGAGGTAACAGACTGGAAAACATCATAAATTTGCACTATAAAGTTGTCTCAGAAGGAACGACATTAATACATTCCGTCAACAAATTTTCTCATTTGAAGGTCTAAATCTGGGTAAAAGACATGAAAATTGTATCTTTGAAGAAGTCCTTTACTTTTCTCTGACCTTTTCTGTACCATGCCTGCAATGCTGTTTCCAACATGGGACATGAAAATAATGGACTGTTTATGAATGAAAAAGATTTGTTTTGAAAGGAGCCTGTAATAAACACGGTTTCCTGCAGCCAAAGCCAATCGGTGCTGAAGCACATATGAGGGATTAGAAGTTAGTAGAACCATCCTGGCTTGTGCCCGTACTGGTTTCAACGGATCAGCGCAGTCAAACACCAGGCAACCTTTTCACACTCCTCACATATGTAGTCTATAGAAAATCTAAATTTATTCTTTTCAATCAAGACCTCGGAACAAGCAAAAGGGGCCAGCCTCAGGATCTCAAACTGTACTCGGGCTTGCACAGGACTTCAAGGATTGTGATATAGCCACGGGACATAGCCAGCTGAGCCATGAAAGTAGAATCTTAAAAAATCAATTCTGAAACTCACAGGTAGCTGCAGCAGAGATCATTTCTCCTTCAAGCATTGCTGCAGCATTTTGGAGGAGTTGTAAGGGGGGAAGAAACACTTTTCAGAAACTGCAGAGAGGAACAGAGTGAGTCACAGTAATCCAAATGAGAAAAAAAAATATATATGGAGGACTTTCTCCAGGTGTTCCCGGGATAAAAAGGCCTCAGTTTAGATACATTTCTACTGTCGGCAGGTGGTTTGCTTGCATGTGCAGGTCAGCCAGGTAGATAAGATACAGCTTTAGTCTACTGTCACCATGGACTGGTTGGGGAAGGCACTAGAAACAGGACAAGGTAAATGAGCAAAATGCTTGACACCTCACATTTGATGTAGCAGTTTCTTAAAATGTGAAGGTGGCTTGGTGTAAAAACAGAGAGCTACAGGGTTTCGTTTTCCCCCAGAGAATCTGTACAATCTCAGACCGGCTACAGTTATGGAAAAAAAAAAAAAGTAGACGACGATGAGAAATGGAAATGGTGTGACTTGCAGAGAAAAATTCACACATTAGCGTTATTCTTTTCGCTGACAGCAAAAGGAAAATGTGATAATGTCCAATGTCCCTACAGCAACTGCCAACCGAGTGTTGTTCAGTGAGAAGCTAAAGATGAAATGGCATGAGCTGCTCTCGGTTATTTTTTGAGCGCTGTGAATGCCTTACATAGCTGAGACCTTTCGATTGAACTCCATCCAACTCTGCTCCCAGTCATAGCAGGTTAATCAAGACAGTAATATGAAGCTGTACTTGTCAGCTTGTGTATAGTATAATATATAGTATATGGTGTATAGCAAAGTGTATGTCGCTCTGTGACTGCACATGTAATGAAAAGCTCAACGTCTCCACATTTAGCATTTGCTGTTAAGTTGCAGACATACAGTGGATTGCAAAGGTTTCCGTAGTGATCAGTCATTTGATGTGACTGATTTAACCACTTCTTAACTATGTGCATATTAAGTGACATTAATGGCTCCACCAGTAATTGCTTTTGAGAGCCACGTCTTTCATCTCAAGATTTGCGGGCGCTGCTCACACCGAATTTAAAGGAACAACAGCGGGCAAAAAGAAAAGAAAGATGCATTAACTTAATCCTGTAGCTTGTAAAGATTCATAACATTAAGCTCTGACTCTCTCTCTCTCTCTCTCTCTCTCTCTCTGTGTGTGTGTGTGTGTGTGTGTGTGTGTGTGTGTGTGTGTGTGTGCGAGTTGTGTGACAGTTATTGTCATTACCAAATAATTGGTGAGAATGTCTGAGCATCTCAGGACTGGTCTCTTAGTCACTGTGCAGCCAAGGACCAAGCCAAATATCATTATCTTAAATGAGATTTCCTCCAAGAGTAATGTATTGGAATCAGTTGTTGTGCCCCTCACACCAGCTCTGGGTGATTGAAAATATACCGAAATGCAAAAACTGACTTCTTTCTGGGAACCTTGAGTTGACATTTGCTACAGCTGTAAGAGTAAATCATAATTTTGCTGCCACTACTTTCCACTGCACTGTAGCAGCTGACACAGTAGATGCTGATATGACTCTGTTTGTGCACCAGTTTAACTTGTGTTCAGGTCTGCTCAAACACAACTACCAACATCATGAAACAAGTAATTATTTAATGAAATAGACGACTGCCACCAATCTGCAGTTCCCTTCAGTTCCAATGAGTAATTTCATGTCTTTGAGCTCATTGTTTTGATTTTACCATTACTGACTTCACTCTCATCAACCCAATTTCCAGCAACAGTTGGCAGCCATTTTCAAGATACGTCAGCTCTGAAGCTCCCACTGTGTGCTACCTACCCACCAACCTACAGCAGAAAAATCAGCAACTAACTTATGTAGTCAAGCCTTTTTATTGCATTGATGTTTCCTTCAGGAGTTAGACCAAAACAAGGCTAAAAGGGGGGGTGACTAATAAACTTACATTCTTCAGGTGACCAAAAACATGACACTAATTAAGAGCTGGTAAAACTAATTGCTAACTGTTTCTTATTAACAGCTTGTTGTACTGCCCCCAAGAGGCCAATAAATCAATTAATGCAGGCTTATAAATTCTTTATTCAAAGACCTGAGAGCTGAGAAATGGTAATTTAGAACATGAACTTCAGTTGGTTGATTGACAGACACTGTGTTGTAGTCTACCAGAATCGTTAGTGTGACCGATTCCCTCCCCTCTAACAGACAGCCGACCATGGCAAGCCATTTGCCTGCAGCACTGCCAATTTCAATCAGTGCTGGTCAATGAAAACCAAATGCAACACACACAACTGTGTCCACAAAAAAACAAAACGAAACATGTATAACAGAGAGCAAACATACACAAGTTTCTGTTGAGAATTCCTCACAGAGATGACTTTGCCATGAGAGGGATTTGTGGTTGAAAGTGAAACTTTATAAGATCAATAATGTCAGGGACTGTCAATAATGACTTGCTTACGTGTATTGATATGCTGACAGCAGAAAGAATGGCTTGTTTGTCCAATGGCTTACTTCAAATCAATGTACTTGTCTAAGTTCAGTGACATTATGTTCATTGGCCATCACTGATCTTAATGATGTGTTGCTGCACAGTGATATATATAAATGTATCCCCTTTCTGGTGTTAGCTGTTGGGGATGTGGCCACGACCAGAGCACCAGTCAGACTTGCAGCACCTGTATATTTATGACAGATTCATTTATAGCTGGCAAATTAAGTCAGTCAGTCTGCTGATAATCTGACATAAGCCTGCTCCTGGATCCAGATAATCTCTGAAAAAATCATAAAACCTAGAAGTGGTTGCAGAACCTACCTGATCTCGATGTTGTTGGAAACAGCTGATTTAACCTCTCTGTGCTGCCGTTTTGTTCCAGACTTTCCCAACAAAAGTTCAAAAGGATATACTGACTGCAACATTTAGGGCAACAAGTGATCTTAAAGGTTAAAACAGTTTAATAGACCATAGGGTGTATGTTTCTAAGAGCCTTTCTTTGAACACTCGACTCCTTAAACAAGTTTCTTAAAGCAACACTTAAGAGTGAATACACACACACTTTATACCAATAACAGCTTCTTTGCGTTGTCTATAAAAGGTGCTGGTGAGAATGTTTAACACACTTTGAAGTAACTTGGCATTTTTAATAGTGCGTAAGACATAATAATTGATGCGTAATTATTGAAAGTATGAAGTTGTAAATGATGTACAAAAAAATACAACTGAATCATTCAGAGTGAAAAAAAAAGAATCTTAATGTACAGTAAAAAAGTGTTCTCAGCTTGCTGGGTTTAATGTAACGTTGTCATGATCAACTTGCCATTTTTATTTGGGTAAAGACCGCAGAAATATAGACATGTGATGTTGGGAATGAGAAAGGTATAACACACATCTGAGGTCCCCAGCTGGATTTGCACTTGGGACGGTTTAGTTATATGATATGCATCTTATCTACTTTGGCACCAGACACACCTGTAATATATTTCTCGTGAACACAAAATAAACGTTAAATTGATTGGTGATAGTTTCATGAATATGCAGATCATCATTTGTGAATGCCATCATCTCTATTAGAACTATATAAGCAAATGGCAAACTATATATGGGCCTTAGGGTAATGAAGAAGAGAGAGAGAGAAAGAGAGAGAGAGAGAGAGCCTACACCATCATCTCTGCTGTCTCAGTGCTGTCAACCTTACATGATACAAAACCTGGAAGATACAATTAATTCAATTAATTTGTTTGTGAATTTTTGAATTTCAGCACTGTCATTTATTTAACAGGTGTAACTTTAGCAACAGTGGCCAGAAGGAACTTAAAGATGCAATTAAAAATATAAAAAGCACAAAGAAAAATAAAATAAATCATCACCCTTAATTAAAAAGTTAGAATGTATTCCTGTATTTCCTCCAATCGTGACTGTGATAGACAGGGCAGTCAGTTCACTAGGTCCAGCATGCAATGACGCATAACAGATGACCCACAAAACCAAATGACATTTCAGTTCATTACATTGGGCTGACACCATTTTCCTGCTCAGATTACTATTCATTGATAGCCGTGTGGTAAAAGTTCACATCTGTTCATATAAGTAATGAATTTTTACATTTAATGTAATGTTATCAAAAAGCCTTGGTGGAGAACGTTTTCAGCACTGCTCTTGTGGTTTTGAATTACATATAAAAACATAATATTTTATGTTGCTGGCTCTCGTTGGCTTCTGTCAAGCCTGTCAAGCCTGAAAGAGCTATCCATAAAACTCCCCTTTCAGTGTAACTGATGTGAAAGAAACAGCCTATGTGTTGAAATAAATTACATATGATGTGATTTTCCAGACATTCAACATGTTTAAGATAATGTAGATATTACAAAAGGAAGGTATGTCCCCGGCAATCTCATTTCAGCAAGACAAAAATCAATGTGCTCTGAGCATGGACAGCAGAGATGCATTGCAATGTCATAAATCATATCCAGACAGAGTCTGGTGCATGTAAATGTCCGATGTAAAAGGTGACATTGATTTTGATTTTGTAATAATATTCAGCAGGTCACAATATCAGTGCAAGCTTTATTTAATCTGAGACCAAATGCCATCAGTCACCATCCTAATGCATCTCATTCCTTTCAGATATCCCAGGTAGTTTTTTATCTTGATCTAAACACATGCTAGGATTAGCTGAGAGTGTCATGGACAGATATTATTCTCTGTCACATGATTGTTCCCCCGGGTTCTCAGTGAGCTTTGCCAGACTTAATTATAAAACTATGAACTTCCATGGGAGAAAGCCCGACACCATGTCAGTTTAAAATTCATTTATCGTGATGGTAAAAAGGCTTGGAGAGGAAAGGATAGGAAGGAAGGAAACAGAGAGGATGAAAGAAAGGCAGAAAAGAGGGAGAGAATGAAAAGGAAGTGGCTCTCCACGGATGGCTTGTCATCTGAGGTGAGACTGAACAGAACAGAGGTAAACAATGGATGTTTGGTAAAAGGCAGAAGCAGTCAGTCAGGCAGTAATAAAAAAAAAAAAAAAAAGAAAAAAAGAGGGAAAAATAAAAAACAGCCTCAAGTCTTTCTGAGGGGAAGCTGCCAGACTCCATTTGTCTGAGCGTGCAGCACACTCTGTCACCTGCCATAACTACCCATCAACCCTCTGGATTTTTCAGCCCCGACAATCCTCTGTAGTTGTGTGGAGAGCTTTGTGTGTATGTTCATATACTGGATGTAAGTGTATCTATACATGAGTGTGTGAGTATGTGTGTGCGTGTACGTCTGACTTATGCTACTTTTGGGGACACACACAAGACAAAAGAGCAGTTTATTGGGCACAGCTGGTGCAACTGGGGACAAAAGCCATGTCCCCAATTTGGAAAATGGTGATTTTTAAATCAATGGTTAAGTTTGCAGTTATGGTAAAGGTAAGGGTTAGGTGAAGGCAAGGGTTTTGTTTAGGGTTAGGGTTACATAAGTCGTCATTAGGTTTAGGGTAAGTCTCTAGAAAATAAATATAAAATTCCCCAAAAGTGACATATTTGTGTATATTTCTGTGTGTGTGTTTCACCTGGTCCAGGCTGGTGTGAGGGCTTGTTTTGAAGTGCACTAGAGAGACGCGGGTACTGATACCACATGGCAGTCTTGACTGCGTTGTAGCGCCTTGAGTGTTGACCTGCTGAGATGGCTGTGCCAACGCAAGGCTTCTGTCTGGGCTTATCTAGACCTTCACTTCGTCTTGCTCAAAGACAGGGAATGTTTGCATTTCCCTCCTGTAGAGATCAAGGTATTAAATGAACGACTGTGCGCTGTGCAAAGGCAAAATAAAGTCAGTGGAAACGATGAAATGAACTTATGTGTTGTGGAGAATTATAATTATTTAGTTCAGACTCGGCTCTACATATATATACACAGTATACATCTAAACATTGCATTATTATATAAGATTTTTTTATAACTCATTTGCAGCTGCAAAAACATTTTTGAGGAAATGTAAATACATTTTTAGCAACATAATGAGGAAATGTTAAAAGTGAAAGTGCCTGTGAAACATTCAACATATTTCATTTGTTTTTCTCCTGATATTCACTCCTGGATGCAGGACAAGATGTTGGAGTTGGTTCCCTCTTCATCTAACAGCTCACCGAGGCTGGTCCTTCATGTTCCATTACCCTCTGCAATATTTAAAAGTGATCCGCTGTTGTTTTCCAAAAACATATTGTTTTGGACATGCAATTTTAATGCATGATCAAGGTCATGGGGTTTGATTTCATGAAACTCTTATAAATATTAAAAAACTTGTTAACATGTTAACTTTTAAAGATGGAAAACCCTGATATTCACTGTCAAAGGCCTGTGACCAGCGAACCTGTAAGACAGTCACGCTGCTTGAATTGAAAAAAATAATTGATCTATTAATGTAAACCAAGCAGCAAATTAGTAGTATACAAACATATTTTGTAGAAAACAGGGTTGCAGAAAACACAGAATACACTCGGCTATTGAGAAACAGTAATCGCCTTGTCGTGTCACACCTGTCCTTTAAACAAAGCCAATGATAATAATGTATGTACAAAACAGAGCCAGCACATTCACACCAGTCTTTTATTTTCACACATCAGAATCAACAGCATAAGACCAGTATGACACTTAGCTAGCTGGCAAGCTTTCCAGATTTTAAATAAACAGAGGGCCTCTACAAAAACCTGTTCCACTGTCATTTCAGCTCCCTCTCACCTCTGGAGAGTGTGACAATGTGCAAAAGTTACAGATTTCAGCTTTAAATAAGATAAACTTGCTTCTTACACAGTACAAAATTTGCCCATCTCTGTGACTTGTATGCATTATATTTCAGCGTCAGACTGCTGCTTGTGTCTGGAAGCATGCACGCAATTCTTCAAGGATGAAAAAGAGATTTCTGGACACAAGCCTTAAATAACACATCTTATAGTGTTTTCCTTCCCAGTGTAAGCTTATAGCACGAGCCATCATGTAGCGTTCACCCACCTGGTTTGTTCGTGTGAAGGACAGCAATTCCAGGTGCAGCGAGGAGCGATGCAAATCAATCATTTTATTCTGAGAGAGATAATTTATGATGTGCTCGGAGGGTTACAGATTCAATCTCCACCATGTTCCCACTGTCATGTCCCATGTTTAGGGCTGTCATCAGTCTTCATCAGGCACCCCGCTCCACTCCTGCCACCCCTATCTCCAGAGTCACGATTTATCCCACAAATAATTGATTATGACAGGTTGCATGCAAACAGAGAGGCAGCTAAATGTGATTAATCACTTTGTTCGATTAATTACAGCTGATTATGCATTTTGAGCGCCAATCTCACAGCAGATGATCACTGGAGAGGCGCCCATATATTCATTAGACCTTCACCTGGGATTGACCATGCTCTGTGTGGAAAAATCACACAGGGTGGGTCATGTGGCAAAGGCTTTTCGCTCTTTCAGAATGACTATTTTTCCCCCCCTGATTTCCGTAAATTGAGTTGAAAAAAAGGTAACATTAATGCTCTTTTTGAAAGGAACAATTTAACTCGTCTTTTTGGACAATTATAATCCTTGGCTCCTTTGAACTATGTTTTATGCCATTAAAAGTCCAAGAGCAAATTGTGGAAAGCTTGTTGCCCTGTCTGACTTTCCTTGATATTCAAAGTAATACAATACCATTCCCAGTGAAAATTGCAAATCAGATCACATAAGCAGGTTCACAAAAAAGCAATTAAGATTCAGTGAAACATGTAATTTAATCAGACAAAAAATGAAATATATTAAGGTTAAGAGTGGAGTATTCAGACCTTTCTCCTTGCCTATTATTCAAATGAAGTCACCATGCAAATGGTGCTTTCGACAAGCACACACCTGTCTCCAGTGACAGACAGTGCCAGCTGATTGAGAAGACAAGAAAATAACTGAGGCCAAGCATGCGGGATGCCTCTTAAGTCAGTGTGTCTCCAATAACATGATCGTGAAGAAGAGGAGCGGTTCTGCCGAGGCAGGTTGTCAAGCATTCGCTTGTTTCATCGCTTTTTCATTGGGAATTCTGCTGCAAAGCTCGGCATCAATTAAGCCTGCCTTACAACAATCCATATCAGTAAAGCGCGTTCTTGTCGGACGAGGCATTAAGTCGATTCCATCCAAATTACAACAAATTAAAGGAAAATAGACAACAGCTGCCGATATGTAAGGAATAGCTTCACTAACTTCTAATTGTAACAATAGACTACTGAGGACGGTTAATTTGATGAGCATCAATTCTTGAGGGGGAATTTACATCCTGTCTGCCTCTTCAGAAAGCTGTTTCTTATTCCTCTTAAGAGAACAGCCAAAGTGGTTTCTGCAAAGGATACTTTAAAGACAAAGGGTTTACAATTAATATGTGCTTTGAGGTATTATCTCGTGTTGCTGTGGTGCATACAGTTTACACACCCACGCGGAAGACAGAGAGAAAGTCTCTTGATATCAGTTGATGTATATATTGAGATATGCAGTACTGTAACTTCTCTCCGCTGGAGACGTTTTAATGTTGCTCTATTGATCTGTTCAGTTTCCTGTAATCCTTAAACACTTCCTCACTGTATCACCACTATCAGCCGGAGAGGGCATTGGGAGTTCATGGCATGGATGGACAGAAAGAGCAGCAACAAAACTCTCAGAAAAGGAAGCCCCGGACTATAAATTAAGAGGCTGTTGAGAGGATAAGGAAAAAGCTGAGCGCCTGTCGTCTCTCGTGAATGCTCCAGACTGCTGATCTAGTGAGTCTGTGAAGTCTGTCTTGAAGTCGAGTCCTATTCCTCAGAGTCTGTCACAAGGAGCCAATACTTAGTCCCATCACAATGATAGATGGAGGTATAATCACGCACCGACACTCTTGACTGAGAATCGCACTCGCAAAAACACTTGAGTCAGCTCGATTGATCATGCGTTTTTGGAGGCTGGATACTTGGGAGAACTTAGTTTGTGACAGTTTTCCTTTGTAAGGTCAGGCTGCTCAAGCTAATGGCTGCTTCATCATGACTGTGACCCACCTTGTAGGCAGCTGGCTGTATGATAAGAACAAGTTAAGGTTAAAAGGATTTTGTTAGATTGACCTTCTGTCCTGCAGTTGCATACATCTGCCACTTCTAGACTGAGTTATAGATTTGGTAGAGACTGAAAAAAAAATAAAAACGAATAGTGGAATGACAACTTGAAGACTGGAACCTTCAAGTATAAAATATTGCAGCCTCTACAGCAGTGATTAAGGGGAACTGAACAATTCAAAAGATTATATAGAGCGAGATGACTGTAGTGAATCATTCTTGTTTGACATATCTTTATCGATCCATCACTCAGGCTTTAGCTTTGAGGCACCTTTCGTGACACGATGCAAGGAAAAGCGCTTAGAAAATCAAAGAAATTTAACCACGACCTGCAAGGAGTCCTATGCTATAGAAGCCAGTTTCTGCCAGGAAAGAGTATGAAAAGTTGGAAATGATTTTTAGAAAGAAAGAAAAAAATGTATTGGATTGAATTTATTTTTAAATGTAATTTCAATTTGTGTTTGCCTAGTCTATAATAAATAATAAGGATTTACAAAAATTAGAAAAATATAAAAAATATAAAAAATATATAATATTGACTTTATCTCTCATAATTATGATGTAGTATGCTTAGTGTCATCATGTCTGATGTAAAGTTGCTATAATCAATATTTTCATATTAAAAGATCGCACTTACAGTGCTTGCTCAGCATCATATAGACAGAGTTAGCAATTAGCTGGTGAACACAGTACAGCATTTAGCCATTAAAGTGTGGTAAGCATGTGTTAAATCCCAAAACCGGGACCCTTAGCTGTCCACACATGTATGCACATACGCACACATCATAGGCATTTTTGCACAAGCGATCAGTTCATTATACCCCCATACCCCCATTCATATATACTTCCCCAGAGGTGGATACAGCAAGTTGTTGGAAAATGTGTGTAGTGTTGTACTGTGTTTGGAGTCATCATTTGATAGTGAACTACATGGTGCTATAGCTCTCTGAGTACATAAGCAGAAAACCCACTTCCTCCACACATGTGACCATGTGTGTATGTGTGAGAGAGAAATTTAACCAATAAGTCACCTGCTGGAAATGAATCTTCCAAAGTCCACTCTACTGCATCTTTCCTGAAAGGTTTTGGACTGAAAGTTGAAATTAGATTTATTTCTACATAAGAGGAGTTAATGGTGCCATAAGATAATACTAACCAATTAAACACTAGTGAACATTAATCTGTCAAAGAGGCTGCCTCATTCTTTATTAGAAGTTTTGGACTGAGTGTTAAAAAGAGATTTATTTTATAATACCTTTACATTGAGAGTAGAGGAGTTTGAAACTGATGCATAAAAAGCACAAATTGGTGCATAAAATTCACCAGAATGCAGGAAATGAAGTGTCTTGACACTCAGAGTCTCATGAGGGAGGACACAGACCCCAAGCTTGATGGAGCCACTGGAAAGGTGTCCCTTTTTTTCACACTGAAGATGGCAACCCTACATCCTATAAAAAACAATTATGTAAATTTTAGGACCTTCTGCTCTTCCAAGGTGGCATGTCGTCTGATTATGTCTGTAGTCTAGATTACAAAACGCTCAGACCCTCAGGAAATGCAAAGGAACCTTATAATCACACTTTGTTCCCACAAGGCTTGTGAAAATTGTCTAATCTAACCATCTACTACACTGGTTTCAGGGTAGATGACAAGCTCAGTGTGACAACATGACATATCTCAGTTTATCTCAGCACAACTGGTATCGTCCAGTTGTGAGCATTCTCTGTATTTATGTGTATATTGAGTGGACATGTGCTTTAGTTCAAATTACAACAGGAGATAATAATTGATTTACTTAATATAATTATGATATATGTGCATTTTATTATAATAATGCAATATTCAGAAGTCATCATACATGTCCACACTTTCTGCTCTGTTATAATGTTTATCGCAGAGGTATCCGCATGCTGCGTCAAAATGTCAGCACGGTGCCCCCATACCTGTGATTTGAGGCATCTCATAATAATGGTGGCTACTAATGATGAAGGGAAGCAGTCTTGCAGTTGCACGGGACCATTTTTAGCCTCAATTAGAAACCAGAGTGCATTTGCTAAATGAAAGCAGGCATTTATTCAAGAGCATTAGAAGTCAGATCAAAGACAAGTAAGAAAGCGGCACAACATGATAAACACAACAACTGGTCGACCTTACGATCCCTGAGAGATCTTTGAAAAATACAATTAAACACTGGGAACGAGCCAACATGTCAATCAAAGCCTTGCAGCTTTGAAATCCAGAAAAAAGTAAAAATCCTCGCGGCGGTGACAATGTGCTTTGTAATAACGCACTGAAGACAGAACAGAACCAGCGTATTTATAAATGTACTTTGGTTTACTGGATAACCCCTGTCCTTTTTTTAGAAAAAGTGTTACTGTTGCAGTGCTGTGTTTTCTTTGTTACAGGCCTTTTTTTTCTGCACCAAGCTTGATGCATCATTTATTTTTTCCCTGTTCCTCCCTATTCCTAATATCTACCTAATCCCATTCAAGGACGAAACAAGTTGGTGAAAACAGCCACTTAAGACAAATGACATATCACCAGGACTCACGACACGAGCATTTGACTCATCGGATTAATAAAATCATTAAACTGCATAAAAGCCCTTGCCATTCAACTCGGGTCCCCACAGTGTTTCACCTTGTCTGCTTGGCAGTGAGGGGCCCTCTGTCTTGTTGAGAAATGAGAGGAGGTTAGTCTCGGCTCTTGCAGCTCTCGTCGAGCCCCTCCGCCGGCCGGCGCGTCTGCCTCGCTCAACGTCATTGATTTCGTGATGCAAGCAAAAGCCAAGTTTGTCGCTCCGATCATTAATCCTCCCGCAGCCTCGCTCTCGAACAACACCCCCGCTCCTATCCCGCTTCTGCCCCATATCTGGCATTTATTGAAGTCACGGGGGCATGGGCTAAATGAGGCCTGAGTGATGGAGGATTTTTCTCATGCAGGGGGTGGAACTCGCCATCAACTGACAATACTTCACAATACTTCATGGCACGAGGAAACACTGACACTGACATCCATATTTTATGACAGAGGAGAATCCCTGCTGGTGTTCTGAACAGATATCGGACAGATGTTTAAATCTTCATTTTGCAAATTGATGGTGATGCTGAGATACAGACCAGGGCCTGTATTTATCAGACTCTTAAGAATTACACTCAGCTCCTTTAGGAGTATAAAGGTTCTTCAGTGCGAGTCTGTGCACCAAGGCACGTTTATCAAGGTACTAACTCCTACTGAAGGAGCAAGATTTAAGAGCAACTTTCAAGTGATGACATGATTAATCACAAAATCAGAGACAATTGTCTGTCATATTATAAATTATTTTAATAAAATCCTTCATGTAATTGTGTGAAATCCATAATATCTTCAGTGGCAATTAAAGAATAAATGAATAATGCATCAGTATTTACATCACTTATAAATAGGGAAAAATAATTGAAAAGTGTCTGAAATCCAAACAAAAACCAACCCTGAGTAGAAAACAAAATCTGCTGCTGGTAGACAAGATGCACCTGAGAAATGGTTGCACATAAATAGAGAGAATTTAGCTCCACACTGACAAGTAGAGACAATGAAGCTGCATGGAAAGTGATTGCAAACAAAATCAATGCCAGCACAGCCCTTGTTGTTTGCACCACTGATAGATGTGGGGGGAAGAAAGTGTTGCAACATCCTAAAAGTTCAAATCCAATGCAATAGCCTATAATTGTCCTATTCATGACCAATAATGACCAATAATATTTAACATAATAACTCCAGGTCTCACATTGTTTGTGCTCACTTCTGCTTATATTCTCCAGTCATCTACTCTCAGGTTCCTTCAGAGGATTTTAAATCATAAGAAATTTGCTTTTATTCCTATTTTTCTGTGTGGGATTTGACTTTTTTTTTTTTTTTTACCTTTATCATTCCAAAAGTCCAAAACTTCACTTCAGCAGTTTGATAGATGAAGGCCCAGACATCAGCATAACTTTCATTTTGGTGCTGCAGATTTTCAAAAGCGCAGGCTATTGTTCATCGCCGTTTCAACATTTATTCAAAGTCGAAACATGTTCTGGGCTCTTACCTGTTGTCTTTTTAAAGAGAAGGAAATCAAAAAAGGAAAAACCATTATTTTTAGAATTGCTCCTTTACCCCTGGGAGAGCGCCTCCAACACAAGCACAATAGCCTTGTTGCGTGTCCTCAAAAACCGCAGTCAAATATGAGTTGTGTGACACCCACACATTGTGCGGCGCCGACACTGACTGCGAGGAAATTTCACACCAGGTAATTATCTACTGTTTTTCTTTGCCTTT
>JBBMOC010000001.1:10716737-10743740 GCA_037975185.1 Centropyge bicolor | reverse complement strand
TCAGCAGAGGGGGGGGGGTTGAGGCCTCCCTCACGCCCTTAGATGCGAGGGTGAAAATTACACAGACTCCTCGGTGGGCTTGGAGAGCCACCAGACCTCATCAAGCAGCAGGTGAGCGCTTTTTTGCATCTTTCCCCACAATGTCGTCCCAGCCAGTATAAATAGAACAGTATGGCGGCACAAGTCACATCTCATTTGGTGTGTTGTGTTTCAGAGCACCTCCGCTGAGACACCGGGCACCGAGGGCAGCTGGGAGAAAGCAGAGCCTCGCTAATGGACAGAAGCCAGGCCTGGAATTTACAGACCCCGCCGAGTAACCATTCTTTGGGCCCTTCAGTTGTACCCTGGTGTGTACAAACACATACTGAGCGACATTCAGGCCTTTTTTCCTGTTCCCTTTGTGCTGGTGGAGTGTAGGCGCTATCTCAACGATCTCAACAATTTTTTTGCCGTCTGCTTGCAGAGACACACTGGATGTTAGTGTCAGTTTGATATAAAAAGCCAACATTGGCCTTTTATTAAAAATCAGGCAGCGGCATATAATTTGACTCAACAACTGCAGCATTTTCGCTCTGCAAAAAAATCAAACGTCACACTGTTAGGCTGGTCTCCGCGGCGAATTTATTAACGAGAAATCAACAAAGTTTGATCACATACGAATCGTAATCATGAAATGAAGTGTGATCGAAATGTTAATGATCTCTCATTAATACGCGCAATGTGGGGGCAAGTCGAACAGAGTACGAGCTCTCTGAACCTGTGTGATTCTGATGTTCCATCTGTCGTGACTCTGAGCACCAGAGTGCGCTCTGCTTTTTTGGAGGCATCAGCCTAAAAGCAAGCACACTTCTGTCTACTTTGATCACCTGGGGTCAGATCTGACAGCTAGAATATAGATTTGGCATAATTTTTCCATCTGTCTCTGCTGATCAACTTGTTGTCTGTAAATCTATAGCTTTGTTTCTTTTGGGGTCATTCCTGATGATGGACGATCAATGAGTGATTTGAATAAAGAGTTGTTAATGAAAATCAAATATTTGCAATAACTGAGGCTGAAAATACAAAGTGATAGATAGCTACTAAAAGGAAACTGCTTTAACTGTCAAGAAAATATACTGAGACCTCCTTTTCATTTCCCATATATGACCATGAAATGTAACCCCGTCCTCACCTCCACTCCCCACTCCCACTTAATATGGCAGGTGTGTTTACGCATCCAGCACATACAGATCAGCATTAGCATTCATTTGGAGCAATGAGTAGATGTCTCTGCTTGATGAATGCTAGTTCAATATCAGCTCTCATTTAAGCTGTGTCTTTGCATTAAAGTCAAACCAAAACAATGAGTTAAAAGATGCTAAAATGCTTCATAGAGTTGAGGTGAATTGCTGACTTGACTGATAATTCTTTGTGGGTTTGTTACCATGAGGAGCACGTTTCACATGCCGAGTCATTTGATTCATATTTAATGCAATATTATTGATATATTGTTAATATAACATTGATCATTGTATCTTTAAGGACATGCTAAATAAGATAAGACAAACCTTTTGTTTGTAGATCAGTGAGGAAATTTGTTGCAATTTAACTCATCATGCATAAGTCATCGTGCATTCACAATACGACAAACATGAAAGAGCATATAATGTCACATCAGCACAGTTCGGTAACCTCGTCATTGTTTGCTCGCAGTCTAAATGTCACGATTCGTCCAGGTAACTTGAACACAAATGTGACAAAAGTTAGACGATAGTGTCAATTTCATCTGTATAGGCCGCCGCCTGACAGTATAAAATTTGATTTATCAAAGTATTAAGAGCATCTGCAACTACAAAAATCACGCTGCTTTTTATATGCTTCACCCACTTCATCATAGAGGCAGCTATTAGTAACAAATTGCAGTATAGATGCCAGCTTCAAACTGTTTGTATCACACTAAAAAGAGTGCACACAAACAAGAATAAAATCTTGCCTGAAAAAAAAAATATAATGAATACTGAAAAAAAAATTACCCAAATTATTAACATATGATAATTAACAATAACACACACACAAACCTACACACACACAGTATATACAGTATATGAGGAAGGTATTTGGTGAACCAGTGGACCCATATTTCAGTTGCTGTTTCATCTCTGTGTTTGGTATCTGGGTTGTTACAGTGTTTTGGAGATGATGCAAAATCACCTTTACTTTCGACTAAACACACAAAAACACACTCTCTCTTGTCCATCTCGCTCTCTCTCTCTCTCTCTCACATACACACACACACAAACACAGACAACGTAAAAACCAGGACAACCGCAGCAAATCGTATCAAAGTAAACCAATCAAAGTTTATTTTGCCCAAAAAAGTTGATGTATTTCTTCAGCCTTCATCAGATAAACGCTGCACATAGCGAGTATAGCTATGAGCCAACGGGGGGTTAATAACGTCTCCTTCATTATATATACAGTAGGTGCTGGAGAGAACAGGAGAACAATAGAGGACTCACCAGCATCTCAAGAGGCTCCCAGCAAAACATGGATTAGGTGGAGATTATTAAATGTCAGCTCTTAAGACGAATACTTTTTACAGCCTCAAAGTAAATCAATACTACTTATCTTTGATAAAAGAGGCAGAGTAGATGTGCCAGCATAGCAGTCTGACAGCTCTTTCTTTCTCTCTCCTCAAAACCTTTACTAATCGAGTTTAAAAATCCCATAGGAATGTTTTTCAAAATGCATTATGGTGCTTTGTGAGTTTTACATATGTATGTGTGTTTGCTGTTTTATGTCGGTCGGTGCACGGTCCGAAGTCTGGCTTCTCGTTTCTGCTGCTTGACAGTCTTGCTCTTTGTTTTTCATTTTAAAAAAAGGCTTTACAAATCAAATTTGAAATTCTCCTGGCATGTTTCCAATGTGCAACACAAAGCACTCAGAATCTGTCATTTTGGAGACTACCAACTCTTTCAGGATATTATTGGGCAGTTCAGAATGGCTCCCTCTCTGTTTGTCTGCCTGGCTGTAGATATCAGTGATATTTTCAGGAGCACATGTGCACATCCTGGTGTACTGCATCTGTCTCTCTATATATATATTTCTGTCTCGGTCTGTGGCAGCGCTAATACCAATGATTTCTCTGAACATTCTGCTTCATGCTGAAAAATCCATTTTCTCAAAGGCGCCCAGATTGACATCTGCAAATATTGATGGTAAACAAACAAATCAGTACGCCTCTGTCGATAGTTATATGGAGCCTGCTGGCGGACCTCATCTCCCAGCTTTAAAAAGAAGTGCAGGATGCGCCGCGCTGCGCCTGATCCCACATTACTCCTGCAATGATGCAGGCATTGGTAGTTTGAAGTTTCAAGTGCCTCCGCCCAAGGAGTGTGTGTCATTACTGCACCTTTGCTCTGCATGTGTGTGTGTGTATGTGTGTGTGTGTGTGCATACATTTTTGCACATTTGTAGTGCACCCTCAGTGCTTCCTCAGTGCCTGCATCCAAATCATAATTACAATGTAATATCACGCGTAAGGCAGTGCCCCCGCTGTTGTTTCACTTTCTCCTCCTCTTCCCTTCTATGAATATCAAATGCTCTCATGCTGAGCTCTGAAAGCTGCACAGCTCTTTCCCAGACACACATACGATTTGTGTGCGTGTGTGTGTGCATGTGTGTTTTGGGGGGGGGGTTGGATAGTGCTTTCCTCCTCTGGCTTTGACAGGAAAAGCCAGCGGCGGGACCTCGATTTTAAAAATACGCCTCGTATCCCTCTGGTCTGTTGTTACCCCTGTCCAAGCAAGACAACCTTACATCCTATTCAGCTGTCCTCTGTGGGGTGTACATGATATTTCTTATTCATGTCACATAAACTGCAGAAATCACAAAGGCTATCTCAGATGCAGTGTGAGGCTATATGCCAGAGTCTTGGCATGGATGTGGTATCGAATAGATGAAGCCTGCGAGGCTGCAGCTATGCCAGTGGCTTAGAAAAGAGGACATCTGTCAAACGCTCAGTCAAAAGAGCCATTCTTTGTGAAAGACTGCTGAAATACCACTAGTTTGCTATATGCAATGCTTGTTTGTCTTTCACTTGTCCATTATGCACTGTACTGTGCATCCCACTGGTTTCTCCACTGTATTTCTCGACTAGATGCAGATTTCTGTCTTTTGATTTGAGGGTTTTTGTTCCCTCAGAGAATCGATTTTTCAAGGGATCATTTGACAGATGTTGTCTTTTCAACCCACTAACACAGTAAAGAAGAAAGTCACACTTTTTCCCACTCCGCAGTGTTTATTGAGTAAAGCACTAATTCAAAGAAACTGCCTCAAGCGGTAATATAAACAGATTATCCATTCAACTCAGGACTGGAGGTCTCTTTTATCTATGAATCAGAATCGACAAACACGGAGTACACGTTCTGATGTTTGCTCTGCAGGCAACAAACAGATGCGAACACAAACAAATTCATTGGTGTTTGAGGGCTAGATAATATCAATTTGTGGGAAATGGAGGCATGTTTAACTTTGTTAAAGTGGTGGCTGACAGAAAGGAAAGAGCATTTTTAGAAATGGATCTCAGTAAAGGTGGCTAAAATCGTAATGTCCAGGTATCTCTTACTGGTGGTAATGAAAGTGGGAGAAAGGACATTCCTTTTGCATTATTGGAAATTTCCCCATTGTGGGACAAATATAGGAATATCTTGTCTTATTTGGAGTTATGATTAGTTTTTATTTCTGTGTCGTGCCAAACATTTGAACCATCTCACATAAGATTACAAGAGCCCTTCACATATCAAATATCTTCTGGTGACACATATATAAAGTTTATACACAAACATATATATATATATATAAGTTACATCATCACACACACTTCTATATACTTTCCAATAACATATATCTCAAAATGTTCAATACATTGTACATTGAACAATATGAGACAGAAAAATGCTTCAAGCCTGAACTTTATCCTGATAAAGAGCTTTTAGATTCATTTCTCAGGTTTTTTTCCAAATTAGTGGCTAATTTAAATATTTCACTTAGTGTTCTTGCATTTTTTTCATCTTGCTAAACAAAGTATTGCGTAAAAATAAAAAATGTACATAATTTGCAACAGCAAATTGCACCTAACTTACATTTTTCATTGGCATAATGAGGAAATGTTGTTAAGTAATATATCTGGCAAGTCCAAAAAGTTGACAGCCTAATCAATGTATCAGCAAAATGTTCATTGATGATATATTTCATTTGTTCCATTTTTTATTTTTTTATTTTATTTATTTCAAAAAACTACGTCCACTCATAGCAGCTGCAGGAACTGCGTGTTTCCAGCACTTGGTTAAGGTTTGAGAAAGATTGTGGTCTTGTTTGAGACAAGTTCACAATTATGGGAAGCATGAGACAGAACATGTTAACTTTATTCATGTTTAGCCTAAACTACATTTTTTCTCCCTAACGTTATCCTAAGTGCTTAAACCGAACCACACATAGGAAACTGTTACAAAAATGTCTCACTTCACTCAAAAAATGTTGCCATATTCAAGGCAGCAATTAGGGTTTTCTATCCTAATGTAACTGGAAAAACAATTTAGTACCACATCAACATAATTTTCAGGAGGCACGGTCGCATTCAGATTGAACAAGTCTGCTTTGCTTCCTCCAAACTGACATACTTTCCAGTTTCAAGCGTGTGTGACCAGATCTCAGCTGGGCTAATAAACAACTGCACCTCTTAATATAACATAATTATCTGTAGAATATTCGTATTATATCATCAAATGTACAACATTTTGTCTTCTCCATTAGTCCACTGGTCTTTACTCCCACTACTGCCTTATCTACAAATTCAGATTCATCAAATTATCTCGATGTGCCACCGCGGGAGGAAAAAGAGAAACAGATTTTGCTTTTAATAATCTTGACTGCAGCTGCTAGTTTGCCATATTCTGTGACTGTGAGACATTAACTGAACCTTACAGGATCCAGTCATGTGACAGAGATGCCGCGGTGCGAGTCAAAATCCATTTGGCTGTGATTCAGTGGGAAATGCCAGAATATCAAATCAGATTAAACTAATGAGGAACATTACGAGGGAAAACATTCACACTGTACTTGGCTGCAAACATATAAACATTTTGGCAATAATTCATCGCTGCTGCTGCTGCTTCGACTTTACAATGTGTTTGATAGGAGTCAATATGTTAATAATTGTGTCACCCTTAAATCTAAGTAAAAAAAAAAAAATTACAGCAGCACAGATTCCACACCGGTACATGCTTATTCTTCTGTCACGGCTCACATTCTTCATTAGATATGGAAGATATGGAGAAATAAATCAATTCAGCAGTGCTCTCCACATTGGTGAGGTGCTTCTGCTGCATGCTGTCTCATGGGAACAAGTGAGATGATGGCTGCAAATTAATTTGTGACACTCGGAATTGATTTTCTAATCCTGCATGGTATTTGATAAATAACCCTTCAGAAAACGAACACCTCAGACGATAAATACAGTTATTATCTCTTCGAGGGATAATTAGTGCTTCCTGCAAAGACGGAGCACCCTTGGTCCTCTGCTTCGTCGCCGCGACCCCAAAAGTAACACAACTAATAAAAGTTACATTATTCAGTGATCCACAAACAAAGGGATCATTATATCGTTTCGGCCTCGGGTGACGCTGGTCGCAGGTGGTGCGAGAGAGGAACGTATAAAGAGCAGCAGTTTTTCCAGAAGGTGGTGAAGTATTAGTAATATTTTGCCAATTATGAGGTGCGCTGGTGAAGTTATTAAACTCACCCGAGGGCACACACTGACAATTAAATAAGTTTTGGATGCCTTCGTTAGACCAGTTTGCCATGCCTCTGCGCTCTCATTAATGGACTTGCCATATCCCCCCCTTTTTAAAGACAAATTATTTATTTGTTGTCGGAACTGAAGGTATGAAGTCAAATCATCTTTAATGATCCCAACAACTTTCCCGCTTTGGTTAAGTCACTAAGTTGTGTTCAGGGACCACCAAGGGGTATTATAAATGGCGTCTGGAAAAAACGAGTCACATTTTAATTGTATTCTTTATTAAGTACGAGATTGAGACTGTGCATTATCAGCCCGCCCAATTCTAAAGTTGGAAAGGTGTCTGTGTGTGTGTAGAGGGAGAGAGAGAGAGAGAAGTGGGGCTTCTGAAGCTGTTTGACCAGCTGACAAGCACTTCTGATGGAGTACGCTGGCCCCTAACGCTCCAGCCTCACGAAGAAGACCCTTCGTCTTGTTTTGCCATTATCGTCTCTCTTCAGTGTTATCTCCGCACCTGCGGTCGAAGCAGGTTTCAACTAAATGATCCAACTCTGTGCAGCAAAAATGTCCTCAAATATTCTCTGTGATCTAACGTGCCTCCATTTCGGGGGGTTCTCGATATGAAACGGTTTGAGTACCCCTAGAGTAAAGTAAATGGACTCCTTTAGGCTCCATTTTAAAATTCATAGAAAAAAAAAAAGTTCCATTTTGCCAGTTTCGACACGCTGAGATTTAGTCTTTTCGATCCACCTCGCAAAAATAATACTTATCATTCTGGTAAGGACTTTTGCCATAACGCCAAATTAGTGTGTCTGATGCCTCCCCATCACAACGACTATTGTTTTACTCTGTGTACTGAGAAGTAGGAGGCAGAGAGGCTGTGAGGGGCTTTGTCCGAGTGGAATGGAGCCTCGCTGACAGTATGGCATTCACTCTAAATGTAAATGAGAGGGTTTTAGGAGTGTGCTGGTCAGGTAACATACGCCCACAGTGGAACGTGCTCCTTTAGTCTGGTCTCAAAGATGACAAATGCTGTTACCAAACAGGAGGCCCGCTGATTGCCATCACACTCCAATGTCGCACATAAAATACATGTGGTATGAAGGGGAGGCAAACTGGGCTGCATGTGAGTGGAGACAACGAGGCAAAGATGCACATGGATACAAGCATGGACACTTGAATACACAGTGGCAAACAATGAGGTATTCATCAGCACCTAAACGCATACAAAGCACTCTACCCACACATGCACGCTTTTTCAAATACACATTGTACAAACACAGGCACAATTGGCATAATCCCACACTCACAGTCATCAGATGAAACCACAGCCAGGCTACGAGTATCTTCAGATCACAGCAGGTAGGTAGAAGAGAACAGCTGCTTATTCCTGTTTTGGTTAAAAGCATCATCCTCAACTGCCAACTACTTTCTCTGCTGCATCGCATACACACATCACAGCACCTTTTGGTTTCTCTGGCTTTTCTGTTCCTTTCATGGCTCGGCTGGCTCGCTTTTAGTGTATTTCATGCTCACGTTTGCATTCAAAATTATTCACAAAAAAACAGGTTTATTTAATTTAAATGACCCTGTGAATCCATTAGAAAGCTACTCTACCTTATAATAAATCTACTTCACTCAGGATGTTTTCTATTTTGTGCACTCCGAAAAAGAAAACCTTGCACTATATTGACTTAAATTGGAGGAATCTTGCATTGCATTACAAATCAAAATAACTGGCTAAAATAAAGCAACCTACTCAGTATTGCATTTCTATTAACCTATGTGGAGAGACGTTTTCTAAAGAGTCTGTTTAAAACTGTAAGGCATTAAACCATCTACTCCCAGAACATGATGTGTGTTTTTTTCTCTGAAGCAGTACATCTGTTCATCAAGAATCATTTCGCTATTGAGGAAAATCGAGCTTACATAACATCGCAGTACACCTCCTGGTAAAAAACAAGGAATATATGTATAAAATTCTTTCTCGACATCGATTTTGACCTTCAAGCTACTGATGGAGAGCTAGTTAAAATTCAAAATATGTAATTCATTGTATTTCAGCCTCCGTTGCAACTAATAAGAAAGAAATAGTCTAAAACACATGTGAGCGTTTTCAGTTCATGTGCAGGGCCTGCAAATCAGCTCATGAGGCAAATTAAAGTTGATGTTAACCTTAGCTTTCAATCATCCTCTTTGGAAAGACGGTGTCGTCATTCTTGCGAGATCCTAATTCGGGCAAAAATGCTGCATTCAAATGAATTCTAAGAGAAAGGGGTGAGCTTGTAAAGAGAGCAGGACAGAGGGATCACAGAAGTGAAAAGCAGTTGAAATAACCGAAAGGGATCATTTCTTTATTGCACTCATTGAGACACGAGGCAGCTTTGTGAGAACAGAAAACCCTTTTATTGATTCCATGTGATGACATATCATCGTAAAAATGGACAGTTTCCTACCGCTCCCTAATGACAGCTTAGTGATTCGAGCGTTTACTGTATTTTGACATTTGTGCTGTCTGCTATTTACCTCTAATATGACTAGATTTGGGAGCAGAAATGCTATTTATAGCTCCGTCCTTTCATCTACTTATCCACTTTCTACACCTGCTTATTTCTGCTCCGGGTCAAGAGGAGGCTGGAAGAGGATTTTAGAAGGAAACTCCCTGGTCCAGTCTATCACAGGGTTAACAAATACAGACAGACAACCACATTCACACTCATACCTATGGGCTACTTTAGAGATTCCAGGTTTAACTTGCCTGTTTTGGGACTGCAGGAAGAAAAGACACAGAGAGATAGCAGCCAGCTGCTGAGGCATAAGTGCTCTCTGGCCATTTTCATGTCTTTCATGTGGTGTGTTTTAGCTGCACACCACAGTCCGATGTTGTTGAACTTCGATTAACCTTGTATGAATACGGCCAGAGGACCTCGCCTTCATTGTAGTATCTTGTAATCATCACTGATCCTTGTTGTTTGTTTTGTTTTGGTTCTAAATGATTTAACTTGGCTATTTACCTTTTTTTTCTTCAAGGTAATATAATCTTTTTTTTCTGTTGTTAAGATATTTTGGTGCTTTGGTCGCATGGTCGACGTTGACTATAACTGATTACATCGATGTGACGAAGCAGAACTGCTCTATTTTGATAGCCATCTGTGCTTATTATGTGGCCTTTACTATGTGCTAAGAGAAGTTCAATTTTAGCTCAATTTATACTCCAAAATTTCAGATGAAGGGGTCGCAGCTCAGCAATGTCTAGCAGACTGTAATAAACAACAAAGAACAACAAAAGTTAATAACATTTAAAAGCCAATAACATTAATGATCCTAGGTTCCATTTAAGTGCTGCAGTAAGTCATGACAGCAGCCGCCATTCACAATAAGATAAGATAAGTGAGCCTTTATTCATCCCACAGTGGGGAAATTCACAATATCAGGACCCTGCAACTGAAGAAGCTAAATGGAATTATTCATTTTATTATTTACATTTGTGCTTTTCCTATTGTGGCATGTTAAAATGTATTCAGCAAAAAAGGCCGACTGAAGACTGAAGCAGGCCCTCGAGAGTCTCTCAGCTAGCTATGTAGTGGCTAATTATATTTTGCCTAATGTTAAAAAATGCAGCAAATTTTTCAGTACATGTCTTGATTGCTGATGATAATGAATGCCAATAGAAAAAGTGGTAACAGTGATTGAATGTCCTCTGCACTGTTCACACTGTAGTATGACATCACAGCCTGCAACACCCATACTGACAGTGGAACTGATCGATTGTGGTTGCACCAATGGTAACGTGACCGTGACTCCAGCCTGAAATTTCAAAGGTGAAGAACATATGTACTTTTTGCAGTCAGTTCCAGAGTTGGCGGATCAGAGCACTGTGAAGTTCCCCCCGGGGGCAGGACTGATGATACATTCAAAGGCCGAGAATCTCTGTGTGCTGTAAAAATGCATTCTGTGATGCAAACAAATGATGAAAAAGCATTGCAGAGTGTTGGTATCCAAAGAACAGAATGAGGCTTTAAAGCAGCAGAGGGGGCTGGCAGGCAGGGCTGTGACCTTAACTGCAGGTGTTCTCCTGCTGAGGCGAGGGCGGGGCGCCGAGCGGGGGTAATGGAGGGGCTGAGTCAGGTAGGAGGCAGCCATATGCCAGCGGAGGGACGCGCTTGTGTATGCTGTGTGTGTTTGTTTGAGTGCGTGTTCACAAAGAAAGGAATGGGCACCAGAACACACATATAGTACCTCCCTGGAGGCGCCCAGATAGTAGGGGGTTGACTGGCAGTAAACCACCCTCTAGTTGCCATCAGAGCACCACCTGCAGGAGAAAAACTTTCACAACACAAACATAGGCCTACACAAAGTGTTCACAGGCACACACAAACACACTCTTGTACATACACACACACACATGCTGAGGCCTCCTCCGGGCACCTTTTTTCAGACTGTCAATCTGTAGGCCCCCTCCCCTCTTTGGCCCTTTGGCCTGTTCTAGGATTTTATCTTGCAAGAGGCACCTAGAGAGGATGCACATAGCACTTAGTATGAAGAAAACAAATTTGCTATCATAAACAGCCTGTGGCTAATCTTTGAAGACTCCTTTGAGTATTCAATTCAAACACAAGCTTGTTGTGCCATGCTGTCAAATGAATAATCTGCGTTAAGGTAGCGCTCAGTGACATAAAAATGTAAGGGATGGAAGAAATTAAACTTAATATAAAACTTAGAGGTGAGACTCAGAACAGAGTTAACAGAGTTAATGATGACAAAGCTTTATGTGACTATAACTCCATCACATATTTGCTGTTGGTCAGGAAATTGTTTTATTGTGGAAGAGAGCAAAAGATTTAATATTTTCTCAAAAAGAATAAATTTAAGCAAGAGCATGATGTACAATACCTTAAAGTCTCGATTAGCATCGAGCTGTTTGTGTCAGCGTGCATGTGCAGGGTTATTGTTGCAATGGAAAACAAAAGAGTCAAGTCCTCTGGGTACCTTTGATGGGGAGGACGTTTAATCCAAATTTATGCAGCTCAGGTAGAGCTTCAGGTCAAGGACAGTGTGGGCTTGGATCCGACGGCCATGTTGTAAACAGAGCAGCCACTTACCTGCCAATCACCGGCCCATCGCTGGAGGACCGGACACGGATCTGCAATATCCACAGTCAGCAGGCAAACAAGATGTGTGTGTGTGTGAGTGTGTGTGTGTGTGTGCAGAGAGAGCTCTGCATCCAGAGTACTTTTGACCTCAAGGGTGAGACAATTTGGAGTTCCTTCAAGCAGTATGAGTGGAGACGGCATGGCAGACCTCGCTGAACCGTCCTCCTCTATCACACCGCCGGTTAGTCCTAATCAGAACCGACATATTGTCTGTCTGTCAGTTCATTCAGCGGCCATGTTGGCTTCAAAGTCTGTGCTATTGCCAGAAATTGCTTTCTGAGCTTTGGGATGAAGGACAAAATAAGAGTTACAGAATGTGAAAGTGCAGCTCTAAATTTCCTTCCTGTGTGCGGCGGCTTTGTGTCGAGTCATAATAGCCATAATGCTAAAAATACAGATGCAAAGAACACAGCTGACACAAAGGCAGTGCCATTACATTCAGCCGTGCTCCCATGTTAAATTAAAATCAGATGGAGCACTCTTTCTCGCAACCCATCTCTCCTGCCTGCCCCTGATTGGTAGATGGGATCCATTAAAATGTCCAAATGAGATTTGTCTTGCAATACTTTTCAGAGAGACAAGTGAAAATGACTAAAAATACAGTAAATAGAAAAGCGGCCGAGATGTACATGCAATAAAGCCTTCAGTTAAGCAGGGGCTTTTAAATTATTAGGTGAGCGCCGGGCACCGCACTTGATGATATTTGCATTTTTATTTTTGATTTAAATTCCCACAAACCTAATCATTTCATTTTTGCAAATGTGGGCCATTTATAAGACTCCTACATGATGAAGCTTTCCAGTCTCGCATAGGCAGAGAATGGCAGACTAATGAAACAAGGTCCTCCGCATGGTATTTTAATGCCTGCTTTTTTTTCTTCTTATGCAGATGCCTGCTGCAGTGCAGAGAACAGCAAGAATCTAGGTGTGATCAGTGCCAGTGAGCAAGGCATTGGGTTTGCCGGAGTAAACACACACACACACACACACAAAAAAAACAGGACACCCACACAGCTACATGACAAACGCCTTCAATGCCAGCCACCCAAAGGAAACTTTTAAACAAGTTCATTAAAATGTAGACACATTCGTTGGCAATTTCCTTTGGGGGGATTAGTTTGAAAATTGTAATGGAATTTATTATAACCAGAAATAAAATGTTCTTCACAATGAAGATATTGCAACAAAGTTTTGAAGTTTTGAGTGCCCTTCTTCACCAGAACTAAAACAATATGCAGTCATTTCCGTGATTTACTGGGTCTAAGAATCAAATTGAGATTGCATATCCATATAATAGATCTAGTCATTATTACCATGGGGAGATATAAGGATGCGGAGTTCCATTCCCCTACAGCTGCAGTACAGCTTTCATCTCGATGTGATTGCTCAATTGCATGTTTATCATCCATGACATTGGCGAAATGTTTCTTTCTCAGAGTCACCTCATAAAACCCTCATTTACAAAAGTTTAGCTGAGATTAGTCCATTAGCCAAATTACCTAGCCAAGCAGTTGATTTCCAAACGCAGTGTCTTCAATCTGCAGCACAGCATGGGATCTCGCTCTGAGAAGAAATAAGAGGGAGAGTGGGAGACGGAGGAAGGAAGCTTGGAGTACACGGTGAAAGCACTCAGGCTGTGAGCTCTGCAGCCGTGCACGAGTCACCCAACCTTTACCTTCTCCTCGGGTTCAACCTTAAGGAGTAAAACATGCATTACTTATAATGCCAGCTACCTTCATAAAAGCCAGACCGGTTCCACCCTGACACCATGTCCTGGTGCACTTAATTGAAGGATCAGAGATGAGGTAAGAGTTCAGCGTGAGTGTCCTTCACAGCCAGAGGTAAATATCAGAATGATGCTGGGTGTATGCAGCGTGGACTCCAGTCACTTCTCTGATTAGGAGTCTGATTTCTGACTACACGCTTAAAGTGGGAAGGGACTCTTGAAAAGGGTTTCTTGAGGGCTCTTTTCAGAAGACGCCTCAGTTTGGTTGGCCTCATATTAGGTCAATAAGTCAGTCTTTTTGCAAAGACACATTCACCGCGTTGCAAACTGTCAAATGCTGTCTGCCCTTTTCTTACTTTTTCATTATCACTCATGGCTGAGGGACAGATTAAAAGGCATTAATTCAGAAGTACAATTACTCAATTTTCTTTCCCCAACTCTTTCTCACTCCACTCCCACTTCCTGCTCTGCTCTTTGGGACAGGTCTGGTGTCTAAACCAAGGCTTGACCTCCTATTTGAATAAGTTAATGCACTGGCCTGTTTGTGGGGAGAGAAATGGGGGGAAGCCTGTATCAGTTCCATACAGTTGGCTCCGGGGAGAATTTGATTCCTTTTCATCTGTCACTCTCAAGGTGTCATTCTCCACCCCAGGTTGTTATCACCACGCATTCCCTGACAGCTTCAAGCCGCTTCCTTCGAGAAAAAAAAAAAAAGAAAAGGAAAAAAAAAACATCGCAAAGCTCGGCAATGAATGCATTTGGAAGAAGACGAAAATGACATATCGTTTGTGAACAGACGTCGGCTGATGCCGCGTTACACACCGTTCTAATAAACAGAGAGAACCAAAGCACAATGTTCATTTTGTGTTATTCAAGAGTATTTTGTGGATTAACTTGTAAGGTCTTGTTAATACCCATTATAATAGTTATAATATGGTTTTGCTGTGCATTAAAAGGGCCAATGTAAACAAAGCCGTGCAACAGTGTTTCACCGTCATATGCTCAGGAACCTCAGCAGTGAGAGAGCACAGAGCAATGTGATCAAAATCAAAATAATTACTATATTCTATAAGTAATAACTACTTGAAAAAGTGTGTGCAATTATTTTATAAATGTATAAGATGAAAATTATTAAATCAATGAGCCTGTAATTTTTGGCTACTTTGGAGCAGCAGAAAGAATCTGTAAACACAACACTGTTGTCTATAATTATCACTTATCATATTTTCATGATTTTTTTAAGTTGTTATGGCAAACATGTTAGTCTGTTCACACATGAAGAAAAACATTAACACTTATTTGAAGCTGGGTTTCAATCTACCTGGTAAATGTAAGTCCAATATTCACCCTATTTTTACGTTAGCTTGCTACAATAGCTGTGTCAGCTGTTTGGTCGTGGGTATGTATGTGCACAGTTCGTTGTTAGGGCTGTTTAGTTGAAATCAGCTTCCTGCTGTGGCCGAATATATGACAGCAGTGTGTGAACCAAAAGAGTGAAGATGCAGTAAACCTAAGTTTCCTCTGGATTTGACAATAAAGGCCTTTTAATTAACATGTCATAGTCATTTCATCCATTGTTATTATAAAAGCATTTATATGCGTCTGTGCAGGTTGTGGAATGAAAATGTAAAGACACTAAAAGTGTACATCAGCTTATCAGTTTACCAGAATAAAGTCACACCAGAGATAGTTTTCATTGAGAGAATAATATGTCATCTCATTGAACATCTACCTCATCTGCACAAGCTCTGCTTACCATAGTACTAAATATATAATTATAGCATCAATCACTCTGGGGAATTCTGTGAATTAATTCCAACACACTAAATATGCAACGTATTGCATCCATTATTGATAAATACAGTCGACTAATGTGAGCTACCTGCAGTGGAATAGAAGTCTGCTTTTATAGGCAGACTGGGCAAGCGGCCTGAAAATACAACAAACATTTATTATACCTCTGATCATCGGTGTGAACAACGTATCACGACACCAGTGCTGCTCTGAGTCCCTTGTGCTATCTGATAATAATTCAATAGCACGCTTCTGTAAAGTCCAATTCATTTATCATTCATTTGCAGGCAGTGTTTCTGTACATATCAGGGAGGATTTTTATATATCTGAATCCCACAGCCTGAGTACAACCCTCTTCACTGCAGTATAGCTTTAGTTACAATGGTAATGTGGCTGGTTTAAAAGTGAGCCGTCACTGTCAGAGCATGGAGATTACTCGCACTTGCAGTGTCACGGCTTTGAATCTGAGCGGTAATGGTTGTGGCATTTCATCTTCCTTTCAATATTTTAGGAAAAGCTCCCACAGATTCTCCTCTCTGGTCAACATACAGAATTCTAGGAGTCTATGATGAAAAAGTTTTTTTTCTGAACTTGCCACATTTTCTTGTAATTGACCTCACTCCTTAAAAACATTTTGTTAACAATTTACTCTCTTCTAGGAGTAAAACAGGTTGAAATATAGCCAGTTTGCTGTTGAAATCGCCATTTCACTCCCTTAAGAATAGATTGAGAAAAATAGGATAGGTCAGTCGGTCCACAGCTTTGGATCAGACTGAAACAGCTGTTCAGTGATTTGATGTGTTTCCAAACATTCATGGTCCTCAGATGATGAAGCCTGGTGATCCTTAAGCTTTTCATCTAGCGTCACCAGCAGGTTGACACTGAACTAATGTAGCTTTTATCATACACATATTTATGATCTTGGGAACTTTGGGGATATTCTGACCTTTCATCTAGTTTGTCAGCATCAAGTGAACATGTTAATTCGTCCAGTGCTTTCGTTTATCCATTTGATGTTCTGTACAATAAGCACTGCAGTCCGAACTGCTTGCATGGCTGTAGACTCTCCCCTTGTTATTAGTATTGGTGCAAAATGGTTTGCAAAAATCCTCTGCTTGCAACTGCTTAGTGCATAGAGTGCAGTTAATGGGGCTGATCTGTAAAGACACAGCCTTTAACTATATGACGCCTAATGAAATATTAGATTCTGTGGAAATATAAACAGCAAAAAACAAATTAATCCAAAAAGGCTGACTTCCACCACAAAAAACGACTTCGATGGAATAACATTAAGGTAGTACTGACTGGATCAGCCGACACCTGATCACGACATCAGCCTTTCTTCCATTTAGTACATCTTTGGCCAATCTCATATTATCCACCGCTCAAGCGAGAGAGTGCCTTCTTCAGCGGAGAATCCCTCCTCTGCCCTCCCTGACACTTCCATTCCTTCTTCACTTCATCTCTCCAGGAGAAGAAAAATAGAAACACACAGTGACGCGAGAAATCCCCTGACACCCAGAGATTGTAATAATCTCTTCTCTTCTTTACATTCTTCGATTCCTAATACGTCCCTACAAAAACAAATTTATGGTAATCCCCCCGTCGCATATCCATTTCTGTTGTCAAATCCACATGAGGGCAGCCAAACATGCTTTTTCTCTCCGTTCTGTATCCGTAAGTACGGGAGCACAACAGCATTGTGCTCTGTAATAATTACTTCAAGCACACTTTCATTCACACACTTCCGCAGCCCTATTTAATGTAGATTTGGGATTACCATATCACTGCAGTGATTTTGAAGTTCACACAATTCAGCACTCCCTGGATCTAATGCCTAAATTCCTTATAGTCCAAGATGAGCACATGCTAATCTGCTTTGATGTTCTGGGGATGTATGTACATGTGTACAGCTCAAACAATAGACTGTGGCCTTCATCACAGTCAGAAGTTAGCAGGCTGGAGAAATCAGCATATGTGAGGAGGGTTGTATGTTCTTAATGGATCGACACTGCTGTTGGCTTGGCAGATTATGAGTATGAGCTCAATGTGTTCCTCTCGCATAACCACTGGCAGCCAAAATCTTGCACATGCATGTGTCTCTACGTGTGTACATGTGTGTGTATGTGTATGATGATGGCTGTGACAAAACCCTTAAAATGGAGCGCTGTCATTTACAATTTGGTTTACGCATGGATCACACAAATGAGACATGTTGATTGGTGAGTTTTAGGTGATGATGTCACCTTTGGACAAAGCTTGTGTGCTCAGCTAAATTGACCTTCTTTTGGCTCCAGCTACATATTTATGACAGTGGCATCTATCTTGTCATCTAACTCTCTGCAAGAAACCAAATTAGCATCTTCCCCAAAATGTCAAACTATCCCTTTAAGCCAGTGCCTGGTTGGATATGATTGTGTGTGTTTACATATCTCCATGTGTGAGCACAATGTGGTTTATGTTGTGTGTGCATATGCGTGTACAGTTAAGTTTGAGTGCACGCTGCCAGTAATGGCACGGTGGTGGCTTTCATATACGGCTGAGCTGTGTGCGGTTTGGCTGCTAATAGGTTTCATGTGAGTGGCCCCGCTGCTGCTCTCTAAAGGTAATATGTCACAGTCCAAGTCCCCCTGGCCGTGCGGTCTGTCTCACCACAGTCCTGGCCCACTCCATCAAGTCGTCCCTCTGCACAGACTGGCCTCTGGGGGAGACGCCTGCCCAGGAGTGTCTAGAAGTCTTTAGGTAATGTTAGATAGAGATATAGGACTGCAGCAGTGCGTGTGTGTGTGTGAGCATGTGTGTGTGGGTGAGAGAGAGAGAGGGGCTGTGAGGCTTAGATAATGTGTGTACAGCAAGAATGTGTGTGTAGTGAAAGTTCCTCTCCTGGAATTGATTAAACCCCTAAAAACTCATCTCTGCCCATCAAAAATATATATTTAGAATTTTATTCCATGAAAAAAAAATCCTTTCACACCCTAAAATGGCTCAAATGTAACTCTACACTTTTGCCTACATGTTGAAGGATCTAAATAGCCCATGATTCACCACCCACCCTGTGCTCACCTGCAGCTCAAGCATACCTGCTCACCCTCAACTCTGCTCATCAAACACACAAGCCTCTGTTTGTTTTCTGCCTTTATAGCTTCTGTACAACACACAGTGGCAAATGGTCATATAGGAGTAATTCAACCATCTATGTTTGACCCAGAAACTGATTCCAAAGAAGAAGAAGGAGAGTGAATTGTACAAGCCAATGTATCAGAATCTGTCTTTACAACATTAGAGACATAACCATAATGGATAACATGAGTCTTCAGCTTGGCTATGTTGTCATGATATGGAAAGACCTACCCTGTGATTTGACAGGATTAGATCTTTAGGCGTGTGACAAGATAAGATTTATTGATCCCCCTCATGGGAAATTCACTCGTTACAGCAACTTACAAACAGGCAAATTGAAATAAAGTACTCTTGTACTCTAATAGTAGTACTTAGAAAACTAGAAAAGTATTTACATCATGTACACATTTTTCTTTAAGGTCAAAAACTTATAGAAGATATTTAAAGAAACCAGTCTTCCGAAGACTGTTGAAGACCAGCATATTACGTTGACTGTCAAGTAAAAGAAAGAGACAATTGAATGGGTAATTATTATAAGGTTTCACATTCAAGACCATCTGCTGCTTCTGTTTTTTTTTTCCTTTTTTTTCAGTAGCTGGAAGCCTCTTTGTATGTGAATGTCATAATTAATCACTCTAATTCAGGATCACTGACATTTGGAAGTTCACCACCAAGCCCATATGTTCTGACATTGATTCTGTGTCGATTTTTGAGGCATAAATACCAAAGAACTTGTCGACAGTATATCATAATATGAGCTCTAATGTTAAGATATAGTTGTAGTAAATGATTTCCTTTGAGAAGGTGGTTCTTACTCTCATATTGGTCAGGAAAGCATTTCATTGTAGGGACTTGCAAGAAGAATTTTCCTCTGGACAATGAGTGTTTGAGAAATAATAATTAGAAATAAACATAAAAGAAAGTTACACTTTATTACAACATGGATTTTATTTTAGTAGTTGTTGCTATAAATTATGATATATGATTTTAAGAGTTTCCCAGTTTTGATCTATCTATCATACTCAACATAAGAAGGACACATCATTAAAAATAGGTAAACCTAAGAAAGATGAGCAATTAGATGACTGCAAAGATTGAAAACAAGCACCTGTTTCATTTATTTGAGAAGGAATAAAGAGAATAGTAATCAAGCGGCAACCTCCGGCGCTGAAAAATGAAGCCAATGTGGAAGTGCATAAAAAGCTAGAGTTCCTCGAATAACCGCTAGAGCAGGCCGCAGAAGGGAGTCAATTACATTTGAGCCCCATGTTAAAATGTCCGATTTTACGACAGAAAAAAACATTTACAGCCTGGTTCAAAACATGGCTCTAGTCTCATAAGCTGTTTTCTACTCCATGACAACTCTGGGGGGGGGGGCAAATTTTTTTATAAGGCGTTCATTTAAAATATACAGCATACATCATTATGCACAATTCATAGCTGTCAATCTAAGTGGCGCCACTTTGATTGACAACTAGCCACTGACGGTCTAAAGGGCGTCATCCCGGCTAATTCTAGTCACCGAGTTTGGGAAAGAGATCGTTGTGGGGTTAGCCGACTAGCAACGATATTTAGCATTTAACCTAGCTGGTTAGCCGTAGCTAGTTTGATTATTTCGAATAAAGCGGCTTTTTTCAGCCAATAGCGTTCATTCAGCCGGCCCACAGGACCCGCCTCAGCTCCGCCCTCGCTCCACCTCTTTGTCCATATTTGGAGTAACCGGAGGTAGGCTACCAAGATGGCTACGCACTACGATTTGCTTCATTTTTGCTCTTCAGAAACCTATGGGTGACGTCATGGACACTACGTCCATATTTTATACAGTCTATGATAGTAATACACTGTTCTGTCCATCACAATTTAGAGACCAGAACTTCTTTGTTTAATTTTGACCTACTCTACTTGCCATAGTTGTGCACATACACAGTTTTCCTGTGCAATCATGTATATGTCAAGTATCAAATCCAAGAATGCGCTGGCTCAAACAGTGATGGCAAGCAGCAAAATTACAGGTGTCCAGCTGAGTAGCCTGTGTGTTCTGTATAACAGTCAACTGGCGGAGAGAGCAAATCTCATCCTGTCTGACTGCACCCTCTTCATCAGGAGTTTCAGTCCCTACCAGTTTTAGATTCCCCTCAGTCAAGACAAACAGATACAAACACTCATTCATCCTCACAGCTCTTATCCTCCTCAGTGCAGGTAACAGAGCTAGTCTGCCCATCATGAGTAGGTGTCACAGTTCTGCCTCCTATTCCTCAAGCTCATCCTAGTTCAGTCCCTGTGCCTCCTTCTGTCTTTAGTTCCTTGCCTCTGCTGTCATGTCGTGGCTAAGTTTTCTGTCTTTGTTTTCTGTCTTAATTTTCTGTTTCAGTCTGTGTTCTATGTCATAGTCTTAGTTTCTGCCTCAGTTAGTCTCAGTTAAGATCTGTCTTAGTTCTCAGTCTCTGTTCTGTCATAGTCTTTTATGTCGTAGTCCTGTCAGCCTCGTTCCTGTCGTGTATATGTTCTGTCTGTTTTAGTTCTGTGTTGTGGTCTCTGTTCTGCCTGCCATGATTCTGTATTCAGTCTCTGTCTGTCATAGTGTCACTCCTCACCTGCCATACTCACTCTGCCTCACCTTACCCGTCAGCCACTCCCACTTCATCTTGTCACCTGTGCCCCCAGCTGCAGCCAACAACTTATCAGGACTCTATATAAGCCACTCCACTTCACTCAGCCTTTGCTGGATTGTTTTTTTTCCTCTCATGTTTGTGAGTGCCCTTGGATCTGCTCTTGGTTCCCTATTCATAGTTAATGTTTGTAGATTCTGTCTGCTTCAGACAACCTCTGGTATGTGGACTATCCTGGACCCTTTCATGAGATTTTGTTTCTAAAGATTTCTTTTGCCTCTAATAAAGGCCTTTACCTACCATCAGCTCTTGTGTGTTGTATTTGGTCCATCCCCACTCCTCGCCACAGTAGGCCTGTGTGTAGGGTAGTGTTTGATCTGATTTCTGATTATTGTTGCCTCTGGACAACTTGCTGGTCATACTTTATGTAGGGGGTGAGACAACAGTCACCATCGTATTGTTCTTATTGCTGTTCTGATGATGATGCTTATTCATTGCAGTGTTCATCTTACTAATGTGATTTCATGTTTCTTTTTATGTTGCAAAACCAAAAGCCCTTCGAGGACAAATAAAGTCAAACTTGACATATGGGACACTTTTCTTTTTAACCTCGGGATAAAGTAATGGCCGGCCTCCCTAAACAGCCGGCCGCGATCATGTGGGTGTTTTTCTGTTGGACCTACTTTTAGCATTGTCGCTGTGTTCCAAGATCTAATCAGCTACTTTTGGTGGGTGAAGTGTTATCAGAACTGAACAAAAATAAAACCCAAATTGTAATCAAACATGCTTCTCTGTACAGCAGGCAGCGCTTTGGAAATCCCTGTACCTGCTGAAGCAAACAGCCTCACAGTGATATAGCAATTAGCCCTAAATTAACTCTGCCTTTATTGTATTGTGACAGTGCATTTTTTTTCTCTCTCTCTCTCTTATTTTGCAATTCCAAGGCTTGCAGACACAAACTGATATCTCATGTTTGCTACTACTTCTCTGCGATGCACATAAAATCAGTTAAATCTGAGAAAGAGAAAACCTCTAATCTAACAAACAGGTGCGCACACATGATTACGGTAAATAATTCAACTGGCAGATGAACCATAAGTGTGTTAACTAAGCTGTATGGTTCGCTATGATAGCTAAGGGCCTTTCCAGGAAAGTCGCAACATCGCTGGTTGGAATCCACCTGCAGACATTTGATGCATCTCTCTTTCTCTAATTTCCTGTCATCTCTCCACTACCGCTGCCTGAAAGAGGCTTAAAATGCTCAAAAAAAAAATTTAAAAAGTGATGCCTGCTCTCCTTAAACAAACAATTCACTTATTTTCCTTTTCTTTTCTTTTTTGAGCTAAAACTGAAACCGCCTGTATTTTTGAATGGTGATGTCAAAAACGTTCAAGAACAGCCACAATCTGTGTGACATGGAACATTTTCTGCAGCACCATGCTCAGTGTTTGGTGTTGCGACATTACACAGAAAAGTGCCTGTGCTTCGTGAGCCCTGGCTGGCATTTATCACCCTGGAAATCAGTATGTCATGACATGAATGTGCTGCTCACAAAAGCAGACGCATGGTAGGTGTTACTGTAGCCAACACCTTTATCTGTCAGCTGCGCTATAAGCCAGCACACCCCTCACTCACCCTTTTCTTTCAGCAGAAGCCTTGGATTGGATTGATTCTCTCTCTCTCTCTCTTTCTGTCTCTCTCTCTCGTTCTTTCTGTTTCAGTAGCGGTATTGAAGGGCGTTGATTCCCTCGCAGTTCAGGCAAGACCAGCCGCTGTGTTGCTCGGTGAGAGGCAGAGACGTAGTCGAGCGAGAGAGAGGTCACCGATATGATTATCCCCGAGTGTCAATACAAAAGGGAGACGCGAGAAAGGTCCCCGCTGAGCTGGAAAATGAATGGCTTTGACCTCATCAAACCTGCGGAAGCATCTCCACTCGCTAATTAAGATTGAGTGGAAAAAAAGTTATCAGTGTACGGGGCCGGCCATCTTAGCTGAAGTTAATCAAGCGCACTTCACTTCACTGCTCTTTGTATTCATCAAAAGCGGGCGGCCAGGACAGGAAAGAAAAGGGTTGATGCAGTTGGCAGCGTTTTATAATCATCATAACAGCATTTTCTCAATAACCCCTCTCCATCCCATCCTTTAGTCTTCAGTATGAGACTCGCTGTGCTGTGCCGGGTCGCGTGCTTGTAGCGTGTGCTCATTTCATCCACATGGTAAGGGAATGATGTCCCAATAACAGCCTCGTTATTCCCAATTAAACCCTCTAACATCCATCATAAACTGCCACTGCAAACCAAGCACAGGGCCATTATTGGCTCCCATTAATACTGTATATACAAGCAGATGGCGATGGAGTGGAGACTATGTGTATACAGTATGTGTGTGTGTGTGTGTTTGTGTGTGAGCGGGTGGGGGTAAAACAGCATAATCCAGCTCCATATCTGTTTAAATATGCCAGAGTTTGCATAGCCAAGAATTTTGATTTATGACACAGATGCACATAAAGCGCAAGCAAACGAAAGCGCGCAGACACACGCGGCCACGTTCTAATATGCATTGAGCAATTAGTTCAACAAATAGCCTGTCATCATCTGTGTGCCAGCAGCCACAGAGTGAGGTCTCTCCCCTTGGTCGGGGGAAGGTAAAAAATCCCTGGCTGAAACCTCATACAACACCGTCACCCTGCCTCTGACACCTTTTAGAAGCTCTCAGCGGGTGTCTTGCTTTCACCTCTGCAGATGTGTGGTAATCACACTTCCAGCGTCACAGAGTGCACCGCCGCAGACAAGAGATGCTGCCCAGCCTTATCAGAGGGAGAAACATGGATGACCCGGATCACACGAGGAACCCAGTGATCCTCGAGGAAGGTGTCCTCCCCACAAAGTACTCCCTATGAGTAATGGGGATATTGTAGGTTGGATCTGATTATCGTACCCCTTCACGGCTTCCCCCCCCGCCCACCCCCACCCGACAGAAAAAAAAAGTAAAAATAACAGCTCCGGTGTCAAAGCTGCAGTCTGATGACAGCTAGCGCAGCGAGGTGCCCAAGGCAGCCACCCGTCCGCTCCTTTCGTTCGCTTTTCTGAAGGTCAATCTTCAGCTGCCCTCCACGTGGCTGCAGTCCTGTTTACCTCTCTCTGAAAGCCAATTACATCGCCGCGGTGCTGTGCCAGTCAAAGCTGTTATATTTCACACGCAGACACACGCGGGCCATGCACTTACACAGATGCGCCACGCACACCCACACACACAGACAAACACCTGCAGCAGCAACTCTTCTTGGCTGCGGTAGAAGGCACGGATAATGCCTTTTGACCTGTCTGTGGTGAAATATATCGACGTGCGCACATGGAACGATTATTTACAGCTCAGGCACATCGGGAGGCAAGTTAGTGAGTGCATGAAAAACGATGGTTTATTTACCATGGGGTTTTATATTGGGTTGAATGTGAGATGATTATAAACCTGTCTTCATTATCTGAAAAATGGAGAGGCCTTGCTAATGTTTGCTGATTTATTCTATAACCTGGAGGGTTTAGTTCTTGATTTATGCTACTCAATGACAGCTTGTGTAATCATACAAGTGTTGGTAAAATAGTGATGGATGGCAGGTTGTTGTCCTCTTGCACTACTTTGGCTTTCACCTATTACACTGAATGATGGCAACCTTAAGTATGATCATGTAAAGGTGGAAAATCTTCTCTATCTTTCTCAGACAGCACCTGTTTAGAAAGAAGTTTTTTTTTTTTTTTGTGGCACGTTTTTATGATTTCCAAGCATTTTAAAAGAGACTTCATCTGCTGTGTTTAGTTATCAGCTTCCTTCTGTGGTAATGGCCACGAGTCACATATATGAGAAAAATGTGCACACCCCTTCTGCGCTGTCCCCGTTCTTCTCTGCCATCTACAGATAGTATAAGGGAGTGCTAGACTGCCAGATGAGCACCTGCAAAGACTTCACTGTGCAGGCTTCTTTTTATGTATGCCAGTCTCTGCAGTGTACCTGCCTCTGTCTCATCTGCTCCCTCATGTCTTATAGCTATCAGGTCTTTCATAAGGATGTAAATAAACATGAATTTTTTGTTCGCTTTTTTGGACTTCTTAATATTTAATGCAACACCCATGTGTGCACATCCGCATCAAGAAGCATGTGTAGATTCACTGATATCCTGCGCGAGCATCAGTGGATCCAGCAGAAGTAGGGCAGCAGATGAGTATAAGTATCCAAACCAGATGACCGCCATCTGCTATTTGTGGTGTTGCTGTTGCTGTGCGGACCAGAGATGTTGCAGGAGCACAAAGAAAATGCACGGGTTTCTGTCAAAGCAAATGAACAAAAAAAACATTGTTTTCGTCTTTCAGCCTTTCTGTCATCAAGCCTCGGGTAACCTTGAAGTTTCCGAGGCGGAATGATGAGCACAAACAATAGGGAAAAGTATTTTAGAGTGACAACATCACTGTGGTAAAATATCAAAGTGTGTATTTTATTGAATTAAGCAGTTACACTAACTTTATAATAATTTGAGGACAATTAGGACACTCACCAAAGTGATAAAGAAGAAAGGACGGGGTAGACAGTCCCTGTGTGTGTGTGTGTGTGTGTGTGTGTGTGTGTGTGTGTGTGTGTGGAAACAGGTCTTGCTCTACCTACTCAAAAGGAGAGAAAGAGCCCCGGGGTGGAGCAGAGACGACGGGCTCCATCTGGCGCCTGGGCAACCAATGAAAAGAACGGAGGACTGTGGGAGCCAGGAAGAAGGGGAACATCATGAAAAGCACCAATTGGATTTGTCGTCCAGTTCATTGGCACCGGCTGCAAGGTGGCTAACGAGGCAGGTGGCTAAACAGAGAGAGAAAGGTAGAATCGGCAGCATCAACTCTTCGAACGTTGCCTGTTTTTCTGCTGGTGTTCTCTGATGTTCGAAAAAAAAATAGTGAGGGATCTAGAACTGGTTCTCTGGTAAACAATTAGGGCTCATGTGCAGCGCTCGGGCTTGTTCGCTCCTTAAAATTGACTACTCTGTAGCTACTTCTTCCCACGGGGAGACAGGGTGTAGTATGTGCTCCGAGCGCCACGCTCCTGAAGCATTATGGGAGAGGAAATGATGGTAAGCAGAGAGCCATCTGCTTTGCCACTTGCCACGTCTGCCTGTGCCAATACCACCTCCTTCCCTCTATTTCTCAGGTGGGGAGTGGAGTGGATCCACACTGTCAGTACACACAGACGTACACACTAAAAGATCCTCGAACTTGAAATTGCCAGATGTGTGGACACAGGATGTAAGTATTGAGGAATCTCGTGTTTTTTTCTGCACCTTAAACTCCCCTCGTGGTTCACACGTCTGGCACACTTTCTCATGCATTATTCCCGGTTATGATAATAGGCAAGTGGAGGTGATGTGGATGTGCGGCAATGCTGGCCACAGACGGGTAGCTTCTCATTGATAAGAAAGGCAGACAGAATAGAGGGACGGTTCATTTTTAATTTTTTTTTTAAACCACCGATCTGTTTTCATTTTATCAGAGCATTAGCACAGCAGAGATAGGCCCCAGTGTCCTTGACAGTGGTGACACTGAAGAGATGGATGTACAGCCGGTCAAAGGAAAGTCATTTATTTCCGTTGACCCACTCGGTCAAGTGGATTGAAGCTGAGCCTTTTGATTTGGCTTTAACTTTGCCTTTTTCCCCCTGCAGAGTCCACACTGCTCCTGCAATTACTGCAAACAGAGAAGGTGATGGGTCTAAGATTTTGTCCAGATAAAGGAGTCAGGACCCTATCTCTCCTGTTGACACCATTAAGCCATCAATGAGACCAGAAAGCGGG
>JBBMOC010000001.1:10473023-10716367 GCA_037975185.1 Centropyge bicolor | reverse complement strand
GGGGGGGGGGGGGGGGGACTGAGGAACTGTCATTCAAAGCTTACCACCCAGCTCTTGTTTTAAACCATCTGCCGCTGAACTCCCACTGGCCTCTTTGTATCTGATCCCAAAACCAGCAGCGGAGGGTCGATGGACTTAGTCGTCAGGAGGCATATTCACCATTTACCGTCTTATCAAATGCAAGCAAGAGACTGCAGAAGCACACATATTCTTGGATCGGGGGGTAGGTGGAAACCGCTTAAGGGTTATTTGTCAAGCCAGGCGGCACTGACTGCCAGCGACGGAATAGAAAGCCATTCCAAATAGCGATCATCTGACTGAGAGAGCTGAAACAACTGCAATCCAGCTGTCACGCTTTGAAAATACATACAGACGGAGGAGCGTCATGTAACAGGGTGCGGTTAATTTTGAGGCTACAGCTCAGGAGCATGAAGGAGTTTTGTTTTTTTTTCCTCCAACCATTGCAGGCTAGATAGTGTTGTACAATTTAGTCACTCTAGAGCCAGTTCAGCTCAAAGCCAATGTCAGTGTCAGACAGCACACCTAAATCTCTTCATGGTGGGACTTATCAAACAATAACAGGCGCTTTGCTGATCCATTTATAGCTGTAAGAGATGAATATTGTGTTGTGACTTCAGGGAGGTTGCGGCACAGGTGTCAACTTGTTGTAATACCCTAATATTTGATCTATTGCATAAATGTATGAGGAGTTGTCACTAGCGTTTTATTTTCACATTTTGTTCAAACGCTTGTGAGGAGATTATGTCGGAAATTGAGTCACCGATTACACTTGAATTCATCTAATTCCACCTCAGGTGACAATTTAGGTCTGAAAAACAGAACTAAAACAATCTCGCACAACGTGCTAAGACAGCTGTCTCAAATCAAAGCGAAACACCCCCCTCTGCTTTTCACATGGAATCATCTCATAGAATAGTGCTTTTCTATTTGAAGTTGTATAACAACTATGTTCTGTCACATTCATAGAAATGGAAGTGAAGTAGAACGCTCTGGTGTTTCCAGCAGTATCAAAATAAGGCTGTTTTTCATATCAGTATGGACAGTCGTGGACGATCCATAGCGGTTTTGACTTCCCTGCTCAATGTGTTTTTTTTAGCATTTAAAAATTTTTGGACAAAGAGGACTGTCTTTGGAAGAAAAACACCATCTGCTCACTTAAATGAATGCTCATGTTTTGGATATACCATGCACAGCTATATTTAAAGGATGCGGCTGGTGAGATATTATTTCTCCTGTTTTTTTTTTTTCTTTTTGTATTGTTAATATCAGTTCATGTTTAGTCAGCCAAGCAGCCTGGCTCCTGTAGATGGCAATATAGGTCAGCTGGTCAGTCCACCACTTTGATAAGGACCAAACATTATTATTGTTATTGGGTGGATTGCCATGAACCTTGCACACATAGTCCCCAGAGGATGAATTCTAATTGGTGAGGACCATCCTTTTCATGTAGTACCTCCATCAGGCTTCACTTTCCTGTGTAGACAAAGTCTGAGTGACTGTGGCATAGACCTTCACTGTTATCCAAAAACAGTGAGCGTCAGTCAGCCACATCGATGCACTGGGTGACATGTTCCTTCATTACCATGAACATGGAAACTGTGGTTTATTTTTACTCAGTCCCACTTACACCATCCTGCTGCTGTATATACTCACTAGATAATGTGTATTAATGAGTATGATTTAGTCATGAGTGAAGTTTGGTAAAAGCTAAAGTTCCCTGCTGTCTTTTTTTTTTTTTTCAGATATGAAACTATGCATTTGTGACCTGTTTTTAAAACCTTGCATCTTCAATACAAACAAATGGGCTTAAGGCTGAGAGCCAAGACAAGGTAGGAGAGTCAGCAAGTATTGAGAGACGAACTAACACGTTGTTGGTTTTGTTCTTTTTCCGGGATTCGTTGGCAATAAGAAACATAGAATAACAGCAGCCATATCCTTGAAATAAACATGCCATTGTTTGACCTCATGCAAAAAGCACACCTCAGCAGAGTACCAGCATTCTATTTTCTCTCCTCTCTTCTTTTACAATAGCTGATTACTACAGACAGAAAATAAAAGAGCTATAGAGGTGCGTTCCAAACTCAAACACCTTTTCATGATGAAAGCCAGAGAGAAAGAGAGAGAGAGGGATGAGACCATCTAAATACCGGTGCTGGTAAAGGAGTCAGAGCAATATGGGATAGGATGAGCCTCTCCATCTCTTGTGTAATGAAGACTGACTGAGAGGGATTGCATGGGCCAACAGCATCTGAAGACGGGGCCATTGCTATGCACCAAGTGTTACATTTCAGACTGAGCAAGTTGAGACCTACAGCGCGTGAGGTTAGATTGCAAAAAGACGAGAGGAGCACGAGGTTAAACGTCTCTCCTCTCGCTCTTTATCCCCTAAATGACATGGCTCATTCATACAAGCAGCTCGCGCTCAAGGACACTAGCAGGTCTGGTGGAAGAATAAAAACAGACTTGGATGGCAGACTTATGAAGGCACCCAAAAGAATAAACAAAAAGAGAGAAAAAAATCTGGCAATGGGATTATGACATTTAATTAAAGACTAAATCTTCATCACTGTCCAAAAGAAAGGAGAACAAGTCAGTTGTAGGAAACCATGCTTTTCTTTCTTTCTATATTAAATGACAGGGGTTAAAGGAAGGCAGTTCTTAGCGACGTTTCCAGCATGTATAGAGCAAGAGGGATTTGGAAAGCAATAAATATAAAAGTCATTTTAGTTCTCACTCTGTAATTCTTCAAAACAGTTGGCAAACGTGTGAGACATTTAGTTTTCACAGTTGGTAACATAAAACTAAGCTGCCTGGGCCTCTTTCTTTTTTTTTTTTTGCTTTTCACACTAAATAAGTGCTGATAAGCTAAACAAGACCATAGCAAAAGGGAATACATAAGAAAGAGCTGGTGTAGATAAGAAAGAGAGAACAAAAATCATTTATTCACATCAAGAGGCTGCTTTGTAAACCACCCAAAGGGGCTGCATTTGACAGTGAGTTTATTTATTCATCTTACATTCCCACAGACGTTTGCACAACAAGTGGATTTTTTTTTTTTCTTAAGAGCTGCCTATAGCAAGGTGCACTTAAGCACGTCTGCACTTGGAAACTTTTCAACACGAGGGGAAGGGACCGTCTCCTGCCATGAATTGCTATAACGTGACATTTTTCCCTTGATTAGAAGTCCTTTACGGTAAAATGATTCCATTCATTGCGAGAGGTAGAGAAATAATTAAGGAGAAACTCACTAAGGATTTGTCTTCTAATTGGCCATATGGACTGGAAAGAAAAGTTTTATTGTTTTCTTTTGTCTTTCAAAGCAGATGTGCAGGGTCTTAGACTTTTGGCTTTAGAGACACTGTCATCTCTCCCTTGATGATTTCAACCATAATTACTATACCATGTATTAGGCTATTTTAGTCCAAGCAAAGGTTAGAAAGTTAAGTACAGTCACAGTTTTCCTTCCATTACTTCTTCTAGGTGTGTTTAGTTGTTGGCAGGTCGCTCCGAAGAGACATGATGTCAGCATAATGTATGATGTCTAATGTTTACATCCTTGATGCCCTCTTGGAAGATTTTGTTCTAACTCATTAAATGTGTTAAATGAAAAGTTATTTTTATAAGTGTTGTTTTTATTATATATTTTTTTAAATAACGTTTTCAGATGTTACATCACAGACTCCATATTGTCACATTCTGTCCTTGAGATCCACATGACTCTTTTCAGGATTTCATTATTTGTGCAGACGACAGTAGTTATTTAGTTATTCCCTTACATGTTTGCACGGGGAATGATTTCACATTAATTAGTTACATCTGTAGCATTAGGTTGGGGTTATAGGGACAGTTGCAGGATATATCACATCAGAAAATTATAATCACCCTATAGCCCTGGCAAGTGAGCTTCTATGCCCTGGAATCATGTGGTGAAGTTCACATTGTTCACTGTTATTCAGCTTCCTGTGGTATTGCAGCAAAGTGATAAAAATGCATTGCTTCATTATCAAACGACCTTGTCAAAAGGAACCAAACACTAGTGAAACTGAGAAAGTGGAAGCAGGCATTGTGGAAAAAAAAAAGTGATTGCAGCATCATAAAGACCACCTGTGAGCTGCTACAACAGCTCCTCCCGGTGCGACACACTCCTGGCAGGGTTGTTAGAGATGTTAACCAGCCTGCAGCCAGAGGAAGAACCACAGCCTCGAAACAATATCAGGAGTGCTGATATTGTTTTTTGCCTAGTGTTATAGTCAGGGTGTTTTACTTTGGAATTATAATAACTGTTTATAGCAGACATGTGACACTTGAAACTGACTTTCATATGCCACATGCTCACTCCTTTTATTTTCACTACAAATTTCCTCCAAGTTAAGCCCCCCAACTAGTGCAAGCATGAAATAATCTCTGCTTCATCCTTCTCATTTTCTCTTCTGCGACTCACCATAGAACCTTTGTCACAAACTCCTGGGGCTCCCTGGATCCCTGGAAGAGCACAAGCGCTCCTTTATAACACTTGTACTTGTCGAGGCGAGTGTGATTTATAATGCAAGAAACGCCAACACAGTCAGATATTTTTACATTATGAGAAAATAAAGTAAAATAACTCACAGATATTGCTTTTCTTAAGTATCTCAATGTGTTAAACTATGATTCTGGCTGGCAGTGCAGAATAAGGGAGTGTTCCAGGGCCCACGTGATCCCTCTATAATTGCACAGAGAACGCCACGAGCAAGACCTGAATAGAGATTAGTCCCATTTTTTAGTCTTTGATGTAGGGATCTAGAGCCAGCCAACATTTTTAAATGACTGTCACCTGCTGTGCTGCTGTATATCCCCCAGGGATGCTGTGATCATTGTCAGGTTGCTGCAAATCAGACAGACACTTGACTACCTCTCAATGACAGAAGCATAGCTGCTAGGGAGAAGTTGCTCTTTCTATTTATCTGTCTTTCCGCACGGATCTCGATGAGACCAGTGAGTGTCCAAACAGGAATACATGAATACATAAAGGTGGTGGATGTCACGGTGCTGGCCAAGGTGTCAAGCCTACAGAGCATCCGAAAACACAGCAGCGATTCCTCTCTGTGCTCTGAGCAAAGATTCAAGGACAATTTGTGCACATGTTGGAACCTCAATTGCAGCATTTGTGCCTATTTCCCCAATCGAATTATGCAAATCAAGTTGTGGTGCAAACAAGCTCCAGAAAAGTGCAAGAAAACAGCTACTTCATTACCAATTACAAGTGCAAATTGCCTCAGCTTTAAAATTAATCCACCAAAGCTGGCACCTTTGCACCCTAAAGCCTCTTTATAAATGAAGCATTCTCTGATCTTATCTGAGTTTCTAGGATGGAAAAACCTCTCTCATGCTTACCTGACTCGCTGGTGACAATACTGTTGTCGGAGCAGCAATGTTAGGAGTCATTTCGAATGGGGAGGGAAGAAATGATTGTGGAAAGTCGTCACACTGTCTTTGCTAAGAATCTTTTGGGGAGTGTGGGTGGTGAGTGTCAGTGGATTAGACACAATCTCAATTTGCCTTACCTCGACTTCAAATCACTATAAGCAGGCAAAATGGGGAGATTTACATGTAATTTACATATGTATGGTGATGACAGACACAAAGAGGCTTTATTTGTTTTGATCAGTAATATTAGACAACTTCAGGCTTGTGTTGTTCTCGTTCAAGGGGATGGGGATGCATGTATTTCCTGCATAACGTCTCGGTCGCTCAGGGAAAAGAAATCACACCCCTGTTTTGTTACAACTTATAGTCAGCATTTTTTAATTTAGTATTTACATTCTAAAAGTTATGCGGAAGTTGCTGAAGTTATAATCCTTATGACTCCAGGATTTGGATTTGGTGACAAATGTAAAAGAATTCACAATGTTGTATAATACACAACTGTATTATTGAATTATTATTATTACGTCTTTTCTTTATCCCATTTCAGGGTCTAAGGGTAGAGGGTGTCATATGCTGTACAAATATCAAGGGCCCTTGAGACAAACTGTGAATATGTGATTCTGGCCTATATGAATAAAATTGACTTAATGTAACATTTAGAGGTGGAGCAAATTTTAACTATTTCACATGCTGTTCATTACTTTAATCTACAACAGTGCGTTATCATTTATATGCTCATCATATGATACATAGATAAATGTATTTGTAAAGTAACTAGTATAAAAGCTGTATACAATAGTACACAACATTCCCCTCTGAGTTGTAGTTGTAGTAGAAATATAGCATAAAATGGAAATAAGTACATTTGGAATTTTAGACCTCCAGTTTTACTATAGAGCTGCTTTTCTATGAGTGAGTCCCTGTTCTGTTTATCACATGCATGAGGATGCACATGTACACAAGAGTGATGAAATGCAGAGAGAATACCCTAACATATACTGCAATGAGACAGCAAAGGCAGGAAAGAAAACTGCAAGGTAGTAAACACAGATGTCAACAATGCTGCATTTAAAATACTTAATAACATTCGACTTTGCAAATGTTTCATTAGGGAGGAAATGCATTCAACACCTTTCTTAGACCTCAAGAAAACTAACAGTGCCTTTTGGTGAGTAACGCTGGATTGTTTTGTTTGGGTTTTTGGGTTTACATGAGAACCCCACAGGGCACCTTTAAGTACAGCACTTAAATGTTCTGCCTTCCTCCACTGCTCTGGGCCTCAGAGTGGTCGGTACTGTGGGAAACACTACTGGAGCAGGACAACAGAACATCAGTCCTGCCACTGTTATACACATGGTCATTGATCAGAATGCAGTTTTTAGCAGCTCACGGAGCCTGGATGTAGAGATAAGGGAAGTGTTTTACAGTATGTCTTTATCCATTATTCACAGGCGCTACAAAGACAAGTATATTGTTTTACATCTTTACCAAGTGCGAAGAAGTCCAGCAACAGCCAATCTAGTTTGCAATGACTGTGGGTTTTCCACTCCTGACTATGCATTTGCATAATGGAATTATGGGCTCAGCCATGCTATGTCTTTAGTGGACCATTAGGCAGGCCTTTACTGGATTGTAATTAGTGGCTTCTGCCCTTCACCTTCATTAGCATGCAAATGAAAATTCTGAACACCAAGAAATATTTGGCACATTGGGAGAAAAATGCCAAAGTGATTAACAGGCAATCCGTAGTGGAATTGTCTATTTCTATCTATCACAGTTTAGAGCACTTGAAATGAGACATCGCAAAGTGGTTGAGTCCTAACAGGTTGATCTGAACAAGCAGCTGTTGAAATGAATTTTGATGACATGACTGATGACTGAGAGCTCGTTTTGACCAGAGGGTCTTTGGTCTCCATCAGGAAAAAAATCAACCTGATGTCTGGCTTGATCCAATTTAATCCTCCAGTTTATTCTGTTTTAGAACGAAGGCCATTTCTGATATTCTTCCACCTGACAATACGCATTATTAACACTCTTTTTTTTTTTTAGCAACCACACACACACACACAGTCTTGTCTAGATATTTTTAACCCTACCTAATAAGACATTGTACTTGAACTTCTAAACCATCTCGTAGAATTTGCAATTCTAATGCACTCATTTGAATTAAACGCCGCTTACCATGAATACAATTGAACTTTCCAGACATGTCAGACAAGACCCTGCCAAAAGTAGCCCTCGACATATACACATTAATCACAGGAGGTGGTCACTGGGCTGGCGAGTGAAAACATCCTTCCAGCAGTGGCACATGCCACAGAGAGGTGAAGCCTGGGGGTCGCTCTCCTTTTGTTAGCCCTGTCTAATTAAGAGTCGAAAGTCAACTTGTGGAGACAGGCTGAAGGCAGCACTGGATGCTCCACTCTAACAAATTATCGACTGTATATAGCCATAATTGATTTTAATATGTAGAAGCCACCTGTGAGGATAGATAAGTTAGCAGGACACATCTACAACTTATATTTTGAGTCGTTCATTCATGACCCTTAAATTTTCTGAAGGTCAAGCAGTCATTGTGAGTGCTGTCACTGAAAAACAACACACACAATAGTTCAGAGGATTCATAATTAAACAAATTAAACAATTGTAATGAGAGAATCCTGTTTAAGCTGGATCTGAAAGCTACACCAGCAGAAACTTAAAGCAAGGCGACAAACCATAAACAAACATGAAAATGCTTTTAAAAGAATGAGTAATGTGAATTTGACAGCTCCTTGTATTAAAAACAGCGCAGTTCAGCAGGCAATCGCTGTTAATTGTTCGTTCATTACTGTAATAGGCACTTGTAGAATAATGGCTTTAATGCATCAAAATGACAAAATGACTCAGTGACTAAATAAATAAATAAACAAACAAATAACTAAGGAAAAAAAGTATGAGACAGAAATACAGATGCAAATACAAACTGATGTCTGTGAAGCCCTACTGGGTACTAAACCGACCTCTTGATTGCACACTCGTCTCTGACAAGGCTGGTTTCCAAATGATGTCCATATTGGACTGTTCTGCAGGTCACAAGCTGCAGTTTGTCCAGTGATAACCATCAGTGCCAGTGTTGGAAGTTCTTTATGAAGCTGGACGAAAAGCAAAGCTGTTGAGGTCGAGTTGGTGAATGTGACACTTTGACCAGAGATCACTCTTCACCAGGCAGCTAATGTACAGCAAATATTTACACCCCAGTGATTGGGGTCCCAAAGACCTCACCCCACTTCTATATGTGTAAAAAAAACAAGAATTATTATTATTGCAAAATCCTCCAAACTATTTTTCTTTCCTTTTCTTCTAGCCTTATTAAACCCTGGTATGTTGAAAAGTACTGAAGTGGTTCCATTTACCACAAACTGGAAATGTGCATTTGATGAAGGTAAAAAACAAAAACAAAAAAAAAGCAGAAATAACCTTAAAGCATTGATATTACACCAAATACGGTCATATTTAATCATACATATGTTCAGGGGATGAACAAATACATATCTTCTTGTATTTGCCAAAAATCTCAAAAACAAGACCTGTATGTTATTATACACAGTTACACTAATTATGCTGGGTTGGGGTCAGTTAGAACTCTTGTTATGAAACTCCTGTACCAGGAACACACTCATTTGGGATTTGGGAGGGGTGGTGCTGTTCACATCCACTATATTTAATGTTTTACAGCTGCGGTCCGAGACCAAACAGCATTCATAAGCATTTGTTGTAAAATTAAGTATAGGCATGAAATATCAAAGTGATAAAGCAAAGTGTATTTGAGCCATGGGGGCCTGGGCTCTAGCTAATCATCCTGCAGTTGTCACATTCAGACATTTTAGTTATTATTATTTGTGCTATTAACATTCACAAAGGTTGGCATTGAGTGTAATTCAGCATTTTTGTCTCAAGTCTGAACCTCTGAGAAAGAACATAAACAGCTCACACACTTGATATTTTACAGACAAAGCTCCAATAAAACCCACCACTGTGTAGTCCTTGTAATATTGAATAAGATATTGAGTGCTGAGGATTCTAATCTAAAAAGGTTAATTTTCCAACACAGCAGCTATTGTTCTCTAGATTTTTATCATTGGTCATTATTATTAGACTATTGAGGCTCACAAATACAGAAAAGAATTATCTATATGTTCCATCCATATTAAGGCTCATCCAGAGGTTCTAACCTAACATGCAGGAGATGGTGAGAGAGCCATGACAGCCTGTGAACCTACCTGCAAAGATGTAAAGCATGTGCTTCTCATGCAGGACCATGCCTGCCTTAATGATTCATCTTCACTGGTTCTGGCGTGTGCTCTCTGAGTTACCCGTCGTAAAGTACTGTATACAACTGTACAAGTATAGAATTTGATCAATCATGCGTTCACTGTTCATTTTCTTCACGCTGAAATTCTAATAAACAAAAAATCTGCTGCATAATCAAGCACGGCAGATGTCAAGGGAGAGATTCAAGTAGGTGTAAAAGTGGTTAACTACCTGTGTGTTGGAGGAGGAGCAGTAAGTTTCTATACATGCAGAGCTACTAATTTTTCATCCATCCAAGTTGTGGTTACAATGTGAACAGCAGCAGCAGCACATTACTGAGAAGTTGTGGTTTAAACGCATTTTCTGGACATCAGTTTTCCCGGTCAGCCACTACAGGAAATTTCACTAAATAGATTGGATTAAAACAACTTAAGTGTTTAATATGAAGAAATGTATTATGCCTACTCATCACACAGGAAGTAATCCAAAGTCGTCAGTAACAGATTTCTGTCAATTTACAGTCATCTGTCATGAATAAGGGATTCATTTTCGTAGATAGATTTTCACAGAGCAATCAGCCTTAATTACATATCATTTTGATTCTAAATCTGAAACCATTAATTGGATTGGTAAATGTACGAGAGAAAATCCATACTGACTTCCAACAGCACTGTAACCACCACTTATTTTCCTTTATTTTTCTTTTTCTGTCCAGATGAATGGTCAAGGTTTGTTGCCCTGTATCATCCCACACGTCTGTCTCATCTTCAGTGTGTTTATCATTTGTATTGACAGCTTTTTTTCTGTCAAAAATGTGTTGAATAAAAGTTTGATTTATGATTATTGTGTTAAACAAAAGATTGAGTTGACAACCGGGAATTGTAATTACTCCACTAAATTAAACTCTGGACTGCCCACACTACTGTGTTCAATAGTTCAGAGACAAAAAAAAAAAACCACAAAATGAACAAAATGATTTCACAGGGTGAAAGAAAGATCTTGTTATCAGTCAGTCAGTCTGTGGCCTCTCATTATGGAATTAAGCGTTGGCAGTCAGAGAGAGATCTTCATTCACCCACCACAGTTCTCATACAGTAAATCAAGTTAAAGAAATTTTTAGGTCCAGTGGGTACATTTCATCCCCCCCCCCCCAAAAAAAAAAACAATTTCATTGTTGCTCAGAATGGACAGCTTGCTCAATAATTCATACAATTAGTTTTTCTCCTTAAGCAAGCTCTCTTGTTTCAGTAACCTGCCTCAACCTTCGCACTGGCCCCTGTCTTATTAATCAGCCCCCATCGATTTAGTGTTGAAACTAATTAAAGCCCTGACATGTGCAGTTGATTCCAGACATCTGTATGTGTCACGAATGCAAAAGCACGCCCTCTATGCCACTCTCTAACTCACTGCCACTGACACCCGCCGAGTAACTTGTTCCACCGAAGCCAAAGAGAAGTGACGCGCTTAGTGTTTTTCAGCCGTTCACTGGCACCTCAAGACCAAGTTTGAATACTAACAAGCATCTCTGAAATGTTTGTTTCTTTTGTGTTGATTCTTAAAGAAAAAGCCATTGCATTACAACATAGGTTTTATTTACAGCACTCGGTTCTTTCAGACATGATCACAGGGAACAAAAAGGTCGGAACATGGCAATATTGCTAAAAATAGGTCAGACGGGGCAAGAAACATGACATGGTCAGAGAGTCATACAGGTTGCACACAAGCCCAACCGTAATGTTGCTATTGATCACTCCCTGCACAAGAAAACTGTGAATACACAAAACTGGGGCTGAACCAGGAAGTTGGTCTGTAAACTGTGCTGACTCTTGTGTGATCCGTGTGATCGTCTGACCACTCATGTTTCTTGCCTCATAGAACTTCATTGTCATAACACTCGACATTCCCAGATTTGAGGAATTCCTTCAGTGAGAACAGCATTATTATTAATGATGGCAAAATTCAAGCAAATCAGAGTATAGCAACATTTGATTCAGAATAAGACTGCTGAAAGACCGCTGTGAAATAGAATCTGATTGAAGGACACTCACAGCGTCTTGCTGATTTATATAGCAGAGATTTTAAACATTAAATGCTGAATAAATTATAATTCAGGATGTTTTTTTCCCTGACCTTTAACTGTGATTTTTCAGAATTTAATCATAAATATATATATAAATGGTTAAAGATCTCCTTCAAAATGTTATATATTACAAATAAAATACATCACTTTGAATAATAATTGGTTCAATTAGTTAAAAGAATCTTAGAATTACATCTACGTCTTCTCATACAATTATATTTCAAAAGTTCAACTAAGAGACACAAAATGTCCTTCACTGAAAAGTGCATTCCAAGTATATGTGCGCTGGAGGCTGTAAGTTTCCACATCGCTCTTGTGTAAGTTGCACACGCGCCTGGCTTCCAAATTAGTTCTGATGTCACAAATGGCCGTGTCGTGCTTGTTTGCACAGTACATGTCTGACTTGACATGACTGAGACTTAAGGTGAGCGCAGAATAACTTTCCACCTTAAGTAGACAAAACGGCCTTTCAGCGTCGAACTCTGCTCATCATCATTCAGCACAGCGAAGGAACAAAAAGAAAAGCACATTTTAAGTAGAGGGAGAGTCGGATTTGAAAAGTTTGCCGGGGCTATAACGTTGCAGAGGTTGAATACTAATAAATGTTCATATCAAGTAACAGTAAAATGTCATTCTTGTATATGTGTTTTTATGTCCTTAAAAAGTATATACACCTACATTAGTACTTAAGTGTAATAGCAGGTTGTAAAACACATAGGAAGCTGTATATAAGACATGTTCTATAGCTTTCAGCTATAAATGCTATAAATATTGTGCTGGTTATGAAACTGCTGATTCACCTCATCTATGAAAAGCTACAGACCGCAAGAGGCAATAATGCAATACGCTAATTATCTCACATGCGATCCACATGAAATGACGTTGAGGCTAAATAGTTGAGCCTTTGCTCCAGGCTCTTTTGCACTGGCTCCCTGTCTCTTAAAATGTATAGTTAGCGTAGTAAATGTTCCTCGCCATGATAAACACCCAACACCATTCATTAAGTAGTATAAACATGCATAACTAGACTTCATGCCCCTAAAATGAATATGTGCTACTTAAAGTAGCAGTGGTGGGTAAACAATTAGTGTATTCAGCCCTTCAATGATGAAGCTTCCCACTACCCCTATTAAGACATGGCATCTTTATACAGTTTATCCCTGCTGTTTTATGAATTCACAATTACACCTCATTAATGTGTCATTTGCATAATTACAAGGAATGGGGACACCGTTCACAGTGGGAATACACACTACCTTGAAGAAAAAAAAAAGATGCAACACAGTGTTGTGAGCTGGAGCAGCAGAGATATTTGGATGTTGTATTGTTCATGTTTTTGGGTGGGTTGAGCAGTAATGAATTTACAGGCTAAAAACTGGGACAAAATTCACTTACCTGTGCTGTAAGGTTTCTTTTTTATTTTTATTTTATATTTGTTCCAGCAATGCTTAATTGACAGCTGGAATTTACAAACCTGAAGTTACCTTTGTTCATATTTTATTTTCCCTAATCTTTTCAGCCGCATTAATTCCCAAAATTTAATTCTGTCTCATCACGGGCATGAAATAGGGTGTGAAAAAGCGATATCTGCAATAAAGGCTATGTGAGAAATTCAGCGAAAGAGCTTATTTGGCCTGCACAGGTACTTTAACCCACCCTCTCTAGGTTATTTGTAAGATAAATGAAACCACAGAAACAGATGACAGGTCTTTAGCTCAACTATAAAATGCAATTAACCAGCAAATGAGGCCAGGCAAGCCTCTCTGACCATTCGGCATGAGCAACAGCTAGAGGGGAAGGAGGAGAATGGTAATTCATACCCAATCTGCAAACTGCTCTGCTGCCTTTACTGGCCTGATAAATAGCATTTGACATTTTAACTGCTGCTGATTTGGGTATTCAAAGGTTTTTAATTCAGATTTTTAAGATTTTTTTTGTCATTGCTTGCTAGTAGAAATGATGTGTGCTTTTAATGTGCTGTTTGTTTGTTAAAATAGATTTTTGGGGGAAATTGTTTTGAAATGCTCCAGTTCTCTTAAAGATTGGGACCACAGGAATAAACTTTTTAAAGTGTTTAAAACTTGAATTTATAACACTGACATTTTAACGAGGGTTGAACTACAGCTGTGCCCAAGGCTGTGTGAGGCTGCACTTAGACACAGTGGTGCTGTAGCTAAATGCTAAAGTCAGCATGCTTGCATTGGCACAATGACAATGCTAACATGGAGATGTTAAGCAGTTTTAATGTTTACCGTGTTTTAGCATCTTAGTTTAGCATGTTAGCATGATTACACTTGGTGAGTGGCACAACACAAAGTACAGCTAAGGCTGATGGGAATGGCATTTGTTTCTCAGTGATTTGGCCAAAGCCAAAATAAATCAAACAAAAAATGTCCTGACGATGACACTTCATAAAACTTAAGGGGATCAACAGAGAGATCAGTATTCATCCTCTGGGCACCACGAATGTCTGTATCAAATTTTGTGGCAATCCCTCCAATCCATTGAGTCGATGAGACAGGTCACTGAAATCTAAAATCTAAAACCTGCTGGTGGCATGAGATGAAAAGTCAGGGGATCACCAAAATCAGCAGGGGTCATCCTCTGGGGACCATGTCTTGTCCTGCTGTCCCTGGAGCCACACTGCTGGCATGGCAGATCACGAAAGGTAGGATCCAATTGTAAAACTTCATCCTGACAGCCTTTCCATCACTGGGTGTGTTTAGAATATAATCTGCCATACCACTGCACTGTATGCCTATATGTCATGAGGGAAAATGTACAGTTGAGTGCGCACCGCCCACCTTCCCTCATCAGCAACCCACAAGCCCCAGCGGTCGGATACCTTGCCAAGGCCTTTTGTTCTCAGCCATAATACAGCTTTACTGTATTAGTATAATCCCGTTGCTCCAGTGCTTTACTCACACTCCATTAGTCTTTATCCAAATCATGTAGTTACAAACAGACTGTCATTGAAGGCAGGAGAAATACTCTCTGGACAGCAACGATGGATAATTGCTTTAACTTTTTGACTAACTGTTTAGCGCATCAAGTCTGAAAAGCCTTTGGCAAAGAGACAACAAGCAGCCCACATTTGGAAACTAAGCGCGGGAATGAAAAGCCTCCTTGTGACAGTTACACTGTAACCATGCGGAAGAAACCTGGCTCTGCTGAGTTCCCGTTTCTCTCCCCCGGTCTGGATACAACAGTGTGCACAGGGGTCCTGAGATTTATGGCAGCAGCTCAACGTAGCTGGTGGGGGAAAGTCTTTGGGGGTTTTCACATCCCTCCATTTGTTTTGCACATTACTGATGTTTCCCTTAATGTGCTCCGAGCATCCCCTTGAGAAGCTTAGATGGGGCTGTTCTCAAGTTCAGGCTTCATTTAGTTTCCCCCCTGTTCTTCTCTGGAGATAAAACCTGACATACAGACCTCTCTGGCTCTCCTGAGGAGCTATTAATACGGGAAGAGGAACAGAGGAGAGGAGGTGGCGAGCCCCACATCCACCTGGCAGACCAAGCACTGCCATGTTTATATGGATCGTACATGGGAAATGAATAGGCAAGCAATAGCTTTTAGTAACGGTGGCAAACTGATGGTTCCAAGGTCCCTGATGAGCAGTGGATCTTTCTGCCAACCAGAGTTCTGCCTCACTAATCATCTCTCAAAACATCATTAATATAACCGTGCACTGTTAAAATCATGCATCACCACAAAAGGTTTTGTAAAAGCTGTTGATCATCTCTGATGTACGATCTCAAGTATTTAAGAGAATGTGCAATGCGGTAACAATAGGCTGGCTTTGTCTCGGTGCATGAAATATTTTTAACATACTTAGGATGACCAAAAAAACACACACATAAAAAAAAACTAGGATGTGTTTGCATACACACTCTCAGCTTACATGAACTTGTATTTTGTAGTGAAGGAGGCTGACCTCATTCTCTACTTTCTTCTCTTAACAGTTACATACCATGAACATGCTGCTCGTGTTAAAACAGACCGGATGAAAGTTTGAAATATTTTATTATTCAGGACTCATGTAATGTGCTAAACAGTAAGTAAACAGTGCGCTCCTCTGACCTGAAGATCCTCTTGAGCCTCTTGTTGGTGAATCTATCTCTCGCTGCACAAAGCTCTCTCACATTGTTTGCTTGCTCTAAGTGGTGATGCCAGTGACCATACTGTACAAATCACCCCGAAATAATAGGAGCAATAGCAGGAAATTGCAAGGTCTTAACTGACACTTACCACTTAACCCCTTACTTGATCACAGTTTAGCGAGTTAGAAGTAAACATAATAGGCCTCACAAGCTTTGGAGTCAAAATACAAAAGCAGAAGTGCGGGAAAAGGTGTAAATGTAATGGTTAGCTTGTACTTTAAAGGCTTTTCTTTCTAAAACTGAAACAGAAAATTCAAAAATACTCAGCATATCTAACCACTGTAGTGAATATACCATTGGGGCTGGTTGCTGGAGCTATGTTAGAAAGAAAAACTAATCTGCTGGATTCCAACCATTATTGTGTTATCATGCTTAATTGTTCAAGGATTTTTATGTGTTCTTGTTGTTACAGTCCTCTCATTTTCGAGAAAAATCAATTGCAGACACCAGAATGTCAGCCAGATCAACTCACACAATTAATGGCAATTAGCCAGCTACAACTGATAAAATCTGCTCGAGACAGCTGTTTGTTTCAGTAGCAAAATTAATCAGTGGTCACGAGCTAAAAATGAGGAGGAGGCTTTTGTCCATTTCAATCTGAAAATCAAGGACACATTATACTGGGTTGGCACCTTCAGAATAAAAAAATCAGGGACGACTCGCCAGCGTCTCCATGGCTGGAGAACACAGATCAAAGACGGGGGCTGGGGTCCTCACCCATGAGATTTTTTTTTTAGCGTCAGACAAATTTTTATGCAACAATTTCAAAGTCCTCTGCTTCTTTCAACATGAATGTAAAGGAAATATATTGTCGATGTGTGTGTTTGTAGGCATTATAAAATAAATAAACTTTTAAACTTCAAGAACAAAATCTCTCAAAAAGGATGAGCCTGGCTTTTGACAAATTTATACCATTATTGTCCAATTGGTTAGTATTGTCTCTTAGCATATTGTCTTCTCTTATGTAGGCATTACAAAATAAATCTGATTTTAACCTTCAGTCCAGCACCTTTCAGGAAGGCTGCAGTAGCCTTGACTTTGGGAGATTAATTTCCACCTGGTGTGTTATTGGTTGAGTTTCTCTTTCATGCATACAGAGTCATACTCACAGTCACGCATGGATGAGGTGGATCTTCGCCTCTGTAGCCAGTGCAACGTTGACATTGAGTGACTGTCATTCTTGGTGTCATTCTGTGATTTGTGATGTAATCCTTTTCTGTTATGTCTTGTGAAACTCTTTTGATTGTATTATATCTCATGTCATTCCAAGCATGTGAAAACTACTGTATGCATTAGAGTCGCGTATGCATGAAACACAGGACAAATCCTGACTCAGTAAGGGACGATGCACTTCATTTTTCAATACAGGACAAATCTGCATTATACAGAACAAATGGCAAAACGAATGTTATGACAAAACATATGTTTGAGCGACACTGTTACCACTGTGAGCGACATACATATGTGTCACTCTAAAACATAACGCTAGAGACAAAGCAACAGAAAGGTGGTCATGAGGGGTCAGCTGGAGATGCTCATGCTATTTTGTAGTGTACATTTGTTTTCAGAGTAAACTGCTTTTAATTATCAAGTTGTGTTTAAATGCCCATCAGTGAAGATTTTCTGCATGTTTGCTGTCTTTTTTTAAATTTTAGATTTCCAGGCACAAGACACAATACTCAATTCCATGCAAGCTACTTCTGACATGTAGGCAATGGTAACACACATGGACACAGCCAGAACAGTGTGTAGTACGTTCAGCAGGGTACCCTGTCTTTGCAAGTCTGCCAGATAACTTTGCCATGCCTCAGTCTCCTCTGGCTGGCCTCGCAATGCCTTAACATAAGGACAATGAAGAGAAGGCGATAAATCTTTATTGAAGCAATTATAGAGCAAATGTTATTTACACCACCTAATTGGGGCTGGGTATCTCGCTGCTCATAGAAATTAAGGCTCGAGGGGAGTTAAAATGGACACCAATTAATTTTTGCTGACAGAATCAGCAAAAAAGCAAATGGCAACAAAGGGAGTTTCCCCAGGAGGTAGTGACTTTAGAGGGAGGTGAGAATAACTCGACTAATGTAGTCACAACATCACACCATTTCCATATAAATAACTTCCAAAGAAATAAGAAACTCATTTGCGCAGCTGAAAAGAAATCAATTACGGCAACAAACAGGCTAGCTCCATTCCCTCAGACCTTGAAAAGCACGAATGACATGGTTATAGTACATTCTAATGCTTTGCTTGGGTTCTAGTAGAATATGCATAATGCGCACTGACGGACAGGGAGGGGTAACGTCAGCTAGTAAATGTCAAGTACACATACAGGACCACACACAGCTTATTAAAAAGCTGTCACGAGGAGAGAAGAAGCTAACAGGATGTACCAGACTTGATGAGGATTTATTACCCACTGCCATCTTTACTAAATGGCATTCTTAGACTCTCGCAGTCTTAAAATAAATCACCCCGCCGATGTGAGTGTGTGCGCCGTCTGCATGTGTATGTGTGTTATTGGGTCACTTTTGAAAAGTTGTTTTGTTTTGCATAGTTTTGGACAAGGAAAGAAATTACAAAAGGGCACAAAGAGTAGCGTCAGTTTAACTCTCGTGTCATTGTGTAGTATATTATAGGATCATGAGCAAACATGGGTTATCCTATTCCAAACCTTGGTTCTATTTGATAGTTGCTTTATGAATCAAATGGTATATTGTTGTCACCTAAATACACAATGCACTCAGTGAGTTCCAGCAATCAGGAACGCCACAGGAATGAGGGGTACCCTGAATAATTTAGGGGCCCAGAGTTAAACCGAGACCCTGTGGTTTAGATATTTATTGTAAAAGAACTCTTGAGTTGTTGTCATGGGGCCTGAATTTCTAGCACCCTGCAGGCAATTCAAACAAGCTCTTTCTCTGACAATCAGTTAACAGTTCATAAAGTAAGCTGGACTCAAAATGTGAATAACATCCCTGTTAGACAAAAGATGAAGTCGCACCATATTTCTCAGCATGAAAAGATTGATGAGTGGACTTCTAGAAGCAGACAGTCATTTGGCACCGAAGTCTAAGCAGGGGTGGAAAGCATCCCACTCAAATTAAAGCGCTGAAATGTTGCTCGAATTTTAATTCCCCAGTTTGTGTTGCAGCTGAACTGCAACCCCACGGTTTCCACAAGTCTTCTCTGAGATTTGGTCCAGGGTGATGACTAATGCTTTGGGGCCATATCTTCGCTAGTATGGCAAGCGCCAAGGAACAATGTTAACAAGCAGAGCAGAAGAAGGACAAAGCTCTGCACGAAACGTGGTTTATATCAGGACTACAGCTGCTTTGCTACATCATGTGTCACCACCTGTTCTCTCCAACTGCACAATCCAGGTGGCCACTATCACTTTCTACCTGTGTACTAATTACATTTCACTGCTAAATTCTGCAAAAGTTTTGGGTTATTTTTTTCTTTTTACTGGGCGCTTTTTAGTTATTTATATTATTATTGGATATGCTGGATGGAACTTTGTTAGTTTCATTTGTGGAGGTTGGATGTGTTTTTAATGAGGACTCTGTTAGGTTAACCAATGCAACAGCTTTTAAAATGTGTGAAACACATTGATTATAACTAATTAGGACAGGTAATGTTTTCTTCTATTTTTGTTACAACAACAATCTCACATGCACTATGTCGTCAGCCCTGCATTCATATGCATCTGTTTAGCATGTGGTGTACTTTTTTTTCTTTTATCAGCATATGAGCTGTACTGATCAAACTTCTACTTTCCCATTTCGTTGAGTTTAGGGAAAAATCTTGTCTAAATACTGAAATGTCAATATGTCCCATCTCTGGATGCAGATCACCTTTGTTTTTTGTTTCTTTTTTTATTATCAATATTATAACGAGTCTAGTAATACCAATACTACTGCTACTACTGCTCCTAGCAATACTACCACTAATAATAATAATAATAATAGTTCATATAGAACTAAGCAAGAGGCATAAGATCTTTAGCTTTACAGATTTGCAAGGTTAAAATACAGTGACAGAATGTAAGCAACATTTAAGACTGCTGTTGGCTCACATTGATTAAAAAAACCATAACAAAATTAATAAAATTCACATTTAAAAAAATGCACACCTCAACGGGGTCAAAGTCCTCTGTTTTATATCTCCCTATGTATTCTGTGCAGTACAAGAATGCCACTCTTGCTGAGTAAGAAAAAACATTGTTAAAGTAAATTAGAAAACAAATGCTGAAGGAGACAGGATTATAAATGATATAACATATCAATTAAATACAGAAAAATAAGAATCAGTGGCCTCATAATTACACATGAATGTTTCTGTGGTGAGATAACTTTGCATTAATTTTCTGAAAGCACAGGGCGCCACCACAGTAGTTAAATGCAGGAAATCATTGCTAAATTTCTTAAAGAGGAGTGGGGAATGGGATAACTAAACACCAACCAATTAAGTTTTTTTTTTTTTTAATGAGTTAAATTTGTCTAATTTTATTTTTTTAATCTGCGTAAATTTAGTCTGTAGAGCCTGTCGCTCACAATTAGTGCAATTTAACACAGTTATCGCAAGAGAAACAGAATATTCTTGTACTTTGTTTCTCTTAATAAAATTGTTCCATTGAAGAGAGAGGGGTGAAAAGGAGAAAGAGAAAAAGTTGCAAAGCATATTGAAAATCATCATTCCTGATGGCTAGTAGTGGTGAAGCTAGGCAGATCATGCAGTTGGACAGATTGGAAAGTGACAGAGACAAAGACATTTTATCACACTCATAACAGTATTTCTCTATTTGGCAGGGCTATCGTTATTGTTAGAATTTTATAAAATTAGAATGGATGCTGAGAGCCAGCAGTACAGCTTGGACCCCACTTTCCAACATACATCTCGTATATACAGTACTTCAGCACACACAGCCAAATTAAAAATATCATTCACACAAATAAAACACATTTTCTGTTGTAAGTGTTAAACAACTTTTTCATCTGTTTTTATTGAATGCTGGCAAGGCGTCTGCCCATTCAATAACTTTAAATTGAAGTAGCATGTGTGTCAGCTGTTTAACGGATAAAGTGATGGAATTCAATCTGCTGAACAAACTGGGAGCAGTCTTCATTTGGAGTAGAAATGAGTGGGGCACCAGTGGGAAAACGCAATATTGTCTGCTCTTCCCTCACTGGACAAGGTCAATTAGAGAAGGACATGGATTGGCAATCAAACCTGACACCAAAGATTGACTATGGTGATTATAACCATGCAGATGGGGGGCTTTAAAGGTTATTAATAATGATTTATGGAATTAATTAAAGAAGTAAGATAGGATTCCGTGCTTTAAATACATTATATAAGTCCAGCTGAGGGAACATTTACCACTTGCGGGAACTCCAGTTATAAATGTAATATGTTCTCTGACTGGATGGTTTGTCATTTGGGCTGTGGTGGAGTTATGATTATGATTACAGAGAGTGAAGATGGATTAGCTGAAGAGATGCAACATAAATATCAGATATGAGTTTCGTTGGATTGATTCTGAACGGATCTGTCCCAGCATTGTGCATACATCACACATGACACATGCATCGTCCATTCATGAAGACATGATTTATTTTCAGTTGACATTAGAAATAAAAATGTATTTTGTTTCCATCTTTGTTGATATTGTTTCTCTACTTCACTTTATTGAGTCTGTTTGTGAGTCTAACTGTGTTTTCAGCTCTGTAGTGCCTTTTGATGATGAATTTGAGTTTCTGTTTGTGGTGTTTTCTTTGTCTGTGCAGCTTTTCACTCTTAATGTGAATGACTCCAGTTTCTGCTATTAACAAAACATAAAATGGATGGACTACAGCGGTGGTTCCCAAAATGGGTGGCGTGCTAATCTGGGGCATCATAAGATTTGTTAATTTTCATTTTAGATCGTGCATTTTGATAATGTCTTACAACACTGAGTTTAATATGCAATTTTTCTTGCAATGCAACCGCAGTCTGAACAGTCATAGAGTCTGACTTTTATGTCACTCACGCTCCTGAAGTTCGTGGAGAGTTCCTTACAGATGTAAATAAATGTCCCTGACATCCTAAAATTGTTTTTAGTGTTTTCATCGTCTGACCTCAGCATCCACACAGACCTTCCTACAGAAGTACCAGCTATTAAAAATTTGTATCTCTTTGTTCATCCTTGTCCTTAATATCTTCTGCTCGTGAATTTGCTGGTTTCCACTGCACATCAAATTATAAATGAAGCTGTAAACACTGACTTCAGTGGCCTCCATGGACGACAGCGTGCTCCGTGTATCTTTCTATGACATGTCTTTGTTCTTTAGCGCACGTTCAGGACCTATTCACGCTGTTATTTCCTGATGGCCACATTTCAAAAATAATGAAGAAAAAGCCAAATCTGAGAGTATGTGTGAATGAGCATAACTGAACTACTCTGGATGTGAAGTCATAACTTAGGGAAGTAGCCAATCACAGATCAAAGATAGAGATTCATCATAATGGTTATCATGCACTTTGGTTTTCTGGCTGGCATGAAACACTTGGCATCGTAGCACAATGTCGTAAGCTCCCTCGATGTTGAAATATCATGTCAGTAAATTAAGCCTGTATTGGATTACTGTGTTGCAAAATGGCATGCAATCAATGGGGCTTGGGCACCAAACTGGCTACAGGCAGCCTGGCATTCAGACATGGCCAGAGCAGAGATGGAAAGACACTGAGTTCAGAGACATGCCAATACATGTCAACTCTAAAAGTAGTCTGAGAAGAAGAAATACGGGGGATTAGAGTGAACATTACAGCAAGAAGAAGTATATTATCAAGGCAAATGACTTATCATCCATGCTGTCCATGTCACCTGTGCTGTAGGCTGTTCAGGTGACCTATTACATGTCAGAGGGACAGCTGTCTACAGGCACTGTAGGTATGGCACAGTGCATGTCTAAACATTAAAACTCAGTGGTGACCCTCCAACTCCATGGTCAATCAGTCTTAATCTGTCAGTACTGTTTGCATTGTACTTTGGAAAAAAAAGATGTAGCCTAAAGGGTGATAAATATATAAACATTGCATAGAGACATGAAAGGCAGGTTGGATAAATTTTACACCAGTGGACGCGAAACAAGAGAAAAAGCTATGAACCACACACACACACACACACACACACACACACACACAGTCACACACACACACACACCTATGTTCGTATTACTATTGCCTTTTGTGACACTCCATTTACATTAAATGTTCCATATCCCCTTACCTTAAATAAAACCCCAAAAGTCCCAACCTTCAAAAAGAAGTTTGTCCCCACAGAGACAGTAAGTCCTCGTGGGTTGGTGTGCAGTCAGGTTCGTCCCCATCAGGACATAAAAACAAACAAACACACACACACACACACACACACACACACACACACACACACATATGTACGTATATATAACAAACTGTATTGGATTTTCAACTAATGAAGAATGATGTGTTTTTGGTATATTGAGAAATCGCTGCACCTTTCTCTGCTTGTAACACAGCCAGGCTCACATCAATGAGAACAGCAACTCAGACATTTATTTATTTGAAAATGTTGCATGCTATTACCTTGAAGGAAAGTGCAACCCTGAAAAGTGAAGTCCTTTTTTCGCCCGGTGGCCATTTCAGACTGCGAGACAGCTCTTCTAGCTTGTTAATCATTCCCCCTGCACAGTCAAAACTGACATGATCATTTGATGCATTACTGTGTAATGCTCCAGTAATTATTCTTTCCTTTAACAAGGCAGGCAAGCGAAGCCAGGCTGCCCTCCTTCCCTCCCATGTCTCAGTCATTTATTTCTTCATTTTCTCTCAACTTAGGAACAATCTCGGTCGTACTGGAGCATGGAGGAAATGTGACCAAGGGAGAGGTGCTCTTTAGCTAATCTAGGATGGCTAATTGGTGTTATAGCACACCGAGCGACACTTTTCTAATGCACATGATTGTTGTTTTTAATGTTTATGTATTCAGGGAAGCTTGACGTGGCAAGTATTATGTTTCTGTGCTGAACTGTTCTATATTCAAGCATACACCCACGTGTGCAGACTGCAGAGTCAAAAATGCCTCCTATTGTTGCTCCACAGGCAAAGATTGGGGTTAAAGGGCCTTGCTTAAAGGCACCTGATTGGTAAGTTTTGACGGAGGTCAGAGAGTGATTCATTCACTCTTTATGCAGAGGTTCTTCCCTTCTAATCTTGGAATTTGAACCCGATGACCTCGAGGTTGCGTGCTTGCTTTTACCTCCATGGTAAATTGTGTTTCTTGCAGCAGCTCTGTCAGAGGTGTCAGACATACACTGGGTATAATTACAGGTCAAAGCATGAGATGTACAGGAGAAGAAGTACGATGTGTTCCCGACATTTGATTGTGAGATTTCAGTAAGGTCTCGCTGCATTCAATGCATCTAATTTCTTTACCCTTCTACACCTCAGTTCACATCTGAAGCTGCGAAGGGGGAGGATTTATTTTTGGGTTAGTGTTCTGGATGTAGCAGTATAGTAGAAGTCTTATTAATATTCTGCATAGACACAGTTAGGTGACAGACATCTGTGACAGGAGGCCTTCAGAGGCTTGGATAGACATGAAACCTTCCAAGTACAAAAGATGTCAAACTGTTTTTAAAATTAAAAAAAAAAAAAAAAGCTTATGTACTGTACATAAAAACATCCTGGAGACAGAATAAAAATGTACTCTTTAGTTGCTTTTTTTCCCCTCTTGCATGCTTAATGGAGTCTAATCTCCACAGACAGCTGTTCAAATCATTCTGCAAATGTCCCATAGTAAGTGTGGATTGATACATTTGATAAAATCGGAGCATATCTGTTCTGTAAGGGCAAGTGACGGACGGTCAAAAGTTCTAAAAATGGAATAGCCTTTCATCTGTTTATTTGACAGTGGTGGTTCCTGAGTCAGTTTTGTATGAACACTACATTGCTTTAAAAAGTTGCTCAAAAGAAAGTAGAACTAGTTTAACATCTATCTGCTGTTTCATTATCATACCATGGTGCGACAAAGGAATTCAGACCGTCACTGAACATCTGGGAGGCTGTGTTTAGATTTTGACAATGACTTCTTTCGTGTGTGTGTCTGGGTGGTCTTGAGAGAGTAAAAGAGTTGGCGAGAGAGAGAGAGAGATGAACAGGTATAAGTGAAAGTAGAGGAGGTGAGTCATCGAGAAACACATCCTACATGGTTCAGGAGACTAATTATACAAGAAGGCCAAGCTAAGTCGACCACTTCAGAGAGTCTGCAGGCTACGCAGGGACCAAGCGACATGGATACCCCATTCAGAGGAGGGAAACAGCTTCTCATGCATGCCTTATTACCCCAAAGACCCACGTCTGTGGCAGATAAGTCACCTACTCCTTCTAGCCTTGCTCCTCTGCGGACACAGATCCTGTAATGATACATTTCACTTCTGGCGATTTCCAGTTTGATGGGTAGAAATGTGAAAACAAAAAAAGGAAAAAGCGTGCAATATGGGACATCATCTCTGACCCCCATCAAAGAGTTCTCTCTTCACATCCTCTGGTAAGGCGACGCAGTGCCAACCCCTCATTTTCCTGCGGTCCATCTCTAATGGGATTTGGGTTTTATATTAAGTCCACCTTCCCCTTCCCACCCTCCCCTTGTCCTGACACTGTGGTGTGAGTGATTTGAATTTAAAAAGTGGCTAAATCCACAGAGCAGGCTTCAAATAGGATTGTGTGCGCCTTTCACTGTTAAACAGGGCCTTGCAGGTAAGCCTGTCCTGTAAAATGACAGAAAAGGTGAGGGGTGCGGTTATGTAGGGCATCACTTACACACTTGCTCGCTCACAAGAGCTTCTCAGATCGTCTTGTACAAATCAGTAAGGCAGTTTTTCAGAATCACTGTTGAGTGGTCTCCATCCAAAGGAACCTGCTGAAAGTCACCGGGGGTATTCCACGAACACGAACAGACAACGCACTGTGTTTTTGCACTTGGCTTTTATTATTCGCAATAATGAAGGGGGATGACATTGTGTTAAATAAATGATTCAAGGTCGGGCACGGAGTAACATCAGTTACATGAAGCGTAAAAACGCTTTCAGCTTTACAGTCTATCATATGAACTGCTATGTTCCAGCTGCATGATAGCACCACATTACAGCATGTTCAAAACTAAAAGAAATGGTGCCAATATTTCTGTGTTTAGCACATGAATATTTGAAGTCTTTTAAATGACTTCATATAAAACAAGACTAGGAGTCTACATCCATGTTAGGTGCTCTGTGAGGCTTTCATTAGGCACTCAGACAATGACAATACTAACACAGTGTTATCATCTTAGCAGAGGCATCCTCTGGGAACCCTGACTGTACAATATTTTGTACCGATCCATCTAGTGCATATTGAGATATTTTACAAAATGAGTGACCATTTTGACCTGATGATGGCACCTGAGGTAAAGTCTGAGGATCAGCAGAGTCTGTAGATTTTGTCCTCTCTGGATCATTAATGTCTACACATGATTTCATGGAAATCCATTCAATGGTTATTAAGATATTTTCAGTCTGGACCAACGTCTCACTAATATACCAGTAGTGGACAGACAACCAAAAACTCTAACTGTCAATGCTGCATTTTATTTCCTGCCAAAATGAATAGAAACATAAATGGCTTCTGTATACATTAGTATTTTCTTAAGCAAGTATAATACATCATTTAACTTTGACCAAGATAAAATGTCTGTCTCTAATTCACTGACATTTTATCTTTGCCATGCATTCAATGTAAATCACGTTAAATGTCATAGCCGTAATCATGTCAGTGTCATAATTACAGAAGTAATACATTTGTCCATCAGCGTAAATGCCTCAGCGTGCCGGGGTCCAGACCTTTGAATCAGCCGGCTCCATATGTTGGTCTGTATGTTCTTCTCTCATGATTGGTTAGGGAAAACTGAATCCCCTCCCCCGACACAAATCATTTACACAATGTCAGACTGAAGGAGGAAACGGAGTGTGATGAGTTGACACTTCTATCTGAAGTAGGCAATGCCTCAAAAGCCGTGGACTCATTTCGGCCAAAACAGGCACAAAGTCCTGCCTTCAGCTAAGTGTGTTCTCCAGTTCTCCAAGGAAGAGCTGAGCTATTCCTGCAGTATCTGGAGCTGTGTTATAATACTGTAAGCATAATATTAGCATTCCCCCTCCCAAGATTCCTAATGCATCCCTCCTGCTATATATAAATGTGCGTGTGTGTGCATTTTTTTAAAATTATTATTATTATTTTTGGTGGTGAAGTGAGAAGTAGTGACGGACAGAACAATACCTAAAAGTATCAATACCTTTTGTGAAGAATCTGTATTGATAAAAGCTAATTATAAACATAGCAGTGACCATTTCTTGTATTCTGTTTGTATTTGCACTTGAAAAATTTGAGGGTGAAAGTTGATTTTTGAGCTCGGACAAAAAAATAATAATAATAATTAGCAAGGACCTTGACGAGACCAGCTGAACAACGAAAACACACAATGAGCGGTTGGCAAAGACCATGAGATGCAGTTGAAAGCTCTAAACAAAAGCTAAGTGCATCCTGAGTTAGCTGGAGTTAATTCTTTGTCTGAGAGCATAATTTGGAATTTTTTTCTCATTTGTGAATCAAATCAAATATCAAATAGGATATTAGTTGAAAAGCAAAATATACTTCTGACATACCAAGTCTCATCACGAGAAAGACAACACAGAGCTGCAACAAAAGAGAAAAGAGGAGTGAGCGGGTCCAGAAATTATTGCAACCATCTATCACCTGCATACTACTACTGCTTTCTTATTATGACCCTTATTTATTATTTTTATTACTGTAGCAGCTTGAAATGTTGGCCAACTTCTATGCTTCACTCCAAATTACATAACAACTCTCCCATGAAAGTACATCCAAAATTCTTTTCAGTTCAGCTATTGAACTCAAAGGAGACAACTGCTTGCTCAACAACAAAAAGTGAATTGAAGTCAGACAAAGGATTGTATGAAAGGATGGATGGAAAGGGTTGGTTTTATAAATATGAAAAATTCACATTCACATTTTTGCGGTTGTTTAGCTTAGACAAAAAATATGACTCACACTGGCATAATTCAACAACTGTAATTAGCGATAGAGAATATATAACACAACACATCTTTCAGTTTTAAGCAAAATTATAACAACAAACTACAGAAAGAAAAGCCAAAGTACTGCTCTAATTCAGCATGTTTACCCATAAATCTGGAAATTACAACCCTCAAAACTGCAAATACACATGCTATATCTACTTCTACTACTATGTTCTGATAAAATATGCATGTAAATTTGCAAGCTCTGAACTACATATTTTCTAGTTCCTAAATGAGTAAAAAAAATTCTTTTCTCCAAACAGTCCCTGAGAGGCAGAAGCTCCCCCATCTTCAACAAAATACACTTATTTGCTCTCTTGCCCAGAGTTAAATGAGAAGATCGATACTTCTTCTGTGAGTCAGAGCCAAGGGTCGATTAGCTTAGCTTAGTACCAAGAATGGAAGCAGGGGGAAACGGCTAGCCTGGCTCTGGCCAAAGGTAACAGAATCCACCTACCAGCACCGCTGAGGCTAAATAGCATTTTATGTTTTCTGTTTCTTGTTTGTTAGAATCAGAGGTGCCTGAACTTTTCCCCTTCGAGGGCCAAAATTGAAACTTAATGGTGGGCCAGGGGCCAAAAGTAAACACCTATTGTACTGTATTGTTATGGTAGAAAATGGTACTAGGATCCCAAGTTCCCTTTATTTACTGCCTTTTGTGCCAAATGTCACTCTGTGCTCATATTGTCAAAAATAATGAATGATTATGGTTTCTAAATATTTAATAATCAGTTTGGGAGCCCTGTTGTTGTGCATCAAATTCCTTCTTTCTAAAAGTGTCCAGGTCGATATAGTGGTCCCTGTGGTACTTTTGGCCCCAGACCTGTCATGTGGACTTGCACATACCTTCTGTGTTGTTGAGAGGCAGGGAGGTTGAAAAAGAACTTTAGGACGACAGTGAAGAGACTGGTGGAGCTGCTCTTCGTGATTCCCCAGAGGTGACTTGACTTTGCTCTGTGGCAGCTTTGACTCTCAGCATGAAAATCTGGACTCTGTATTTTCTGTTTAACGTCCCTGGTTAAATACTTTTTTTTTAAAAAATGTCGACATGGGTTGTGCCAACTAAGTATTTGCAGACACGCTCATTAAGTTTGCCAAAGAAAAGGAGCCTGAAATTCACTTGGACAATCCTGCCATCATTCCCCTGATGATGCAGTGGCCATCAAAACTGACCAATTATGCCACCCACATGAATATGGGATGGCATCAGAAAACACAAAACACACAGTGAAGGAAATATTCAAATAAACTTAGAATTAGAGTTACTTAGTTTTACTTTTAATACTTAAAGCATTCAAATTAAAGGTGCTATTTATGTAGGCTCAATGGCCTCTGTCATGTTGTTATGTATTATATTATTATTACTGATGCATTAACATGTCGGCTGCATTTTAATGCTATAGTATCTTCAGTCTAATGAATTAACATCCAACCTTATCATGCTCATAATTTCCAATTAAAATCATCCTGCATAAATTCAACTTTGATTAAAATACATTATCTCTTTCTGTGCTTTGTGTTTGGAGGTTCCATGCAAAACAGTGCACAGCCATCAGCCACTATAAGAACCAAGTTCAGCTGATAGCAATAGCTTGTAAAGCCGTGAGTTCGTGCTCCTATCAAGAAGTATCAATAGCTGTGTCAAACGCATAACTCACACACTCTTATCTCAGCTGACAAGGCCTGCAGTGTTCCTGTTACTTTAAGCCTATTACCTACTTATTGCAGGCTCATTCACAAATCACACAGTCAACAGGTGATTGAACAGCCAATGGTTGAACCAACCAAAAAAAAAATTCAAATTACTCAGAGCCCTGCAGGCTGTCCCTGCAACTGGGTTCAATGCCGAAAGCACACAATAACACAACGGCGTCAGTGTCCGGGCAAACAACCAGCAGCAATATGACTTGCTTGCTGTGGTCTTGTTAAGGAGCTAAACACACACAGAGACACATTCAACCAACAGGAGAGAAACCAGGGAGCAAAGAGATGGACAGACAGATGGCACAAAGAGAGAGAGGGTGTATCTGACTCACGTAACTTCAAGTCAAAGCCCATTTTCCCTTCTTTCATGCAGATGAAGTATCCATAAATGCCCCACTGCACGTGTTTCTGTGAACTCGATCGGTGCTATCTGACGAGCCTTACACAAATGCCAGAGCTCATTAACAAAAGTGGAAAACAAGCAGGTCGCATCATTTCAAAGAAGAATTCACAACACGCGTTTTCCACCAGCTTGCCCATTCACAGTTTTACAATGGCACGACAGTGACCACATGTGATCATCCCTAACTACTTTTTAGGATGTCAACTTTACCTGTCCTCACTTTGATATATTGCATTAAGATTTGAACACCATGTATGACCACACAGTGGCTGACATTTACCAGGTGTTACAATCCCAAGGGGCGTAGTTTTGCTCCGATGAGAAAACTCTGTGACAAATGACATGGCCACAACAATAAATGAATAAATTGGCATCGGCACCCCTGGATCCCAGCTTGAACTGCCACAGGTCATAACATCCTGTAACAAAGCAAAGACAAACATCTACCAACAAGTGTAATTGCCTTGCCTTACGTTTTTAATCATCATGAAGGGAAAGTCTGCTCTCCAGTAACTCATCATTATCTACTATATAGCCATTGAATGTGGACCTTCTCACCTTTGCTGTGATGGCAGGTTGTTGGCAAACAAATGGGCCCAATGTATTTCCCTATTACAAGAAATCCATCAACCATCATTACAAAGCTGTCTTGTTCAGGCTGCAGGTGCCACCTATGAACTTAAGCGGCTTATGAACTAGTAGATAATGAGTTACTGGAGAAAAGACTTGACGATGCTATATTTATGACTCATTAGGTAATGATTAGGTCATAAATATCTGTGGAACGAAATAACAGCTACTTTCTTCATGAGTTGTTCCTGATTGACTGTGAATGAGCCGCTGAATGGTGCAAACTGGTAACGACTCATTCATTACTATTACTTACTCTTTTTGTGCCCCCTCAAATAAGGTGATACATCAAACTAAGTAGTTACTAAGTGGTCCCTCATTACCACATGACTACCTTACCATTACTTACCCTTTTTAATAATCATGAAGGGGTTCTCTAGTAACTCATCATCGTCTACTATATAGTCTTCGAATCAGAGTTATTCAACTTCTCATTAACGATTCATAAATTATTAGTTTGTTCCTCACCCGTTCCTTAGTAACTACTCACTTTTTTGTAGCATATGGTAAAGTAATATCCAAGTCTATGAAAAGCAATTAAGCGCACAAGGACCCAGCTTTTATGAGGGGCATCTGTTTGGACGTAGGGGCAGATCAAAGTTGACGCTCAGAAGCACAGATTCATTGCAGGGGGCTTCTTTGACATTCATGAATGCCCTCTCCTGCTCTTCACCCCAGGCCAGCTTGGTTTTATTGGTAGCGGTGAGACAAAAGGGCAGCGAATTCTTTTGAAAAAAAAAAAAAAAAAAAAAAAGCAATACTAGCCCACCAGGGCCAAAAACATCCGTTACTGTCAGCTGGTTTTATGTGGCACTTTCTGGTTGCCTCCATTTCGTCCTCTTGTCTGAAAACACTCTTCAGGACCCAAATGTAACTTTCAACTCCCGGAGAGAACTTTTCTAGATTTATGACGAGACCTGACAGTTTGATCTTTTGCAAGATGTCCTCCATGTGAATGAGTGCTCTTGCCATGAGTTGCTGAAGATGACAGCATCACCCAGGTAAGCTGCTAAAATTGATTCTGTGCTAGAGAGACCTTTTTCTATTAAGGTTGAAGAAACCTGGCCTCTCCTGAGACAGGTGTGGTGGCATGAGGGCCGGTAACTGCGGAGTGTCAGAGCGATTCTTTGTAGACATGAACTCACACAAAAGCATTTCTCTCACCTGCAGCCTGAATAAAATAACCGTGTAATGTGTCTGTGTAACCCTCAGGTTTGCATGTGAACGTACCCAGTTCTCTGAGGGAAATACACTGGGCCCATTTTTGGCCAACAACTTGCCATGAGAGTCAGGTGAAAAGGTCTAGAAAAATGTCCATTACTTTTAAGATGAGGAGCCTGTTACATCCACTTGTAAATTCAAACAAAGTGTTAAAACATAATGGTATGTTAAGTGATTTACACATAATGAAGTACAAGAGGTTGAACCACAAAAACTAGTGGATAAATAGGTTCATGTGTGTCTAGCTGCAGTGACTTTCTTTTTACATGCACAGAATATGAACATATATTATCACCTTTTAAGCTGATATTGATGGCAAACATTTGCTTATTTACGCATCCAGCAGATACAGAGCAAAATTATCATTCATCTGGGCAGAGGTGTTTCTGGCCACTGGGCAGAGTCCAGTATTTATTTTCCTTCAGCTCTTTTTTGGTCTCGACCAAAGCCTAAGGGAAATATGTCACTCTTTAGCTGCTTAATGCTCCATTATGTTCAAAACTAGTCGCTGACTGAGATTGGCTGCCATTTGTTGCTGAGCAGGTTGTGTACAGTGGATTTTTAGAGCTTTTTTTTTTTTGCTGCAAACAGCTGCCTGATGTGGTTGATAACAATGAGAGCTGTGAGAGTGAACCAACACAGTAAAGTTGCAGATCAGACAGCTAAACAATGAGCTGCAGAGCTGGGTGGTAAATTCTCTGCAGGACCATCTCTACAAGTGATCCCTCTCACATTACATCATCACTTTTACATTGCTATTATAAAAACTATAGTAATGATTTAGTAAATCAATGTTCTCTAGAACGTAATGACTTTAGGCATACACTTCTTAATAAATGTACAAATAGTTGATGCAACCCAACACATCTGTGATGCACGCCACCTCGTCTCCATTTTTTTTTTTTTTTTTGTCTGATCTAGTCAGTAGTCATCTCCATTTTCATCTAGTGTCATCTATCACACATACCTCTCCTGAGGAAAGACAAGACTGTAGAGGGTGGGCAAATCTCTCATTCTGACTTTGAACATGGGGCTCTACTTCTTCTGTACTACAGCCTGTCCCACTCTTGATACTGAGCCTGCTCCTGGGACCAGTGGTGGGAAACCAGCACACAGAAAGTCATGCTGCATGTAAGGTGAAAAAATTCTTTTCTGGCATCGGGCTGTCTACGCGTGTGCCACTGCATCACATTTTGTCCACAGGAAGGGCACAGCAGAGGGCACTTTATTTACTTTGTTTTGTTCAACCCTCTTCATCCTGGACTGATGTGTCCTCCTGCCAACAGTGACAAAAATGGGGATGAAGAACTATTTGCTGGCTTTTCTCTGCTTTGATACCAGCTCAACAGAAACCCACAGACCCCCAAGGCTTTCCTCTGGCTCCACTGGGGTTCAGCTGGGTCTCACAGAAGAAGGTCTCGGTTTCTGTTTCAACTTTGTAAATGTGTGTGCACCATTTCCTGATCGTGTTCCTTGACCCGTACTGTGACCTCTGGTGACAGCGAGCAACAGAACTGTTCAAGAATGAGAATCTCACCGACCTGTTCAGTGGTTCTGCTTGGTCACCTCCACTTGTGGAAGAGTTCCCTTGGTGGCAGATGTCCCAGGGGGCCTTGTCCTGCTCGATGTCAAGCTCTGCAGGCTTCAGTCTACAAAGATTTCACACTTGGTTAACAGGGCTGTACAATATATAAAATATATCATATTTTTTTCTCAATTTACAAAGTGTGACTGTATCTCATGGCATTGGTTTTTGCCATTTCAATCCCACAAGCCTTTCTTTTTCCTTTCTTCAAGTCTTTCCTTGGAGTAAAACTGCAGACATACGAGAAAAATGCATATATTCTAAAATTGCCATCAATTACATGTTACATTATATTTCCCATCCCTGTAGGTCGAGACAGTGATCTTGTACTGGTCAAATATGTCTTATGAAGCCATGACAACTTATGCAACACAGCAGTGTTTCTGTTTCGGGCCTTTCTCAGCTCTTGGGAGAGGAAATTGAAAAATAATGACAAACATTAGTTGAACCACAGCTTATAAAGCAAAATGTTTACCAGTATGTAATAGGAAATACAAAGTGCTGTATTTAAATGAAAAAAACAAATACATACAGCAATTTTGATAAATAATTATTTTTGATTACAACACCACTGGCAGGCTGTTACAACTACGTAGCGGTGATTCTGCATGTCACAATTTCTGCCAACTTTAATGCAGGAAACAGTGTCGTGTATGTAGTAAGGTGGAAAGCGACGGTGTGGAGGTCAGGGTGGTGAATGGGTTTGGAGCATGTCTGACTTCACTGTACCAAACCACAATCTTTCCCTTGCCTGAAAATAAGAAAAATATGGGACCCTACTTCAAAGTGTTATATCATAATGCTTATGTGTGAGCTTCAGGAGCCTCACAAAATTTTGAGCTGTGTGCAGGCAAAAACACCTCTTAAAGTACGCCATGCAGAGAAAAAAAAATCCTCACGTTGGTGTGAACATGTTGAAGAAAAGAAGATTATAAGATTAGGTTTTTGAAACTGAAAGCTAATTAGGCTCTATAGATACCTAGGGAGGCCGTTATCAGTGTTTGAGGAATGTGTGCAAAAATGTTAAAGTGTTCTACAATTGTAAGATATTGCTTTAAAGTATCTGATATTGCACATGGGGGCTGTCTATACCGTAACATGGCCCCAATAATGAACCTGTTTATAAGCTTCTCCGAATGTCTATATTGCAGCATTACAGTATTGCAGGACTGTCAGAATGATGTTACGAGAAAAGCAAATAAGGAGATGAAGCAAGGATAGTTTGCAAGTGAAGGCCCTGTGCTCTCATCAGAATTTGATAAAAATTTAAAGACCAGGTCTCCTCACAAAATAGAACACACATTATTACCTTGAGAAAGGTCATAAGGTCAAGGTCATTTGAGGAAACAGAATTGTAGTGAGTCATGCTTTAAATCTCCACAGCATCTATACTAGATGATCCCAGAAATACAGTCAGTCTGTATTAAAGGTGGCTTTTTTACCTGTACTGACCCCCACCACGCACTTGCTGACATCATCTAGAAGTCGGTGTGATGCATTGCTTGTCAGTGGGAAAAACAATTTGCTTCCAAAGGATGAGTTTGTGGATGTGTGGGAACTAAAAATACCATTACATTTCTGATATGCAGCAGATATTTGCCTTAGTTTTGTTTGGCTGAGCAGCACCCAGGGAGATGTAGGCCAGTTCTGCAAGGAAACACCAAATGATAAAGTTATTTCGTGGTTAGAATTAAGCATGGTTCATCTCATGTATCCTACCACACAGCATTAAGTAAATGAAGGAACCAGCAGACTTCTTTTCCCCTTCATTTCCTTCTCTGCTGGCTGTCATTTATTCTCTTCTCATATGTACCTCTGTGAACTTATAATCACTGTCACTCAAGACATCCTCGCCCTCAGACAGACTCACGCAGTTGTGTTTCCATCACTCCAGAGGAGATTACATTGATTTACATTGATTTCCTGGAGACATATCCTAACCATAAGCACTGCTTGCCTGACCCTAACCCTTACCTTCACCTAAACCTAACCTTAACCCAAATCATCAGCCTACAATTTAATGATTTATGTTATGGGCACTTGCATTTGGTCCCCAAAGGAAGACAAAACCCCACAATGTGATTAATGTCCCCACAACATGAGTTGTTGTGTCACCAGTTCAGTGGGAAATAGCCTATAGATTGGAAACAACCTACATGCCTTTCACCAGACGATGCTGATGATTCTGCAAAGCTCTGTGTTACATTAAATGACATTTTTCTAATGTTCCCTGCCATGCATGTTTAAAATGTATCTTGCTACAAAATAGTAAAACAAACCTTACAAGCTAACCATAGTTTGTAAGCCTTGTTAGCTTGTAAGGTTAAGGGACAGGATCTGTAGAGTCAGGTGTTAATTCTTCATAGGTCCTTCACTACAAGCAACTTCTTATTACATGCACTCATTTGATCCAAGGTTAGGCAACAATAAACACATGCCTATAAGTCAGGTTTACATCCCTGAACATCAGATGTTTCAGTAATCAAGAGTTTGCAAATAAGAGAGACATGTCCAAGAGTTAACTTCAGCATCTAGTTTGTGCATCAGATCCAAGGCCATGGACCAAAAACTGCCTTTATTATCATTTCCATTTCAACTAACCAACTAAGAAATGGCATCTGCTCTTACCAACTCCTGGAAAGCCTGAATCTGTGTGATGAGCAGAGTGCACTGAGTGACATCCAGCTCGAAAGCCGAAATTAATCTTAAGGCATAAAGCAAGTAACATTTTGAGAATGTTTAGCTCCAACAGACTAATGGTAGAGCCTCAGGAAGATGAATTGTAAACAGACACATTTTAGAATAATGGAATCATAAATTATTTGTAGCACTGGATAAAGATTTCAGGAATATTATAGAGATACACCGTAAGAGAAGAAGTATGATAAGGATTGACTACTGTTCAGAATCAATAACATATTTGAAATCACTTATGAATCTTTCTAAAAAATAATTAATGTAACGCATATGCCTTATTTACTTATTGATTTATTTGTGGCTCCAATTTGTTCTATGCGTTCCTTTTGTTTACGGTGGTGTTTTTTTTCATGATATATTTTGATCTATTTCATTTTCTGTACCTGCAAGATTTGCTATTGGCACATTAAACCAGTGCTACTTTTTCCCATTTAAGGTGCTATATTAATATGACAGATATGATTGTGATACTAAATAAGAACATTATGAGGATAACATTAGGGACAGAAAATATTAAAAGGCTGCCAAAATTTGTATTGAGGACAATGAACAAACTGTGCTACACTACAATAATATTCTCATTTCAATGTAAAATACCACAGGAAGATCACTGTGATATTTCTTTGAGGATAAAACCATGATACTGTGCTTCTAAATTGTCATCCCAGATTTATCAGGCCAGCAAACATGACAACAGCCCACCAGCAGCCTTTTCGTTGGCTGAGATGAGACATGATCGCCTCTGAAGTGTGAGGACATTTCGGCACCGGCTAATTAATTGTAATAAGGCAGGCTGGCACATACGTTGGCAATGACAGCCACGGGGTGAGAGGCGAGGGCTCGGCTTCCCTACTAAAGTCAGCGTGGAGTTTGAGCCGTCAGGCCGCTGTGCTCCAGAGACTTGCTCTGGCACTCACCTAGATACACATCTGCTCTGATTAATCGCCTGCTTCGCCCAGTGCATACATTTCATTATCAGCTTTAAGTGGGCGAAAACAACAAGGATCAGGGCATTGAGCAGAGCTGTGACGAGAGGAGAGATGAAAGGAGGAAATATGAGTGCAATGTGGTTTGAATTACGAGCGGAATAATAGTTTGTAAAAGAAGTGTCTCATGTCCGTCGTCATTTTCTTCTTTATGACTTTAAATCATGTTTGACCTTTATCACCCTCTATTGACAACCAGTAACCACCGATCTTATCTGCTCATACTCAGGTCCCTCAACCCCTTTATCCTCTTGAGCCACGATGGTTTGCCATTATTGGCAAGATCGATACATACAACAAAAACATCTAGTAAATAGGTAATACACAAAAAATATTAGCTATCAGCCTCTGTGGGTGAAATATAGTATGACACGTTGCTCCCCAGATGCAGTGTGCTGCAGGGCTGGGGGGGGGCTGCTTAGCAATTTTAGAGTCACCTGCAACTTCAGTAAAGCACCCACACATGTATTCACTGTGGCTGCTCAGGGTTAAGAGCCTTCCACAAGGGCAACCTGACAAAAGATTTTTGAGAAGGTTGTGAATGTACACGCTTAAACTGAATGAGCGAAAGCAGTTTGAATGAGGGGGCTTTACCCTCCACCACACAACCGATGAAGGATGGACACTTGCTCGGGCTACATCCAAACTTAATTCACCTAGATTCTCTTGTCCATCAGCTCTTTCATTGATTTTACAATTGTTCGTGTCCTTGCTTGTCAAGAGCAAAGTTCCTCCGAGTTTGCTTTCAAAATGTAAGAAAAACTCAAAAGAGCATGGTGCAAACCGTTCTCACTCACACAGACTTTGTGTTTCTCGTCACGTCCCTTCGCGGATTCAACATAGAGCAACACTGCCATCCTCTGGCGGCTTCCGTCCATTACTCATACAGGCCGTGCTGCAGAGGGCACCAAACTTGGAAGACAGAGCACAGAAAGAGGCTGGTATTCAGCCATCAGAGTAGAGCAGTGGAACTTGAAATGAAATGGGTCAAGGAGATTTAGATCTGGGCCATTATTGTCAAAGAGAACAATGAGCATAGACTTTAGAGTAATTGGTAGAAAAGGGTAAGCATTTGTCATGTGTGCTCTGACTGGGTTCTGTGCATACCTAATAGGGTTTCACACAATTTACAAAGGCATATTTGCTTTATTGCAGCCAATGCCATATTTGCTATTCCCAAGTATAATTAGTATGTGTCACCCTTCAGTGCCTTGATAAAGACACTTTCTTTCTGCAGGTTAAAACACCACAGACTTAAGAAGTAAAGCCAAGAATTGCATTGAATTAATGATATTTCCACTGCAACAAATCCATTTCCATATCAGTCATTAATCTCCATTCATAATAAATTTAATAATAACATTATTGTTAGGCCTGCTGTCATTTAAACATCAAACAATACTCCAAGGAATAGTCTAATAAAATTTTAACTATTACATGTTTACAAAAAACATTACATAAATTGACAACAGTATAAAGTTTAAATAGTCACAATGAGTTTGATTACACAATGAGCCAGTGGTAGACACTCGACTTCAGTTAAGTTACAACAATAAGTGAGTACAGTCCTGCTGGCAACTCTGTGAAATACTTCAGCACTGCTTTCAGCAACATGCTAACACACTCACAATGACAAAATTTATGTTACGCATGTTCTTTGCCATATTAACCATTTTAGTTTTGCATGTGGTTTTGGTCATAAACCAAAGTACTGCACAAAGGGAAATGTTGACCTGATGGTGGCACCATAGTTAAGGGATCACCAAAGAGAGCAAAATTCATCCTGAGGGCGACTATGTCTATTTCAAATATTACAGCAAGCCATCCAATAGTTGTTGAGGCATGTCACTAAAAAACTAAAAAAAGTCAATCTGGTGGCGGGGAGGGGGTCATCAGAATTACTGTGCTTCTTCCTCAATGAGTACTTTCTGTACAAACTGTATGTAAATCCATCCAATAGTTGTTGAGTAGTCTGAAGCAGAAATGATTGATGGACTGACAGTGTCATTGTCAGCATGAATAAATGCAACGATCAAAGAAATTTAATAAACATAATTTCAAACAGTAGCACCTTTGATTTGTTCATATACAGAGCAGGAATGATGGACAATCAATTTCACGCAAGTTTTCAAAATGAAAGCAAAAACCACATAAAAGGCAGCTGCAGTTACATGAAACCTTTCAGATGTATTAAAGTGGTATTACTCTCCTGTGGATGGTATCATTTCTCTGTGATGGTCAGTGCAGGACTGTACAGAGAGAACTCCCTGTGATTCAGGAGATCAGATAAGGATGAGGTAGAAAAGGCACAGATGACCGAAGAGTGTCCCCCCCTGTGTCTGTCTCTGTCTGCCTCCATATCTGCTGGACTGCCTGTCAGTCTGTCTTCATCTGTCTCTTTCTTTTACTTTGTTAACTCTCCAGCAGCCACACATACACACACACGCACACGCACACACACACACACACACACACACACACACACACACACACACAAAAGCCTTCTTTTCAGAATAGATAAAACTCTAAATTGATTGGGAGTTACTTGCTTGAGGATACCCAGTAACCAATCCCTGTAAGGCAGCTTGGCCCTATTGGAGGAGCTTTTCTGGAGGCAGAAACAATCTTACATTCAAGTTAAACCTCACTGAGCAAAGCCCGGGAGCCTCAGGTTTTGTCAACTCTTTCTTCAACCAGAGATAATGAAATGTACATGGCCATTAAACATTCCCCTTCCAGTTTGCTTACCATGTTCCCCTGCTGGTTTGGAGGAGACAGCTCCCTGGGAGAAGCACATATAGCACGATAAAACTTAAACCAGCTGGTACATCACTGCCTGACTGGGAGCTATAAAACCAGTTTAAGCAATTGGCACTACGGTCGTTCCAAGATGAGGCGATGATGCAGTACATTTGGCTTGCCTCTGCCCTTCACCACTATGTGCCATTAAAAACACAGACACAGCCATGCGAACGTGCAGCTTGGGGCAGATCTCCAACTATGTCCCATGTATCTGTGCAAGGGTCATATTTCTCCACGCTCTGCAGGTAGGTCCCTTTAGAGGAGGAATAGCCCCCAGTGACATACACACAGCCCAGCGTGGCCACCGCCCCACACTCTATCCTCCTCTCCTTCATGCTGGCAACAGGGACCCATTCCTCTGTGTCTGGGTCGAAGCGTTCGGCGAGGGGGGTCTGGCCCCCTACCAAGTACAGGCTGCTGTTCAAAGACACCAGGCACATCCCGTACTCTGCAGGGAGGAACGACATGACAAGAACTGGGTTTCAATCCATGCATTTTTATGTAAATATAGATTAATTGAATTTTAAAGACGAAGGTGGAAACAGCTCATTTCAGGGTCCTGTCTTACTGCATGAACAATCAAGAGCAGGTGTCTTTTCATCCTTGAGATTAAGTCATTTTAGAATAAGATGTGGTATCAGAACTACCTGGATGGGGACAAGTGGTTAGGACACTCCACTGGTCGATGTCCACTTTGTAACTCTGAATCTTGTTGTAGCTACAACTGCCCTTGAAGCCATAATTACCACCCGCTACATAGATGCTGCTTCCCAATACAGTCGCAGAGGCATTTCCAACACCTGTAAGAACAAACAGGATCATGTCAATTGATAGGAACGGTTTAGAAAGGCCAATGTATGTCCGATCAGTATATGATATTTGTGGCCATAAGGCAATAATCAGCATCCAGTTAGCTTTGCGTAGTATGAAAACTGGAAACAGGAGGAGCTGGAAACACATATTTATTTCTTTATTCATAATGAGAAAAAGAAGAATAACAAGAAAGGCATGTGTGCAAAAACGTATCTATGGTATTCTTGGTGTGCCCTCAGACCTTTTGAACCAGTTTGTACCTACATAATTCTCCTGTGAAATTTGCCTTTCACCATCATCTTGCTTGTGATATTTTGCAAGTATGTATGAAATCTACATGAAACAATACAGAGATGTAAAGCTTGTAGAAACACACCTTGCACCATATCAGCTACAGCCATCCAATTCCTCTTCAGTGGATCGAACAGTTCAGCTCGTGGCATCGCTGAAACTCCTGTGTAGCCTCCCATAACATACACACAACCGCAGCAGGCCACGGAGCAGTGGTAGTACCTGTGGGGGGGTTAAGAATATTATTAGTGTATATTTTGTAAGCCAAGTTCATACCAAGTTCAAACAGTATTGCCAAAATAGAAATGAGAAAAACTATAGTGTTAAGAGCATTATATGTTCAATTATTTGATCTGTAATGCAGTGGTGGAGAACAAGTACATTTACTCAAAGACTGTACTTAAGAGCAGCTTTGAGGCACTACAAGTGCACCTAAAAGATTAAATGTTTCCATTTAGCTTGAGCACATTTTAGAGAGAAATAATACTTTTTACTCCTTTAAATTTATGCGAGAGTTTTTGTTGCTAGTTACTTTAAAGATTCCATTTTTACATGCAAATCAATGTTCTGTTTACAAAATACCATGTATTGTCCAGATTAAATGACTTAGCAACATTTGAAGTAGTTAACTGGCTACAAAAATATATGTAACAGTCTGAAAGGGATTAGTCTCTGCTATTATTACTTTCACCTCTGATACCTGATTGATTATAACTGACTTACTAATACATGGGCTTTCAGACTGAAAACAGTCATGCATCTAAAATAATGCAAGAGGCTGCATTGAGAGACCATTTTAAAAAGACAATGTAAGAAGACAATTTCGAGTAACAGATCCAAGAAATTGACAGCTTATCAGATGTCAAAATACTGCACAGCTGTTTGTAATATGATTCAGAAGGATTTTACAACTCTTTAAAGTGGCCATCATTTTATTCATCTTTATCTATTGTTATAACTGCCACGTAAATGATGGATATATGGCATTCACATTACAACTTTTTCTACCATGAATATGCACACATATTCCAGAGACACAGCATTGTGTTCCTGCTGTTTCGGCAGGCTCAACTGTTTCGCATTTCATTTTTGTTGTTTTGTTTTGTTGTTGTTTTATTGTTGTTTTGGGGGGGGGGTTGCGAAGGACTCTCTGCCGGCAATCCCAATATAAACACAGCATTAAAGTGTATTTTTTTTTATTCTTCTTTAATAAAATGCTGGGCCACTAATAGGCCGTGAGAAAAGCTAAATGCAACATTCGTCTATCATCATCATATAAAGTTGGTATGAAGAACATGCTAGCAAATAGTGTATTTACTCATCGGGCAGACTCGGAGCAACATTAGCATTCATTTGGAGTCGTGTTTGTGTCCACCTGGTGAATGCAAGTCTAATATTCACTCTCACTTTAGCTCTGGTTTGGTCTCCTCTGACTCCTGTGGGAAATATCTGGCTGTTTGGCTGCTAAATGCTCCGCTACATTCACCAGCTAGATGCCAAGTTTGTCTGCCTGCTCTCTGCTGCTGGGCAGGTAGTGTACAGTGGAGTTTATCAGGCCCTTTTTCACTGAGAACAGCTGCTGCTGGAAATGACACTGATGAGAGCAGCTGGAGTCAGACAGAACAGTAAAGTTGTGGGCACAAAACAATGAAAAAACTGAAGACAGCAGAGTCGGGCAATAACTTTCTGTGGGGTCATCACTATAAAATATTGATTAAAGCAGCTTTAAAGAATCCTAATGCTTCGTCCACCGCTGCAGTCATGCAAAGAAACTCAGAGCCTAACTCCATCCAAGCTTAAATCAAAGGAGTACCTGGCTGTCAACATGGGCTGCCCTTCAGTCCAACAGTCAGAATCGCTGTTGTACTCCCACACTGTATCCAACACCTCAGTGGTGTTGGTTCTGTACCCCCCGCTGACGTAAATGGTACAGCCCAGTAAGGCCACCGCATAGCTCTCCTTGGAGTGATCCAGCATGTCTTCTCCCTGCATCCACTCCCCGCTCGACAGGTCCCAGCGCTGAACCCCGGACAAAGGGCGCCAATGGTAACCCCCAATTACTATTATCTTGGGGCTGGATTTCATCCTTTTAAACCTCATGGAGGGCTGTTTGAACGTGGGCGTTAAGGTGAACATAGAAAGGAGGCTGTCAAAGTCATTTCGCTCATAGCAACGGCCTATTTTCGGCGAGGCATTGGCGAGGTTTGTCGGGTTAATGTTCAGCGCCAACGAGGAGAGGTGTCTTGATCTGATCAGAGGGTCATGACTCAGCCACCTGCACGCCGCCTCCACCACCACTTCCTGGTTCTCCTCTGCCAGGACAGTCCTCAAGCTGTCCAGATCCAGTTCTAGAAATTCCTCCTCTTTGATCACCTCCTGAAACCTGCAGCAAAATGTTCAGTTAGCCTACCTGAAATCACATTACTTGGGAACCTGCTACAGAGAACAGACTGACTGGCAACCAGCAGTGTTGCACTTAAATAAGAAGCAAGATTGTTGTCCGCATTCATTTGTTTATGTGAGAAATTTCTTTGAAGAGCTTCACCCTAATGACCTTTTAAACATCACAGCACAGAAAAATATTCACTGATATGAAAAGCTAAATCTATAATTCAAAAAAGTACTGTTCTGCTTTCAATTTGTCTTATTCTGAAAATTACATTCAAATTCGACGCTGAAGAAAAACAAAATCACCAAATAAAAAGAGCTGATCTCTGACCTGCCTGCTAGCAGTCTGCAGGCTTCTCGCTCCAGGGTGAGGCATGCGTGGAGCTGGGAGAACGCCAGCATGCCGAGGCAGTTGTCTACATCCAGCAGGCGCAGCAGGAAGGCCTCGCAGGCCTTCTTCACCGCTCCAAACTGCAGCAGGTCAGCGGCCTTCAGCAAGCCTTCGACGTTCTGCTGAGTTATGGTGAGTCTGGAGGAGTAGATGTAGTCTACCAACGCAGATAAGACCTCTGCCTCAACCACAGGCAGCCTGAGAGGAGAGGAGAGGAGAGGAGAGGAGAGGAGAGAAGTGGAGAGGAGAGAAGTGGAGACGTTATGAAGTGTGTAAACTGCCAATCTAAGGATTAGAGGAGCCTACCCTTTCCTCATGGTCAGAGTATAATTTTTAATGAGACAGACAGGGACTTCAGATAAGAGAGCGTCAGGTGATGTCGTTCAGTCACCTGTTTGTTGTAGGACATGCACCAACTTCTAACTTTCTTTGGTATCTTAGAAATCAAAAGTTATTACAAAAATCAAGGGTAAAGAAAGATAAGTGAAAGTAGTCTTTAACTTTGATCTTATCCATAACTTTAGTCTATTTTAATTAGCCCTACATGAAATTGTATTCAGCCTGATTTTGACTGCTTAAGATTCCAGACCCATTTCTGCAACAGTTAGGTCAGAGTTTTACCTATATGGATATTGATTTTACCAATAACTGATCTTAGATCTGGTTTTAAAATGTGTGCAAACAAGCAGGTTTTGTGGCATCATCACGCTGTAATATGCAAATTAAAGAGTTACTGAACACCAGGCTGAAAGGTTTTGATTCCCTCTCTGGTTGAAAGTTTGAAGCCTGCTTCATCTCTAACCACACCCAACATCACTGATCGTCAGAAGCACGCTCTGGTGAACCTGTCACCAGTCCTGGAGTACACCTGCGCTCACTGCGGGAGGTTAAAAGATAAACCACTGAAAGTCACCAAAGTCAACATTTTCAGTGGGTGTTAAGTCTTTAAACTAATGTGGGGTGCAAACTTCAAGCCTCCAGTCTCCATGTATAATTGACTTTGAAGTAAAGCAGGAGACATTTTGTGTCAAGTGGTTAAACAACTTGGGACGCTGTGTTAAACGTCAATAAAAAAATGGTAAAGGCGATGTACCTTGTGGTGATTCACTTATTGATGGTGTGCATATCACACATTAGATCAGCCATGAATTGCCTTTGTATCCTTCAGTAGGTAATGGGTGGCCGTGTCCACATAAGGAGCGTGAGGGCAAAGCTTGGTAAATGTATCATCTTGTTTCAACACAGACAATAGTAAGTTATAGAGTAATTACTGAAACACAATGGTCACTTTAGCCTCTTCAGATACTGGCACATGAAAAATGTATAGCACCCACACTTGGGCTTTTCAAACCTCTACAAGTTGTGAGAACTATTATTCCCCCGTGTGCTGGTTAAATCCATTAAGGGCTAATTAGGTCATCCACATTCTTCCCAATAATTTCATCATAGGGGACAATATGGAAGGAAGATTTACAATAGTAGTTAATTGCAGCCCTTTCTCTTCACGGCCCAGCTCCCCTGTTAACTATTATCATCTGGTCAGGCAGAAAACAAGACCCTGGCCGCACCATGTTGGTTTCAATGGTTTTTGTGATAATTTATTGATCCCTTGAAGAATCTTTTCTCTATTCTCTCCTTCCCCCTCTCTTACATGGAGGTCAAAGGTCAGGGAGAGCTGGAGAGCGGCACTGCTGGAGCTGGTAGGGCTCCATTGTCTCTCTGAAGGCCTGTACGGCTCAGCAGATGTTTGCCATTATGAGAAACACGGGAACACATGAACCAAGGCTGTCCACTTGAATGACAGCTTTTAAATCACAAAATCATTAAACCTGCAGTATGTCTTCAACTGGATAACTAAAGGCCAAGGAGGTGTTTACGACCCAGTGTGATACAATATGTACCAGTGTACTCCTGTCTACACTGTAGTTATTATTTTGTCATGAATTCATGACTCTTATTCATGCATTTAACATTGTTTTTTTACTCAGTCATCCACACACATTTGTATACAAGAGCATCTCCCTTCTATATTTAATACTGCTCACACAGTAAGACAAGGCAACACTTGACTGGTTCTTGATTGGGTTGATGCAGATGCACAAGGTGGGTCAATGCTGATTGCCTGCAGATGGCAATAGGGGATGGAACGTGAGCGCTTTAGTCTCTTTTATTGGCATAATCCATTCACGATGAACCCTTCCTCTCGCTTCTTCTCACATACTCATAAACATACCTGACAAGGTGATCGGTCCTCTCTCTCATGTCAGCAGTGAACATGACCCTGAAGTATGAGCTGCGTGCACAGAGTGCCACCTTGTGGCAATGCAGGACCTGGCCCGAGGAGCACTGCAGGGCGATGTCTGTGAACAGACCTTCAGAGTAGAAGCTTCTCAGGGCATCCAGCACCTCCTCAGGGTGGCTCACATCATGGAAATCATACACGTAGAGATCCTGGGGTCTTCTGGGTGATGTGGTTGTAGTCTGTCTGTGACATCACAAAGTTTGACTCAGTGCAAAAGCAAAAAGCGTGTATAGGTTTAGATGCTTATTGTCTTTTTTATTATGACAAAATACATTTTTTTCTAAGTGTAAATTTTAATGATCATTTAGGAAGTTTTCTACAATGAAATGAGAAAAGGGTAATGTATCAGAAAAGAGGGATAAATTACTGTGGTGCCCTACAGTCTCTTACCCCATTCTTCAGTTTGGTGTGCAAATGAGACAGTTGCCCGCTGAAATCAAGGATTGCTCCTTTAAATATTTATCAAAACTTCATGCATAATAAATGGTGTTATGGTGATATAATACACATACAGTACATGCATCATTTGTGGTGTTAAATTATGGTGTTGAGTTATTATAGATCTGGTTTCCCTCCAACAAAATTATGAGGCCATAACACACAGAGAAAATCATTAATAATACTATAGGTGAGGCAGAGACACAAACCTAAAACACTGCCTCTTGTATCATGATTTCAAGCTTTGCAGCTCTTGGAGATTTCTCCATACTAATGAACTTATGTGCTAAAATAAGCACTGGAGTAAAATAAGAAACAATGTTGAATTTCCTAAACAAAACCAACATTTGGAGCATGATGCATCAGTGTGAATGGACAATGGTCATATCATACCTGATCAACATGGTCCACAGGGTTTGATGTCTGCTCCACTCACTTTCAAAGCACTTTGCAGTTTAATTGTTCTTGGAAGTGAAAATAATCGTGACAGACTGGTTGTTCTTCAGTGAAATGGCCTTTAATTTGGCGACGTCTCTCTGTCTTTGCTATATCAACACTGAACAGCTGACAGTCCGTCTGAGCACAATGTACACCCTCTGGCTCGGGACTTTCAAAATAAAAGCCGTGTTTACGTTTAAGCGCACACTGACTCCTCATCGAGAATTAATCAGGCTTTGGTCACCTGCACATGGTAATCTGATGATCTAAAACAGTGCTGGAAAGTAACTAAGTATTTGTTTGTTTGTTTGTTTTGTTTGTTTGTTTTTGGTTATTGTACTTAAGTATAAGACGTAGCCTACTTACTAAAGTATTTCTATTTCTGCCTCTTTATACTTCTATTCCATTCAGTTCCATTTAAGAAGGAAATGCTGTACTGTTTGCTGTAGTTATTAGTTATTTGGAGATCAAGATTATACATACCATACCAATAACAATTGTTCTTGGTTAAACTAACCAACAGTATATTAAAGTGTTATAAAGTGCTGCTTACATGTTCAACATATACTACTTACATAGTAATACATCAGTAGCGATGATAAATAATAAATCATACCATTTATAGAAGACTGACCGTACTTGGAAATTTCAGTATATTTTGTTAACGCTTCTGTGCTTTTACTTTGAAACTTTAAAAAATCGTTTATTTTGGAGACCGGGTCGCTACAGTTCCGGTTATGTGCCTCCACCTTGTCTCAGCTGTCACAGATGAGCATTTGGTACAGTGGTGTCGGTGTCACCTGTATCACAGCTCAGCTCTGATAATAAAATCAAGCAGGATCACATGCATTCATTCACACTGTCACAGGCTGAGGTCAGCAGAACTGGAAATGAGATTATACAGGCTTTAAAGAGAGGGGGCGCAATGGGGGAGGGGGCGTTTATGAGACCTTTAGGTTTGGACATATTTCAATCAATATTAAGTCTATTCATTCAGCATGTATGAAGCTGGTACCCAAACCCAATATAGACCCTATTTGACAAGATGGAAATATTCTTCATTTCTATATTCTATAGAATCATCTCTGATTTTTTCATTTCATTTTATTGTATCATAGTTATTGTATTGTGCTTTTATTTTGTATTTATTTTGAGACTCAGTTGCACACTTTGGTTGATATTCCAGCCTGACATGACAACTGTAATTTATTTTTCAATTAACACTGGGAAATGCAATAATCCAGTTGATTATCATTTTTAATAAACTTTTTTACTTCTCCTCATCTCTCGTCTTCTGAAGATGAGGATATTTACTGGTCCACAGCATGTGTTCTCATGAAAACATGTGCACCTGTTAGTGAGAGGTAAAGGCTGAGTTTAAGGTACAATGATTAAAGACATACACCCATCACAAGTATAGGCCTATGCTAGTTTTGTAAGCCTGGCTATTCTTACCGCTGTAAGCTACAGCTGACTTTGGCACACAGTGGACCAAAGAAATAAAGTAACCACCATACTCATAATTAGTCTCAGTAGAAATCATATAGGCTGTTGCACAAATAGGGAACAAATATCTTGAAATGACAAATTTAGCAACAGTTATTCCACCACTAAAATAGTGCTTAAACTGTTTTAATGTTAATGAATTAAAATGTTCTATGAGAAGTAGATACCATCCGAATATCAGTTTACACTGTTGGATACTCCATGTTGTCGCCCTTTCAACAACTTTGAGAGAATGTGAACAGAGGTGAGAATTTTTTGCACTCAGCTCATGATTTTTACACATATGTGCAGAAAATGCACGCAGCTCCTTAATAAAAGCTTAACATGGCTTGTGGCTGCATTGCATGCTGGTCTATTGTGGTCGCCATGGATAGACAAGCTGATATTGTTTTAGCACAATAGACCCCATTTTTGTTGCTTGAGTTTGGATTTTCCCTTCGCACTGCATAATTAAGATGTTGTAGGCACAAACAACAGGTTTATCCAAGGTAATGACGATGATGTATGTTTATCCAAAAACCGTGATTATAGCTACACCATCATGATGAATAAATGCAATAAGTCCCAATATGACAGATTAAATCTCCAGTCATTCACAGACAACAGTTGTTTCTGGGCCCCTCTTTCTGGCCTCAACACCAAACCTTCTGAATAAACTAGTCCAAACTTCCACGACTTGTATCCCAGTTTGACAGCCTCACTGTTGAGCCTGGCTGTTACTTATGCAGCTAAGCATCTTCCTTTAATACAGCAAGCCGCATCTAAAGCTTCTTCCCACCGAAGACTGAATTCAGGAAGTAAACAAAGCCTGCTGAGTCTTGGACCATAATACCAGGTTAGATCTTAGGCAAGAGCTGTCTCTGTGAGCTGTTGGCCTGCATCCTTCTCCAAATCCATCTTCAAATCCCTCTACGTTCGTGCCAGTCTAGTGATGTTTTTTTTTTCTATCCTGTCCGTCTTGGGAAGGAATCTTTTGCATCTTCACAGGATGTATCTGCCTATCTGAAAAGAGAGGATACAGCTCTTCAGTTAAGCATTTGGTTGAAGTTTGGTGGCAACAGTGCAAAATGAGTTGCATCAATAAAGACTGAAGAAAAAATGGTGATGACTGTTATTAAGTTTACTACATTTTGTTTTTATCTCTCATCATTTCCATGGGACAGGTCTTCTGACTTTGCTGATCTCCTGACCTTTCCTCTAGTTTTCATTTATCCTGTGATGCCTCTACCTGTAGCGCCACCATCAGGTTGACATTTGTGGTTTGAGTTAAATGTCTCAACAACTGTTGCTGCGTGGTTCAGACATCAATGTTGGCCTGAAGACGAACTGTAATAATTTGGCTGATCCTTAATGTGTTTATCTAGCGCCATCATCAGGTCAACATTTTGATGTGTCCAATGCTCGCAATTCAAATTTATTGGATTACTTCTATTTGTTTGTAACTAAATACCTGCAGACGCAAGCAAGACATTCTCATCAGCCTCAGTTATATTTTGTTTTCAGGACTAATAAGATAATACAAGTGTGTACCATTGACATAAGCATTATCATTGTAAATGTGCAGCCTCACAGAACCTCTAGTATGGCCGTAGACTTTATGGATTGTAAAAGTGTATTTGAAAGATTACATGTCAAGCTCTCTTGAAAGAATCAGAAATACATTTTCATACTCTCCATTTTATTTTTTATCTATTCGCTTTTTCCTCTTTTTTATTAGTCTTGGCACATTTTTAATTATCTATGTCCCATTTTTCTGTTGCATTCCTAATATTCTTCACATTTTCCATTATCACATTTTCCATTGAACACACAATTGCCACCTATTTTTCTCACTTTTCTGTTGCCCTCACTTTTCTCATCTATCCTCTTTCAGCTGGCAAATTTGGTCCAATACAGTCATCATCTGATAGGGAGAGTTGGGAGAATAGACCATTTTGACAGACTGGGTGGATACTTAGATTTTCTCAGCAGGTTAAATCTCCACTATTCTCCATGATTAATGAAGAACCAATATACTATAGTGTCTCCAAAGTGCTGTCTGAAAGTGGTGACAAAAGTGTTTCAGCCTTTTATGGAGGTGTCTGCATGACACAAATGCCATTTCAGACATCTTAAGGACTGCATTGGGTGCACTATTTTGTCTACTCTATTTACATATATATAAAGAAAATCATTAAAGAAAAATCTTTCAATATAGTGCACTCCAAAACTCAGTTTTCCAAAGACATATTAAGGACCGGACTATTAAGACTATTGTCTGATTGCAATGCAGTGACACCAGTTCTTTCGTGTTCGTCACTCAGTGAAGAGTAGCCTACATAAAGAAAAACTGGATACAAGAGGTTTCTGGTTTTATTGCATCATAAGAATCACAAAATTAAGAGCAAACAAAAACATATTTCACATCAATCTTTCAATACATGTGTTTCCATGGACTCTGAAGTTGGAAACTCAGAAGTCTGTCCAGGTAGTATAAAAAGGCTATGCAAAACCTGAATTAACTCCCAGGATTACCCTGATACTTTCTAAGACAGTTTCCTAGCTATCAGGATAACATTACTGAACAAAGCCTGGAACAGCACTCTTACTCAGGTTAACTCAGTTATCCACATAGCTCTGCACATCTGGATGCTATTGTAGAAAAAAACTGGACTTTTTGTTCTTTTAGCTAAAAAAAACAAAACAATTGAGGTTTAAGCCATTCAGCTTTACATGTATGACTACAAACTACACACCTGAGATGTAAAACGTTAAATTCACTGAAGGAGTGACTGTATGTCTGCACATATTAGATACATTTTATGAGCAGTGTTGTAGCAATTAAAATTATTTTTCCTTGACGAATAAAGGCTTATCTTATCTTATAAGTGATGTTATAGTTTCACTTGGAAGATTAACAAGTGAAAGATTAACATTAACAGCTCTGACAAACTATGAAGTATTTATTTGGAGAGACAGTTTGCATTTTCTAGAAGTCAGAAAAATGTGGAAATACTGTTACATGTCTTTAATCTTTTTTAGCCGATAGTGCAGCTGAGGTAAGTAGATGTTGAGGTGTTGCACTGAAACCCTGATGGAAAATACAATCTTTAGTTATACAATAATACACCTTTTTCATGGACGACATTTTGTCATGTCACAGGAGGAAAAGCACAGGTGTGTTGTGGTGTCCATTGTTGGTGCTGTCACGGCTTACTGGGACACTTTAATAGAACAGAGCCATTGTTAATGTTTTATGTTACACCAGTGCTTTTCCCACTGACAAGTCAAATAGTCTGTAAGAAAAGGCCTATTGCACTTACGTATATACTGACACTATATAAATAAGATCATAAAGTGTATTTGTATGTTGTATAGTGTTGGGTAAGTGCTCAGCAAAGGCTTCACCAATGACTAATTACTGATATTTATAAACTTGTGAACATACTGTATATACATTCAGTACTGATGAGGTGGATAATTGTTGTTAATATCCTTAAAGGAATCCTATTTGGAAAATAAACTTATTTGCTCTCTTGTCCAGAGATAAATGAGAAGGTCGATACTTCAATCATGTGTGTCAGCTAAATATGGAGATCGATGTTTTCTTTTCTTTGTTTGTTTAAATCACGGGCACCCAAATGCTTTTTTTTCCTTTGGAGGACCCAAACTCAGACTTAATGTTTGGCCAAAAGCAATCACCTATTGTATTGTATTGTTAAGATGCAAAATGGTGCCAGGATCCTAATGTCCCTTAATTGACTGACACCATGCACAAGTGTCACTCTGCCCACCATGTTCAATTTATGAAAAAGAATTCATGTTGGGATCCTACATGTTAAAGAGCATTTTACCTCATAAATAATAAAATACCATAAATATTGCCCCCACTTTGGTGCGAATAAAGGTATATCTTATCTTAAACAGTTATCATTTTTAAAATTTTTAAAAACATTTTTTTGTTTGTCGAGAAATATCTGGTGGGCCAAACTGAACCTTATGGCAGGCCAACTTTGGCCCGTGGGCACTGCTTTGGGCAGCTTGCTGGTTCCCTGGCTTGTCTTAATACTGACGTAAGGTAATTGGCTGCTGGCTAGAGCTTTATAGACATGGGAGTGGTATCATTCTTCTCATCTAACTTGAGAAAGAAAATGAGTTCCTGAAATGGAAAACTATTATTTTAATTCACTACACATGAATACTATAGCAAATATAACCTTAACTGAATTATGATCCCATGTCAAATACACTGCATGTGTAAACACTGTATTTTACATGGGCTCAGATGCCACCATTGTCCACCTCCGCCACTGAATAATAGATAATCCCTTCATTATAACTGAGAGTTCAACCTTGTTTGAGGTGATTGTTACTGTTGTCAAAAAGTGTACAAAATTTTCCATTTAAAACTTAATTAATGCAACTAAAAACAATGTTAAAAAATCACTAAACAATCACAGACAGCAGCATGTGTCCTCTATAGTGCAGACTCAATATTTGCCATTAGTGCAATATTTCAGTTACAACTGAGAAGTTGATCAAGTATGGCAGACTACATACTTGCTTTCAGTTCCTTAAGGATGTCTGTGCCACTGCTCCAGGCAATGACTTTAGGTCTCAGAGAAGAGTTATCTTCCTGACCTTCCTGTTTGGCCAGCAGTTTCTCCAGGGTGTACCCCTTCCTGGGCATCGCAACATCATGCTCTCTCAGACAAGCAGTAGGGCAGAGATCATTCCCACCGTCCCCCACGTAAAAGATCCGCTCGTACACCACACCTCTTTCAGACTGCTCCGACAGATACAGCTCCAGGACTTTTTTCTTACAGAGGTTGACAGGGCATTGATCACAGTCGTGAGAGTGATAGCGCAGTACCTCCATGTAGCCGAGCTCATTGAACTTAGCCGGGTTGGTGAAAACCTGATCGACAGCTGCCTGGAGCCCAGCTGCGTGAAGGATCCATTCGATGAACAAGGTGTTGGAGTCAGAGATGACTATGCAGTCAACTGTGCTCTTATGCTCCGATATAAATGTCAGCAGGTCTGTCATTCCAGCTGTGAAGGGGATGGTCTCCATCACACTGCGGACTCTGTCAGGGCTGACCGCCTGGTCTCCTGGATGGATGGACAGACAGAAATACAGTCAGAGGACTGGAGAGTATGGAGGTTGGAAGTAGCACTAAAACATTAACAGATAAATAATTTGAGCAGCTCTACAAACAGGATAAGGATTTCTCACCTATATAGTTCATGACTCTGCCCATGAACTCAGTCCAGTGGCCTTCTCTGTAGGAGTTCTTCAAAGAGTCGGGGACAGTCTGACCTGGAAGGCATCTGGGAAGAAAACAAAAAATTATACATTTTGCAGCAGCAACAATGTACACATAACTTAAGTTGGATTGTACTTGTATTTTATAGTGATCAATAAACTTATTCAATCAATATATTGCTTACCTAATCACCCAAGTGTCACTGTTGTCATCAACCACAGTGTGGTCAAAGTCAAACACCATGAGAGTCTTCATTTTTCACCTGGAGAAAGACATTACAGTTCAAATAAAGAGCAATGCTTAGTAACAAATAATTGTAATATTGGACCTAAATGAAAATGAAATATGTATGTTCTAATATTCTCGTTAGGTTAGGTTATATTACGCCTCTTTGTTCCGTCTAGTCGTGACATTAGGGTTTGGTTGACATATTAATGATCGGCTTTTATGATCACTTGTTCCAGTCAATTTCTCTTTCACCTACACAAGCAATGACTCACTCTGATAAAACTGTATCTTCCAACTCAGCTCTCCATTATTCGCCCTCCTCTAAGTGCCGATTGTAACACAACACCTCAATTAATCATAGCATAGTTTAACTTATTATTAATTGATTATAAAAGTTAAGTTTAACCTCACTATGTTTAAAGTGACTGATTTTTTAGACGGAGTCTGGTGTCTCCTAACAAGGAAACGGCCAGATCGGCAAATCCTTCCATTCACACTGTGCCACACAGTTCAGATCAGGCTCAGGGGGATAACAAGCATCACAGTGATCTCTACACATGACTATAAACCAGCTGAAGAGACATGAAATACAGATTAAGTAAAACGGTAAACACGAAACTGACCTCAGCCTGCCGCACTGTCTTCCTCCTCGTCTTGTTGTGTTATCAATTCTGGGCTCACTACCGCCATCTGCTGGTGACGTGCCGCTGTTTTGGCGTCTTATGATAACGCGTATTAAAAATAGAGTTAAGGCAACAGTACTTCCCATAATATCAACGATAAACATATGCACATATACAGTGGAACAAAATAGCAATTCTCTAAAACCAGTGCAAGTGCAGTAGAAAAAAAATAACTTCAAATAAGATTAAAATTATAGAAAGCATGCATACATATAGTGAGAAACCACAAATGGGCAGAAGGTGCATGTAGAGGCAACTGGTTATGTGACAACATCAACAACACCAAGGTCCTGCTACAGTGTCCTCATAAAGGGGTCTTGGTCTTTTCCAGCTCTTTTTTTGTTTTCGCATATTTTCCTACTGAACCATACATCTGTTGACATTCTATGTTGTTGGGGGCAAATGCATGTCAGAGATCAGCTGAGTGTTTTAAGCTGCCTGCTCTTTTGGTGTTTGTTCAGCATTTATTTGTTGCTTATTAATGTTATATCCTCATTGCATTTGAATCCGTGTTCATTTTTAATGCACTAAGATTTAAGAGTGTTTCCCCTTTGATCTTCCTGCAGCATTTTTTTTTTTTCATAAGGCATACAGCCTGGCTTATACCCTTGAGGGGACCACATTATGACATTGTACTGTTCCAGAGCTGATGGTTATTTTTTCAGAACTAAATAAACAAAAGAATCCACATCCGGGTCACGGCACCAATGTGACGGGTCACAGCTTTCTGTGAGATGCAGCTTCACACTTCTTGCATCTACAGACCACAGATTTTGACCAGGTGGATTATGGGGTGTTTACTGCTGTCCTGCAACACACATACAAAGCCACAGTGGTGTTGAAAAAGGCAGCAATCAGGCAGGTCAGCAGTCAGGATAATCACAATGAAGTCCTCTTCTGTCTGTGTTATTCATTAAATACTGAAAAATAAAATACAAAAATCTCTTCATCTAAAAAAATAAAAATAAAATCCATACTTCGTATCGTATAGTTATGTTTTTCATAATTCACAAACGAACATTACCCTCATAATCTTTGTATGACATTTAATATCTTATGAATACATTCAACATCTAACATAAGGTAAATAAACAACATTAATATTAAATTCAGAACTGTATGAACAAGTGTGAGACATTTATATGGAAAAATAAGAAAAACAACTCACACAGGCCGATATACAAAATAAAACATAATTAAAAGTTAAATGAAAGTGCATAAAACATTACCTGCAACACACATACAATGCCACAGTGGTGTGGAAAAAGGCAGCAATCAGGCGGGTCAGCAGTCAGGATAATCTGGGAAACATTTAAGCTAGTTTAGCATCAGCAAGTCTCTTGACATAGCTCCACGGTTCAAAAACTCACAATAAATGCTCAAAACAGTCAGCATAGGCCACAACGCACACACAACACAGCAAAACATAAACTAAAACATCTGAAGAAATTAATTAATCATCCTGGACCATGCCTGGACCACAATGAAGTCCTCTTCCGTCTGTGCTTTACCCAAGCCTACCACTGCGCTAATAGATGGCGGTGTTGCACCTTTTCATGCCATAATTGAATGCGCACAGGTCTACTCTGTTACAATTATACTACCTTAAATATTTCTTAATTTTGAAAGAATGTGTGGTGTTTGCTGTAAATGAACTTGTTGCAGCGTATTTTCTGTTAATATTTGCGACCAAAACAAACCATGCAGCAAGTTACATTAATGGCAAGGCAAAATCTACAACCCACCTGAACCTAATGACCCAGAAAACACTTGAAGGCGTTATTCCAACCTTTGACCACTGGGTGGCAGCAACACGCAGTGTGAAGTAAACAAAATCGAACCAGAGAAGAAGAAATTCTGCCTGTTCAGTTCCTGGTTGAACAAAGTCAAGAATCAGCCTATGTTGTTCAGATTTTCTCGTCTTTAAGCTAACAGCAGTTTCATGTCGACCAGTATGTTCAGAGGTTTAGGGACGTGGTTGGGTTTGGAGAACCCGACGCACACGAAGACACCCGAGGACAAAGAGACGGTTAATGAGGAGCAGGAAGAGAAGGTGGTCGAAGCACAAAACGAGGTAAACAAACAGCAACCAGCTGACCAGGATGGAGAACCAGAGGCCAACCAGGAAAGCCTGGAGCAGGGCAAAGGACTAGGTGGTGAGAAACAACTCTTTTACCTACAGTTCTGTTGTCTTTTCCCCGAAATACCTTCATTTTTTCACTTTAATGACATGCTAAAATATTAGCAAACCTGCTCCTCAGTGGCTCGTGGATTTGTCAGTCTGTCCATGTTGACTCATCATAAAGCCATTACATCTGAAGAATATAGTTCCTGTTCTAAGATCTTCAGCTTTGTTTGTTGCCCAGTGCCAACAAGAGGACACCTGGCTGCAGTGTTTTTACTAACAGTCACACAATGTGATGCTGTCAATCTTCATATCCTTCTCCTCCATCTGTAGATTACATCTTCAGTTTTGCCTCCAGTGCCACGAAGAAGATCTCAGAGTCTGTGGCAGAGACAGCTCAGACCATCAAGAAGACGGTGGAAGAAGGCAAAATCGATGGCATCATAGACAAGGCATGTCGTTGCTCCTTTGGCTTGTCTGACAAGTTTGGCAGCATTTAAAAAACAGCCTGAGGTTAATGTGTTTTCCTGAATTCTGTCAAGTGCATTACAATTGCATGACAGCACCAATGACCTAACATCATAACGACACTATTCCTTTAGAAAAGTCCTTTCCTTCATTTAACTTGTATCCCTGTGTGTGTATTTGCAGACTTTTCTAGGAGACTTCCAAAAGGAGCAAGAGAAGTTTGTCCAAGAGAAAAAGGCAAAAAAATCAGGTAAAATCAGAAGGGAAAATGAGAATCATCTTTAAGTAATCTCTGGATGGCTAATGAATTTTTATTCTGTTGAAGAACCTTTGTGTTACAAACTACTTTCCAACGAAGTCATGTGTTCTGCATTTAATAATATATTGTGGCAAGCACTAGGATTTCTCAGAATTTGCAGTCTTTATGAAAAAATGGCAAAAACAGTGGAAAAGTGTCAGTGATAGATGGTGGAAACAATCAAGTCACTTCATTTTCTAGACACATACAGTATGTACTGACACACGCATTTAAAGAATATACACCAGAACAACTGACTATAATGTAATAGAAATATACAAAGACTAACAAAAAGCTTGGTTATTATTTAGTGCTTTATAAGATTTAGTACCTAGAAGGAAAATCTACTAAGCCCAATAAGTTGTTTGCTAATGCCAGTTGGAAAATTGATTTTCAAAATCCTGAAATCTCTGATCAAGGACTGTCTTTTTATCAGTGTTACTTCGTTGAAATATCCTAATTTCCTTTCTGGTCTTTTAAAAAATGATAACAATGCAATGATAAATGAAACTTTATTATAACAGCACCTTATTTTTTAGATCAGTGAAAGTCAAAGACCTTTACAGAGCACTGACAAGCTGATAAGTTCAATACACAACCAATAGATAGAAGATCAGTATAATACAATTTGATAGTTTTATAAAATTAATTGTTGAACTACACTGAAAATTGGAAATGTAAGGCACACTGTCAGTCGGTCCTTTTAGTCTGTATATAATGTATCAAATTGAAGTGTGATTTGCACTTTCAAAATGTCACATTCTGTCAGTTAAAAGCAGTGGACTCAGCAGAAATGTTGATGCTGTGATGTTATCAGTAGATGTAATTTGCCTGTCAAACAGCTTCTATTTTCATCTAGGTGTGTGCGTAACTGAGAGATAAGACCTAGTGACTGAGCTATGTAACACCTCTCTGAAGCCCAGTCGTATGTATTTTGTGTCAAAGGGAATTTTTCACAGCAGGCAACTGAAGGTGTGTGTGTGTGTGTGTGTGTGTGTGTGTGTGTGTGTGTGTGTGTGTGTGTGTGTGTGTGTGTGTGTGTGTGTACACGTGCACGTGTGCATGCGTGTGCACTGATGTTTGTGTCTAGATGCTGCTGTGCCTCCCTGGGTTGGCTACAATGAGGAGGAGACAATCCAACAACAGATCCTTGCTCTGTCAGCTGTAAGCAAAGACATCACACACTGGATGAATGTGTCAACATGTCTGTTACATTACCGCTGTTGTGACTGATGCATCCTTCTGACTATGTCTAAAATAATTAGCCCTTTTTGTTGAAAGTGAGCTCTCTCGTTCTAGGACAAGAGAAATTTTTTGCGAGACCCTCCTGCAGGTGTTCAGTTCCACTTCGACATGGAACAGATGTATCCCCTGGCTGCAGTGATGCTGGAGGAAGACCAGCTCCTAAACCGCATGCGCTTTGACTTGGTTCCCAAACAGTCAGTAGTCTGTCAGCATTGTGTGTGTGGTTGTGTGCATGTGTGTGCAGTGCTTATTTTACATCATGATTGTTTCTGCAAGTGTGTGCTAGCAGACACAATTATATTTTCTTGTGGAATCATCAAGATATTTAAATGATGGTATGAAATGCATCTTGGTGTGTTTGACAGTGTGAAGGAGGAGGTTTTCTGGAGGAATTATTTCTACAGGGTGTCTCTGATCAAGCAGTCAGCTCAGCTCACGGCATTGGCAGCCCAGCAGCAGCAGAAGGACGGCGAAGACAGAGGGGCTAGTGTTTCACCTGAGGATGTTGTCTTAACAGGTCAGACTTTCATTTGTAAATTGACAACAGTGGAGATCCTCCACAGTATCATTTCGCCTGTTATCCACATCAACACAGGGTGCTGCCAGTGCCATAGTGGCTTTTTTATCACCCCAGTCCTTAAAATGTTGGGACAGTGTGTAAACTACAAATGAAACAGAAAGCAATTATTTGCTATTCTCTTTTGACATCTACTCAATTGAAAACAATCTAATTTTTTTTTTTTTTTTTTTTTAATATCTACTTATTCTGAATTTGATGGCAGCAACACGTTTCAAACAACACAGAAGACTGTGAAAGTTGTGAAAGACTGTGAAACACCTGTTTGGATCATTCCACAGATAAGCAGGTTCATTGGTAACAGGTGATAGTGTCAAGATTGGTTATGAAAGGTTCATCCTGGAAAGACTCAGTCGTTCACAAGCGAGGATGGAGGTTCAACACTTTGTCAAACACATGATTTTATAAAGGAGATTAATACATGGGCTCAGGAACAGTTTGTAAAAACCATTGTGTTGGTAAACACTTTGTTTGTAGATTGCAGTCTGTTCATAATTACATTTTACTCAGTGTCCCAACTTTTTTGCAATCAGGGTTGTATAATTATATGTCCCACCTTGTCTTCCAACTGACTGTATGATTGGAATGGCTGGTACTCTCACTATGAATCTCAGCAGCTAGATGAACACAAATTCTAAAAATGCTCCAGAAATATGTGTACACATTGTTTCTGTTAGAGTTATCAAGCAGTATGTAAGCATGGCTCTGTTTAACAGATCTCAATAATTATTGAACAGGACACATAAGCATGAGTCTGATTTCCACTCACAGCAGTTAGCTATAAATGGTTGTAGACATGCCTATAATTCCATGTTTGCAGAGCAACACTCTTGCTTGCTCCACTATACATTAGGCCTGTCAATGAAAAGCTGTGGCAGTGCTGTGTTTATAGCAGGCGTATCATTAATTCGTTACATGTACTTGTAAACAGACTTTACAAACTGCTTCACAATTGCAAATAAATATTAAGGCAGTAAAAAGCTCGATCTTACAATAAAAGAATTATAAGCTTATCACATAAAGTCAAATTTAAGTTTATAAGTGGCTGAGAACCTGAATGCATAGTCTTTTATTATTATTTCTTCTCTCACGTTATTTATCTTCTGCACCTTATCGTTTCACGTATGATGTGCTTCAGACAAACAATGTGTACACATGGCCTGAAGGTCCACACATTCTCCCTGTACACTCTTCTTTTATGATATACCAAGTGCTATACTTATGTGGTGAACGCTGTATGCCTGTTTTTTATGTGTACACTTTGTTTACACATCTGGCCTCAGGTGTATTCTCTTTCCACTCCCTATTTATTTATTATTTGCATAGTTATCTGTGGAGAGATCTTTTGTTCTCTTGGGAAAAAGTGTGAGATTTGATTGGAGGCCTGGAGGCAAAAGGACTTGGAGCTAAAGTTGATATATGACTGAACTCTGTAGGTGGAGCTCATGTTGTTGGATCTGAGTTATGTAAGGAACGTTTTAGTGTGTTGTGAAAAGAGGGGTGTGTGAAAGTGTTTTTTACCATGTCACTGCTGTTAATGACACTTCTGCTGTACATAACCTCTACGTCAGGAAATCCATGGGTCACAGCATTAAGCAAACACCACTCTGTGATATGCATAATAAAAACACCTCCCCACTGTCGCCAAGTGCTTGCTCATGATGAGAACTGTTGGGTCTCTATAAAATAATATTATAAAGAGTATGGTCTAGACCCACTCTGTATGTAAAGTGCCTTGAGATGACTTTTGTTGTGATTTGGTGCTATACAGATAAAATTGAATTGTTTTTTTGTTGTTTTTTTTGCAGACAGTGTCAGACCAAAGACTCCACCAGTTTCCATCAGTGATATACAGAAGGTAAGAGTACTAAAATGAAGACTTGTGTGGGTGTAGATCTATATCTTTCTAAGTTAAGTTAGGAAAGAGTAAGCACAGTGAGTTTCCGTCCTGTTTTCTTGACTCCCAGCCGCCTCAAGAAGAAGAGGAGGAGATGTCGGGAAGTCCCGGAGTGTCTGAGTTTGTGAGCGACGCTTTTGACTCGACGGGCATCAACCATGAGGACCTGAGGAAAGAAATGGAGCAGCTGGTGCTGGACAAGAAGGAGAGTGTCCCCTCTCCTGATGGTTAGCTCTCTAAGAGTTTCTGTGGATTCTTCAGCTAAATGTTGTTGCTTAGGTGCTTACATCACACAGGTGTGATGGGATATGGTATTTACCATTAAATTGAGTAAATAAAAGTCTTACTCATAATCCCCCCATCCCCTTCCATTCAGATGAGTCAGCAGACTGGGAGAAGGAGCTGCAGCAGGAGCTCCAGGAGTATGAGGTGGTGACTGAGTCAGACAATAAAGACGACCAGTGGGATCAAGAGATCGAGAAGATGCTGCAGGCGGACGACAGCTAGACAGCTATGGTGATCTGGCCCAGAATGAATGAATAATGATCAGTGATGCACAAGGGGATGATCTTCCATGTCCTCTGCCCCACCCAACTGTGATTACTATCCTGTAAACATTCTCCTGTACCTGATGAAGGTGTAGATCCAATAGCAAGAGTGTGAACTCTGCAAACAGCAGGTATGTTCAGGCGTATTAGTTCTACTTCATTGTTCCTTCCTAAATTAGTGTACTTGCTTCCCCCTACCCTATTTGTTTTTAATGGGGAAAAAGCCCCTAGAGGGCACTCTAGTACAACATGAATTTTATATTGGAAGGGGCCTGTTTGCAATGAAAATTTCCACTGCTGCTTTCTGGTGGGTTGTACAGTAAAGTCTTAGTATAGTTACAGTACAGTAAAATAGAATCAAATGTAAAGTTACATTTATGTAAATAAAGAGGATTCTAACACTAAAATTTACTTAAATTTGCTTTTCCCTTTCATGACATCTGCTTGGCTTTATACATGTTGTATGTCATTTTGACAAACTCGTGTGTGAAAGTCTGCTTTACTTTGCTTCTCTACAACTGAAATACTGCATTTTTTTCTGTTATTTCTTTTATCTGTCATCCTTTAATAAATATTTATCTGTTATGACGGACAATATATGTGATGTTTAAGGTGGACACAAAGCCCGGGGGAACTATTTTTAAAAAAGATTGAATATAGCATTTTTGTGATTTGTGAACAATGCTTCAAAGCCTTTTTGTGACGCTGGAACACTTGGCATAAATTTGCAGTACATTACAGACTTGGCATCCTTGACCTCTTTGTACTTTCAATCTCCATGAAATCCATCCATTGATGTAGAATGAAGACAAGCATAACACTTGAGAGGATTTGTTTTTATATAATAGCAAAAAAAAAGTGAAATTCCATATAAGAAAGTTATGATAAGAATGGAATGCTTACAATTGCTTACAATATATGGATGAGAGCTGTGCCCTCAGGAGGCCCACATCCTTGTTCAAATGCAGACAATTATCCGAGATGAGCTAAATAAATCTTCTTTTTTTTAATATAAGAAAAACCTTGCATTATCTACAATTTAGAGATTCCCCTGTCTCACACACTATAAACGTAAGATCTTTTAGATGAACCATTGCTGTAGGTTAAACAAGCCAACAGCATATAATGTAGTTAAACGGAGCTCTTAAAGCATATATCATAGTAAAACTGACAGGGACCATTTTAGTACGTATTTAATATGTTCACTTGAGCAAGGTCTTGAATGCAGGACCTTTATTTGCAGTGGAATATTTTCAGGCTGGTATTGCTACTTTTGCTGTGTGCAACATAAAATCACGGTCGCTGACAGAATGATGTAAAAAGGTCAATCATTGCCTGACGTCTTTATTAATACAACAGCAGTATGTTTTGCTGCCCCAGAGTTTAGGATAAGATAAGATAAGCCTTTATTCGTCCCACAGTGGGGAAATTCACACAGGATCTTACACACAATACACACAATCACAACTTTAAATTAGATATCTGAATGCTTCTTCCACCACTGATACACTCACGCGTAAGTTCAAAGTTTACACCCTTCACATCTCGCTGACATCATTCATGTGTTGGCTGCATGTTGTTACATAATTCATGTTGTATTGTAACCCATGGCCTCAAAATAAAACAAATAACACAAGCAAACGATATCGCATTTGATCGAGGTGGAAAGACAGTCATATCAGCCTTAAGCAATAGTTAGACATTTTGTAAAATGCTTATTCACTTCCTGTCCATACCACAACACATTATATCTTGATTGTTTAATCCAAACAAGATACAATGTGTGAGAAAATGTATATAAAAAAAAAAACAAGTTGTGGTTTTTACGTGGGCTTAAACAACGCCTTCTCTCATCGAACCCTTGGCAAGAAAATGTGAAACTAGTCTTTATCAGAGAGGGCTTGGAGCGTTCTTTCTGATTCATTTCAGATTTCTGTATCTTTACTTGAGGGTAATATCTGAAGCATCCTGATGGCTCAGATGTCCAAGCTGTTGACTCAGCATCTCTCGTTTGAGTATGGCTCAGTAGCTTTGTGTATGTTACCACTGACCTCTTCCTTGCTTGTAAGGAAATTGTGATATTGCTTGGATTTGTCTTGAGTGACAAAGGGGATGAGTCTCCTTCATCCCCCCACCTCCTCGGGGAGGAGGAATAGATCTTCTCTTAAGGTCATGGCAGTCTTTTTAGCTTCCTGTCAGTGTGGAAAATAACACTGTGTTCATTCTTTTAAACTGCACAACCCTTCCAGGCAAGGCCCCATTCTGTACGACCTCCAAACCAAATTGATGTCCTAAATGAGTTGGACATTTAATATATGGTTTACATGAACAAACAGTACTGTTCTAGCTGGATGTGAAGTGGAGCTGAGGGCAGGGTGCAGAGGTGCATGAGAAGAAAGTCAACGGAGGGAGTGAGTAAGTAAGTGTGGAATGATGGAAAGGAGGCCTGCATGTTTTGGTAGTAGAAAGTCTGTAATCATGTTAAATGAGACAAACACATAACTCTGTTTGTGCCAACCAGACAGTCGGACGTGTCTCTGCATGCTCCTTACGTTGCTGTGTGAGAGAGGTAGAAACAGATGGTATGCTGTCTGGAGTGACAACACTACTCCCACCACAATATGAATTGGAGAATAAATACTCATTTGCAACCAGCAATCAATACAAGGATCAATACGCCAACGTCTGCTGTGCTTTCTCTTCGCTTGTTGGGTTTCAGGTGTGTGGGCAGACATATATAATGGAAAAAGAGACAGCTTAATGAATAGACTAATCCTGAGCGCTGCACCGTGTGTTACCTCATTGTTTAGTATCTCTTTCTTGTACACACACACACACGCCACCCTCACAGTGAGGGTCCACCAGCTGGTCTCTAGCAGGACACACACTTGTCACCATGGCGACAAAGCCCGGCAGATGAGGACCCATGTGCGTGTGTTTATTGCTTGGTTTAACTATCTTTTAATAATGCATAAAGGCGGGTCTGTGTGTGTGTGTGTGTGTGTGTGTGTGTGTGTGTGTGTGTGTGTGTAGCCCATATAGCCCGCAGATTTTCTTGTCTGTGTTCCAGACAAAGAGACAGAATAGATAGAGATGAGAGATAATCACGCCGAAATTCACGTCTGGCATGCAGTGTGCTGTAAATCCTCTAAAACTACCCAACCAGTGTTTTATAACTGTGATGAGGGAGTTTTAAAGAAAAGCTGGGATTAAGGAAGAAAAAGAGGGAAAGGATAAAAGGTGTTGGGCTGAGATGGATGTGGGATGAAGGTGAAGGGGAGGGGGGGCATGGGAGGGGTGGAAGAGGCAGACAAGGAGCTGCATGTCTGCTCAGACATCCTGCCACTGAAAAATGTATAGGGTTACCATGCCAGAGGGTTAATATAGGATGCGCTGACCTACGTGTCTGTGTAAAATAGAGATGTCAGAAATATTAAAATGGAAGGTGCTCTACTTCCCAGTTACTGTTAACAATAACATTTGCATTTCTGCGCAAGGGTGTTCCGAACCTTGGACAAACATAGTAAGTACAGAAGTAAAAAAAGGCCCAAATAATTTGAATTTTATACACATCTGAATGTCTACTTGTGAAATTTAACACCAGCTGTTTAAATGTATAGCACTGAAATATTTCAATTTGAAAACCATCTGTGACTTGAGGATGTTTGACTTCCCTTGTCTGAAATTTCTGTAAGGGTTTGTAATTCCAAAAAATTTGAAAAAAATCTTGCCCTAAAATGAAAGTGTCCACATTTTCCCATCACTCATCTGAACTTCTCTTTCTTGGATCATGTGACTGACCTGAGAAGACAAAGGTCAGATTTCCTGTCACTCATCTGAACTTCTCTTTCTTGGATCGTAAGGCGGGCCCGGTACGACCTGGTAGAGGTCAGATTGGGTGAGGTTTGTTTGCTTATACTTTGTTTACGTTCAAGTGGGATTTTTTTTCATATTGAATGTTGATATGGAAATGATACTAGTTGCATTTAAGCAAAACAAGTATAACAAAATTAATCCCTCTTAGCTAACACAATCATCCTCTGCCTGTATTATTTTTATTTTCTTGTTATTTTGCTGTGTTCAGGACATTTCTGGGCTGCGACCTTTGGGCAAAGGGTGTGTAAGCCAATAACAGCATGCAGGTTGTGAGGTTAAGAATTGTAGCGTAGTGACCTGGTGACATCGCTGTATTTCTATGTGCTTTATGGGTTTCCCTATCTCTTCTATCGCTTCTCTGTCTCTCTCCGCCGCTGTCTGTTTGTCCGACATACATACATGCAGAGCAAGAGAGGCCGCAGCAAACAGGATGAAGCTCTGAATTGACACAAAATCTCTCAACGCTGCACCTTTCTCACAGGGTTGTGCGAAGGTGAGGGCGTGTTTGTTTGTGCTTTAGAACGCCAACGTGTGAAACAGAAACTGACTCATCTGCTGCCTACGACCAGGTCAGTGTGTGCATACACTACAGCAAACTTTGCACTGGCACTTGCAATGAAAGGATCAAAATTTGCAAAGATATTGATCACAAATATGTGGTAGAAAATAACAACCTTAGTTTAGCTGCATTAGACTGATGTGAATGCATGAAACAAAACTGGGTACACTATAATTGAACACAAAACTCCAACTCTGAGGCTGAACTTGTGACAGGTGTAGAGCTGATTTAAACCCCCGTAAAGCTGCTGTTTTCATAGGGAATGCTGGCCTTTTGCCTTTATGGCCATTCTGTAAAGTCATTTAAACTATAGAGGGTGTAGCCCAGAGACCCCAAAAGGCTCTGAGACTATTGTTGGTGAATTTAACAAGAAAAGGCTCCTGTGAGCTTCCTCCACTGTGAAAACATAGGCATATGTGTCAAGACTGAAGTTGAGATATTTTGAGTTTTTGGTTTAAAGGGTTGAGGAGGTTTGAGAATAAAATTACATTTTAGTTTAGGTGAGAATGTGGGTTAAAGTCATAGTTCAGATTTGGAAACAGGGTTAGATTTATGTATAAATACTCAACAAGGCCTTGTATGTAGAGTTGGTCCTTACAAGTGCTGTAATACCACTGTGTTTTCTAGTAGACAATATATGATTGCAAATACCTTGGCAGGTCTCACTTTAAGAAGGTGTGTGCTTCCCCTCACTGTGTGGCTCATTTCCACAGTCACACAGAAAGCACATTCACAGACAAAGCCCTGCATTAAAAGCTTGTGATATTTATCCCATAACAACACATGTGACGGGTTTAAGAATATTTGCTTTTGGATATCATCCTTTCGTGGTTGCCGATGGGAAACCATAATTTCAGGATGTTAGATCAACTACTAAGTTAGTGAGTCACAGTGCTGGTTGTGTGCTGCCTCTTGGCCGCCGTGTCACATGATAGGCCACAATAGCATTTGTCTGACAGTTCAGGCTGTCACAGATACTTTTGACCATATTTGGAGCGTTTGACAGGAGATGACTTTATGCACTCAGGGGCTGATATACAAGTATAAGACATTGTTTTCTACTGGCAAGCAAGCACAGGCATTCTCTGCTCTGCTGCACCTTACCCTGGTAACGGCACGCCTAATAGTTCATCTATTGCAGGAGGATCTCAGTCTCCCACATAGTCTGCTATGGTTTTGGAGATGGATGATAAGATAACTAACTTGTGTAAGCTTGAGATAGTCTGCTGACTCTCAGTCTGTGTCTCGTGCTTTTTTTTTCTTTCTTTCTGTCTATTCTGTGTCTCTTTCATTAGCCTGTTTTTCACTCTGGCTATCACACACAGAGCTCACAGCAGACCTTTAGGGTCATAAATGTATTGTCGCTTACGTCTCTAAGCATATTCATTGTGTGTGTGTGTGTGTGTGTGTGTGTGTGTGCGTGTGCGTGCGTGCCTGTGTGTGTGTATGTGTGTTATTCCAAGCACACCTGTCGTCACCGAGACAGTGGGCCCTTTATTACCCAAGCCCACGCAATTCAACTGACAAATCCTGCTTCAGACAAACACACGCACATGCATACACACACACACACACACACACACACACACACAACCACTTATGGAGACAGTTGAACAGAAGAGAGGAGCCAGGTGCTGAATCTAGCCATTTCCTTCTTTCAACTCCCCCCGTCTCCACCACCCTCTCTTTTTAGTATATGAAAACTACAGAAGACTCACTTTAAGAATATATGGTTGAGTTTTTAGTGAAAAATGTGCTTTAAATTGTTGAGTAAGCACGAACAATGACATCAGATAATGCTGTGGGTTTAAACATTAACTTGCCTTTTAACACCTGCAGCTGCTTTGTTCAGAACACAAACACGGGCCAAAGTCAAGTGAATTCAAACTCTATTTATTGGGCTTCATTAGCAAGGTAACACCACATGCTTAACATAAAACATTAAGAGGAAGTCGAGAAATTCTATTAAAATAATACTTATTCTTTGGATAAAGTTCAACAGTACCAGAAGACCTGCACAAACCTCTTGGGTCATATCATATCTATGACACGGCCAGATATTTATTGTGATGCCATTAGGAACTTTATGGACAAACAGCAGAGCCATAAAGTCAACTGTAATGTTTACTGGACGACTTTCGTAGCCAAAACAGTTCCGTTTTTTTTAGTGTTTGGTCAAGATTAATTCAGAAAAAGCAAATAAATGATCACAAAAATGACAGTGGCAGTCATTTAATCTATTTGTAGTAATGGACATAAGGAGATCTCTGTCAATAATGAAAGGAAAGGTTTTCCACAATGTGCTGTGTTTTAGTGGTGATGCAGCGATGCTCTCAATAAGACCTGTGCTTATGAGTTTTTGTTTAAGAAAGGAAGCAATAATCTTCGGTGAAGCTGATGACAGGTTTCAGTTCTCTGTTGTAGCTGTTCCACCTAAATATCTAATTGAGACTTAACTGAACTCTTTTACCCTTTATGCTTAGCTTTACAGCTGTTTACTTAAAGCCTAATTATGGATATACCTCACCAAAAGGGACTTTGCATTTGATTGTCAAAGTTTTTTTTTTTTTTTAAGTAGTTATCAATAGTTTTTCTTTTCTTACAAGTTTCAAGACTCAAAGCCTCTTCATGATAAAGCTGTCTGTGGTAACATGAAACCTGTCTGTGTGCCAGCTTCCTGTGGCGATCAAGTAGAGCAACACTAGCATTATCTTGCTTGTTGTATCAATGTTATCAAAAGAAAAGTAAAAAGTCAGTCAACCTGTCTGTGGGTAGACCCAGCAATACCCTTATGTCCATATATGTGCATATCTTGATTTGAACTCCAACATAATCAAAAGCCTGAAGTCTTGGCACAGTTGACAATATGAATCCAATTATACATTACAGAGAGATCAAAAGAAATAAAGGCAAACCTTAATATATTGAGTGACTATAGCAATGGCATTAATCTTATTTCTCCATTAAACAAACACTTGAGGCTAAATGAGGTTTGGATTGTGAGTGGCTTTGAAAAGAGAACTGACTGATTGCACTCTTACTTATCCCATCAAGCAGCCCCTCCTCTGTGATCCAGGCACATTCAGACTGTCTGGTTTCCCCTTTTCCACCTTGCTGCTGCAGGGCAGTCAAGTGTGACAGAGATAGTAGAGTAAAACCGGAAAGTTATTTTTACCTTTAAAATAAAAGCTCACAATTTTACACATCGGGAACAGACTGCATTCATATACAGTGAACGTACACGCATGTAGAAGAAACGAACATCTGATGTCTAATGAATGTCTAATTGTTGGCGTAAATAAATAAGTAAAAACACTGATTACTGACTAAAACATTAAAAAAAATAGTGTACAAAATAGCCTACTGACAGCAGATTGGTTCTGTAGTGTGATTCTTTGGTTGAGTAATTTATTATGAAAGTCATTACCGGAAACAGTGCTGCCTTCACGGCAGTCTGACACCGGCCATCTCTCCGCGAACAGAGTCTCCGTGACGGCTTCAAGCGGCGCTTCAGCCCGGCCACTTGTTCTCCGGACTTCGTATCTTTAAAATATCTTCAAGCGTCTCGAGTGAGTAGAAGACAGCGGAAATGAGTTGAGACACCAAGTGAATTCAGTTTTTCCCCCCTTCTGGTCCACCTGAGTCGGTTAGAGAGATTTGAGCGTCCATCCCAGGTTGCGTTCAAGTCAGGCTGCTTTATATTCTTACTGGTTTGTGGAATAGTGGGTGAAAAGTTTTAACTGGAGGAAAACAACCCGAGGTAAGAGGTAAGGAAAAATTTTAACCTTGTACATATCAATATAATGATCTATAGCATATCATATAGGTGTGTCTGATATTTATTAGCACCTCATTAGTCACCTTTTTGACCTTTTAAAAAATATTCTCCTGGTATCACTGTTAATTTATAATTTGTTTCAAATGGTTTCTTTTGGAAAAAAAAAATAAAACAATGAGGAGGTTTAATGAGGTGAACTTGATGCTTCCTACTGGTATGATTTAAATCTGCATGTACGTATCTTTTGCGCAGTTGTAAGCTGATAAGCTATAACTTTTAGATTAGATATAACTGTTAGATTGCAGTCAGCCTGCAGTCATTAATTTCACCTTTATTTTGACATTAACATTTTTTCATTTCTTTGTGTTTGTGTACTTTTGGGGCTGGGTTCATGAAGGCATCCTCACGATTATTTACAGTAGCTGGGTTGTGCCAGGCCTTTCTTTTTTCTTTCTCTGCCCTCATAAGCCGAACTGTATTAAGAGATCATGTTTGGGTCATGATGCTGTTGAGGCAGACATCAAAGACAACAGGAACATCATGGCTCTACCTTGCTCTTCTTCACAGCTGTAGTGTGTGGTTTCCTGACTGTGCCTAGGTGCACAATCAAAAGGTTTCACTCAGTCAAAAAAAAGCCTGTAGTGTGGGAAAAAAATGTGCATTGCCTCAGTTTAAACATGTGTAAACCAACATATGCAGATCAGAGAAGCACTTAATGTTTGAAACTGAGAGTGAAGAAATGACCAAAGTGAGGGGGGATTTTTTTTCTAAAAACTCCATCTCTGGGAATGCAAATATTGCAGGAGATGTGTGACTCATTGCAGGAGCCTTGTCGCTTTTGTTCTGACTTCATTTTTCATAATGATGAAAAGAAAGCCCCCCCCCCCCCATACAAAGCAAAGCAAGCTGCACCTCGTGACCCACACCTAAGGCCACACTGGGGATGATATGGGCCTAATGCTATGCTGGCCTTTGTCTGTGCATGTGTCTGTGTGTGTGTTGTCGTATTGATTTATTCATGGCCCTGAAGGAACTATCTGCAGCATTCCACCTGCTCCTCCAATTTCCTCACAGAGGACGTGGAGATACAGATAAAGGAATGCAAACACAGTAGTGCAGATGTGCACGTTGTATCACTGTGGTGCTGTGGCAAAGAATGCAAGGTCCCGACACTAATTTGTAGCCGAAGGAACATTCCCCATCGGATATATAATATTTAGTCTTCCACTTCAACTTGAAACGTTTCTGTGGTCGAGGACTTGGATGCTCAATCCTGCTTTGACACAACTCTGCTGAGTTATTATGAATGCTTTCAATGAGATGTCATGACTCTCACTCACTCTCGCTTCCTCAGTAGCTGCTCTCAGTTTGTGACTGTAACCTGTCATTTTCACACACGCAAGTCCTGAGCTGCTAAAACTACGTGCTGTAAATCAGCATGTCAAACAGCAGCCATCGCCTGCCAGTTGTTTCTTGTATAGTCACAACAAACCCAACTCTTATCATGTCTGCAGCAGCGCACAACACAGTAGCACAGTGTGATCTTCTCACAGCAGCCCCTATTGCAACAAGACACATGTGGCCAGTGTGATAATTCCCAATGTAACTATGTTGTGTTTCAGTGAATCTAACACCATGAATTTGATTTTCTTACTCTTAATGGAAAACTCTTATTGTTGTTCAGAGAGTGAAAGTCTGCTTGTGTGTGTGTACTATGTGTTTGTGTGCATATGTCTTTTAACTATTGGCTTAAACAGCCTCCAAACCAGCCAGTGATCTTTGACCCTCATTCAAGCTGGCTGTCACTTCAGCTCGAAGGCCTGACAACAAAGAGAAGCTTTTGTTCCTTGAATTACTCTTCCATGCACATTCTTCGGTGCTTCACTCTGCTGCTTGTAGAGTCCGGTAAATGCAGACTGAAACGTTTACGGGACAAAATCCAAGCCACAAATTCAGCCTGTTCTGTAAATGTGGGTGCAAGATAATCATGTAAACTTTTTTTTTTTTGTGTCAGGCTTTGCCGAAACTAAAATATGCATTGAAGGACAGACATGAAAAGGAGTCAGAGAAAATGCGGCATTCGGAGGCTTTAAAATCTTTGAGAAGGGCAGGATGTGGTATTTGCAAACTACTTTACTTTACTGAAAACGGTAGTATATAACAGGATTTGAAATTAAGATCTGAGATGCAGCTGATGAGAAGTTAGAGTTTTGATAGAATTCAAATTTGACAATAATCTTTTGTACTAAAATAGCCAGTTTTGGCCAACTGTCTATTTAATATATTTCTCAGGTTTTTGCTCCCAAATAAAACATTGGATAGATTCAAATTTCAGATGATCAGGTCAGCTGATCATTGCGTTCTGCTCGATTGAGGCATTCAGCAAAAAAAAAAAAAGCAAAAATAGTATCTTGGTCTAATGACGACTGTGAATAGTTGTACTAGTAGTAAGAGTTCTAAGAGTTAAGATATTTCAGTCTAGACCAAAGTGGTAGACTGACTGACAGACATTGCTGCTGGCGTCACTGAAGATGAAGGTAAAAGTGCTACATCTCCATAAATCTTCAAATGGCACAGATGTAGGCTGAGAGGAGTCGATTCGTTGTCTGCGTGTCGTCTGACACCTTGATCTCCCGCCTGTGCCGCGCATTGTTTTGGCTGCCATTTCACAGTGCATGACAGTAAACGGGACCTGTGCTGATGATTAATATATGCGAGTTTGCCCGAGTGCGACAGCGTGAGTCAGACCTTGACGTGATGCAGAGTTGGGAAGACACATGAGAAATTTTACTGGAAAACACAAAGCGACATAGTGAGAGGTTGGGGGGTTGTGGGAACCCGTCTCGTTCACGCATCATCCCACATGTCTGTGAAGCAACAAGTTTCAGAATGACTGTGGGTAAAATGAGAAAGTCTACGGTATGTGAGCAGCGTTCCAGTCTGCATCTCGCTCACTCACACACCCATTTCTGCCAGTCTTTGGTCAGTGCCTGCCGCTCTTACACACACACACACATGAGCTGGGAAGTGAAAGAAAAGGGGAAATTCTTGTGCTGAATTGATGCCTGGGCGCCGGGCGGGGACAATAGAGAGGGTGTGGGGGGGTCGAGGGAGAGTTAGTTTACATGACATGCCAATTCAGCAAGTTGAAACGTGCAAGAGAGAGTGAACGTGGTGTTGGAGAAAAAGTAAATAATTGTTCTGTTACCAAGCTCCTTAAAAGGAAGTGTCATTTTGTATATTAAATGCACTTGTGCATGCTCACCCTGTTCCCTCTGCAGCATATTTCTATGCAGCCTTAACACTCTGAAAATTTTCCATTACAGTTTAACAGATTTTTGCAAGGTTCGAATTTGCAACCATGCACATTGACAGAAGGGACTGTGGTCGGTGGGGGACATTTTCTTCCGTCTCTCAAACGTTTCTAGAGAACTGAGCCTTCCATTGCGTGTTTGCACTTGTAGCTAGCTGTCCGTGGGTGGGATGACACTGATTTACTGTTTCCCGCAGTCCAACTAGAAGTCGACTTCGTCAATAAACTGTCTGTACTCAGAGATCTGGTTGAGGCTGACGTGTGTCGCACATTAATGCTGTGTGTGAATTCACCACCAGTGTCAGCCTCAATGACTGTTGTAGAGTCTCGTTACTCAGCTGTGTGTCATCATTTCACCCCAAAACATGACTCCAGTTTTGGTCTAAATTTAGTCTATTAGGACAAGTGAAACCGAGGCAGTTGAACATAATTTCTATTACTTTTGATTTTAGTCAAAATTCAACAAAACTTTAAATGAAATACCTGAAGTTTTATGACTCTGTCTAAAATTGTTTTATTACTAGTGGCTTTTAATCCAATATGTAATTTCTTGTGTTATGGTGTGTACGATGTTATGAATTTGCGTCAGAGCTTTATATATGATGGAAAATTTGAGAAAACTTTCAGCAGATGACATTTACATTTAAACGTAGATCACTTTTGAACAAGCGTAATTGTTGTGTAAACGTCTAAGATTTTGTCTATGGTCTTTAATAAAAAATGATAGTTGAGTAGTTACTATATATAGTAACATATAGCCAACTAAAAGCCACTCTAACCGCTTCTACCTGATTGGTTTGGTTGTAGCATGCTTTGCTGTTTAGGTCATGGTACAACCACAGCAGGTTTCTGCATGTCTTAGAATAGTATACCACCACCACATTTGTAATTTCATCACCATCATAGGGCTGCTTGACTGCGACTCTCTGTTGATCTGTTGATTTTCACTGATCTGTCTGAGCAGCTGATGTATAATACTAGACAGTTGTATTCAAACGGACAAATCCTGTGGCTTCAAATTCTTTGATATTTATTGATTTCCACAAAGGCAAGAGGATTGCTGTGCAGCCTCATTTACCATGGTGTACCAGGTTTAAAAGTCACAGGTTAAATCTACTGTAGCTCGCTAAACAATTTCAATGCTCTCACCCTTTTTGGAAGAGGGTGTGTGTATATATACCAGATTAGTTCCTGGCCTTGAAACCACTGTGAAGTCACACCTTATCACCTTCTCCCCTCTTTTTTTGTCGCTCTGAAATATAGGAAGTTTCAAAACCACAAAGATCAGTCATTTGTCATGCCACATGAAATACACAGAAATTGCAGTTTCACATGATCAACAAAGGACTTGAAGGGAATGTAGTCTATATCATATTTATTAAAGCATTATAGGTTGTATATGTACAGAAAGCTGAACTGAATTTTTTGGGGTTTACATAATAAAGTAAAACTCCCTTTATAAGAGTGTTGGCTATCTGCAAAGACAGCTTCTAGATGGCATGAAATTGTGGTAGGAAGTCTGTGATGTGCATGTCAATGCAAAAATGAAGCAGAAACTATAACGTGTGAAACCCTCGTATATAATTCCTGTATGTTGCGCACTTCATGTTGCTTCATGGCATCAGTAAACACACTTGATGCAGTGACTACAGACTGGCCCTTATCATTGCTGGAGCGCCCTCTGTCTGTCTTTCCCTTCAGGATAGTACAGAATGTATCTTTGGAGAGGAGGAAAGAAAGTAATGGGATGAAAGTAGCTCACTCCAAACTCGGTCTCTGGAGTGTACGTTAGAAACTGGTAAAAGTAAAGACCATAAATGTGTGTAAACAATTGATCATCAGGAAGTCAGCTTTTTAGTCCTCCATCAGTCCTCAATTGATCTGTCAAAGAAGAGATGGACTGACTGGAGGTGTCAGCTGATGTTGTGAAAAGAGGCTAGATAACACTGAGCTCATTGTGAAAGTGTGGCTTGAATGAGGCTAACAAATCAAATTCATCCTGAAGCAGCCAGGATTAATACAAAAAGCAAACTCAGAGCGAAAACAGTACTAATGCAAGTCGTAAAAACTGCATGTGTGACATCAGATCAATTCATAATAGAGACAGATATTACCAGCCATGACAACAGAGCAACACGTTTCAAAAAAATACTATAAAGACTGAAGTATAAATCTGAAAACTGACAAAAAAAAACCCTCTAATAATGTTTAGCAAACCGGGGCCACTTGATCTGGTTAACATTTACAGGTGTGAAGCCTTCCCATGCATCACGGTCCAGACCAGACAGCTAAGACTTGATATGACAAAAGAGGTGGTCATGTGCTCAGTCTGGATCAATTAGAACCATGGTTCAATTTGTTTTTAGTCTGTTTTTATGGTTCAAACTTTTGGACCAATTACAGGAAGTTCTGGCCGGCTGTCTTCAGAACCAGAAGCAGGAAAAACAATGCAACAAAGCAAACTGAGCAGCACATGGGCGCTAATGGCATTACATTGCAAACATGCACATAAAGGTTTGTAGGTGTGTGCAATTTGCCCTTGTTTTGCATCTGATTGCAGTAATCCTTGTGACAAAGTGTGACGCACAGTGAAACGACAGTGGCTGACAGCAACAGAGAGGAAAACAGCAAATTGGAGATTCGCTGATAGAGATCTTGGCATTAGAGTAAACATCTCTAATCATTTGGAGCAGGAAAAGAAGGAGGGAAGTGGGGTGAGAATGAGTCAGTGACATATGGATAGTCTTGCTGATTGAATGTGCTTCAGCGACAACCAACTCTCTGAAGACGCTAACAATTTTCATCTCATATGTGTGTGGCTTTTTTTTTTTTTTTTTTTTTTTTTTTTTTGCAGTGAGGCTCATTTGCATAGAAAGGGGCTAATTTTGTTCCCATGTATGCATACTACCAGCATTTAGGGGCCACAAAAGCAGTGCAGCCTTTCAACACGTTTCAATTTTTCTTCTTCAGAGCTGACAACACGCTGACATCAAGTACATGCTCATTTACAGAAGGTTCTAGGGTTGAATCCATAGCATGATTCTAGATACTTGGTAGGGGTTTGTCTCTCATCCTTCAGTTCTAACTGACAAGTGGGGAGTCCCAGTTTTAACCTCTGTGTGGGCTTGTTATCAGGATCATTGATATCACCTTTTGGCTTGGCCAGTTCCTGTCTTAGTGTGTTGCTGGGTTTGAAGAACAGGGATGCAGTGTGTTTTGAAAGTATAGTGAGACACATAGCATGTAGGTGATGAAAACAGGACGTAGGTGTGTCATGTATAATTCTTTACTGCAAACTCACAGTGTGAAACCAAAACAAACCGGATAAAGTATATGCGATGTAACAAAACTAGAACATTGGTTTTGGACTTTCAGTATGTGAAGGCGCCTTTCATGAACTCATGGTTTGCCCAGTTTGTTGCAGTCTTCCTGCAACCATATCTTCCTGGATTCAAGCCCTGTTTCAGTTTTCATATCATATTGAAAATCTACCATGAGTTCAAAAAACCAATATGCATATATCATAAGTAATGTCCTGTATTTTAAACAAACTGGTGGGAACGCTGTTGGAATCCAGTTGACTTTTGTATTTTCAATTCACAAATTCACAAATTCAATTCATTCAATTCAAATACTATACATTTTATTCATTTATGCATCTTGTGCTGCCAAATTCAAAGAGTAGCTCAAACACAGTCTTTGCATTTAAAAGACCATGAAACACCCCTTTTGTGTCTTTCTTGCTCTGCACTTATACTGAGCCTGTACATGAATTCCATTATGAGTCTTTTGCTGTATTCAGACAGCTTGTTAAAAGATTGTTATAAGTCGGGCGATTAACCCCAGAAAGCTCTTTCTGATAAAGGTTATAAAGCGAGATGTCTCCTCGAGAGATGAATGTTAGCACTGCTGACTTTGTGTAAATGACTTTGAACATATCACATTGTTCACTGAATTAAGATGGAATTCAATACCAGTGCAATACTATCGATGCTGATGAAATATTACACTTTGAAATTACATGTCAGCTATGTCCATATGTTAAAGTGTTGAAGCATCACATAGGATAAAAACTGTGGCTTGTTGCTCTGCATTGCTCAAACAGGGTTCAGGTCATTCTTGAGTATCAGGTGTGTGTTTCAGCATATATAGTCAAATATAACCAGCTGACCTTTTTATTGCCTTTATGTCTCTCTCTTGCTGCCTTTCTGCTTTGTTTGTGGTTCAACTGGTTCCTGTCTGTCTTATGATGTTGAGGACGACCGCGGCTGCTCCGTTTCCCCTCAAAAATCAGCGTCTGCACGTCTACACAAGTTCTGCCTGTCACACACACTGTACAGTAACTCCATACAGTCACTGATGCTGTGTTTATTTGTTGTATTTTTAATTGGAAGTTGTGAACGTACCAGTGTTGATAGAAAGCTGGCAGGAAGTAAGTCAACCCTGAGTGAGTTGGCATCTTTGGTAAAAATCGAAAATGACAGACAGTGCTTGCGTGTGTGTGGTCAATTTGCACACATATGTTGAGAAACACACATGATTCTGAGTAAGTCCAAAAATGACGCAGTGTTATTTTCAGGGAACTATATTTTATTCTCTTCTACTCTACATACTGTAATGTCTGCAGTTCTGACATCAAAACAGTCAGTGTGCACAATATATGATTTTTTCCGTGTAGCAAAAAACTTGCTTTAGTTTGAAGGAAAGGCTGAATTGTTGGTGTGTGCGTTTGTCAGTTAGAGACTGTTTCCATTGATAAGAGCACAGAAAGGTTCCTGTGGGTATTTTAAGCATGAACTCATTTGTATTCATTGATAAGAGTGTGTAGATAACAAAGCAGGCATCTGGATAAGAATAGTGCCGTTAAGATACAGCTGTAATGTCAAGCCCATGCCACCTCCTGTTAGAGACTTTTGGTTTATTACAGAATGTGTGTTTGCACATAGAAAGTGTTAAATGAGAGAAAGTTATATGACAGATATGTTTGTGACAGCTCTCAGTGCTTTTTCCTATAAACCTCTATGTTATCGGACACTGGTTTCAGTGGTGAGCTTTTTAATTTTCTTCTCCCTGCCTCTGCAGAAATGAACGACAGATTTGTTCCTCTTTTACAAACTGCATTTCTCTTCCTCTGTTTCTCTGTGGCAGCTGTTACCAATGGAGCCGCGACTGACAGATAAGCTGAGGGTTGTGTTCATCTCGATCATCCTCTTCTCCACAGGTAAGATAACCACACTTTTCGTCTCATATCATCAATCATCTGTTTACAATTTGTAACTCTTGTGGCTATTGTATGAATCATTGTGATACCAAATTGTGCACTATTACTCATGGAAAACTTTTCAGCTTTTCGGCTGAATTTTCAACATGTCAGTGTGAATTCAACTTTTAAAGAAATCTTCTCTCGTCAGTGTATTTGAGCTGCTGTATTTATATTTGCAACTCCACACTTCCAGGACAGCAAGTTTCCTCTGAGGAAAACTGTCGTTCATGTGATTTCATGTGATTTTGGATTTTGCAGTTTTTTGCGTTGAATCTGTCATCAGAATAGAAGAGTCTCTGTATAACCTGACTGTTGACATATTTTGTGCAAAAATTATATTGAGACATTATCGGATTTCTACAATAAAAATCTTTTTTTTTTTCACATTTTCATGATGTTTTTCACAGGGTTCAATTAGCTTTGTGAGCTGATGTTCCTAATTTTCAAAAAATAGAACAGGAACTAGAAATCACGTTTTTGTGATGTTTTTTGTAGTGTGAGCTCATCTGTCTGTGGGTTTGTAAAACTCCTGTTTTTGTTTCAGTATTGCTTTCACAACTCCTTTTAGAGTGAATGTGAATTTTACATGATTTTGTAATCTTTGTAATAATTTTGTCTATTTCTGTCAGCTTCAGGTTCAAGTGAAAATGACGTGGATTCCAACTTTTGTGGCACCTGGCGCCATGGCAAAGGCCCCCTGAACCTCGCTGTCAACCTCTCCACAGGCTGTGACAGGATCTCAATCTCAGCCAATAAGAACTCTCTGTCCATCGACGGGCAGATCACAGCCCAGTGCAGGCGGTCCGATGTAATTCCTCTCAAGCAGTTTGGACTTGATTCAGAGGAGGAAAGTAACTTCTGTCTGTACTGGGAGCCGTTGCTGGACCAGTTGAAGCTGGAGGTAAATGAGAAAAAGGAAGAAGGGGCCTGGATGTGGATTTATTGAATCCATGAAGTGGGTCCTGACCTCTCACGTCTAAAAGCTGTGATCACTTCACCTGTCATTTATCACCATCTGGCTCAGTAACATGAAAGTACAGGAGAATACAAGTGCATATTTTGTCTTTTCAATGTTGACTCAATGTGAGAGGAGACAAGGACTCATCAGTCTATACAGAAGAAGGTGTGAAAAGAAAACACTCTTTTTTCTTGGCAACTGCAGTAACAGCTGTGAAAGTGAACCAACAATGTGTTATACAAATACATGAATTCGTGAATGTGAAAGATACAGAGAAACATATGGTACAGTTGCCTCCCTCATTGAAGAGCTTATTAAAAGTTGTCTGTTTTGTTGTTTCTCTTATTTTGTTGTACAGATCAGAGGAAAGAACCTCACTCTGTGCTGGCCTGCCAGCGTGCAGGGCTCCTGCTGCACCGATCTGTCTCACGGCCCCAGTGCCCCAACGGCAGCCTACGGCATCTCCAATGGAATGCTCAATCATGATCAAATCACTGACAAAATAGCAACAGCCTACACCTTCTTTGGAATGTCCATCAACTGCGGTAAGAGAGAGTGAATGCTATCTTCAGTACATCTGTAAATGTAATATATTTAGTAAGACAGAGTGTAATATTTTCTGCGCCAATAAGTCAGTTTTTCCACAATGATCGTGCAAAAATTATTTTTGAGCAGTTAAATAATATGTAAATGAAAAGTTTCAAAACTTAATTCAACCCAAAATCCAAATGATACAAATGTTTTGTTTTTCAGAACCATTATGTGATCAAGCTAACCAAGGATCCACCCAAGTCAACATGTAATTTCCTCTCTTTTTTCTCAAAAGCACCATCACATTTGTTGTTGAAGTAGCATGGCAGGGTGTTTTTACATCCCTCCTCCTTGTCTTAATTGCTAAGCTCACTGCTGTGAAGCTTCATGTAATCAAGTACATGAACTCTGACTCCAAACAGGAAGCTGAACGTTATGCTATGCGAGGGTGGGGATTACAAAAATGACCTCGCTACTTTCAAGAGCCCAGTGTCTGAACACAGTTTTTAACTTAATATCATGGTGATGTGTGTTTGTGTGTGTGTCCAGGATTGAACATCCCTGCGCTTACAGCTCTGAGGTGGAGATGAGGGAGGATTTCAGAGGCCACAATGTGACATCACTTGTGAGACCTACACAAAAAACCCTAAAATCTCACCATTAGGTCCATTTAGCAGCAGCTGACATATGGCATGATCTTCCAAAGCACCTTTCACTGTACCTTCATACAAAAAATGTAACTCAGAGTTCTGTACAAAAAGAAATTACACACATAAAACAAATACATTACAGTAATCAAGCTGGATTGATTTGAAAGTATCTTAATTGAGGGAGTTTATTTTCCCATATTATTAAAAAGCTTTTCTTTTATTGTTTTAGGGCTGACTAGTACAAATATCAGATCATTAACCGAAAAGGATTTGTTATGCAGTGATCTGACATTTAAAAGAGCTCATTTCTAGAGACTTCTGTTACAGGAAAGGAGACTGGCTGTTAAGATTACTGTGACAAGTACCAGATGGTCTGTGAGTCTATGACTCATGATACATGTTATGTGTAAGTCTATTCCACTAATTGATTAAGATCAGCAGTATGCTTGGCTACGGGTCTATCATCACTTTAAATGAGCTTCAGCGTGGCAGCTTTGAATAACTCCTTGATTGGTGAGTGTAAGTGTGGTGGAAGGAAAGGGGAGATGTTGGGTCACTGGTAAGCGTGGTGGAGGGGATAAGGGGTGGGCACTGCATCCCTGAATAGGACACAGACGTCCTCTGAATGTTTTGGGTGATGTAGAGCAGACAGTCAGGTGAGGGAGGGGGGGAGAGACACAGTGTGTGCTGGTCTGTGCATTCTTGATCTGTTGTCCAGGCCTTTCGAGGTGTATCTGAAGAGTTCAACGTCACTGTCCAGATCCCCCCGGCTCTAAAACTGCAAGTTGCAAAAAATACCAGCAAAGTAGTCTGCACTTTCTACGAAAACAACTCCTTGTTCCAGGTAAGGATCTGTATTCCTTTTAAAAATGATCAGATTAGAAATAATCCCCTTCCAGATTGACAGATATTACCATTTCCATTACTATGATGCCTGTGAAGGTGTCTGATGTTTGCCTTCTGGGCATATAAGCAATAGCAGGATGATAAAATTTAGAATTTAACTAAACAACATTTGCTACCATAGACAACAAGGTCAGCAATGTAATGGAATCTAATACACTACCCAAGTGGAATTAATAGCGGGTAGTGAAGACTCAGATATGTACAGGCTGATGTTGTCGACTTCTTCCGGGAAAGGGTCACGTATTAGGGTTCTGATGAATCAGAAAATGGAAATGTCATGATTGATATGACCCACTCAGGAGTTTGCAATTACACCCATCCAGACAATAATGATTGAAGTCTAAAAGTCTCCCTTCAAAGTATTTTAAATCACCGTAGTAGTGTGAACATCCATCTATCCATCCATTATCTAGCACTTAATCCTCTGCAGGGTTGCGGGGGAGGCTGGAGCCTATCCCAGCTGACTTGGGTAGCGGACACCCTGGACAGGTCACCAGGCTGTCACAGGGCACATACGCATTAGCAAAGTCATGCATTTAAAAAAATGAAAGTATTTTAGCGTGGATGTAGCCTTCATGCCTTCATGTTGTATTATATGAGGGGGCAGGTAAAGATTTGTGTGTGTCTTCCAGGAGGGTCTCAAGGAGGTCAGGATTTTTGAAAATGTCGTGGAAATCAATGTGGAGAACGAGATCATCACTGATCTGCCTGAGCCAATTAGGATTGATTTTTACCATGATCTCATACCTGTAAGTTTGTGTGGGTTTTTTTTTCCGGTCCCCTTTTGTGTGTATTAGTGTGATTGATATCCATTTTATACTGTCTAAATATATACTGCAAATTGTATTTTCAAAACATGCTAGTGGAATTTTTGAACATGAGAAAAAAGTCTCTCATCCAAAATCCCACTAGTATTTGATGCTACATTCAGTGAACTAAATTATTGGTCAACAACTGGAGCAAATGTTCTGCTCTTACTGTGACATGTACGTTGTACATGTCAATTCACACACAAACCTCTCAAATGTGGGTTTGCTGCGGGTGCTGCAAACAAGCTTCTTTTCAGTTCTGTGATGTCTGCTTCAAGCTGTCTACCTCGACACAGAGAACACACAGAAACCACTTGAAAACAGTTGCTGTTTATATGCTTTGGATAGTTTGCTGCATTCTCTCTGCAACACACACAGACCCATAACCCCACTGTTTAGCATCACCCCTAATCTGTATTATTATAACACTGTGATTTGAGCTATCTGTGGTGACATGCAGCAGGTTTTGCATGGTGGATGTAAGCTCCATACAGCACCTCCTTCAATTACTGAATCAAAGGATGCAGATGCATCAAAGCATGTGGAACTTTGATAATATGAATGAAAATGTGCAGCTTCTCAATGGGAAATGAATGATGCTCACGTCTCTCCCTCCCCTTTATTTCAGAAAACGCATTCAAGGAAATGTGTTTCATGGGACACCAGGAAAGGTCTGAACTTTTCAGATGCACACTTATAAACAACATTCATTCAACATATATCTGGATTCCCCTGTTTACTTACATAAGAGCCATTGATGAAAATTAAGTATGTTTAAATCTGTATTTTCTCTGTGCAGATCCGTTGCAGGTCAACTGGCTGATGGATGGATGTGTGACACGTCAGCACGGAGCCCAACACACCGAGTGCCTCTGCAACCATCTGACTTACTTCTCTATACTAGTGGTGAGATATGCCACAGATGCACAGCTGCTTTAAAACCAGGAACAAACATACAAGACAGAGACATAGAAGTTAAGATATGTTAAGTTATGATGTAGGAAACATTTGTACTCAACACTAATATTGATATTAAGGAACCACAAAAATCAACTTGGATACATGATGATCATGTGTGAAGGTCCTGTTGTTCTGCTCATTGCTCTGTGTCCCATGACAGCAATTGGAGCCTCGCCCAGTGCGCCACCTCCTGGCACTTACTGTCATTACATCTCTGGGCTGTGCTGTGTCTTTCATCAGCTGTGTTGCTCTCATCATTTTTCTCTACAGGAAGAGGTAATAATACTTTGTGACTTTTAGACTTTTGTAGCTTATTATAAAAGAAAAAGAAATTGAAGTAATTTGATTTCCTTTCCACTCTCTCTAGCAAGCGATCTAAGGAGCAGTCCACACCAATCCACTTGGGCTTAGCTAGATCTTTTGCCCTCCTCAATCTGCTCTTTTTCTTAACTGCGGTCCTGGCTAACGTCCAGGAGAGTGTGTGCACCTGGGTGGGGGCGGTCCTCCATTACACCCTGCTCAGCTCCTTGACCTGGATGGGCATAGAAGTTTTCCACACCTTCTGGTTGGTCTACATGGTTTTCAGCCCCGCTCCAAAACCCTATGTATGGAACCTGATTGGTTTTGGTGAGTGTGTGAAGTATTTCCAATAAGAAACCTACTTCATGGTGCATTTAGGTAAAGATGATATTAACATATGATCTCTGACTTTTCTTTTCCAGCTCTTCCTGCTGTTCCTATTATCATCTTGGTTGCAGTAGGGGACATTTATGGAGTTAGAGAGGTGCAGCCTCAAGATAACCCAGCTGATCCTTATAAAATGTAAGCGACATTACTGACAATGATATTTGCTGTGGAGAAACATATGTATTGATCCCTGGATAATGTTAAAATCAAAGCACACCCCCACCCCACCCTACTGTTTTGACAGTAGTCTTCAGCTGAGGAGTGGTGTAATGTGAATATCAGAAAACTTGGCTTATCTTATTTGTCCTCAGTGAGAGTATTTGCTTTTCCTTCTCTGAGTGTATTTGATGTTTCCAGGTGCTGGATGAAAACCACCCACGAGGCCTTGCTGGCCCACTACTTCACCAACATGACAATCCTGGCCATACTGGTGTTCTCTGGGATTGTGATGCTCTTCCTGGTCTACAGGGAGATCCGCAAAAGGGATGAATGGAAGCAGCACCAAGTGGCTTTTCTCAGCATCTGGGGCCTCAGCTGTCTGTTTGGGACAACCTGGGGTCTGACCTTCCTGGACTTTGGACCTCTTCAAAGTTCTGAATTTATTCTCTTCCTCTCCTGCATCCTCAACTCTTTCCAAGGTCTGTGCTTGTAGTGTACAGTGCCAGTTCAACACAGTTACAGATTTTAGTCAATCTAGATTGCACTTAAGGTTTATATTATGTTGTCATACTCCAAGCATGAGGATTCAGGCTACTTGCTTCTGTGAACTTGTGGCAGAGTGTGGCCTATTTTGTAATTTTCTCAGTAATAACAGGCCATACCACAGAACTATTACAACAGGACAGACTTCCATTTTCATTACACATCACATATTCTAATCTGTCTGTCTATCTTTAAGACTTTATTTGTCTATATACTGATCCAAAGGAAAAGCTTTAACTATATATAGTTAGTCTTTGCAGAGGCCTGTTTTCATTGTTGGCCCATTTTATCAGTGTGGGAAAGAGACAATGGGCATGGTTAATCAAGGCCTTCTGTTACTGGTGCCTATCAGAAACAAAAGCTGTTTCCTCTTGCGTATTTTTGATTCAGGTCCAAAAACTCAACTATTAACCCTGTTTTTGCTGCACATTGGTAGTTCAGTAGTTCCACACCAACGGACTAACATGACAATGTAACGATACAACAGTTTAGGCCTTCATTTACAGTATGCATTTCCCTATATTTACAGTTGATCCATTTTAAGATTCATTTTAAGATGCTGCAATCACATAAAGTAAATGTACGTATTTGGGACTTGCCTTGGCCTAACTTGTCTCCACTTTGGCTTTCGGCCCAGTGATCCTGAAAAAGTGACCAACAGAGAAAACAAATGAATGATTGTAACTTGCTTCTGGTCTGTTCCCTCAGGCTTCCTCCTGATGCTGCGCTTCTACATGCTGGACTGGATGCGGAAACGTGCTGGTGGCTCTGCTCTCGGCAGCAGCAGTACCGGATCTACCAGACAGCACATGCTACAGGCCCAGGAGAAGAGTTAGATAGACTTGAAAAATCTGTGGCAAATATGTGATCCACTGTTTCCCCAGCTGAACTTCTGCTGTCAGTTACTGTAGACAATTTTGAGTGACAACCCACATCTGAAGAGTGACTCCAAAAAGCAGTGAGCGAGATCTCCACACATCCTACACCTCTCATTCTTCTGGTATCCTTTGATATTAAACACCACAGACCAGCTGGCTTGGTAAACACAAGCACACTGAGTGCAAGTCCCAGACCTCATTGCTTTGGATTTTTAAGAACTGAACTGCAGTCAGTTACCTCTTGGTGCTGTTTGGACCCACTGCCTGCTTTGCAGCTTTAAGTGGTGGTAAGTCAGTATTACTGCCAAGGTAATGAACGTGTAGGTCTGCACTTCTACCATGAGCCAGTCTATTAGCACCAGCTTATCAACTTAAAATGACTGAGCACCTTTCTGGAAGTATTTTAATCAACCCCGTCCATTTTGCAGTTAAAACAGGTTGACAGTGGAAAAGGAATAACGGCATCTCTCAGGAACTCATAATAAAGGCCTGGAGCCTATATTTGCAGAATACCTAGACTGGGTCTAGTTATAGAAGGGAAAGAATTTATATCAGATGTTAAATTGTAAGCTGGGGATAAAGTTAAGCTTTATTTCTAGATAGGGAAATATGGTGAAGTTAAATGATTGCAAGTTACTGTGCTGTGATTTTCATTGCATTGTCTATATAGAAAAACTGTATATTATTATTGAAGCTCTGCTTGAACCTTAGATAAGCTTTTAATTTTTTTTTGTACAGTGAAGATTTGTTTTATAGCAAAATTTAAGTCTTTCAAAGTAGCACTTTAGATTTTCAATTTAATTTTTTTTTGTATAGAACCTCAGTAAGTTGCCTTTTGTTTTGTTTTAATGTGCATAATAGAAGAGATTCCATATACATGTACATGTGTGCATTGTAAAAACAATAGTTGAATGTTTTATAATAGACTCCAGGAGCTGTTTTCAAGGCTGTATTCAAACCCTCAGTCAAGAATAATTCATTTGTAAATTTAGTTGTTATCCTTCAAAGTGGACCAAAATGCATTAGGTGTTTTAAACTGTACTAACTTTAGTTTAAACATTTCTTTCATCCCCAGCAGAACCCACAAATGAGTTTTTAGATACTGTGATATTTGCACTTTTATTTTCTAAAATGAAATTTTATGCATTTCAAATTGTTGCGTATATTTGAGTTTTTCTGATGTATGTAGAGAATTAATAAATGAATGGCTATGTGTTTAGCTAAATGTGAGCGTGCACCAGTACAAAGTAAGCACATTTGAGCTTGCTGTTTTCCTGCTCAGTCGTCCCTCCTTATCTTTGCCTGCGTGTTTCCTCCCTGGAGGTTTTAGATTTGTTGTTCTCTTCACAAACATGCTGCTTGTTTGCCATCCACACTCTGTGTCTCTGCTACTATGTATGCCTCCAGTCCCCCCCCCCCAGTGATCATGATACTCAGTGTGTGTCTATGTCCAGAGAACCAGAGAAGCTTTAAACAGCAGCCTTTTTTGAGGTTCTGACAGTCAGTGTATATTTCAGTTTAGTGCAATTATAGAACCACTTTTTGAATCTGAACGTATTTAACAAAGGAACAAAACACAGCAGACGACACTAAACAGACATAATACAGAAAAGAAAAAGAATAAAGGACAAACAGACAGAAAATGATAAAACCTAAACAAGACAAGACTCACACACCACCAGGCTGGCACAATGATGTCTAAATTGCGAGGGTTTGCTGCAGTCTATTACCCATGTTGTTAACTGGGTGAAACTAAGTTCAGTCCATCAGGGTCCACTTTCTCCAGAACTGGTTGCCATGTTTTGACAAATCCTTTAACATTGTCATGAAGGGTGTAAGTCAGTACTTCCTTATACCAGTCATCCAGTGTAGGAGTGTCTTTGGAAACCCAGAAGTCTTCCTTGCTATGTACAGAAGTATTCCAGTCAATTCAGCATTGTGAGTGTTCCTTGTATTGACTGGTTTAGCTAAAAAAAATACTACAGGGGTGACAGTTCCAAATCATATCCAACCAAGGAAACTGCTTTCTCCTTCTCTTCTCGGCAAAACGTTTGTATCTTTACACATTTCCAAAACATATGTACATATGTGCCCACTTCTGCATCACATTTATGACATTTAGGGGAGCCCAGACCAAGCCTGCCCTTTCTTAATATTGTACTATGAAGTCTATGTAGTATTTTAAATTCTCTCTCTCTATCAGCATTACAACTGCCCAGACATCTTCATCTATCTGGCAGTCTATATCACTCTGCCACTGCTTGTAGATTTGGTCAGTAAAGTAGTTAGAGTTTAGGCCTAAAGTCTCATAAACATGAGGGATGAATCTTTTTCATATGGGTTGTTTGAGAATGTTTTCCAGAAAAGACTTATTTGGGGCTTGCATGTTTCTTGGTATATAATATCTTAATTGCATGTATCTATAGAAATGAAACTGTTGTAAAGAGTATTTTCTTTTTAAACCCTAAAGTGACTCCAAAGTTTGTCCTTCATAGAGTTTAACAAGCAGATCTAGACCTCTCTCCTGCCAGAGTTTAAACAGCAGCCTATTTTAATCTATGCAGCCAAGCAATGCAGACATGCCAAAGTGTGATAAAGAAGGGCTCAAACCAGACCCAGAGGTGTTCTGTGAAACATCACAAGACATGCTGCTGCTCACTTAGTTCACTGCTGCTGTGTTTCAGTGTCTGCAGGTGGCGCTGTTTTCTATATCTGTCCAGCCATACTGAGCGTCACTGGACAGTTTCTCCAAATGTGACCAGCTGATACTCAATACACAAGAGCCAAAATAAACTGGACCCAGTTACTGCTTTAGCAAAAATATAGATTTCATTGGTAATGCAAGAAAAGTCCTAAGCAATGTGGGGCTCGACTGCACTGTCCGGGAACAAAGCAATTCAAACCAAATCAAAACTGTCCTGCAGCACTAACAATGACCTACTGCAAGCTAAGGTGACTCGAAACACACAATAAAGCCATGCAAGATGCTACTCTACCACCAAGTTCTCTCTTTAACAAAACTTCAACCTCCAAGTTTTGGTTACTCATCAGTATGAAGAATCTAACAATTAACACGTTTCAAAATGATTTAACAAAACTTTACGAGACAAAAGAAATATTTCATAGTTCTACCACATCAAACACCAGAAGAAGGATGGCCTCAGTGGCGCTCTCTGGTGTGTCTGGTGAACGTCCCGCCCCTTCTTATAGACTCTGCCATCCGCCTGGGTCACAGTGCTAGACATCCTATTACCTTTCCTTCCATACGAAGATGGTTCATGTGATATCTGCTGTATTGGTTTGTGGGTAATTATATTAACTAACCTGGAGTCTCTTCACATTAAGGATCACGAGGGAATGAGTTTTTATTGTGTCATCCTTTACATGTACCTGTGTGTGTTTTCAAGCCCCTGCCTCATTATCTTGTACACCCTCCTCAAAGTTACACATTGACTTAAGCTGGGAAACTGGGACTGCCCTCCAGCACATCCCTGTTCTTTACAAGTTATACATTACATGATGATGAGTCCTGCAATGTATTTCATGAACCCATGCCAGCACACTATAGTGTTTGTGTCATGCTCTGCAAAGCCCCAGTTTGTCACTTGTGTGTCTGTGTGTGTGTAAATCTGTCTCTCCATCTCTTACACCTCACTAACATGAAAGTGGCACATACTGTTTGAGGGCCCATCCCCTAAGCCCCATGCTCCTAGCAGGGCTGCTCTAATTACATGTGTGGCAGTGGTAGTCTTTATGGCAATCTCATTGGAGTAAAACTGGCAAATGGCCTAATAGCAACAATGTGATCATTAATAATAATAATAATAATTTTTAAAAAAAATCCTAATTCCATGCTTATTTTCAGTGATCTTATAGGGGGCATATTGTATATGGCCAAAATATCTCAAGATCCTTTTCATGACATTTTTTTTCTTGTAAGTTTAAACATTTTATAATGAAATAATGAATCTATAACACTAACAAATAATGTGCTTCCTGACTTTTGCCCAGTAATAGTAAAAAAAAAACATACTGAGTGACGAAATGAGTTTTCCAGTAAGTGATGAAATCTTGAAATCATACAGTGAACATGCAGCAGGGTCACGTGACTCTCCTCTGAGCAGCAGCAGCAGCAACAGCCGTAAACAACTGTCTGCTGCTGCTGATGCATTTGAGACCGGACACCGTGTTGGCTGGCTGTCAAGACCACCAGACAGGAGGCAGACCGCCACAGGTAAGGCTGGAAAATGATCCAAACAATAGTTTTGGTGAAAGCGAGACGTTGTCTGTGTGTCAACCGTGGACAGATTTAACTATAGCTGGATTTAGGCACATTAACGGGACAAAAGGGAAGTCAGGGACCGCGGCAAGCTAACCGCAATTAGCCCGGATACTACCGTAGGTTCACATTCAAAATGAAAGCCGACATTTGTCCCTTCTAATCGTGTAGTTTGTCACAGTAGCTGTGCTAGTTCTTAAAGGCGAGGTGGATGTAGACATTTTTAGTTTGGGTTGCTCTAGTATGATTCAAAGGTTTACGATGTGCAGTGGGACAGATGAAAGAATAAGCTAACCTAGCTAACAGGCTTAAATAGCATAAGTGTGCGATAGCTAATTAACATTGTTAGAATCAATGCAAAAATAGATGTTTTCTTTAGAGATAGCTCATTAAGTTGTTGCACTTGTCCATGGCTGTCTAATAACAGTAAATCGATCTATTTTCTGTCCTTGTCATGCTATTGCCCCACAGCTATTTGTGAACGCCTCATTTAAATGAGCATTTAATTTCCATTTGCCTTGGAGGGTCCATATTTGACATATGTGGGTTGGGTCTAAAATACACTTGACTTAACATGTTCAGCTAAAGACTGCTGGAGAGGAAAGATGTGGCATTGTGACTTTTATTTTGAAAGTCATTAGCGGAAGTCAAGTCTGGTAATCAGTCTTGCTTGATACCGGCATGTTTACTGAGAAAGCGCTGGCCGGATGCTTTGTAACCTCAAAGGATATTTTTGTGATAATGTTTATTTTTATTATGTAAGACACGAGTCTCTCAATATATATCTCAACCCATATCAGTAAATAGACTGATCCCCACTGATCAGGCCATAAAACTGGAATTAGCTTACCCAAACCTGTTTCAGATCATGAGACATGTGCGAGCGGCAGATATTACTCATCCTTGCCCAGCCCTTATTTGTGGAAAGTACTGATCCACATTTTTATCGTAATAATCCAGCATTACTTAATCCTACAGTATTTGTAATGGGGCGTGTCATAAGATGTTTATTATACATTTTAGTGATTATTGGCACTGTGTGACAGATTTAATTGTTAATCAAAGTGACTCCTTTTTCAAATCATCCATTTTTTTTTAAAGTTCCGCTAGCAGTTATAACACATTGAACATTTGAAAACAGAATACTAAGGTTAGGTAATGGATTTTAGTGAAATATTGTAGTCAAAGTAAAGAAATCAAACTTATAGCATGTCACAGATTTGAACAAAAAAGAGTGAAGAAGGAGATTCATTATCAGGAGTTCTTTGTCTCTGTCTTGTTTACCTGGCTTTAGCTCGTCCTACATTGGACCTCCTCTGCTTACTCAGTGAGTTGAAAACAACTCTCAAATGGCTTGCAGCCACACACAAGATAATGATCAGCGTTGTCAGAAACGACTGTACATGCTCACACCCACACACACACACACACACACACACTAGTTGAGAATAACAAAGCTGCAAAATGATCAATGTAAGCTTGGCTGCAATTAATGATTATTTTCATTACCATGTTAGTGATGTGTCAATCATTCATTTTCAGCTAATCGATTCACTGTGTGCATTGTAAGAAAATCACCTGCCACAATTTACAAAAGCAAATACAGTTATATAGTTACATCATCCAACTGCTTTTTTTGTTTGACGAACAGTCAAAAACCCAAAGACATTTAGTTTATAGCGAAAAAGAAAACAACTGCAAATCCTCACATGAGAGAATCTGGAACAGCAGGATGTTTGACATTTTGCTTTTTTTCTTGCTTCTCATTCTTGCTTCAACAATGAATTGATAAAAAGTAAAAAGCTTTTGATTAATTATGTCTAAATATGAGAAATTATTTTTATTTTGTCATTTTTATGCTGGCTTGATTTCTTGAATGATGTGGAGAGCAGACATTGCGCCTCTCACTGTTTGTGAGTGGCCATCTGACAAAGCAGTCTGTGGACTTTATCAGTCACAATGCTGACCTTTTCTCAGTAATAGAAAAGGATTTTCACTCCATTATGTTCAGTTTCCCATATGTTTTTTTAAATTATCTGGGTTTTTTTTTTAACATATAAGTGTATTAAGGAATCTATGATCTTAATAACATATCAAAATGACATGGCAAACAATTGCACCAGAGTTATAAAATGCTGTCGATGCTGCCTTCAGTGTAGTTGTAACACTGGATGAAGTATCACAGGGTTTGCAGGGCTGTACATCACACCTCTGTTATGTCTTCAGGGTTGCTGACTTAGTTGCATAATGTTTGACGTATGTGGCAGTTTGACACACGCAAGTTCACACACACACAGAAAGACACCGATACCTTTAGCTCCTGACTTGGCTTGGGATTCAGACAAACAGCATGCAGGAGGACACTGTTGCTTTTTGATCTCTGTGTGGGGAAGTGTCTGTTGTTGAGTAATGAGATCCAAATTAGCAGAAGTGTGGTTGTTTGAGTCACTGATTGGCCTGTTATCATCAGAAAAACAGGTGGTGTGGTCATGAGATTGTGCATGTGGAACAGATGCCTAATGATTAATTGAAGCATGCACCGCACATGCACACAGACACAACACATAAGAACCAGCCCATTGTGGTAACTGGCCCTTCACTCGCATATACAGTTATGTTATTGTCCTGGAGATTGTACATTCCACACCTACATTACAGAAAGCACTACCACTGCTATTCTAACCGACTCTTCACTCATCTATAGGTCACATCTTCTCACTAAGTCCTGACCAGAGGTACAACCCTGATTTCAAAAAAATTTGGGACACTATTAAACGTTAATACACAATCATTGTGTTAGGGTTCTCAAGCCTATGTATTAATACATACATAACATCCTGTATACAATCAATAAGCAGATATTTACAAAAATCAATGAAGCTGATGAGGTCAGACCTTAAATATATTGTCTTTGTACTGTTTTCAATTGAGTCGAAAAGGACAAGCAAATGATCACATTTTGTTTTATGTTTATTTAGCACAGTGTCCTAACTTTTTTGGAATCAGGGTTGTAGCTCAGATCATTCTCTGAAATTATTATTACCAATTTCACTGTATTTGTCCCTTTGAACATGAGTTATAATGTGACTACCAGGCAAAAATTAAAAATTATTAAAAATTCTGAAAATTATAGGGGAGGTTAAAATTTGACTGACAGGAGCTGACTTATATATCAATACAATGCAGGCCAACTCACAACAGTCACACTTTACCATGTCCGGTCACAATGTTTAAATTTCCTTAGCATTCTGTGTGAGCTGAGAGACACTGACCTTAAAATATGGTTTTCATCTAACTAACTGACTCCCATACTCTGTTCACATTTTGACCTGATTTCTTTTTCTGCTGTTGAATCACACTCAGCATTATGGTACTTTAAATCACTCCATAGAAAAGTGTCCAGGGTTAGGGTTATGGGGGTTAGGGTTAGGGGGGTTAGGGTTATGGGGATTAGGGTTAGGGTTCTTCAGCTTATGTTCCCATTTTCACTGCCCTTCCTGTTATCTTTTCATGCCAAACCTAATATCTGCCCACCTTTCTTTTACCAGCAGTTGATATGTTAGAGATTAAATACCAGCCACACAACACTCTTTAGATTCACCATTTGTAACCGAGCTCCTCTTTATTTCACTAAATATGACTTCTGAATGTGTTGGACAGGTTGTTCCAGAGGTTGCCAGAAAAGGGACAAGGGCCTGCAGCGTCCACAGCCGGGCCTCTGTTCCTGCTGGTTCAGCCCTGAGACGACGGCATCATGGCCGACTATGAAGACCCCAAGAAGATGAACGGCAGTGCTGGTCACTCGTCCCGTAGTTTGGAGCCGCCTAAAGAGAGCATGCAGCTTAAGAAGGAAATCTCGCTGCTCAATGGAGTCAGCTTGATCGTAGGAAACATGATCGGCTCTGGCATCTTCGTCTCTCCCAAGGGCGTGCTATTCTACAGCGCCTCCTACGGGCTGTCACTGGTCATTTGGGTCATTGGAGGCCTGTTCTCTGTGGTGGGGGCCCTCTGCTACGCTGAGCTGGGCACCACCATCACCAAATCAGGTGCATCGTATGCGTACATCCTGGAGTCCTTTGGTGGCTTCATTGCATTCATTCGTCTGTGGACGTCTTTGTTGATTATTGAGCCCACCAGCCAGGCGGTCATTGCCATTACATTTGCAAACTACCTGGTGCAGCCACTCTTTCCAACATGTGAACCGCCATATGCAGCAGCCAGGCTCATTGCTGCAGCCTGTATCTGTAAGTACTTCTGATCCACTCTTTGTCCCACTGTAAGTGTTTGCTCATGTCTGTCGAGCTGGTCCTACAGGAGTAGACACCATACAGAGTTCATCTATGAAACTTTGCTCTCTCCACAGGCTTGCTGACGTTCATCAACTCTGCTTATGTTAAGTGGGGCACTCGTGTGCAGGACATTTTCACCTATGCCAAAGTGGCAGCCCTCATCGTCATCATCATCACTGGCATCGTCAAGCTGTGCCAGGGTGAGTGGTGTCACTACAGTGCTCAGCTCTGTGCCATATCTGTTCAAAATGCAAAATTCAAAATTGGCTCGCACGGATAAACGGAAATATCTAGGGCATGAATAAGCAGTATGCTTTGCACTACTAGCAAACGTCTTCTCCTTCACAACTGCTCTCACCTGCCTGCATAGTGGTTAGTGGTGGCCTGTGTTCTTAGATTTACATTTTGTAATTGTGATCTCGATTTGTTGTACTGTTCAAAAAAGGAATAACACATTACCAGTTTTTAGTCAAATATTGACTTATAATCTGTTTTTAGTGTCAGTGGGAGTTTGATAGTTTGAAATCTTAGCGGCCATTGACAGCGGAATGACAAGGAGTGATCAACAACTGTCCAAGTTTCCAAGTTTGTACATGGATGCAACACAATTTCACTGTTCTTTTAACTCTTCATTTGTCTGTGTTTTAGGTTACACATCCAACTTCCAGTCATCCTTTAAGGGATCATCTACAGATCCTGGAGACATTGCGCTGGCGCTCTACTCGGCCCTCTTTTCCTATTCCGGCTGGGACACCCTCAACTTTGTTACTGAGGAGATCAAAAACCCAGAAAGGTACTGTAACTGTGTAACTGTATATTCTATTCTGTGTGTGTAGATTGGTTTTTATCTGCGGGCTAGGAATTGATCATCCTGATCCTGAACCCTGGAGGGTTCAGTGGCGAGCCAGCATCAGAAAGACTGACTGTGGACGGACCAGACACATGGTGTGGCGAGCCGTGGGCTCCGCCCTCAGGGAATCCCAGACCTACGACTCAGCTTTTTCACTCGGATTCAGATAACACACCACATACTAAAAAACCTACCCGGGTAGCCATAGGAACAGTGTGCACACACCAGTCAGACGAAACTGATCTTCTTTTCCCCAAAGGAAATTTCATTCACAAGGAACTGAACTCGGCCTTTCATTTAAAGGAGGGACACTTTTATTTGCATTTCCGTTTTTGTTTATTATTTTAAAATGGATTTATTGTTGTATATTTTATTTTTATACATTGTTCTATTGCTGGCAAATAATTGCAGTGAGGAAATAAAAATTGTCACTGTTCAACTTTACGTCCGCTCTCTTGTAAATGAGCCATTCAAATAATCAAGGTATCCAGCTTCCGAACCTAGGGTAAGAGTGGTGTCATTACTATTGCTATTATTGAGTAAGACTAAGGGCGCTACAGTACCTTTTCCTTTTCGGTGGAAAGTATGAGCAGAAGCAAGTCAGAACCTTCTTCTGTTGTTCCAGGAACCTGCCTTTGGCCATTGCCATCTCAATGCCCATTGTCACCATCATCTACATCCTCACCAATGTGGCCTATTATGCTGTTCTGGATGTTAGTGCAATACTGGCCAGTGATGCAGTGGCAGTGGTGAGTAAATGGAAAAAAAAAAAGCTGTTGAAGAACAGGTTGCATGTGTATGAGCTGGTGCTAAACCAGTTTCTGTCTCTGCCTCAGACATTTGCAGATCACACTCTTGGTGTGATGGGCTGGACCATCCCCATTGCTGTGGCTCTATCCTGCTATGGAGGCCTCAACGCCTCCATTATAGCTGCATCCAGGTAGAAACACACACACACACTCACACACACACAGCTCTACAAACATTTACTCTGGCTTTGTAAATAAGACCACAGAAAAGACTACACTTTGCATGGTGTCATGTTATTCATCTTAATTCATGTTTGTTGTGTCCAGGTTGTTCTTTGTGGGCTCTCGTGAGGGTCACCTTCCAGACGCTCTGTCCATGATCCACATCCAGAGATTCACTCCGATCCCTGCTCTGATCTTCAATGTACGATGATGGATCACTTACACATAAATTACAGTGGAGGAAGTACATAAAACTTCCACTTAATGGGAGTTACATTAACTGTAACCTTCTCAGTTATTAGTCTTCGTTGCATTAGATGATTTGAGGTTGGAAACTTCAAGCCATTTAAAATATTTTTCTTGAATGATCTCAGATTGCAGTAAATGCTGTAACATTTCTTAACCTGTTTTGATTCTGCCTGTCTTCCTCCATCCCCTGTCCAGTGTGTCATGTCACTGATCTACCTGACAGTGGAGGATGTCTTTCAACTCATCAACTACTACAGCTTTAGCTACTGGTTCTTCATGGGCCTGTCCATCGCTGGCCAGATCTACCTCCGCTGGAAGGAGCCTGACAGACCCAGACCTCTCAAGGTGAGACTGATTAAACACACCCCTGAATGCCCAACCATCCATTCACCCATCCACTCATTTTCAGCCCTAACCTTTTGAATAAATAGCATTGATTAGTGTCATTTCTTGTTCCACCAGTATGAGCTGCTATTAAAAATCACCTCCGAAAGGCAAGAAAATTGCTGTGTGCACTTTTCCTTGGCAAATTTCTGAACCATCAACAAACTTCATTCATTTCTGTATTGACAAAATTATTCACAGTGGTTGTGTGACATCATAACAACTAACAACTCGGCTGCTAAAGTTAAGTTACAGTAATTGGATGGTGTTGTCTAGCATTTTATAAAAAAAAAACATTAGACTGATTCTTAAAGAAACTAAAAAAATTAAGAATAATTGAATCAAAGTTGTATCATTAAACCAAGGTTTTTTTTAATTAAGTACAACAATACACTCACTGGCTCACTGTCGCTCTCCTGATTTCTCTCTCCACAGTTGACTTTATTGTACCCGGTGGTGTTCTGTATGTGTACTGTCTTCCTGGTGGCAGTACCTCTCTACAGCGACACCATCAACTCTCTGATTGGCATTGCCATTGCCCTGTCAGGGGTTCCTGTCTACTTCTTGGGCGTCTATCTACCAGAGTCCAAACGACCGCCGATGATCACCAAACTACTGCGTGAGTTTACCACACATCCTACTCCCTCAGGCAACAGGCACACTTCTCATTTCAGCTTCATCGTTAATTACCCTCTCTCACCAATGTGTTGTTTTCTCTCACTGCAGGTTTTCTGACTCACCTCACCCAGTACACGTGCTACTGTGTACTGACAGAGATGGACAAAAGTGAATAGCATCCAATACGCTTCAAAACTTTACCCAGCAGTCTCTGCATCCTCGCAGCTAACAGCCAACGGCTGACCAGAAAAGGGATTCTTCGGTGAAAAAAAATATTTACGACTCTTTTTTATTGTACTGTTACACCAGGTTGAGGTGCTCAGGCTTCAAAGACTTGTTTACAACAGTGAAAATGCTGCCACATGATGCACATGTTCACTTGCTGGATTAGCCTGGAATTCAAGGACATGCAAGGACTTAAGGATAAAAAGTACTGTTATACTGCCAGTTGTGATTATTGTTACAGCTTTATTGCTTCACCACACTATTTAATGACCTCTATTATGAAGGATTTGCCTTTTTAGTTCTTCAGTTCTTGTAGAGATGCCTGCAGCACGTGCCTATGAGATTTCACAGGTGCTGCACATGAAAACAGGGACTAGCAAGTAAATTTTAATATATATCCACAGGGACTTGATAATGATGCAAATTAATTTTATTATATGGATTCAACCCATTTGAACTGAGTGCAGTATGTGTGAATGGGCTTAATCTCATCTGAGAAGTAAAATATCTTACATTTTCATGTTCACCTTCTGAATGGGAAAAAGGGGAAGAAGATATTTTCTGCTGCTATGTGAAAAGTCTATGTGAGTCATCAACGTGGCACATGGCACTTTCATTGCCCTTGCTTTTTTTTTCTTATTGCTATGTGTTAAAACAGAAGGTTTTTTCCATTTCCACTCAATTTACTCTGTCTTCAATGTGATATATTCAAGACGTCAACAGATGTTCAGACTTATGTCAAAATAGCATTTGAGGTATCCATTGTAGTGCTCCATCTTTATGTCCGGTTGTATAACTTTTGCACACTCTCTCTTCTGAGTGGTCTTTAGTAAACTATGCCTCAAACACACCACATCTCAGAATCACTGGCTTAAACTGAAATATCCACTTTGCCTGGAGGTTTTAAAAGTAATTATGGAGCCACACACACTTAACATTATGTTGTCAGCTGAGACTCTTCAAATCTTTGAAAAATTAAATTATAAACATGATGAGCATTTGCCAATAGTGACTGTCTAAATCCATTATCCAATACATTCAAAATGTGCAAGGGTCATGACTGTTTTTCAAATTAAGCATGAAATGACAACTTGTTTTCAGCAGCACATTTGTAAATGGAGCATCCACGGTTACAGCCTTTCTGATGAGCTGCATGTTTGGCTTTTAAACCTGCTAAAAACACTCAGCAGGAAAGGTTATATGGGCTTTTACTCAATCCAACATAATTTCCAAGGTAAAAATGTAAGATTTTACCACTAAGCCTCCAACACCTCATTTTTCAAACCAGTTGGGACTGATTTGCTACACAAATCTCTCATTTCTAAAGCCTCCACATTTGCTGTCACTGGTCTACCTCAAAAATGAAACTGCAGTGCCTCAGGACAGAATACAACTTGTCAGATCACCTCCAGCAATAACAGATACATCCAATCAGTTTTTCCACTTGTTTCAATGTTCCTCTCTCCACTTGTAAAAGAAATTCAATTTCCTGATCATTTACTCATGTTTAGTTATGGACTGCAAATGGTCTTCACTCTTGAATTACAAGATTGTTCACTGTTCAAACTTTTGAGTCGGTTTTTCTGACTCACTGACTAAACAATTTATGTATTTATCATGGAAAAATTGACACTGAGATGTGTGAAGTTTATTTTGAAAGCTTTCTTTTTATACACATCTACATATTTACAAAAAGTTTAATTCAACAAGCATCCAAGAGAAACAATCTGAACTTCAAAAGGGAAATTTCTGAACCAAGCTCACACACCCACAACAAAAATAATGCACCACGCTTTCACATTATGCAAACATCGTAACACACAATTATACCTACACACACGCACTACCATGCACAAAATGCAAACACCCTAAATTGCAACCACACGCGGCCCAAGACGTCTCACTAACAGAGGTGTTAACAGCACAAAGCATACCAGGCATATAACACTAATATGCAACATTTCTAACACACATTCACTTTGAACAAACACCCACACACAAGTTCACTCCACCACAATAAAAAAAAAGATAAAAAAAAAAGAAGGTTCTTTCGAGAAATAACACCGTCTCCATCATCTGTGTAGTAGAGCGGGACTGATCTCATTTTTCTGAACCATCAGATGTCCCAAAACTTTGACATATACATTTTTTAAAACACTGGCACATAAAATTGAACTCCTGAACATGTCGGGTATTGTTAGCAGTGTTAAGAACGGGATTTTTCTCAGTCAATTTCAAAAGAAATTTCTGGAAAATCTGATGAGTGCTACACATGAACTGCTACAGTTTGATTTGTTGAAGTCCATTTTTTCATTCAGGTTTCCGTTATGTGCCAGTCTTGCAGTTGTTGTCCTCCTCTCTCACCTACACAGAGGTCTAAGGAGTATGGTGTTATTTGTGAAGAGGGCATTGGGAAGATCCACTGACAGAGGTGGGTTAAGGTACAGATCAATCAGAATCATATTTGTCTCCATCCTCATCCTCATCTTCCTCTTCACCACGGCAGCCCAGCTCATGCAGCACTTCCCTCTGGTAGCGCTGCCAGCTCCTCCGGCTGTACGAGTGCTCCTCCTCCCAGTAACCTGCATATACGAGACAGACGAGCAGCCAATGAATGACAGGAAGGACCGTGACGAGCAGCTAGAACTTGGAGAGGTGTTGGTAGTAAAATGATTAGAAAAAGAAATCAATGAGGTCTCTCTACACACACATCAGTGAAGTGCTGTCACTTATTAATGATTCATGGAAATTTAAAGTCTTTTTTTCTAAATTTATCCTGACCTTACTTGAAAACCTCAATGACCTCAAGTTAAGATAATTGGAGATGTCATAACAAGTACAAACCCAATTATTTACAATATTACAGAACCACTGAACCTATAAAAAACTGTTACAGGAGTCTTACATTGAATGTTCCATAATTTGTTTCCCAGAAATCCACTCTGAACATTTTGGTTTTCATTACAAGTCATGCAAAGTCATGTACATTCATAATTAATTACATTAATAAAATATAGCCGCTGGCAGTGATTCAGCGAGTTCAAAACCTTTTACGCGTAACAGCAGGATCCAGCTCAAACGGCCAAAAGTAAAGCCGCAAGCAGCAATGAGCGAGTTTTAGGCTTCACAAAGGTTTCTCCCTACAAGTTATGTCACTGAGTAGTTCATATTAGAATCTTAACACACCTATTATTATATGTAATCATTTCATCTGCCTGTCAACACCAACTGAACCAACTCAGTCAAACAAAAATAGATTTAATCAGTGACTTCTAACTAAGCTCTCAGGACACTATATGTGATATATATGACAACTTTAAAAACGTTTTGACTAAACATCAAACCAACTATGTTCTGCATACACATTTATCACTGAAAGTAACAAGCATTGATGTGATCTAAAGTCTACTGCAGAAACCTGTAATTATACCATTACAGGCACGTTCAAATCTTGAATAACCAACACCTTAATAAATACATACCACCATAACGCTCCTCTCTGTCACTGTCTGCATCACTCTCCTCATCAGGGTAATCGTTCCTCCAGTTTGATTCTTCGTTTTCATCATCCTCATCTTCATACACCTCCTCTTCATGAACCACAAGGTCAGGCACCTGGGGCAAACAACAAGCCATTTATCTGATTCTTTGTTGGTTTTAGAGTTTAGAGAAATTGTTTATAATAATGAAGTAATCCTTATGATTTAAATTCAAATTCAGCCTGAAAATAATTTTGTTCTGCTTTTTAAAACACTTTCAGTCATTTCCCTGTTGGAAATGTTTTTGGCCAAAATTATAAGAAATGTCACCCACAATTTTGCATGCTACCATAGAATTATGCAATATTATTGAAAGTACATACAATTTATCCATATAGTGGTCTCATTTGCCACATTATAGCGCAACACACTGAGAATTTTCTATGGTTTCTATGGTTTCTATGGTGTTTGATCAAGGGCCACTGCTTTGAGTTAATAAAGACAAACATTTCCAGGTAGGCAAAGACCAGCTGCATGTCAGCTGATTTATCCAAATACAAATTTCAGAGGCAGTTAGCACATAGTAGGTGTGAGCTCAGACCCCTTGTTTTCCCCATGTCTACTCTCTACTTCACCCATTTCTTCATTCACTCACTCCGATTTCAGCACTCATTCATCTGTCCGTCCATCCATCCACACACACCAGTTCTCCCTCATCAGTGTAGGCCCTGACAGACAGGATATCCTGGATCCACCCTGGTGTGACCGTTTCCTGGTAGTAAAGATCATAGACGTAGTCAGCCTCCTGCTCCCGGTGCTCTTCCCCAAGTCTCTCTCCAGATATGCTCAGATGCTCCCTCAGCATCTTGGTGTTGTTACACAGGATCACTTCTGGGTCTGTGGACTGTGTCTTTACACAAACAGAGAGAGAGTACAAATTAATCACTACGGAGGCTATCCATATCCATGCTGACTAATGCCTCAATTAATAACGCATGTGCACAACAGTTATATGTAATGAGAGTAATACCTGCAACTCAAAAAGGACAACATGGCATAAATTTGCAATTTTTTTGGGCGGCATGAAGAAAGCTGCTGCTGTACCAGCTTCACTATAGCTCACCCCCTCCCCTGACAGGCATAAGCAGCCCTTGACTTAATGTAGCTGTCACACACTCAGTGGTAGAGTATTTCCCCATAATTAAATACTGGTACCAATACAGATGCTTTCATTTTGACTTGTGTCACACATTCACATGTGTGTGAATGGGTGAATGCGCACTCACTTTGTGAAGCGCTTTGAGTGGTCTAAGAAGAATACAAAAGCACTATATACATGCAGTCCATTTACAATTACAGGCCGTATATTACCATTACTATAAGGTTTCTTTCTCTCTGCCATATTGATTTGCTTTGCATAGTCCTGCCTTATTAGCCATTGTTTTTGAAAGGTACGGATCTACTTTTGTTACTTTCTGAAATATAGAAATAGAACATAGTGGCAACACTTCCATTGCCCTTCTTATACTAAAGTGTGGATTTAAAAAAAAAAAAAAAAAAAAAAATCAAGCAGATTTCACTTAAATATCGATCTCAATAAGCAATTGTAACTGATACCATTACAGACAAAATAATTACCAATATTAACCATCTTTATTCAGCTCCTATAATGCTCAATTCACCTTGCCAGATGACTTGTCCTGGTCCTCTACATTCTCATGTAGGAGATCAACCACCTGGATATCACCAAGGCCCCAACATTTGTCCTGCTCTTTCCCAGTTTCCTCTGCCTCCTCAGAAGCATCTGTCTGGGGCTTCTGCTCCTCAGTCGGGCTCGACAGCCCTGTGCGGTGGCTAGAAACTATTCTGTAACGTTCCTCCCTCCGGGTGCTCCACTTTGTGCCCCGTAGGTCCCCAATGATCCGTTGTGAACTGGCAGCAGAGGGGCGAAGTGCATGGGCCATGCGAGGCCGAGCCAAGGCCTGCCGAACCTGCGTCTGAACAGGAGCATCCTAGTGAGGAGAGGACAATGGTAAGCATCTAGGTGGCTCTTACATGGATCTGAGAAGACATTTGTTTCCTGTCACCTATAAACTGAAGAGAATTAAGCATAAACAGACAATCTCAAGACATCCCACCACCTATGATTTACTTCCAAACCCATTCTTCATGGCCACCCTGAAAAACACACACTCCAAATGTCACAGTGAACAGACGAATTAACATCATATCAAGATTATAGAGGCAGACAGAAACCAGTAAAATTCGCTTGTAACAACACTGAATCAAAATTAATACCTCGTAAAATAGTGTTTAAGAAACCAGATAAGGTAGTTAGCTTGCGTGATAGATCAGTCGTTTGACATTATGTACTTGAATATATTGTAATGTAATCGATAGGCTTTGATTGTGGATGAAGACAAATCATTTTCCGAGCCTGCAAACACGTCACATCAACGTTCAACATCAACAAAACGAGCTAACGATTTCAGGCTAATGCAATTTGGTGCTGATGCATAGCTAATGTTGGCTAACAGGGTTGACTAGCCTGCGTGCTATGCTAACAACAACAAGCACGGAAGGCGCATTGTTTTCAAAAGACTACCATGATTTTAAGTAGTTAAATTCAGCTTCCTATCGGCCAGTCAACTTCACTTCATCTTTATGATTATACAGAAAAGCTAGCTAATGTGTGTTTGCGGTTTTCCCTGCCAGCTCCGTTGACGTTAGCCCGCATCGCTGGGTTAGCTAGCACCGGACCAACGGCCCTCTCACCTGTGTCGCAACGGTCGCCACGAGTTTGAAGACAGAGTTTTCCACCTCGGCCTCGTTGGGCTCCGGTACCGTCTCGCCCGAGCTCTGAGACGTCTCTGGGCGGATACGTTTGCATGCCAGCAACAAGGCATCTGCGGGGTCGGTCCCCCGTTTTCTCTTGACTCGCAGGATGGTCGTGTTTGGGTCCATGTTGTCCCTCTGTCTGAGCGTGTCTGGTCTGTCTGGCGGATGGAGAGCAGGAACACTGGAGAGCGCCCACTCCTGCTTTATTTCCGGGTACGTCACAACATGGCGGCGATTCCAATAATAATAAAGAAATAAATAATGTCAGTAATCACAATCAGAATCGACTTTGCTGGTCAAGGCATAATAGACATACGAGCTAAGAACAACTACATGAAAGCTGTTTATTTGTTTAAGGTAAATAATAGACAAAATGGTCACAAGTACGTGAAAAAATAGACAAAGCCACAAATTTGCCCCAAGTTTATGAGTTGCAATATTAGTTGTTGGAAAACATTGTTTTCAGTAGAAAATAGTTCAATCCTTCCAATTTAACTTTAAATGTGGATGCTAACTTGTAATGAAGACCTCTATATAAAATACATTAACGTGCTCAACACTGACTGCAGAATAACTGGGATTTACAACAACAGTATTTCAATAGTGCTTCTTTTCTGAGAACCTGACTTTCACTGGAGACAGAAAACCTGACTAGATGTTAAACTATGACTTGACAGGACAATGACAGACAAAACCATTTTTGTATTATAGGGAGGGAAAGTAAAATTGTTTCAACCTCTATATCAAAGAAAATTAGGAAGATGTGTTGGCAGCACTGACAAAAACTCTTCCTCAGGGCATTTTCGAGTCTTACTTGTGCTGGTTTGCCTCTTGCCTGGTGGTTTTCACAGTCCATTCACAGATGCATCTGTCATGGCTTTGACTTTTAGTTTTGTTATTTCTTGTTTTATCATGAAAGTTTATGTTGTCAGGTGTGTTGTCTGCCGTTCCCAGATTGCTTCAACCTGTTATCCTCCCCTCCTAGTGTATTTAGTGTGTGTGTGTGTGTTTTTGGATCTTTGCTCTGTTTTTCTGGATCTTGTCTGTTTGTGGACTTTTGATTCTTACTTGCTCACCTTTTGAATTGAATTTTAATGAAGTAAAGGTCACAATAGCATCAGCTGTTTATTTTCACTACATAATCACATTAATTCAACTTTGTTTCGCTGTATGTTTTTCCATTGGTCTTCCATGCTGCCCTGCAGTGGTTCTATGCCCCTCCCTAGTGATGCCCACGCTCCAGTTTGAGAAAGACTGCTGTATAGACAGTATGTATGAGCTGCTGTCCCATAGGAGCATCGTATACAGAAAGTACATGTTAGGATTACTTTCAGAAGAGAACATTTCTGAAACATTTCTTTTTTGGGCGAGGGTGATCCTGTACCTACAGCAATACAAGATTCAAGAATCACGAATCAGGAATCATTTGCTTGTCTAACACATTTCCCTCTCAACTTCATTAAGAAATGTATAAACTGGCCCGCCAGTTGTAAAAAATAATAATAATGAGAGTGTAGAAATATCTTCAACATATAGATAATGTTTTAATATAAGCACACTGAAATTGAACACTTGTCGTTATTTGCCAATTTGCCATTTCCCTCATCGATATCTCTCCAATGAGGGCAATTAGGTTGCCACTGCCACACATGTAATTAGAGCAGCCCTGTTAGGAGCATGGGGCTGAGGGGATGGGCCCTTGAACAGTATGTACCACTATCATGTTAGTGAAGTGTAGGAGATGGTGAGACAGATTTACACACACACACATAAGCAACAAACTGAGGCTTTGGAGAATGCAACAGAGACTATGTATTGTGCTGGCATGGGTTCATGAAGTACAGTACAGGAAACAGCTGAGAGAAACACAATCAACACAGCAGCACACACACACACAATCAAACGACAGCCAACAGGCAGCACCACAAAGACCAGAACAGCTGAGACTTCTCGGACAATCTGTTATGTGTGTATCTGTGAATAATTAACCGCTCAGCAAACCATGTTATTTGTTTGATATTTGCATGAAAAAACACCATGAACATGGCCAAGAGATCAGGTTGAGGTATATAAATATTCACCTCAGGAAAATTTGCTACAGAGACCAATATAGTATTTTTTGTTCCAGGCTTTTTAGGCACTTCCTCGTTGGCCCCCAGCTCTGAAGGTTGCCGATTGACAACTGCACATGTACATGGTTCCAACAACAACTACCAATGACATAATGGTAGTTGGCCACATCAGCAACAACGATGTGTCAGCAAGTGGTGTCTGCAGAGGGCGTGCAGCATCATTGGGGACATCTCTCATCCTGATCACAGACTTTAAGCCCTCCTCCCCTCTGGTAGGTGCTACAGGACTCTTCCAGGACCAGCACGCACATTTCTGCCATTGAATGAACTTGTCTTCCCCCCTCTACCAGGGACCCCCTCTGACTCACATCCTCTTCCAGATATTTGCACTGTGACTGTCTCCTACACTGGAACTACCTCCACCTCACTAACTGCTGGTTACCACTAACTTACCATTGCCACACTACTGCACATATGATCACCTGCACAACATGCTCTGTCATACCAGTACATACTATACCCCTGCTCAGACTGTATTTCTGTCTTATAACACATTAAAATTTATATTGCTGTACATACTTTACATTTCTCTCTATATAAACAACATAATCATATCCATCTGTTTATTCTGTATATACAAGCATTATTCTTTCTTACAACCACACTGCATATTTACACTTCAACCTCCTCTATACGTATATGAAATCTCTTCCATTATACATATTAGAACAATAAAGAGAAACATGAAATTGAAAATTTAGAGTGCTAATTTAAATGACTTTATTGATTAATCAAATTTGCTACAAAACAAATGCTTACAAAGTATGAAAAGATAAAAAAGAAAAAGAAAAAGGTTCAAGCAGAGTTTCAATAATAATATGCAGTTTTTCTATGCAGACAATCACCATGTTTCCCTGTCTAGAAATAAAGCTTAACTTTATCCCCAGCTTACAATTTAACATCTGAAATAAATTCTTTCCCTTCTATAACTAGACCCAGCCTAGGTATTCTGCAAATATAGGCTCCAGGCCTTTATTATGAGTTCCTGAGAGATGCTGTTATTCCTTTTCCACTGTCAACCTGCTTTGACTGTAAAATGGACGGGGTTGATTAAAATACTTCCAGAAAGGTGCTCAGTCATTTTAAGTTGATAAGCAGGTGCTAATAGACTGGCTCATGGTAGAGCGGTGGTAGGTTACCACCCATTAAAGCTGCAAAGCAGGCAGTGGGTCCAAACAGCACCAAGAAGTAACTGACAGCAGTTCAGTTCTTAAAAACCCAAAGCAATGAGGTCTGGGACTTGCACTCAGTGTGCTTGTGTTCACCAAGCCAGCTGGTCTGTGGTGTTTAATATCAAAGGATACCAGAAGAATGACAGGTGTAGGATGTGTGGAGAGCTCGCTGACTGCTTTTTGGAGTCACTCTTCAGATGTGGGTTGTCACTCAAAAATGTCTACAGTAACTGACAGCAGAAATTCAGCTGGGGAAACAGTGAATCACATATTTGCCACAGATTTTTCAAGTCCATCTAACTCTTCTCCTGGGCCTGTAGCATGTGCTGTCTGGTAGATCCGGTGCTGCTGCTGCCGAGAGCAAAGCCACCAGCACGTTTCCGCATCCAGTCCAGCATTAGGATGCGCAGCATCAGGAGGAAGCCTGAGGGAACAGACCAGAAGCAAGTTACAATCATTCATTTGTTTTCTCTGTTGGTCACTTTTTCAGGATCACTGGGCCGAAAGCCAAAGTGGAGACAAGTTAGGCCAAGGCTAGTCCCAAATACATACGTTTACTTTATGTGATTGCAGCATCTTAAAATCTAGCAGCTCGCTTCACCTGTTTCCAAAACCGATCAAATGCTGAAAGTATTATGTAAAATCAAAATAAACATACAATATTTGGATCTTGTCACTCTAAATAAATTATTTACTCCTTTGGCTTCATTAGCTGTTGCAGGATGTTGGTATGTGTATCCTAAAATTTCTGACTGAGCATTTCAGCTACACTGCAGTTTTGCTCTGTTGATAAAGGAAAGGTCTCCCAGTGATCTCAGGTTTTAGTCTTGAATGAGTCAATTAAGAGCCAGTTTTGTTGCAGTTCACTTTAGGCTTGGTTTTAGTTGTTTCCTGGAACCAACAAGGCTTAATCTGAGCCAAAATGATGTCACAAAATTGAGTGTGCTGTCTGTGACCGCCTATATGCTCTATACACGACACATATACCACCTGCTATCTATACACTGTGCATATACAGTGCAGTACAATACAATTGCTTCATTTCAGATTTTGTTTTATAATACAATTTTATTTTAATCGACGTGATCATGCAGTTTCAACGCAATAAATGGGAGAGAAGTTAATGTCTATTCATAGTATTTGTGATGGTTACTTGAAAGAAATGATTCAACATTGTGGAAAATACTGTATGCTTACGTTTATGTTTATTTTGATGAGAAGATCAATACCACTCTATTTATATCTGTCAGCTGAAGTTACAGCCCAGCCAAGAAATAGTCCAGCACATAACCCCCCATAAAACCACAAACATTTTCACGCATTGGTTTTTATAAAGCCAAAGTGCAATCTGGATTGACTGAAGTCTGTAATTGTGTTGAACTGGCACTGTATACTACAAGCACAGACCTTGGAAAGAGTTGAGGATGCAGGAGAGGAAGAGAATAAATTCAGAACTTTGAAGAGGTCCAAAGTCCAGGAAGGTCAGACCCCAGCTTGTCCCAAACAGACAGCTGAGGCCCCAGATGCTGAGAAAAGCCACTCGGTTCTGCTTCCATTCATCACCGGTGAGGTTCTTGCTGCAGACCAGGAGGAGCATCACAATCCCAGAGAACACCAGTATGGCCAGGATTGTCATATTGGTGAAGTAGTGGGCCAGCAAGGCCTCGTGGGTGGTTGTCATCCAGCACCTGAAAACACCAAATACACTCAGAGAAGGAAAAGCAAGCAAGTTTTCTAAACTGACATTACACCACTCTTCTGCTGCAGTAGCAAGTATCATTGTCCAAATAATGTCACTTACATCTTATAAGGATCAGATGGGTCATCTGTAAGCTGCACCTTTCTAACTCCATAAATGTCACCTATTCTAACAAGGATGATAATAGGAACAGCAGGAAGAACTGGAAAACAAACGTTAGAGATCATATGTTAATATCATCTTTACCTAAATGCACCATGAAGTAGGTTTCTTATTGGAAATACTTCACACACTCACCAAAACCGACCAGGTTCCATACATAGGGTTTTGGAGTGGGGCTGAAAACCAAGTGGACCAACCAGAAGGTGTGGAAAACTTCTATGCCCATCCAGGTCAAGGAGCTGAGCAGGGTGTAATGGAGGCCTAACCCCACCCAGGTGCACACACTCTCCTGGACATTGGCCAGGACCGCAGTTAAGAAAAAGAGCAGATTGAGGAGGGCAAAAGATACAGCTATGCCCAAGTGGATGGGTATGGACTGCTCCTTAGATCGCCTGCTGGAGAGAGTGGAAAGGAAATCAAATTACTTCAATTTCTTTTTCTTTTCTAATAAGCTACAAAAGTCTAAAAGTCACAAAGTATTATTACCTCTTCCTGTAGAGAAAAATGATGAGAGCAACACAGCTGATGAAAGACACAGCACAGCCCAGAGATGTAATGACAGTAAGTGCCAGGAGGTGGCGCACTGGGCGAGGCTCCAATTGCTGTCATGGGACACAGAGCAATGAGCAGAACAACAGGACCTTCACACATGATCATCATGTATCCAAGTTGATTTTTGTGGTTCCTTGATATCAATATTAGTGTTGAGTACAAATGTTTCCTACATCATAACTTAACGTATCTTAACTTCTATGTCTCTGTCTTGTATGTTTGTTCCTGGTTTTAAAGCAGCTGTGCATCTGNTGCCTCCATCCACTACTATTATGTCTTTATTAGGAGTTGGTTCATCAAGATCAGCAGTGGGTGGTGAATTCATCGATTCACCAACTTTTCCACATCAGGCATGCATAAAAACATATTTGTGATATATCGATTTTTTATTGAAATCTTTCCACACAATGCTTGTTTTTTTATGCGCAAATAGTAAATGTGCATGTCCCCAAATATGGCAACATAGTGTACCACATACATAGCAAATTAGTCTACTGAATACGAGACTAAATGAGATGGGTTTTTTCCACTGAGGTTATCTTACCTGCAGAAAAGGCGATGGTGATGATGAACACAACCCTCAACTTATCTGTCAGTGGTGGCTCCATTGGTAACAGCTACCACAGAGAAACAGATGAAGAGAAATGCAGTTTGTAAAAGAGGAACAAATCTGTCGTTCATTTCTGCAGAGGCAGAAACCAGTGTCCGATAATGTGGAGGAGTAAATGAAAAAGCATGGTGAGCCAATTCAGTCTTTCCTTCAAACTATAGTTAAGTTTTCTTGCTCCAAGGAAAAACATCATATACTGTGTATACTGACTGTTTTGATATCTGTACTGCAAACATCACAGTCTTCAGAGGAGAAGAACACGTTGCATTATGTTAGACTTACTGAGAATCGTGTGTTACTCGGCAGATGTGTGTCAATTGACCATACATGCACAAACACTGTCTGTCATTTTTGATTTCTACCAAAGATGCCAACTCACTCAGGGTTGACTTGCTTCCTGACAGCTTTCTATCAACACAGGTACGTTCACAACTTCCAATTAAAATTAAACTAATAAACACAGCATCAGTGACTGTATGGAGTTACTGTGCCGTGTGTGTGACAGGGAGAACTTGTGTAGACGTGCAGACACTTTGAGGGGAAACGCAGCAGCCGCGGTCGTCCTCAACATCATAAGACAGGAACCAGTTGAACCACAGACGAAGCAGAAAGGCAGCAACAGAAAGAAAGACACACAATAAGAAGGTCAGCTGGTTATTAGTGACTACATGTGCTGAAACACAGTGCTGATACTCAAGAATGACCTGAGACCTGGACAACCACACAGAGACAGACTGATGAACACACACACACACACACACAGACTTTCACACACACACACACACACTCACACACACAGGGATGGATGTTTGAGCAATGCAGAGCAACAAGACACAGTTTTATCTTATGTGATGCTTCAACACTTTAACATATGGACATAGCTGACATATAATTTCAAAGTGTAATATTTCATCAGCATCAATCACTGGTACTGAATTTCAGCTTAATTCAGTGAACAATGTAATCTGTTAGAAGTTATTTACACAAAGTCAGCAGTGTTAACATTCACCTCTCGGGGAGACATCTCGCTCCGAAAGATCTTTCTGAGGTTAATTGCTCGGCTTATAAAGATTTTTTAACAAGAGGTCTGAACACTTGATACAGCAAAAGACTCATAATGGAATTCATGCAAAGGCTCAGTATTGGGGGCGGGGGGTTGCAAACACAGTATTTGAGCTACTCTTTGAATTTGTCTTGATCTCAAATGTTTTGCATGGCAGCACAAGTGAAACTGTAATTGGTAACAGAAGGTGCATAAATATTCAAAATGTATAGAACAGACTCGTCAAGGCCAGTTTACAGGCTGGTATCTTAACCAGAAATAACTCAAGTTAGCATTTACAAGTCAGACTCCTAATTTGACATTGACAACAGCTGCCATCAAACTTTTATCAAGCAAGTTCAAGCGCACAAAGATTGTGTGAAACTGCAACCTCTATAGTTCACACGACATGACTTGTGTCTTTGTGGTTTTGACACTTGTTTATTTCATAGTTCAAAAGCAACGTTAAAGGTTTTGGTAAAAGGTGGTAAGATGGGACGTCACAGTGACTGATAACAAACTAATATGTTATATACATTTATATACCTCTTGAGTGAAGTGGCTTTGCAAGCTGCAGTGGATTTAACCTGTCACTTTTAAACCTGGTACATCATCATAGTAAATGAGGCTGCACAGCAATCCTATGTCCTTTGTTTTTGAAATGATGAAAGTTTGTATTCAGGTTTTTCACATATGATCAGTGATTTTACAAAGTATATAAAGCTAGTGGACTTTGTGAATATAAACACAACAGTCCAATATTATGCATCAGCTGCTCAGAAAGATCAGGAAAAATCAAATGATCAACAGCGGCACAGAGCATTAGGGGAGACTGTCTATGTCAGGCCTTCGAGCTGTGTGCAGCTGCTGAGGAAGCGAGAGTGAATGAGAGTCATGACATCTCATTGAAACCATTCATAATAACTTGGATAGTTTTCTTCTCACCAGAGTTGTGTCAAAGCAGGATTGAGCATCCAAGTCCTCGACCACAGAAACGTTTCAAGTTGAAGTGGAACACTTAATAGGACATATCAGATGGGGAATGTTCCCTCGGCTACAAATTAGTGTCAGGATTGCATTGTTCATCATAGCACCACAGTGATACAACGTGCACATCTGCACTACTGTGTTTGCATTCCTGTATCTCCACATCCTCTATGAGGAAATTGGAGGAGCAGGTGGAATACTGATATTTCCTTGAGGGCCATGAATAAATCAATACGACAACACACACACAGACATATGCACAGACAAAGGCCAGCATAGCATTAGGCCCATATCATCCCCAGTGTGGCCTTAGGTGTGGGTCACCCGGTGCAGCTTGCTTTGCTTTGTATGGGGGGGGCTTTCTCTTCATCATTATGAAAAATGAAGTCAGAACAAAAGAGACAAGGCTCCTGCAATGAGTAATACATCTCCTGCAATATTTGCATTCCCAGAGACAGAGTTTTTAGAAAAAAAAATCCCCCCTCACTTTGGTCATTTCTTCACTCTTAGTGTCAAACATCAAGTGCTTCTCTGATCTGCATATGCTGGTTTACACATGTTTAAACTGGGGCAATGCACATTTTTTTCACACTACAGGCTTTTTTTTTGACTGAGTGAAACCTTTTGATTGTGCACCTAGGCACAGTCAGGAAACCACACACTACAGCTGTGAAGAAGAGCAAGGTAGAGCCATGATTTTCCTGTTGTCTTTGATGTCTGCCTCAACAGCATCATGACCCAAACATTATCTCTTAATACAGATCAGCTTATGAGGACAGAGAAAGAAAAAAGAAAGGCCTGGCACAACCCAGCTAATGTAAATAATCATGAGGATGCCTTCATGAACCCAGCCCCAAAAGTACACACACACAAAGAAATAAAAAAATGTTAATGTCGGAGAGAATGTGAAATATATGACACACGAACATATTTTATATATACATATACAAATCCATTTGCAATTTTAAAACAGCACAACAACATTACATCAGGTTCACTTCATTACTGCTTTATACTTTGAAAATAAAAATTTTAATCATATTTGAACAAAATCATTAGTTCACAATGGTACCCCAAAAACATTTTAAAAAGGTCAAAAAGGTCACTAATGGAGGCGCTAAAGAACATCAAGACACCCAAAATGATTTTACAGAATTATAACAGAGCCAAACTTGTTCCAGTATGGAATAAAGTTAATATGTTTCCTTAGACTCACCTAGTTTTTCGATCAGCGGTCGAGGTTTTTGGTCTCCTCCTGTAGACGACAAGACTTTCTGATGCTCGAAGTCTCCAGTTAAAACCTTCACCCACTCTTCCACACAAACTGGAATTTGATCAATGAACTGACTCAGTTTGACAAGAGCAGAATAAAAACTTAATTTGAGTTCACCTGCTGTTTAGCGGTTCATTTCTGTCTTCTACACACTCGAGAATCACTTACTGAAGTCACTGATGGAGAGACATGAGCAGAGGCTGTGAGCGTGGCAAGGCAGGCACTTCTAATGTACCTCAATATTTTTTTAAAAACCTTACAATGCTGATGACACGTTAACCATGTGTGAGAACAGACATCAGTTTCACATAATTCTGAGCCATTTGACCACTTGTTCAACTTAAAGAGGGGAGTGTCATCTGGTGCCACTGGCTGCACTTTTCAATTTAATTTAGAAGTATGACCAGCAGGGGGCATACTAACTCTTAATCCTAATTAAAGGGTAACAATGAAAAATCCACAGATTTTAAGAAGGTCCTTGAAGAAGGAACCCTGTTAATATAATTTAAGATGAAATCCCGTAGTCCAGCAAATAATTTCAATATGTTGAATGGCACAAAACATAATTTTAAATATGTATTGAATAAAGCTTCTTCCCTACTGCTGTACTTCCCTACTGCCTCCTATTTTGCCTGCATATTGCCATACTCTGTTGTACTCTGTGATGGTCAATATAATATTAAAACAATATTTATCAGATTTCAAATTTACTAAAACATACAGTACATATTACACAGTTAACCATTCAACTATGATTTGGATGTTGGGGAAATCAAGGAGAATAGAGGAAGTTACAAAGGGGTTCATGCTTTCGTTTAAGTGACAATTAATAGACGTTATCATCATAAGAAAAAAAGTTTTTCATGCTGTATGTGTACCAAATACAGTACTTCAATCTCAGAGTTTTCATACTGTCAGTGGGCCATTTCCATCACTTTGCTGAACCAGCATACAATCTGTCACACAAGCAGCCATGAAAATAATTCTGACTGCCATGAAGCACATAATATCCTACTGCGTTAAGGTTCTTTGTCGGTGTGATCATGTGTGTGTGGAGCGTTCATGTGCCTTTCCCCATTTTCTGCGCATGTTAACTGTGTGTGGTTTTTCTTTGTGCTCACTATGTTATAAAGTATCTCAACAAACTGACAAAGCATTTACTCCTCAGGTAAATGGCTTGAATAAGAATGTTCAGAGTGGTCTAGGACTTTGGCACAGTAGCTGTCAGGAAAGCCAAATCATATTCTTATCTGACCAAATTACAAGCTCTCATTGTAATGCTCGAAGTCTTCTGAAGGCCGTAAATTCTATCAAAACATCACCTGTGCACCTAACTGTGTCTGATGAGTGCCTCATCTCTGAACAAAAAGAGGTCTGTTTAGGTTTTATCATCACATTATTAGTGATAATGTGCCCCCAGCTGGTCATAACATTAAATTACAATGCTAAAAGACAAGCTCATGTTGTTACGTGTCCATTAGACATTCATTACAAAATCATAAATCTGCAATGTAAATATATATATATATATATTATCCTTGGTATGTTAAATAGTGGGAGAGAACCCAGAAACTTAAAGAAATTGTTTCACCCTGGTGTTCAGCAGCTTAATTTAAGATACACATTATTTACATGCAGAAGTTCTCAAATAAATGATCCTCGGGTGCCTGGACACACAGGAGGCCCAGTCAACCTATCTCTGGGTCTACCCATAGAGAAACAGTTGGTCATCTCCTGAACACTGACCTCTATGCATGATGTATTTCTTTTTCTTTTTTTTCTATGACACTGAAAACTGTAAGTGAGACAGTGTTAGAATTGCTCTTCTTCATTGCCACAGGAAGCTGGCATGCTTACAGGTTTCACATGTTACCACAGACCACAGCTTTGTCATGAAGAGGCTTTGAGTTCTGAAACTTGTAAGAAAAAACAAAACCTATTGACAACTACTTCTGAACAATAAAAAACAAACAAAAAAACAGCATAGTCTGGCAAACATAAAGTCTGGTGGGTGAAGTATGAAATCCACAAATGTTTGAAGCAAGCAGCTGTAAAGCTAAACACACATGACCCCTCCTCCCTGATGCAATGGTTCCTCTTAAATGTGCTTACAATCTGTTGCCTGGTTGTACGTTTTAGTGACCCAACCTCACGCCCTGCTCTTACTGGCTGGGGGCTACACACAAATGCCCAAAGGCTGGCACCCAGCAACATCCTGAACACAGCAACACAGCAAAATCTGTATCATGTAATCATGTATACAGACACCACCACACACTTCTAGTGAGTCCTAAGTGATGATAAAGTGAAGGATTATCTTAAAACATATTTAACCCAAGTCTCAATGAGATATTTAGACTAAACAGCTGCAACAGAAGATCATCTAAGATTACAGCTTCATTTCATAAAAAAAGATCATATTAAAAGCATCACTGGGACATTTCAAGTCCATTCACTAAAGAGACCCATAACCTTCTATTAACGGCTGTCAATGGCTGCCTTGTGTCAGCATATGCTAGTGGAACCATTTTGTTCTGAGTATGATGAAGTGTGTAATGAACATTAGGTACTTTTACTGTATTCCTTTCAGTGTGTAGGATGGATACTTGTCCATAAGAACACTGCCTTACCCAGTACACATTGTATGAATTTAGACATGATACAATGTCAAACTACACACAGGTGAACTTGCTTTCCTCTATACTGTGTCCATTTTGTTAGATTGTTTTGTGTAATGTGTGTTGGCCACACAATGGCTGTAATTGAATTTCTCAAATGCAACAAATATTTGTTAAGTCTTAAAACAAACTTAGGAGCAAACGATGTCTTTGGTTTTCATGTGTGTGTGTGTTGTAGCCGCTGCTTTAACAAAGTTGCCTCTCTGATTGTGACATGTATTAAAGTAATGCTCACTTCTGCAGAAAAGACCATGAGAGAATTTTTTTATTCAGTAATCCAACTGCATGATTGATAATCTTTGCCTGTCCATGTCTGATATTACTGCAATCACTGCATATTGTAGCAACAATAAATAATTAGAAGGGGTTACTGTTCATGAGGCATGGTTTTCTTTGCAATCTTCATTTTAAAAAGTTGCAAGACATCAGCAAATTAAGTCCTTGTTAGTTATTATTTAACTGCATATGGCTGGAGTCCAGTAAACACCTAATATAGGCAATGGATAATACACTTGTTTCAATTGTGAATATCAGTTATTTAAACTGGTAGTCATCATTTTCTGAGAGGAAGGGTCTCTGACAGAGGAGTTTTTGTCAGATCGTGACTTGCGGGTTAAAGCCAAGGACCACAGGAACATGAATACACCTAAGGGGAGACAAAAGAAAGGTGAATTCTTCCAATGAATCATGAAATCACAGTGTGTACTTTATATGAGGGCCACACACATACTGACCCTGCAGGGAGTTTAGTATAGTGAATATATAGATCCCAGCGAGGGTGATGTAGGTGGAGGTTGCTAATCCCCAAGGTAAACCCAGCACGCAGCTGAGGCCCAGCACTGTGGTACAGTCCTTCCATAACCTGCTCCCTCTCTCTCTGTTGATCTTCTTCCACCCGCTGGTGCTTTCACTGCCTCCAATACCTCTCCTTAGCTCCCAGAGCTTAAACAACACTAGCCCCAGCATGCAGGAATTACACAGGATCACCAGGCAGGGGAAGGCCAAAGTAGTGATGTAGCTGACTAAAGGCATCTGTGGGAACTGGCTGCTCAGCCAGCAACTGCAAGTTATCAAAAACAGAACAAAAATCAGTCAGTCAATGTTGATTTAGATCAAGTGAACTTTGAATTTTACCTGCTTGTTGGCAAAGAGTAAAGCTGAGAACATTTTTTTCACAGTTGCATATTTAAAATTACAACAACGAATCCTGGTTTCTTACATCTGTACTGTTGAATTCTGGTTGTTGGCATCCTGCATTTTCAGAGTGTATTTGCCGTAAACACCTGAAATCCCACAAACCACTACAGTCAATGTAGGAAGGCCTGTAGAAAGACAAGGAAGATACAGAATTTACTCCAACAATAGCTGACTATCGTTATATCTGTCTGTGTGAGCACTCGGTAACACAACTGTTAAAATCATCTGATGGCGCCTGCTGATACTCACTTTGTGGAAATGTGTTTATAGGACTGAGAACTGAACTAAAGAGGCTTTTTAGGTGAGTGTGGGTGGGTCTAGTTGCCGTCAAATCAACCCTTATTTGAATCTGGTAATATTGTTATTTATATATGATGAACATGACCATGATCACTGTAGTTTATGTGGAGCTGAGCCCACACACACCAGCCTGCTGCTGTAGATAGTCACGAAAGCATCAAATCTGTGGTTCCAACAAAAACACTGCTTCCTCCTGTTGGAGTAGTGCTTCCTAAAAACTACAGCACCCAGCTGTTTTCAGGAAATGATGTACATTCTCATAAGAGCCAACGTGGCAGAGAACCACAGAGTGGGGAAGTCAGAAAGCATTGAGAGACAACGTTGTCAATAATCCTGTCAACACATAAATATAAGAAACAGTATACAGAATATTGCAGTTGTATCCTTTCAACGCAGTGTTTTAAAGGGATGTGAACTGTGTTTGTGCCATGTCATTTTGGGGAAATACAGAATATGTCAGTTCGCAGTTTGTTTCTGCTGCCCCCAACTGGCCAAAAGATCTATTGCAGGTTTAAAACCCTTAAGATTTCAATTGATGTTGTACTCTAGTAGTGCCAAAGCAAATTTACATACAGCTTTAGCCAAAGTGACCATAAGACAAGTGGGACACAACAAATGGGGCAACCTTAAACATTTGACAGAAACACTTTCTCAAGTCCACTCTCGAGTCCACTCACCCCATCCCACCAAGCTGAGTTTGAGCAGGTATCTCCTGACGTAGATGTTGAAGACTCTGACTAGGAGAAGGTAGAGGTGGAATCCTTCCAGAGCCGTCCAGCAGAAGGTGGCCAGCAGGGACCAGTGTAAAGAGAGACCCAGGGCCTTGCAAACCCAGCCCTCAACATTCTCATCGTGCAGCCACAGCCAGAGGTTGCACAGCAGGAAGATGAGGTGGAGACAGAACAGTGCCCCTGTTAGATGCATATGCACACCGATGGCGTTCTCTGGACGCCGCCGTCTAAAAGAGAAACAGTCAACAGTACATCATGATCACTTTTGTAGTGCCTATTTAGCAGATACAGGACTACATCTGGCTGAATTCTACAGGTATTCAACACAATACTACAAAGCCAGCAGACTATTTTGACCACATCTTGATCAAATGTTCTGTTGATGCCAGTCGAACATATCTCACCCAAACAGAGTCTGGTTTGTGTGACATGTGACTCAGAACAGATAATCATTTAAACATAGATTTTAATTGGACATTTGAACAGCCTTTCCTGGAGGCATTCACAGTGTTGCAGTCTGTTGTACTCATATAGAATGTACCAATGTGTTAGCATAGTGTTACCAATGAACAAAGAGAGTTTGAGGAAGAGGCATAATTGTCACACTGTCAGTTTCAGAAAGTTACAGAAATGCTTGGAGACATAACCCAAAATTCGTCAGAGACATCAGACATCAGACATCAGACGTGGTGGGTAGGGGGTTTCAGGCACTGTTCAACCACAGGTGAGGCATGTTTGACTTTCAATCATGAGAATCTGTCAAAACCTTTACACGCAGGCAGAGCAGACAATCTTGCTTGGCATTTGAATAGGCACGCGATAAGGTTTCAGTCTCCTTCACACAGTAGACAAAGCAGCACCACGTGGGAAATTCAACTGCCACAAAACCTCTACTTGTTTTTGCCAACAAACATGTAGAGTGAGCTTCGCCCCAAAGACTGCAAGATGCCACACAAAGTACATCAGTGTGACAAATATACAGCATTTATCAGGCTGTGTATAAATATCTTTTCACAGTGGTTTAGTTTCGACAGGAAGAAAAAACTGCTGTTCTGTGACATAGATCCAATAATAACACACGCTTAACATTCTGGTATTGTTTAGAGATGACATCTCTGCGAAACATAACATCACAGCTCTTTTATAATATCTCACTATAATTAACTCTAGACTAGTGGAAATAATTATGTCAAGGTAAACTCACTGGAGACATAAATAGACGAACATGCTGACGACTGTGAAGAAGACGGAGAGAGCTGATCCAATGTAGGCGATGTAGCTCAGAGCCACAGCATTCCTTTTATCCACTGTTAATTTGGGGTTCTGGAACAGAGAAAGATTCATTCAAATTCATCATATAATATATTTTAAGTTTGGACATCTAATAGAAGCCTCATAAGTAAACATTTACTATCTATTCCAGTGGTGCAAATACTGTATCCTGCACCTGAAGGAATATGCTTTTGCAAAGACAATGATTTCTGATTGTGTGAATTCTGCAAGCATTTGAAACAGACTCGAAAACATCCTTTAAAGGCAAATCATTTCTATGATATACAACCCCAATTATACAAAAAGTTGGGTCCTCAGCTCCCAAAGAGTCACAGAGTGTTGTTAAAAGAAGAGGCGATGCAACACAATGGTAAACACTGTCCACTTTTTTTTTTTAACATGTTGGAATTGTGGTTGTCTTATCATGTAGCGCATGAATGGTAGTAATACTGAGAGAAAATGTTCTGTTAACTTATGTTATCATTTTACCACAAGCACAGCAAAGAAGCTCAGGTGGTTGCAGCTACAAATAAATGCCGTTCCCGTGTCTGTTGTATCACAGCCGTCTCTGCTCCAGTGACCTAAAAACACACATATGCACAAAAAATAAATCTGCATTGACCTTTTTTTTATGGACCAAAAATACTGCACACTGGCACACACACTGTCTGGCACATACTTTATGTGGCCCACCTGTTCCATCTTTTAGAGCTGACTCCTCCCAAAACACACAAGTCCCATTTTCACCCTGAAACATATTCAAAATTAGAGGAAAGCTGATTCTTACATTTTGTAATATGCGTGTCATACGAGCACAGCTGGTTTTGTCATTTTACCTGTTGGTTGTGTTCGAAGGTTAACCTGATTGGTTGTAAGAGGTTTTTGACAGGACAGCTCCCTGCCCTCACTGCCAGGACAGTCCCTCCCAAAATAGTGCCTTGAAGGTGGATAACCTGCGCTGGCCTGAATGCTATTCCCCTTCCTCTTGGAGAGGGGGGACTCAGCTGCAATGATGTGAGGTGATGTAAAGAGTCACATGGCATCAACAGTAAATCAGCTTCCAAAATGTGTATCAACATAGTATCAGCTTTTCCCGGATTTTCATAGTACACAATGGCTGACTGTGAACATCCAGAGTTCATGTAAATCAATGCAAATCCACCTGAGAGGAAAGTGTTACCTTGCATTATTATATTATACAGTGTTATGATATGTTATGTTATACAGAGGAAGTAGAAGCCAAAACTATTAAGGGTTTCATCTCTATGTATCCTCTTGAATTCCAGCCACTTTTGCATAATTAGATTTCCAAAAAGTAAAAATTCCCCTGCTTCCCTTTATCAACATGTCCGCTGTGATTATTACCTTATTAACAAGGACAATCAAGGAGGGATTAACTAGTCTCAAATTTTGTATGGTCAAAGCTACTGACCTTGAAGAAAGTGCTGTTGATCACAGAGGCCACCAGAAGCACCTCCTCCTCAGACGCGTTCCCTCTGCTTCTTTGGAGAGCTGAGGACGGGATGTGAACCCTGTGTTGGGCAGTGGGTTTTGCTTCGGCCTGAAAAAACAACCAAAAGTACACAGTAACACATGCAAAAAAAAATATTTACTCATCTCAGACTGTACACCAAGAAAATATGCATTTAATGTGATAACGATGATAATTTTTACACATGTGCCAAAGAAGTAGAAAATAATTCATAGAAATTGCTTTGAATTGTTCTGATTGTTTTACCTCTGAGAACCAACTGATAACCAGATGAGATAGGAGCCAGTTACCCAAAATATGGCCCTTACCTCTTGAGAGGAGTTCACATTCAGACGAATGAAGCCCGAGGCAATACGGCCTCTGACTTTACAGGTTGCAATTCTGTCCTCAAAACACCTTCAAATACACACAAACACACATTTCAGCATTTATAGTTGTAGTTTCACTACTTTAATATAGTGACTTCAATCATTATTTAATATTGATTAAGTGAACAAACAACACAAAAGTTGTCTTTAGGTTTTATGTGTACTTGGTAAAATATAGGCATGCGCACAATTATTTGACATTGTGCTGTACACAGTGCTTTACAGGTTGAGAAAGCTGTATGCTCTTTTGACTCGTGAAGCCGTTTCAAAACACTGCGGTACAAACAATGAATTGCACAGTCATGTGCATTTAGTTCCTTAAAGGCTGGAACCTGAAAGATTTCCTCCAACAATTTGGTGAGTTATATTAATTGGTTTCCTCAGTCACTGTTTATATGCTTCTTTTGTTCTAGGTTCTCATGATCATCTCAAAGCTAGCCCAGCATTCATTAGACAGCAGGGGGACAATCAGACTACTTCAAGAGTGTAGAAGAAAGAGGTATTTCCTTTCAAAAAGAGGGTTGTAACATCCATAGCATCAGCTTAGTATCCACAGAATGACTTACCGGGTCCAGGGGACATCAACTTCTTTACACTTGTTGGGGACATCTTCGCAGTAGTCTGTCAGATTGACAGAGAATGAGAGTGATAGAGTCAAAGATATGTAACAATAGTAATAATAATGTATGGATGGACACATTGGACTGACAATTGAATGAGATAAGAATTATAAGCAACCGATCTCACACTAGAGAAACATGAGAGACAAAGTATTTGGTTGTACTTTTTCACCACCACTTACTGTGGGTTTTAGTATTGCCCCACTGGTTGGGTAAGAGTCCCTAACACCAGGTGGCAGAGGAACATGAGTGAGTTTATTTTTCTCTGAACCACAACCTTGATATATTATATCAGTGATATATAACAGTTAAAATGGCACTCAGCTCATAAGCACACAATCCTAAACACACAATAAACACATGTGGACAACTCACCCTCAGCTTGAATCTCAGATAACGACAGGAGTGTGACAAGAAAAAGAGTAATCCACATTGTGCCTCGCTGTTCTTCAAACACACAAGTGATGCTGCAGTTCAAGAGACCGCTTTGCTCTGCTTGTCGGAGGTTTGCTTAATGAGGTCAGCAGCGAGTTTCACATCTACATATTTTACATGGTGGTGGTGGAGAGGGGGTGGATGGATAAGACGGTCAGGAAGTGATTCACATCAGATGTGTTTCAAAGGGTATTTCAAGGATCATGGAAGAATAAAACGTCACACTGCAGATTTATAGCACATCATAATATACATAAACAATATACATTTATTTATTCTCAAGAGTTATGAGTGAAAAAAAGAAAAGCTGTCCACCAAAAAAATGACTTACAATGTGACTGGTTGTTCATAGAAAGAAATGGGATCATTACTTTACTATGACTAAATCCTCAGAGACAAGACAAAAGAGTGTAGAGAAAAGAGGAAGTTACCAACTGTTGCCAAGAAAAAAAACGCAAGAAAAAAGAAACAGTCAAGTCGCAATGGTCAAGAAGTCAACTGACTCAAGTGGAAGCGAAACTCCACAACACACTGTTTTCCAAAACTGGCAGCAGACAGAGGGAATTGAAAATGTAATTCACACTCTGTTGTTTTATACTAATAGATTAAGACTCTTTTCAAAAACACATTTACAATATTCTACAGAAGCTTAGTTAAGGAAGGTTACAGAGAAAGGAGAAGAATGCTGACATCATAACTAAATTTCCAGCTAACAGGTCAAGAGGGTTACACGTGGGAGTGACTGATGGGACTGAAGGGGAGTTACTATCAATGACTACATTTGGGTTTTATCATCTGGACTAATGGCAACAGAGATGTCTAATCTGATTTGATTCCTGAAGTCTTCACAGGAGTTGAAGTCATTCTGTCCTCCTTGTCTTTCTTCCTCTGCTTCTTGGCTGACAGACAGATCCACAGGAAGATAAAGAAACCTTGACAGAGAGACACCATGAGTGGAGTTAAAGAGAACCTGAACAGGCACATTTGATAAAGACAAGCTCATCTATATAAAAAGACAGCAGACCTTGTGTGGAGTTGAAGATGCAGAAAAGGTAGAGGACTGGGTAGTTGACATATCCCGAGCCCAGGAAGGCCAGGCCCCAGGTGGTCCCCATCAGGCAGGTGAGACCCAAAACAATGAGGCCACTCCTGCAGGACTCACTAATCCTCCTTGGGTCTGTCCAAGCCTTTCCCTTAGCCTCTGCCCTGAGCTCTGCGGGGCTCCTGGTCACTTGTTTCATCTTACAGATGCTCATGGCCACTGCCACCAATACGCCAGTGTTGAAGATGAATGTAAGGGCGAAATACACCAAGTTCACGGAGTAGAAGAAGGAGTCATCTGTGATCCAGCAGCTGCGGGACAGGTGGGAAACCCAATGGACTGTCAGACTATCACTTCACAACGAGAGAGATGCAGCACAGCATGTACGAATAGAAGCAGTATCTTAAATGTTTAAAATGTACAATCCTTTTTTTAATGAAATCAAACCCCAGTTTTGATTTGTAATACCTCTCTAAATAATAGTCTGGATTTTTAGAGGAATTGTGGTTCAACTTGTCTTCACAAACATGTTACTGTTTTCAATGCAGTAAGCCACACTTGACGTTACCACGAGGGATGTGCGTGATTAAATGTTGCCCTACTAGTTACAGAAATACGAGTCGGTTAAAGTCATCGCAGTGTTATATGGATCAAAAACCTTGGGGCAGAATCATTCCCATACAAACATTGTATGAATAATTTGTTTACAGTAATCGAGTAGTTTGCTTTCACACTGAAGTCATGACTGGAAAAAGAAGGTTATACAGACAGACCTATAAACAGAAATAGCTATAAAATCAACAACCAAATCGCTGGATTGTTACTTCCTCTTTTTAGACTTTGATGTAGCCAGTAGGTGATTTGAGGTGGAAATGAGAGAGGATGTTATTAAAATCATTATTGACTGATCTAAAAAAAAAAAAAAAAAGATTATTTGATTAAAATGTTTAGTTGAACATATTAATCTAGTCTTCCTGTCTCACTGATCCTTTGTCTGACTGAGGTTTGTGTTAGTTCAAACTGTGTGACCCCAATCATGGCTGTGAAGTATCTGTAGCCCTACTGTCTGTTTACTGATAAATCATGGCGCTGTGCCTGATGCTGAAGCAACAGATAGGTTTGGGTGGTTTGTTCTCTCAGTTCTGTTGAGTCTTGGATATTATATTCTTATTATATTATATATAATATTCTCTACTATCATATACCATCAATACTCAATGTTATACTACATTGTAGCCTGTATTCTCATGATCAAAGTGATGAGTAGTAACATGTAGTCATGGAGACACACTGCTGCCTGTACTATTCCTATAATATTCAGTGATCATTCAATAGCATCTGTGCTGCTGAAATGCACCAAGCCAACTCTCATAATGAATAAAATATTTCAGGGGAGACATAAGAGGAGCATTTTGCTTTATGTCCACTCACACAGTGGCTCTGTGGTGTTTTGTGGTTTCTGGCTGTAGTTAGTAAAAGGGTTGCTTAAATCACACAACCAGCAAGTAAAGATGTTGTTTTTTTTTTAGGAGTTTTCACTTGTGTGCTCATTCAAAGCAGGCAAGCTTTTCATATCAAGAACAGACATGTTGTTTCATAAAGTTTTACCGCCACCTACTGGACTGGGGGAGCAGAGCAACAGACTGTGTATAGACAGGATAATGTGCAATGTTTATAATGCACAGCAGAAAGTGCCACACATTTCAGCAGCAAAATAGGATTTGGTCATTAAAGAATGTAATCAAATGTATGTATGCTTGTACATGTATGTACACATGAATAAGATGTTTATCATAAGCAGAATAATCTTGTATATAAATAATGTCTATAAAGTAGAAAACATTTGTGCAAAAAGTTGTGTGAAAGTGGCCAAACCATTTTAAGTGGTTAACAAAAAAATATATAATGTACAGTGTATATAAATAATACATCATTTTCTGGATTCATTCATTGTCTTCCCAAAGGCGGTGAAGACTTACTTACATGGCATTAGTTTGGTTGGTATCGGTCATGGTTACATGTGTAACCCCGTAAAACTGTTTCACGTTCATCACTGCCAACGAGACTGTTATTATGACAGCAGGGATCCCTGAGAATCACAAATGTACATACGCACACACACACACACACACACACACAGTTTAACATCATGTTAACTAATGATATTCAGGTGGAAGATGTTTTGAGGAGACGACCTCCTCATTAGCTTGAGTTTGACAATAGAAAATATTCATCTGAAACATTGCTATTAGTCATTAGGTTGGTGTCAGTCACTTGAACCAAATGGTTTCCTCCATTGCCATGCACCAATGTTGCACCACTCATATATGAACATCATATACTATCCACAGATGTCTAGTGTCAAGTTAGCCACTGGTTTAGTGGGTTTCTGTGGAACATAGGCTCAATGGGCTTCCTCATAAAAGTTTCATTTTAGTCCTCCTGAGAAAACTGAAACATGTTTCTGTGGCTTCCTGTCCACTCCCCAACTTAAATCAGTGTCAGTATGTAAGTCATCACACACCACATCAGCATGTAGGAAACACAGTAGGTGATCTTGCAGCACTTACCCCATCCAGCAAGAGACAGTTTGACCAGGTAGTGTTTGTAGTAGGTGTTAAACACCTTTATCAGCAGTAGGTAGAGATGAAGCGCCTCTATGGCCATCCAGGTGAAAGAGCAGAGTAAGGAGTAATGCATGAGAGCCGCGACAAACACACACACCCAGTCTGGCGTCACTGTGGCCCCCCACTCATTCAGCAGGAAGGCTGAATTCAGCAGAAACAAGGCCCCGCTCAGAGATACATGGATGGAGATGGAGTAATCCATTCTATGCTGTCTGAGGAAGGGAAAGACAGAGAATAACACATAGTGACGTATGACAACTACACAGGCACAGACAAGATAAGTGGTTTTTGATAGACAGGTTTGGTTGCACCATTTCTTAATATCTGACGGCCACATTATGATCTAAAAAAAAAATCACCAACTGGTTGAATGAATAGCTGTCGGAGAGAATAGGACTGAATGCACAGAATACATGTATACCTACCGACTGAAGACATATATGACAAGGGACAAAGCACTGAAGAAAGCAGACACGCCACAGCCTATATAACTGAGGTATGACAGTATAGTCCAGTGGATTTTTTCAATGTCTTCTCTTACCTGCAGGAAAGATGGAATAATGGTAACTGGGTTAGTACCAGTACTGTATAAAGATGATCAAGGGTGACTATTATCAGGAAGGAATGAGGAATAAGTCAGACGTGTCTCCTTACCAGTAGGACAGCAAACGGTGTTGAATGGTAGCAGTTGCAAGTTATGTTAAATTGGGCATCGCTGGTACTGCTGTCAGTCTCACATCCATCCTTTGTCCAGTTGTGATCTAGTAATGTGGACATTAAAATTTATTTAACTTAACCGGGCCTAATTCTGCCAATTCTCTGATTCTTAATTCTTTAAATAGCAAGTTCAGCCCGACATGTCAAACATTACAGTATTTACATTTGCTCATAAATAAGCCTTTTTCCACATCTAGTACAACACTGACACTTGAAGATAAAAATTCCACCTTATGTCATTAAAACCTACATTGCCATTGCACACAGATGACTAAAAAATGTTCTCTTATGTTATTTCAAATGCCGATATATTTATGATCTTTGATGGTCTAAATTGCAATAATAGACGGACTAATGACATCAAGTTAGAAAGCCTGTTGGCTGTAGAGATAATTTATGGCCAGATACACAAGAGACTGCTAACACATGTTCACAAAGTTAATCAAATAACTGATTATTCTGTTGATTCTACTAATCTCAGGTACTTTCACTCTACAACCATGCAGATTTTAAATGTACTGATGTACTCCCTTTGATTTTGTGAATGAGTCACGAAATAGCAAATAAAATACAATTCCCTTGTTTTGCTGTTCATTGTGCTGTGAGAAAAAACTGATACACCTACTGTTTTCATCATAGTACTGACACTCCAGCAATGTGCCATTCTGAAAAAACACAAATATTTGAAGTTACATTAGCAATAGTACATGTTTCCCAGTCATCAGAGCTAACCCTGTCTAAGCACGTTTCATAAAATTGACATTCAAACAGATGGATGTTGAAAACATTAAAGCATGCATGCCCAAAGAACTTACATCTAACTCTGCCAGTGAAGTTCTGAAAACCATCTTGATAGATGTAGCCAGATTATGAAGGGATGTTTTCCCCAGTAGCTCTATCCTTATAACCATTGATGAGATGTTTTCCTGTTGAATCTGATGAGGAGACAATTTTAGTACAGACGTGAAAGGAAACACAGAGCACTATAACAGCACGTGTATATGTCAACCCCATAATGAGCAACGAATCTACAAGCATTAATTGAGATTTTTAAATCCAGACTGAAGGTGAGGGTGTCAGAACTGTGGATCGGATAGACGACGCAAGAGTAAATAGGATAAAGGATATACTTGGAACTGGCTGCTGTGCATGTAGCTGACCAAACCAATGACCCTCTTCTCATCTGGGATGGCGCTCAGGGCATCCACGGGTAACCAGATGTCAGGGACAAATGAGGCGTTCTGAGGCAGCAGCTGAGAGTGGATATAAGAAGATGAGGTCAAGCTGGGACAGTTTGTGACTGAGCACTGCCTGAAGTCATGTCAGCCCCAACATAACAAAGACACAATAATAATCACTGTTCTTTCTAAATTTCACGAGCACCATCTTCAGCATAGCTCGTGCACCTGTGGAGCTTCTATCTTGATCCTTGATTTGTCTTCCGCGGAGCTGAGGGCAGCCCCACTGACATTAAACACATTCAGAGACATGGACTTTAGGTTGTAGTTTGCAGAGTCTCCAGCCTGGAGCCGGGCCTCTTCCATGATGTTGTGGATCATCTGTCTTTCCACCCTGCAGAAAGACAATGGGAGTGAAATAAACAAAATTCTTATCCTCACATCTCTTGCTCACATCCCTGCTGGGAGGAGCTAAGACGATGCTAATCATCAGTGAGGAAAATGAGGAGTTGAGATAGGGGAATGGAAATGCTATGAGGAGACATTGTCAGCAGCTGTACTGTATTTTTTAATTGTTTCAAAAATCCGCTTAATATGTGACTGCTGAATTTGTCATGTATTTGTTTGCCGATTTCTGACAGCAGGAGCAGAAGCCCTGTGTTCATCCTCTGGAAACCATGATATTTGAGATATTTGAGTCTGGACCAAAGTGGAACCGACTAACAGACTGACATCGCCCTCCCTAGAAGACACTGCAATAACAGTAAAACATTATGAATGAGATAAACGTGTGTACAGAGCAGCAGACAGACGAGTACCTGTAGCAGGTCTGACACTTACTTTATAAAGGATCTCTTGACTTTACTGTTGCTATTGAAGAGGTCTGTGCATGAATTCCTTACGTTGAAGAGTAGTATCATTTCTTTCAGGTAAGTACTGTCAGTATCCAGAGATTGCATCAGTGGTAAGATGACAGTTTCATTGCACATGTATAAAGTGCAAGTTAGATCTGAGAAGTGAGAAAAATCAGACTCAAGATATGGACATATAATCGGCCTGTTTTTGGAGCAGTCGTGTGTGTGAATCAGCCGCTGCATTTCTGAACAATTTCCGACCCCATCAGTGATAATGTTTGCTTTGCTCTGTAGGGGGCTGTACTGCACAGTTTTAGAGACCTGTACGTACAGAGTGAGGAATCTATTTGAAAGACAGTGTACTTACTTAGGTTTGGGCGGCCGTGCATGGTCTCTAGCTGAAATATTATCACATTAGCCTCAACGCAACCGTTTGATTCATTGAACCACGTCATGTTGCTGGATGTGCATTCAAAGTGGCAGTCAGATCCATTCACCATACATTTCGTATATCCAAAATCGTCAACAATGGAACTTTGCATCATGTTCTTTCTTAAATCTATGTCAATTTTCTGGCTTGAAATGTTGACGCAGACTGAAAAGAGAAAGAGAAGATGAAAAACAAATGCAACTGCATCTTACACATTCACAATAACATCAAAAAATATTTTCACCTATCTAATGGTTTAGTAGATGTGTCATTGCATGGAAAAATTACAATTCCAAGCAGATTATAGCAAATTCTATTAAAAGCCTTTTTTTTTGTTTGTTTGTTTTTGTTTTAGATTTTTAGATTCAGGTTTTTATTGACATTGTAGAGAATACAACCAAGAACAAGAGGAATTAGTTTACTAAATGTCAAACATTCTTCAAAAGAGCACCATATTTACTTAGAACATTATACCGTAACATAAACACAGATAGATTTAATAGGTTTGACACAGATGATTTAAATAGGTTGTTTTTTTTTTATTATCCACTATACTTTCATTATAACTTTCTGAGTTAAAAGTAACTGAATATGTGAGGGGTTTTATTGATGTCTCTCAGCTTCAGAGTTTATGAAGTAAAGTAAATGAATAGTCTTTGGCAAACAAAATCATAACTCATAAAACTGACTTTTATACCTGTTTCAGCCAGCGATTCGCCGAGCAGCAGTAACAGCAGTAAGGGAACCATTGTGCTTCATCTGAACATTTGACTGATGGAATAAATGAAAAGTAGAAATAAAGACAAAGTTACATTTAGGTGCACATAAATTCTGTGTATCTCAGCTGTAAATCAAATTTACATTCAAAAGACAATACTTAAAGTAACGTCAAAAGGCATAAGAAACAATACTATATTCTAAGTTTTGCCTCTCTCTTCTTCAGTCCACTCCCAAATAACAAGTACAAGTGAATTTCCCCACTGAGGGACAAATAAAGGAATATCTTATCTTATCTTATCTTAAATGTGGGGTCAATTAACATAATGGTAACTCAATATAAAATTTAAAACTTAGGAACTGGAAAATTCAGACACAAAAGTCAAATTCAGACACACTGGCTATTTCCAACAAATGCTTACATGAATACTCAGTGAACATAGAATAGAGCTGTTCTTACCTCTGAATCGAACAGGAATGAATCGCACTAGCGAGCTTTGGGTTATCTTTTGACTGGGAGTCAAAATACAGTCGTATTTGTGTTCAAACTGCAGGAGATATTTATTTCATGCAAATATTTTTTTTTCATCAGTACATATAAATGACTACAGGAGAACTTCTGTCATGGTTACATGTAAAGAACTGACGTCACAGTCTGAAGTCCATTGCTACCGTAAACCAGTTCTATTAACAGAGATGTGATAGCATGGACCTCATGCTCTAGAAAACCACAGAAGATGTAAAGTTTATAGCTGTTTATATTAGGCGTATTGACGTGTCAGCCTTTAGTGAAGAAGCAGAAGTAAATTAAAAAAAAACCTGCACATATAAACACAAACACTGCACTGTGAAAAAATATATGAAAAACTGTTAATATGTATATACAGGATACAAATTTTCACAATTCAATATTTCATATGCAATATGCAATAGACAGATTTTCCATTGCACAGTATTGTAAGTGTAGAGCACTACATTGAACCTGTGCCACACTGCCCTCAAATACATGCTTCTCTTAGAAAGTTTGCATACTCTTCTCAGTTTGTATAGACAGATAAACCCCTCACCACAAAGTTTGTACAAGACACATATGAGAGTAACAACAAAACTTAAATTGTGACTTGTTAAAATATTTTGCGTTTTAGTATCAGTCACTTATGTGACTTGAGCATGAGTCAGCTCCAGCTATAGGATGTCTCCTCTACACTGCTGTACATGAGATCATCATGATCTAAAGCAGAAATAAAACTTTACAGGATCTCTGTATGAATCACCCCCAACACACGCACACAAAAGAAAAAAAACGTCTGGGTTCAGGCTTAGCTGCTGCTGCTGCGTGTCTCACTGCTCATCTTAGTAGCCGAATTTCCATTCTTCCTCAGAGACATCACAAACCACAGGAAGATGAAGAAACCTGAATCAGAGGACAGAAAGAGACAAACAAAGTGAGAGAGCATGGGAGGAGAAGGTCATGCCAAGGTCATGCAAATGCCACTGATAAATCATCAGGCTGTGCCATGTCACATTTAGCAATATACAAATAGTCAGGCCAATGTCCACTGCATGTTATAGTATGTCTTTTAATATTATGCAAAATTTATTCTTGATAAGTAAGTCACTCACTCCCTTCTTTTTTTCCTGACACTTGAGTTGTCTTGTCAGTTTACATTAGGAATAAAAATCCAAAGACTTATTGTGACTCCTACACAATTTTGCGTTTCCATTCAAAGTTCACAGTTTTCCAAAGGATTCCGAAGTTAGCCTGGAAGTGACTGTACTCCATCCTGACTGTCCCCTGATGAATTTCTCACCACTATTGGTGTCACACCAAAAGGGACCAGCTTTTCATCTGTCTTTCAGCTGTCATTGAAATATGCAGCCAGAGCCCATGTAGTGCTAGTATTTAACCCATAAGAACCCATGGTGACACTTTGAATGCCAAAAGACTTTTCCTTATACTGCTTTATGCTTGACCTTAACTCATTAAGTCCCTAAGTGATATATAATACACATCCTGGTGTGGAGGTCATCACAGGAAGTGACTTCCCCAATATGGTGGTGTGACCTGTAGCAAAAGTGAAGCAAGTAGCTAATTTCAAAAAGTTTGTTTTTTGATCGTAAAGGTCATTTAAACCCATTTAACAGTTCCAGTGCTTTAATGTCCTGTTCTGTATTACTTTTAACTTGATCTGACCATATTTCTTGAACAAATTAATTAGACAAGATAAACCTTGTTCAGCCCTCAGTGGGGAAATTTGCAAAACAAACAAAAAAAAAAGTGTTCTACGTGCTCCACTTGGTCTGTGGTATATTTTCCAGTAAGTTATGAAATGGGTCTGGGTTCTTATGAGTTTATGCACTCGCCTTGTTTCTGACAGATTTACATTAACATCACCTCAGGATAGAAGTGATCATGTGGAAGCAGGTTGTGCAGACCTTGCAGTGAGTTCAGGATGCAGAAGAGATAGAGGCCAGGAGTGCTCAGGTAGCCAAATGAGAAGAAGGCCAGGCCCCACGTAATGCCAAGTAGAGTGGTGAGTCCCAGCAGGGTACAGAGGTCTCGCTTGGCTCTGTGACGGTCACTCTGCCCAAACCAACATGCAAAATTTAGTGTAAATAAAACATCAACAGGACACAGACAATCATAAAACCAGAACATGAAAATGCAGCAAAACTTTTTTGAGGACATTTGAATGAGTAACAAGCAAGAGATGAATCCTTTAAAATTCAGACAATGATAGAAATAAAGATAAAGGATACAAGCGGTGATGATCTACCTTTTCCTAAATGTCAACAAATCCCATGAAAAAAACAAAAGAACTATTGTGTTAACTGATCTATAATATTTTCAGCTTGCCCCCCCCCCCAAAAAAAAAAAAAAAAAATTGGACTGGATGGAAAACACATTTGTCGCTCAAGGAGAATTTACAGCAGCAGTGCAGTGTGTGTGGAATTGACTCAAAATAAACTACAGTGTGGGTGTTCATGATTAATAAAGGAAAACACGTCACCCAGTGTGACAGCGGTCTCTGTCGGGCTCTGAATGCACAGACAATACTTTTTTAAAGGTTCGATTCAGTGTTGGTTTTGGCGTTTGGACGATAGAATATGTTGACATGAGCTATATTAAATATCACTATCCTTTAAAGATGAAAGACAAGAAGAGGAAACTGAGCAGATTCACACCTCTTGGTGGAGACTCACAATACGTCTAATGGCCACCCCGAGCATGGTCACGTTAAAGATGAACACCAAGGCGAAACCTCCCACTGTAGTCACCATCTTCACCGTGTTGTTGCTTATATAGCATCTACAAAGGGAGGTAACACAGATTTAATCTCACTTTGCAAAATCAATTATAATTTCTGTAATAACAATGTCAATGATAATTCAGGGGACTAAAAAATTCGCTATATGCTGTAAAGTATCCCTGGAGCTACCAGGGATTCACTGCCTCAACTACAGCCAATCAGATGCTTGGCAAGGGGGGCAGGGTTTTCCAACCATGAAATAGAAAATATATCATTACATCCTAGCTATTTCTTCACAACATTTTATAAGTTGTGCATCAGTTCCAAAAACATTTAAGTACTCAGAAACTCTGATACACTTGCAAATCACTGAATAAATATAAGTTAATCATTACTCTGGATTGTACAAAGATATAAATGTGTTCCTGCTTCTTTCTTACATTGCGGTGCTGTTGGAGTTAGACAAGTCCACAGGGACAGATCCATATGCGTCTTTGTCTGTGATGAGCACCAGGGATACAATGACTGCAGGGATGCCTGAAACACAAGGATTAAGCAAAGGACTGATCCTTTCACTTTAGGATTCAATCACTCCAGTTTGTGGACCGATGCTGGCACCTTGCACTCACCCCATCCCACCATGCTGAGTTTGAGCAGGTATCTCCTGACGTAGATGTTGAAGACTCTGACTATGAGAAGATAAAGGTGGAAACCCTCCAGCGCCATCCAGGTGAAAGTGGCCAGCAGGGAATAGTGAAGAAAGAGAGCCATGTAATAGCAAAGCCCTGTGGAGGACTGTGCTGCCACTGGGTGGCTGGGGAGGAAGTTCAGGTTGAGGAGGATCAGGGCAATGACGAGGTTGATGTGGATCTTCATGGAGACATCTGCTCTCACTTTTCTGTCGGACAGAGGAGAACCAATCTGTGGTAAGTGCTAAATTATGTGCAGATTTCATGGCTATATTGTGGTGGCAATGAAATTTGGTAATGAAAGACAAAATGTGATAAGAAAGAAGGAGGAGCAAATTGAAGAAGTTTAGATACTGGAAAGAAAATAGGCACCAAGAGGGAATAAAGGATGATTAAAGGTGAGAGGAAAGTCATCGACCAGGAAAGAATAAATTACTTATTTGTGATGAAGAGCAGAACAGTCATGACCAGGGCAAACAGAGAAAGACTACAGCCAATCAGAGTGATGTATGTCAGGATCTCCAGGTCTGTAGGTGGGAGAGAAGCAGACACCTGGGGAGAAAGTACAAAGATTACATAGCATGACAAGTTTATAAATTATGATGCATAGTTACAAATTAAACTGCAGCAATAGCAACAAGAATGAAAGTAATGCACGATGCCATGCAGCAATGCAAAGTATCAAGATTCTTATCTATGCCTTTGAGGTATGGCAGCCATGGGCTATATACTGGGACATGTTTTTCAGTAAGTGTTAAATGGCTGATGGTGGAGGAGATTATATTATTAGATGATTCACTGTATGTATTGGTTGTTATATCTACGCCTGTTGTAGTTATTTTGTGGGTATGAGGTGAATTCATCTACTTGCACTGGTATATTGCAGTTTATATTTATTTAACTAGGCTTTTTCACAGCAAACATTTTGTCATGTCACAGCAGGAGAATCACAGATGTATATAATAAAACGAATGATGGCTGAATTCCATTTAGCTGCTTCAGTTCAGGGTCTTGGTGTTGTGGATGCTGGGTCAGTGTCACAACTTAGTAAAACACATGTTTATCTTGAGAAAGGCCTATTGAAGAATGTTGTGCCCTGCAATTTGTGATATGAATATCCTTTTCTGTTTCCCTGATATTTTTTTGGATGGCAACCAAACAAAGCATCCCATGTACATGAAAACGGTTTTAGATGCTCCTCTACTGAAACTGATCACTTTGTTGTGATTGTCTCTCTACAGTTCTGTGTCTTATGATGAAAAAGACCAAGCCTACCATTAGCACCCCGAAGTATGTGAGGTGGTCACAGGAGCAGGTGACGTGGCTCTCACCACGTTCCCACACGGTAAGGCAGCCGTCACGGCTGTATTCTGGTGAGTTATGCAAGCAGACATATGCATTATTATCATTGTGCTAATGATTCTGTTACACTTGAATCACATCAACTCAAGTTGTTGGTCATGTGTGAAAGAATGCATCCAAGTTGTCATTGTCATAAAAAAAATATATTATTATTAATGACAGATGTGATGCCTCGTTACTCACCATGTGTTGAAAAATTAAAGAACACACAACTGGGTTCTTGGGTCTCCTGTGACACAACAACATACCAGATTTACATTAGGTTTATATCCTTTATATATATTCACAATTTTAACAGACCTTTGTCAAAAGATACAGGTCAAAAGGTTAAGGTGATGATCAGTGGAATGAAGTTATAGTTACATTTATGGCCAAGGTGAGATTCATTGTGATGTTGACACGTTCCTGTAGTCCTGAAATATTCTTTCCCTGCACACTCAGGCCCACCAGTCTGCTCTCGTATAGTACATCTGTGGCTCCCAATGTGGTCTACAGTACAACATACAATCAATTAGCTTGATCAACAGTTACTATGGAAAATTTCATCACTATCCTGAAGTACATTTATTAAAGGAAAAAGCCACCCAGTGATCATCTTACACTGCTTGATATAATCACTTAAATTTTAGAGAAATGTTTTGACCTTTATTGTTGTACACCTTTGTTGTTGCCTTTCATAGGAACTTTTCTAAAAATGTTAGAAATTCTGTTTTGCATGCTACTGCAGAGAAAGAGCAGCTACTTCTAGTTCAAAAGTTGAAGCTACTAATAAAAGAAAAGAGTCATGCTGCATCGTTGCATTTGAGGATATTGTATTTCGTCAAAAATAGACATCACTTCCTCTTTTGTGAAAGATTTCTATCTGTGTCACTGATGAACATTTGTGCTAAATGCGGACTGTGAAAGGCCTTTGCTTTGGTAGTGTCAAACTTTACATCAAACATGATCATATGCCAGGTATGAAGGCAGACAGTTCTCAGTGTTCCTCTTTTTACCAGCCCAGCCCAAACCTTGTTTATCATCACACACATTCCATTTACTATATTATGCAGCCCATAGAGAGAAGCTCATACTGGCAACAAAATATTTTCTAAAGCTGCTATAGGGTGGATTTTTCCTTTCACCACATAAGACAAAGCATGTGAATTTAAAGTTAAAATGTAATGAGTAAACTTGGTTCACTTCCAAAAATGTGTTTAACAAAAATACACAATGCAACTAATTTTAAGTTTTACATTAAAATAATTTAAGCAATTCTTGTCATTTAATCACTGGCTTGATTTAAGATATAGTGTTATATAAAACAAGAGATCAGGCAGCTTTCAAATAAATCCCTGTTCAATTTAATATCTATAAACAGATATCAATTGCGAATATCCCCACAACAACAAGACAACAAAGACTGGTCCTTTAATTCAAGATAAGATATTCCTTTATCAATCCCACAATGGGGATATTTATAAACTGCTTTGCATTGAAAATTTTCAATGTAAATAATATTCAAAATGAATATAGTCTTTTGGACTACAGATCTGCAGATTCTTTTCTACAAAATTTTACATAACAAAGTATGTTCTCAGACCCCGCTCAGTTCAGGCCAGGTAAGCATACAGAACACGATTGTGTTGTTTGATCCGATATCCAACTCTCTCGGCAGATCAACGTTCACTTTGCTGTTGGTGACAGCCTGGTCTGGCATGGCCTATATCAGAGGCACAGAGCCAAAAACAGGAAACATTTCAAACAAGAGAAACGTAAGTACATGCAATAGAATCGTATAATAGAAACTCTCACAGTTACATTTGAGTCCAAGCACATGGCACCATATAATGATGACATATAATGATATAATACGAACATTACTCAACACCATAAAAAAAGAGTTGAAGAAGAAGACAAAGAAGACAAACTGCTCTTCGGCGTGCAGCATGCATCAACATATAAATGTATGTATTTGTTGCAAATGCATGCCTTGCACATGCAATGCATGGTGGTGCATTGAGCTAAAAGCTAATGTTGGCATGCAAACAGGCTCACAATGACAATGTGGACATGTTGGATATTGCCATCCCTGCAGTCACGCTGCTGGTATGGCTACAAGGTAAAAATGTCATTGTGATTTTGACTTTGACTAAATCTCAAATTTAGGATGAAATATATTCTTACCTCATTCTCACTAGCAGAAATTTTAAGGCCTCTGAAGGGGCCTTTGGGTCTGTGCAAAACGGCCTTGAAACGTTTGATAAAGATGGGCAAAATCCCATCCACCTCTGTGTCCTCTAGAATTTTTTCTAGTCTCTCCATGGCTCTTGTGGAAAAAGACAAGAAATATACAAACATATTCAGATTTACTGGTAAATCATTAATGTTGGACCACAGAATGCTTTAACTTTGAATCTGATTTCAACCTTAAACTTCAGCCAATTCTTCTTATTGCTCTGTTTTTTTCTCTCATGTACATATCAGATGAAAATTTTTTTAATTACTCATAAAGAAACACACACATAAACTCAGATGCTCACACAAACATAAAAATCCCAACAGTTATCAAATTGGATAGAGAGTTAAAATGTTTACTGGATGGAGTCGTGGCGGGTTCCATTTTTCATGATGCTGTTTACATATTCCATGCAATGTTTCACATCCGAAAACCCTGTAGGGTAAATTAATGATGTAGTGATATTCAAGATGTATACGAATAGTGAATTTAAAAAAAAATCATATATTAAAGCCTCTCACCTGGTTTATTTCTCCTGTTCTTTTTACAAAGATTTTGACCCAGCCGTGGACCTTGATCTGAATCTCGATCTTTATCCTTGCCTGGACCTTGATCTTTACCATGATCTAGACCTCGATCTTTATCCTGATCTGAATCTTGATCTTTACCATGATCTGAATCTCGATCTATATCCTTGCCTGGATCTCGATCTTTATCCTGATCTGAATCTTGATCTTTATCCTTCCTTGGACCTTGATCTTTATCCTGATCTAAATCTCGATCTTTATCCTTGCCTGGACCTCGATCTTTATCCTGATCTGAATCTCGATCTTTATCCTGCTTTGGACCACGATTTTGATCTGGATGTTTTAAGGTGAAGTTATGAGACACTAAAGACAGGACCAACCAACAAAGGAGCCACCACTTCATCCTGTTAAATGAAGAAAACTTAATTAAAACAAAAACCTCTCTGTGCTTTACTAACATGGCAAGGTATGTGTCATAAAACGTATGCAACAAAATAGGCATCAAACCTGACTTTAACACTGAAAAACAGTCTGTCATGTATTTAAGTCATACCACCTAAGGACATAAGGAAAATAAAAAACAAGCAGACGAAAAAAAAAAACATAGCCTACCTCCTCATGTTACTGAGTTCCTGTTAAAATGATTTCATCTGACGAGAATACAATAGTGTAGGTTGTGTGACAGCAGCAAAGCAAGCGAGGAAACCTGCTGAAATTGAAGTGCTTTGTGGGAAGTTGAAAAAAAAAACATGTAAATGAATCTCAGTGATCAAAGAGGAAGCAGCACCACACACAAAGGTAAAAATGCCTTCTGTATCTTTTGCTTCTGTAGCAATTGATTCTACAGTAAATATGGGCTCACAATAAATAATTAAAAAGATTATATTCAAAATTGGATATGCTATAGTGAAGCTGGTTTATCCTGAACTTCAGTTCACTCTTGCATTGGTCGATATACTGTGCATCACTCGCTTCATGGCTGCATGTCACTACTCTTACCAGCAGAGGGAAGTAGCACATCAAAAGAAAAAGAAAAAGCAAAACCACAAAATGCAAAAAACAAACAAAAAAAAAAAAACGCAAACTAAATAAAACAAGGTGTTTCAGTTGAATGTCTCCAATTTTACATGTTGTGATGTTTTCTCATTATTGCAAGAATTAAAGTTGAAACCAAATTCTGGAGTTATGCAGTTATTTCACAAATATATTACTGTGAATGACAAAACTTGAATTGTCTTTCCTAGTCCTTTTCATGTGGATTTTCATTCCACATGAAAATCTGGATATGTATAGCAACTCTGGATTAACTCATTTTATTTTTCCACACAATGAAGAATAGTGAATAGAGACTCAACTGTCTATGGAAATGTTTTAACCCTTTATCAGGCAAGTGACTATATTTGGAAATTTCTGCACCATTTACAAAAGTGAAAAATTTTGAAAAAATTTACAATAGAAATAAGATTTTGTTATGTCATCCAAAACACTCTAAGGTAGAATTTTTCAAATTCAAAGTATTTCAATGAGTGCCCTATAAAGGGCTAAATTGAACGAAAAATACAAGTGATATAAATAAGTCGACCATTCACACTTGGCGGATATTGTTGAGGACCCAAGGAAGTGCAGTGCAAAGTGTGAGCTCTTGAGACATATTTATTAATAGTGTGCTTCCACTTACATGCAGGGTACATCTCCATTGCTCACTACAATACACTCAAGAACAGCAAAAAGACACATTTTTTTTTATAATAACCAATTTTTTTATATGTTATTTTCATTCAATTGCAACGCTATTTTATTTCAAAATGCTCTAGTGTTTTTAATTCATTATTCCATTTTTCCCAATAACACATTTCAAGTTTTATTTCATAATACTACCCTTCATAATGACACACTTTATTCCACAATGTCACTTTTCCTTGCAGTGGTGTTGTACCCGCCCTCTCACCTCTCAGCCTATTATGTACCCCTTGTCTCTCTTACCAGCAGGCTCAGCAACTGGGACCAAATTTAGTTAGTTCCTGTTTGCTAGAGCAACACCGATGTGATGACAAAGTCGCTGCATATTTTTGGCTTTCAAGCCATAGCTTAAAGGCTGTTCATGCTACCCAGCTAGCTAGGCTGGCTTGTGAGCTTATTTAATTAAACTCTGATATTATGAAAATACAAGGGATGAAATAACATTTTATAATGAGTTGAGTTTGAGTAATTCCTTAAATATTACACTGCTTTATTATTTCATTTATAAATTTTCCACAATTTGCTCATATGATTATTTATTTCATAGTGATTTATTTTAAAATGCACACAGAAGAAGTGATGGTGTTTGGAACTGGTATAGTCATCAAGAAGCTGAATTCACACCACCTGTTTCATTCTAACTCAGACCCATTTGTGTTTATGGATCCACCTGTAGCTTGTGACACTGTGCATGCATTCCATGACTGTGTGTGTGTTTGTGTGTGTGTGTGTGTGTGTGTGTGTGTGTTACACATCATGCTTTATCCATCAACAAGTTTATTGGCTGGGCATGCAGGTGGCCATTCTGCAAGGTGGCCAGTGGCACAGAGACAAAAAAACAGACTCAACTAGACAGGATCAGAATAGAATAGCACACAACAGAACAGAGCAGAGAGGGAATTTCAGATGAGGTATGATACTTAACTCAGTAAGTAACCCACTAAGACTGCTGTTGATTTATTGTTCTCCCACTAGGAATAATTACTTCTCTCTCTCTCTCTCTCTCTCTCTCTCTTTTTAACAATTGGTCACATGCATTTCTCAACACTGAGTTCACTTTTTCAAAACTATTCACACAGTCAGTGCAACAGTAAACTATCTTTTCAATGGCGTGACAGTGTGCATTCAGTGACCATGCTTTTCAGATGTCACCAATTGTTTCCTCACTCATGTGCATGCACAAAGATTGTTAAAATGTCAATACATATTACTATATTCAGCTATATCTACATCTAAAAAATAAAAATTCATATGGAAATTCGATCATACAACAGTGAGTACCTCATTACATTCCTGTGTGAAGCCTATGGAAGACAGGGCAAGAGAGGACTGTAGCATATAATGTGAGGTAGCAAAAATGTATATCTTAGCTTATCTTATAAGAAGCGTTTGTGAAGCGAACTTGTAACCGGTGGGTAGCCGGTTCGAGTCCCCAGGCTGGCAAGACGCTGAGGTGGGAAAGTGAGAGCGGCTGCTTGTCCCAGTCACCGCCACTGTGGGCCCCTGAGCAAGGCCCTTAACCCCTGACTGCTCACCAGGCACTGCATCGTGGTAGTCCACTGCTTCCAGTATGTATAGTTCAAAAAGGCTAATTATGAATACAATGGGTAAAATGCAGAGAAGGAATTTCCCCTAGGAGATCAATAAAGTATAGATTATTTGATTATAGATCAATATTATATCTTATTTTATAATCTTTGCAGTAAAGGTACACCTTTGGTTACAATGGAATCTCAAAAACAAAACAAATTGAGAAAATTAAAAATCATAGCTACTAAAAAGACAACAGTGACAACATTTTTCAAATTGGGAGACAAATGGTGTCCATGTTTACGAAGGAAAACAATGAAATGCAGTTTTAAAAAATCTATCAGGATGGGGTCTGTTAGCTGGGATTTCCCTGTGTTTGGATAGTTTATGGCAAGACAGTTGTGATCACAGGTGTGCAATCAGGTGTTGACTCATGTTAGCCACTGAGATTTGATCCTACCTGTGACAAACCGTCATGGACTGCTCACCTGGATTAAAAGAGCCCAGCGAAGCAGACTGACTCACACACAGCAGATGATCATTATGACTAACTGGAAAAACCTGGGTGATAAAACACACTCCCTTTTTGTACGTAAATAAAGCAATCTTAATTGTCAGCAAAAGTGGTTACACATCATACGATGGGAACGGGGATTTCCAAGGTGTTAAATCTACCTCCAACCCAAGTTGAATCTAAAACACTACCGGAGAAATATTAGAATTTGCTCCATACTCTTAGGCTTGCCTATTAAGGAGAAGTGCTTTAGGGAGGTTAAAAGCAACCATTATTTGTGTTCAGTTGACTATGGCACCTCTTCCCCTGTAATGACCTGAGGCCACAAAGATCAGAGAGCAGTTTGGACATACTGCCTTGCAATGCCAAGAAACAGTGAGTGCATAAACAGTGAGCTGCCATGAAATGAAAATCCCCACAAAATGTATCTTTGGTGCTGATGGATTTAGACCACATGGACTCATCAGGTTTTGGGTTTGAGTTTATGAGAACTTTATCATACTACCATGCTCTCTCATAGTTTTTTGACTCCTCAATAAATGAGAAATGTTTAAATATAAATTACAGACATGGATAGTGATTACTTTATAGCCCTTGTGAATTTGCTTTTTGTGCTGAACCAGTAACCATAAACCAGAAGCAGCTACTTCATTCTGGAAGTATCTTTTTCCTTTTGCCTTAGATTGGCTCCATTGATAGAGATCTAATTATATAGACATGTCTCTCCACAGTCTCCATCACAGAGAGAGAACGCAAATGCCAGGGACTGCCTGAGGAAGTAGGATCATTCTCTTTTGTCCTGCTAACCCAGCAGCAGTGATGACAGGTGCTTCCTTCTCACCTGGACACTTTAACTTCCTGAAAAACCCCTGAACTATCTTATTTTTAATAACGAATTTAAAGTTACAGATTTGTGTATAAACATGTAAGTAATGGTGCAGTTGCTTTTCATTGCTTACAAACATGACGAAGAATGGCTCAGACATAGAAAAGATGTCACTGCAAAACATAATTGTGTGTGCTGCTGTGCCTTTGTGCGCATGTGCACGTGTGTCTGTGCCTGAAAGAAACATGCAACATTCCAATACTAGCTGATAAATTGTGAGTTTATAAAGAGTTTATCACACATACTGGTGCATTTAAACATCATATCTTATCAGCACCTTCCTCTTATATTCCGATTGTGTTTGAGTGTGCGTGATATGGTGTGTCACCTTGCTGCGGTGGAGCTATAAAACACAGGGGGGAGGGTCGAGTTTGCTGGCGTCCGCCTCGGGCTCCTTCTTTGCTCCCTCCCCACTTCCACCTCCATCCGTCCGGCTGATAAGAGCATTGTAGTGGTCAGCGCTGTCAAGAGGGAGACAAGACAACACCGGAAATGAGCTGCTTGTACAAAATAAAAGGCAAAAAAGAGAAACATCTTAAAACGATTTTTTTGGCAGAGTATTTCAACAATTACAGTAGCAAAACAACAACAACAAAAAAACAAACAAACAAAAAACAAAGCAAAACTACAAACAACAATGCAACATCCTAATAAAACATGAACTAGAGAAAAGGGCCATAAAGTGTAAAAAAACGAAAAAAAAAGAAAGAAAGAAAAAAAAGGAATCATACTTGGGAGGAAACATCTTTTTTCTTTTATGAAGGACATATGATTTGCAGCTAGATTATATTTTGCTGCCTATGTCAAATGCTATAAGCTAATATGTCTGTTCCATGAGCACCCATAAGCAGTTCGACTTTTAGCTATTAATGTTGTTAACAGTAGAATATTTGAAAAGGAAAATGTGTTTTGATGGTAGAACTTTCTGTATAACTTGGCATAAATTCCTCTTTAGTGCATTCCTTCCTTATTTTGAAAGTCTTTACAGGAACTCCTCGTCCCGTGCTGTCGGGCTTGCCGCTCGTGTCTCCACGTTAGGTACCGAAACACTACAAGCAGCCGACCACTGTCCATCCTGCTCCGGTGGGGACACAACACGCCGCTGAGGCGGGACATGACTGACAGCAAGTAGAGAAGCACCGGTTTCAGAGAAGACTGCCCCTGGGACGAGGGACAAACTGGATATATTCAGTCAAGTATACATTTATTTTTTTAGGCGAAGAGGTCGAAGCAGCCGCGGTCGCTTCCAGCTCCGACACTAATGGAGGAGTGCGGTGAACTTTGGGCTCATCATTAGGTTGTTGTTTCGCAGTGTGAAACTTTCTCAGCATTTCATTAAGCATTAATTAACGACAGGATGTTGGTAAATGAACATGTTAGCTGTTACTAAAACATTTTTGCTAACAGAGACTGCGGCTCTTTTGTAAAAGCGCACTTTGAAGGGTCCTAATTAGGCAACAACTTTGACGTTCATTAAATAAGACTCTTTTCACGCGCCCTGTCAAAGTTTAATGAAAAAAACTGAGTGGACTCAAATGAGTGAAGAAAACATTTATGGAGGATGAGCGCCTCTGACTGTAAACCTGGAATGGAGCTTTTCTCCAGGATGCACTGTTAAAGACTGTTGTAGCATTATTACCAGGGTTCACTGCAGCTTTTTATTAGGATTTCTTTTCAGAAACTAGCAAGAGAACGACTAAAAAGAGTCGTCAAAGACACCGTCGAGATTTGACCGCTAGTGCAAACGTAGAAGCCGGATCATGGCCTCCTCCTCACGGAACGGCAGCTTCTGGTTGCTCTGGAGACGGACTTTCCTCGCGCTGTCCATGTGTGCGCTCGGGGCGCGTGGGGCTGAGGATGACAGCGCCTTCAACGCAGAGGTAATAACATTATTACTTTATTACTGATAAGAGATACTAATTAATGCTCGTTTCTGGGTTGATGATATTATGTACCCTTTGAAAATGAGCAAAAGGCCTGATGTGAGGCAGGAAAGCAGAAAGAAAGAATTCAGTATTTGATATGTTCTTTGTTCAAGTCAGATAAGTTAAAATAACCATAAAATAGTGTTATTCCTATGGGAAACAATACATTGTGACAATTCTTTATATATAGTTAACTAGTTCTTTTTATGTAGTTTGTTGTGTGCCTCATTTTAATCAACTGATATCAAGACTTCCTATTTAGGTGTGTATTAGCTTCAGACACCACCCAGCCAATCAGCAACTATACAGGACAATCCGCTGTGCAACATCTGCTTCATGTTACTGATGCTAATTACATTTTTATAATAATACCTTTAACACATTCTCATTTTCCCACTTAGTTATTTTGGTTAACAAACTATGTTGAATGGCAGGTGTATTTAAAAAAATCCTCAGCAAGTGCATTATGGCAACATAACAGGGGTTTGTGTGACTTTACATTTCAGGCATTAAAATTACATAGGTTTAAAAGATCTGACTGTCAGGACCCACCTCTTTTGACCATTCACATATAGTGGAGTTTTGTACTAGGACTTCCAAGTCTTTCAGTAATTGGATATGTTTTAGTTGAGACGTGTTTGTTCTTCTGGTCACCCCCATCACACCATCACACCACCTCAAAAACAATTGGTGTTCTCTGGACCTGCCTTTGAGAATAGCTGTGCCTGAATTTAGGTATCCTGTGCATATGTTGTTTGAGAGAGCAACAGACTGACAGACAGACAGAGACGCCGCCGGTCATTAGAGGTGAGCTTGCATTACCAAACTCAGTGGCCAGGGGGTCTGATTGTCAGTTAGGTTACTGGGTAACATACCAACGTGTGCTAATGTGTCTGTCTGAGACAAAAGATAGGAGGCTTTACACAATGTGTGGACTGATGAGAAATTCCTAAACACTTGTTGCTGAATGTGTATGTGTATGTGTGTGTGTGTGTTTGTGTCAGCTGAAATTGTAACAGTTTAACAGTTGGAATGCTCCTTACAAGCATAAATCTCCAACAGCTCAGAGTTCTCTTGAAAACCAGCAGTTTTATACTTAAGTACATTTAAGTCAGGCACACTTAGGCACACTGATTTTGAATTAAAAGTTAAATTCTGAAACGGTGCAGGAGTGTCAGGACTGCCATTACTTTGGAGTCATATCTGTTTCCAACTAATTTCAATTACACATGGATATGCTATATGTCCATGTGGTCAGGATGCTTGTGCTTTGGCATATTTTCAGCAGCTGTGACCAAAGCCTGCAATATGACAAGTTGGGAATAGTCCAAATGTTAGGAATAGCACAGTAACAAGGTTGCCTTGGAGGAAATTATAATAAGAACCTGTCGCCTGTAGCTTTCCATCTGACAAATTCAGGTGATTTTATGTGTAGAGGTAACAGAAAGTGTTTGCCTGACAAATATGGCAAATTGTGGAGGCTTGTATCTGTTGATTTAAGTAAGTCTGCAGGTGTTACTTGAGGACTTAAAGAAGATGAAGCTGTTCTTTTGTTGATGGGCCTGCTATTCTCCATGACCTACCATAATCTCTATGATAGAAGAGTCCCTGCTTTTATGGAGTCACTGATGGCCATATTGTGTCTTTGTGGCTGATGAATGTTTCTCTGGAGTATGAGAAGAATATTTGTTTCATTCACAACAGCCATAATAGGGGTTAGAAATTTTCATTTGTGAAGAGGCTGGAATTTCAGTGGTGAGGAGGTGGTAAAGCACATACTGCATAGTCTGCTGTCTAAAATAAAGGGTAGGTAAGAGCTTGATATAATAATTGTATACATAAAATTACATAACATATAAAACTGATACCTTGTTTGGCTTTTTTCAAAGCAGCCTGCATCTGTAGAACAAACCCTGAGCATGTTGATTGTGCTGAAACTACATTATAGACCAACTCTACAGTTTACTCACATACTGAAATACATTTGTCTCGAGTTCAAGCTGGTCCTCACACTTCAAATGTAGTTCAATCCATGTGTTTAGCAGTTGGTCTGAGACCTAAACTCCTACACTGTCTGGACAAAAAGGATGAAGTGGGAGGGTAGAAGAATGAGAGAAAAGAGAGAGAATAGGAGTGTGGCAAGAATCTGATACATTTTGATTTTTTTAAAAGGGAAATCGAACAGCCTAGAGAAAGAGTTATTTTAGACTTATTTATGAAAGAGAGACTAAAATGGTGAAAGAAAGTTGACAGGGACAGTGGTGGTCACTCTCAGCTGTGCAGCATGTGATGGCTGAATGTGACAGCTGTTTTCTAACTGGGACACACACACACTGTGCACAGGCATGCTGGGCCTGGGACTCCAAGGCATCTTTGGAAATACAATGGAGCCTCTTGTCTGAAGAGAGAGAGCTGTGAGAGAAAACTTGTGAATAAGTGAAAAAGAGGATGAGAGAGCACATAAAAAGTATGAACATGACAAGACAGGCTGTATAGAGAGAATGCAAAAAGTGCAGCAGTATTGGTAGCTACGGCAGAGTAAAAGTAGTGAGGAGAGGGGTAATCAGTGACTTATTGCAGCAGATAACTAGACAACTTCCTCAATCCTCCTTCTATCCATTTAATCTGCAGCGTGTCGTCTCTTCACATTCCAGCCACTTCCCCCTGCTCCCGTGTGATTGGCTGTCACCATGTCCACAAGACTCTTTGCTTCAGTGATGTGACGAGGCAGGGGAATGCCATAAGATTGGATCTATCGCTTAGTGTGCATTTATTTATATATTTTTGGTTGTTTCTTGAGTTTTGCAAAGTCTTCCTTGCGTGCATCTGTCCATATGTTTGTATTATTGTCTTGCATGCAGAAAAAGAGGCGAGTCAGTTTGCATTTCTGACTCAATGCGTCCTTCATGAAATCTTCAAATTGAACACATTCTCCACCTCCTGTCTGTCCATGTCTCTTTCTTTCTCACTGCTCCATTTACTTATCCATCCTCTTGGTAGGACTTTGGGGGGTGAGAGATGGCAGCAGACCAAGCCTCGGAATAAAAGCTCTGTTAGTATCTTGGCTGACATTGTGGTGGACACACACACACACACACACACACACACACACACACACACACACACACACACACACACACACACTCCTGGCAGGTTTTACAACTCCTTGTATATTGCTGGGTCTGGTTTTGGCAGGTAGGCTCAAGGACTCTTTGAAAGACCATTTAATAGACGAGGCCTAGCGTACACGCACACACACACACGGGCGCACACGAGCAATCCCTTATTTCTCCTGTTGTCTAAGACTTGTTTTGTATTCAGCCCAGCTGATGAGGGAAGGTGAGTGGCCAGACTGAAGTACTTTACTGTTTTAGACGATGGGGGTGAGGGGTGGCAGGGGTTCATATGCCTCCATACATCTTCCCAACAGCACTGCGGCTCTGCCCTTGTACCTGACTACAGCCTGCTGTAAATACTTGGGAAGGGACAGAGAAAGAGTGGAGAGACAACTTGAGATGCCTGGATATCCACAAAGGCACAAACGTCAACAGACATGAAGACTTTTCTCTTTTCCATCACTCAGTACCATCGCTGCAGCAATGACAACCATGTGGAGATGTTGATCACAGAGGAGCAGGGAGGAAGTGGCTGGAATACTGAAAGATGTATGTTGGAGATAGCTTGGGTTTTTCTTCAAAATACTCTTATTGGAATTCTGAGGGGAATTGCAATTTTACTCCACTGTTTCTCCCACAGGGTCTGTTGTGGTTGGCCGACTGTTAGCGGGTACATTACAGCAAGTGCTTGGTTTTTATCTTCAGGCAGCATGAAATATGAACGGCATTAGCTGACATGAAACGATCAATACTGGTCCTTACTAATCAGCTCTTGAAAGACTCTCTGTCGTTTGTGGACATGTTTTTTTTGTCATTTAGGAAATTCATTTATTTTCTTCATCCCTTCTAGTGGAATTTAACCAAGTGGAATTAACATTTGCTTAAAACAAAACAAAACAGAACACACATGCATCTGTTGTGATGAAATTGGCCCTTTACTAAAACCCGCCCCCAAACAGCGATTGTCCAGCTTAGCAACTGGCATGGTGGGCCCGTCATCCTCAGAATTTCTCCAGATGCCAAAGTGGTGTGCTAGCAGCTGTAGGAAGAGTAATACTCTTCATCTCCATCCAACAGAGCTTGGAGGAAATGCATTAAACAGGTTTTTTTTCTGCTTTAACGTAAGCTCCAACTCATTACTCGAGACAGCACTGAGACTTAAGTGCACACATCCCGAAACAGATAAAACATAAGCACTTTTTTCAAAAAAAATGCTTCAAATAAAGAAAAAATGAATACAAAAATGATGCCAGTACCACAAATGACAACAGAAACTGTTTTCAGGGGACACATGTGCGGTGTGATGGAAGTGGTGCACATGAATGCACACTGACGCTGGTTTTGAGAAATTAGCTAAATGTTAATTTTTTTTGATGGGACGTGCTTGCTAACTGTAACTAATGGGGACGGGTGTGTTGAATTATTGTTCACCTTGATATACTGATGCTGTTGGTGGTGTCTTAGTTATTGTAAAACAGTGAAAACATGTATGCTGAAGTTATTTGACATGAAAAGAGTGTTTTGTGAACCCTGCCACCTGTTTCCCTCACCTCGATTGTGTGTGTGTGTGAGAGACACATAGAGAAAGCAAGAAAGAGTATTTAGATAGCGTTTCAGGAAGTGCATGTTTGTGCTTGAGATTGTGTGTGTGTGTGTGTAATTGTGTGTCAAAGTGTTTAAAGCTTTCTTATCTACAGGCAGAGGTGGGTCAGGGTCATGTCCAGTTCAGCCCTCTCTACATCTCTTCCTGCTCCTACACACTCACACACAGAGAGAGAGCACAGACACAGCCAGTGCATCTACTGCCAGAGAGACAAAGATAAAGATGAGGCATAGTTGGAATAATGGTAAAATAATATTCTGAGTTCTTTTCGCAGCTCTACACTTTTTCTACTCAAGAGGATAATATCAGGGAATCAAGGTCTTCAACATATCAACACTTAGGATTTATTGTTACAGCTGCACAAGAAGAATCAGGTCATGTACACACACAAGTAATCAGATCATAAATTAGATCCTAAACATACAGCCAGCATCACTTACAACAAGTGTGTTTGAGATATGACATAAAGATGAAACAGGTTTTGAAGGTTTGAGCTCCTCTGGCAAAGTACAAAGCCTGAGGGCACAGATGCATTCAGTTTTCACCCATGACCTCCTGATGGCCAGTGGATAAACTATAAAGACACGAGGTCTCAGGTGCACAGTGACAAAGAATTTTGCCTGAGTGCAGTGTATGTTTGAGTTACTTGTGTTTTCATTTGAATCTGAAAAAATGTTCTGGATTGACTTTATTCAAATGTAAAAATATACACTACTTTTTAATTATAAGTGTATTTCTAGCTTATATGGAAGAGAGCCAGAACAAGCGTAACAACCACAGACGTGTTAAGTTAAAGGGCAATAAACTGATTGCATCTTTCACTGAAACAACCAGCTCAGTTATCATTTCCGTTACACTCAGTATATCGACTGCTTTTATTTTTAACATTTGAGATTATTTTTTATTTTAGTGCCTTTGGCAAATGAGCTTACTGAATGATTTACTGATATCCTGCAGTTTTTTTTTACTGCTGTCAGAAGAGCTTAATACACTTTTATGATATGAAACCTTAACCTTCAGGGAAAAGGAGAAGAGGTGCTACTTCAACAAAGGCCATACACGCATTTAAAGGGGCGACCACAGTCGTCTACTACCTTAATTGATCACAAAGAATGAGATGCCATCAGGATCTGTCAGACTCAGCTCAGAAATTGACAATGATTGATTGATCAAGCATTATGCATTCACTTCAGGAAAATTAATCACAGCAGCACTGGAAGGACTGGTCTAATAGTGGAGGAAGGACACATACAGGCAAAATATCATTTTACTTAAGCTGGGAGGCAAAGTACTTTGGGGGAAATTACTATGAGGTTTGATACCACCAGCTGGGCTTGTATTTTTAATGTCCATAGCTTTGTGTTGATTATATCAATTTCTTTTATCTTTGGTGATTTTAAATGGGAGAACTTTGCCCTTTGTTGACCTTCTTATTACATACAGTGATACTGCAGTTGTGTAGACAGTGTAGATAGTGCAGGACACTCAGGCAGAGGGTTAACAGAGTAAATCAAGTAAGATCTGGGAGACGATTTTTAATTAGATTTCATAGGACTGTAGGGACATTTTGTTGTGTACCACACACATACAGGAAATAAAGCCTTTTCTTGGTGGGTGGTTACCACCTCCATTAACCAGTTTACTGTTAACATCCCCGGGGTCCTAGCCCCAGCCTCATTGGTTGTTCCGTTGTTCATGAAGAGCCAAGATACTCCATCAGCCCTCCAAATTCTCCCACTACAGCCATTCTATTGACAATAGGGCAATTGTAAACACCATTCCTGATATTTAGAATTCTGGTCGTCCAGCTGGGCATAGAAGTCGAGCTAGGTGTGTCTCTTTAAAAAAAATCAATTGTATGCCTCTGTGTGCCCACTCGTCCATCCTTTGTCACCTCTAAAGAGCATGTTTCACTTGACACATCACATTATACCACAGGTCTTTTACATCTAGATGTCAGAAACCTGCTCCCAAAAATGGACGCTATCTATATTTTAAAACATTAAACCTCCCCAGGTGTGTTTTTGACTGAAACATGCCTTTCTCCTGAAATTCCATGTTATGACATTACTATAGATGGATACAGCATTTGTGGATGTGATCAAAGAAGTAAGGGAGGCGGAGTTCTGATAGGATGAGACAGTCCTCTTCATATTGATATAATTTGATATTTGATGCCATAATATACGCAGTCTGTTTCTTTGCTAAAGCCGTGCCCGAGGTTGCACCTCCACTGACTCCTTCCTGAACAAACAGTTATATGGTGCCCTCTTCATTGCCTCTGAAACGCATTCGATACTGGTCGTCATAAAATCTTACCACGATCCAGTAACTGCTTATCCTAAGGTATACCTCGTACCTCATGTACACTCCAATATGGGCAAAACTGGTTTCAGGTACTATGTCCCCTTTTAAGTGGAATCAGCAGCAACCTGTCCCAAAACTAGAGTCCTCCATTCCCTTTTGACACTTTAAAGCTTTATTATTTGATGTTTTTAGTAATTCCTTGTCTCCTTTGTAGTTGTCTTTTCTCTGTTAGCTGATTGTGTTGGAATGGAATGTTTCTTGTACTCAGGTCTGTCTTGGAAAAGAGCTTTTAATCTCCCTGATTAAATAGAGATTAAATAAAATACACAAAAAATCAGAGGGTATTACATTTATGCGACCAGAGCACTTATGATACAAGGTAGTTCATATTTATCAGATGTGTTTACTGAATGTGTGTGTGAGAGAGCGATTGAAAGAGCTCTGTTTGTTTTTATGGCTTTAAAGGAGTGGGTAAGTAAATACAGATCATAAAGTAGTATTGTACATTGTAAAAGATGGGTGTATACTTGAGACCCACTCACACAGCAGCTTACAGAGCTACATGCATGAGCACACATGCACAATCAGACACACACCCTTTTACATTCTCTGCACCACCATGGGGAGTGTATCCATGTGTAGGCGTATCTAGTATCTCAAATCCAAGTGCTTGCCAGTGTATGAGTGTGTGTGTGAGTGCGATATTAGGTTTCTACACAACAGGTGGGACAGACTTTGCGTCATCTGTGATTGGGTCAAGTATCATGTTTTTTCCCTCAAGTCTGTCATTAACCCCATCCCCCTAGCCCTCCTAGTTACATGCTCCTAGAATACAGTCAGATACAGAAGGCCTCATAATGTTCTCATTCAGGCCTGAAACTGATGTCCTTTACTGGCATACTCCCTTTTGTATACAAATCATTAAATACAACCTGATGAACAGTAGACTGCATTTCAAAAAGCCATCCTGCATTCTTATGATACTTTTTTACTCATTCAAGATCAAATAACAAATATGAGTATTTCCACAAATCCTGAGTGCCAGTGCACGTTACAGAAGCTGAAGCTAAGGAGCCAGTTCATTGCTCTGAGCCATAAACATGAATTGCCCATATGCTCATAAAAGATTTGCTGCCGTTTCCATAATTTATATTTCCTTCTCCTTGTCATAATTCACCTTTTGATTACATGAAACATCTCATGCTTCTTAAATTTGATCATGTCCGTGTAGCTGTCGAGGATTAAAGGCTTAATGTGAACATAATTTCTATTTGGGTTAATCTTTATTTTGTTTTTGCTGTCAGCTTCAGTAATGTAGCCTAATGAGTGAGTTGGCATCATATTATATGAATAGATGACACTTCTTTATTTGTAACAGTTTCCTTTATGTTTTTCTCCCTATGTGTCTCCAGTCATGGCTGAGGATGTACGGTTACCTGCCCCAGGCCAACAGACAGATGTCAACCATGCGATCAGCTCAGATCCTGTCCAACGCCATCAGCGACATGCAGCGCTTCTACGGTCTGGAGGTCACTGGACACATGGACCTTCAAACCATCAGGTCAGCAGTGTTTCTGATCTTTTTGTACAGTGAGACTTCCAGAAGAGTATGAGCCAGCCACCAAAACACAGTCCTGCAACCCATGTTATTTCCCCCAATCTGTTACTTATAAGTTATGTAAAGCTCTTGATAACTTTTTAGTAGTGTGATTTGACCTAGAATTTAGAAATCTGAACTTTTAACCAGGACAGGATTTTCTAGTTTAATCCTCTGTGGTACAGTATGGATGGGTAAAGTTTTCCCCTTCCTAACGCAACCACTGTTGAGCAGTTTCTCCTCAGTTGCTTGAGAGGAACTGCTCAGTAGCCTGGTTGCACTTGACAGCTCGCAGGTACACTTTAAATTAAACAACAAAAAAGTACACAGACATCAAGGGGGGAAAGTACTTGTAGGGATTTTAACGTCATCTTTCCCTTCATCTCTTCTCTTGGGTGCTTCTTCCTTTCAACACACACACACACATATCTCTTGCCTGCTCCTGACTTCTTTCAACTCTTTCAGCGCCATGAGGAGACCCCGCTGTGGTGTGCCTGACAAGTTTGGAGGCCAGATCAAAACCAACGTGAGGCGGAAACGCTATGCCCTCACTGGACATAAATGGAACAAGAGCCACCTCACTTACAGGTAACAAAAACCATCTGTTTGTAAGGAAAGTGTAACCTGCCACAAATGCACAGTACATGCACAAAGTCTTACTTTGTTGGTAACACTCAAATGAATTAGGATTTTTGTAATCAACTTCAAATAATACAATTTCTTTGAAACTGATTTGAAAACAATTCATTTGTGAAGAAAATGCTTCCAATAGTTTTCTTTTTTCAGTGTAGGTGGCTGCTGTAAAACATTGTGTATTCTATATGGAATTAAAATTTATTCAGCCTTTGTTGTTTTTTTGTTGTTTTTATGTTCATTGTTTTTGTTGTGTATGAATCAGCAAATCCATAAGTTTTACATGAAACTCAAATCACATTTTTTTTCTCTTCTCTCTTTGTTCCTATAGTATCCAGAACTACACTCCCAAGATTGGAGAGTACAACTCATACGAAGCCATACGGCGGGCATTTAAAGTCTGGGAGGGGGTGACCCCATTGACCTTTGATGAAATCCCCTACCAGGAGATCAAATATGGACGCCGCAAGGAGCCCGACATCATGATCTTCTTTGCCTCAGGTTTTCATGGAGACAGCTCTCCTTTTGATGGGGAGGGTGGCTTTCTAGCTCATGCCTACTTCCCTGGGCCTGGAATGGGTGGGGACACACACTTTGACTCTGATGAACCATGGACCATAGGAAACCAGAACGTACAAGGTAAATGTTTAAATGGTTACTGTCACTGTAATCTTTATGGATTATTCTATTATGGTTTTTAGGCATAGTGGTTATTTTCCTTAGCAACAGCCAAATGATAATAAACAATAATTAGAAAGCATAATTAACCACTGATAGAAAAGAAAACAATGTTCCAAGCATACTAATCTCCAACAAACACCTTTCTAGTGGAGCTTTTTAGGACTTGCAAGGGAATCATTGCCTCACTTTCACATAGAAATGTAAGACTGAAGGGCTATCAGGACAGGTCATTGATCATTTCTGACAGTGTTCAGCTGATGAGCAGTTGCAGCACTATACTCATGTCATGTTGTATAGGTTGTATTGGATCTATGTCATAGATTGCAAACAGCTGCCCCCTTGCTTTCCACCACACTTAACCAGAGTTTGCATGGTTCAGCGAGCTACATCATCTCTCTACTCTGTTTACCTCTGTTAAAGTTCAAAGGTGACGCACTGGCTTTGCCCCATCTGAACATCCCTATAGTTCTCAAGTTTACCCCCATATTACGATAACAGTTTGTACTGACGTACACTGATCCGTGAACTGTGACCTATGCACCATGGTCTGCACAAACTGTACCAGGCACTTACACACACACACACAAGATATTTGTACTTCTGTGCTTTTGGGGACTTCAGTTAGCTAAAATTATTGCTTAAAACTAACCCTATCCCTCAATATTACATACCTAATCCTTAACACTTTCCATAAGATGCCAATTACAGCTCTTAACACCAATGTCAAGCAATAAACTAATCATATGCAGAAGTGGGGATTATGAAAATATCTTCCTTTTTAAGATCTTTCAGAAGTCTTCAGAGTTCCTCTCCTCGCTGTGCACCCATTAACCCTTCTGACTAGAGAGGGATTCTTTGTTACAATGGGCTTCCCTGCCCTGTTATCTCCAGACTTTGTGTATATGTGCATGTTAGGCCGTGTGTGTGTGTGTGTGTCTGTATCTGTGTGATCAGCTGTGTGTAGGATGTGTCGCAGGACAGATCACAGGGATGGTGGAATGCCACAGTAAGTGGGAGTGTGTTCCGCTCGGGCAGATCTCTAGACTGGTCCTTTTGTTGCACCACGCTACTTACACAGCTTAAAAGCAAAGTACAAACAAATTACAATCTTGTCTGACTTTAGTTAGACACATGTCCAATTAGTTGAACTTTTCTCAGATGTACTGTAGTCTTCATTTAACTCTGGCATTTTTACTGCTCTCCAGGTGCACTAGTGCCGAAACCCCTGCTCTTTGTGAAATTTGAAGTTTTAAATTTTTTCAGCTGCCAGTGGATCCTTCAATTGGCTTTTGGGCTGAGAATGTACAATAGAATAAAGAAATTTTTTTCTTTTGACACAACAATTTCACTTAATCCAGTCATTGTCAATTATCAACCCAAAAAAAAGCCAAACATTCTGCATTTGTAGCCCCTCTAATATTAATATTAGTAGCTTGTCTGTATTTCATCACTTTACAAATTAAATATCTTTAGGTTTTACAGTATTAGTTCAACAAAACAAAATATCACTTTGATGGCATTTTGTTTACGATTTTCTGACATTTTATTAACTAAAATTGCTAATTCATTCTCCAATAGCATATTCAAATTTTGTCTTTTTATTCCACCAGAACAAGCACTGTTAATTTTGCTGGTGGAATGAAAGTAAAGGAGATTGTCCTTTTATCTCACATGAAACAGTAGAAGCGTATAAAGTAAGAAGTGAGACTTGAAAAGCCATGTTGATGACTCAGTTAGCATCTGACCAGCTGAAGGGTCTTGAAACAGAATCAGCTCTGACCTCTGACCTCCTTTTGGAGAAAGAAAAATAGACTTCAGCCAAGGGATCAATAGTTACACGTTAAAAAATTTATATGACGGCAATTGATGGTAAAAGCACAAATCCATTTCATCCATTCTGTGCAGTCATGGTGTTCTCTTTCTGTTTCTGTGACCCTGGTTCCATTTGTCAGCAACAAACACCTCTATTGGGCTAAACATTTTTGGTGTAAACCTTGTGACGCACAACATTATTAATCAGCCTGTCTGGCACAGATGCACTAACAACACAGATTTTGCGCTTTATCCAAATGACTTACTGACATGCACACTCAAACAGTGCTGTAGGCCAGTAGCGGGAAAAGGTCAAAAGCTTTTGTGTTTCTTTGTGGTCAGATGAGACTAATGTGAGTAAGACACTGGAAAAAGGCAGAACAAACTTGGGCAGTGCATTTTGGTTGTCAGGGAGCTGTTTTATTGTGCCTTTTCTTTACTGGGAGTCCCCTTCGCTGCTGATGAAGGAGGTGTGAGACGTGGCAAACAAGTGAACAAAGCTTCAGAAAACTGATGCAGAACTTGAATGACAAAATATATGCATTTGTGCGTGTGTGTACACAATTGTCAGAATTAGCAATAGATGCATTGGCCTAACTTCTAACTTTGCCAAGACTTTTAAAGTTTACTCTTCCTTTTCTCTGTTGAACTGAATGGTTGTCACAGTTACCTCACAAAGGCCGCTTTCTCTGTTCTCTGTGCTCTCTTGCTCACTCTCTTTTATTTATCCTCAGCTATCTCATGCACACTCGTCTTACAGTCTGCTATTTTCTCTCCTTGAGTTTGTGCTGCCGCTTAATACGCCATGAGGACATTCATGTGACTCTGAAATTATAGATAGAGGAGGAGATGAACTGTGTGCATCCTTGTCTGCGTGTGTGTGTGTTTTGCAAAGAGGAAATGAAGAGATGCACAAGGACAGGCATCCAGAGCATCTCCCCTTCCCTTGCATGCACAGCAGTGACATCACCAAGTCCCAATTCCCCCAGCAGCATGATGTCAGTGGCACAAATCTGATCAGTCAGCATGGGACAAATGGGCTAGCCAGTTCAAAGTTCACTGAAAGCAGGGCTGGGCAACAAAGAGGTATTGACTGAGGGGAAGTACCCAAATGTGGGCTGGCTTCACTTCAGAGGCAAACTTACATGAATATGTTGGTCAATTCTAAACCAAGTTTTCTCTGGTTTTACTTTACTGAAAAAATCTGTAAGAAGTCTTTTGTGCAGGGAGGAGTTGATGCAGTGGTCAGGGTGTCACAGCAGTGTTGTGGCCTTGTCAGTGTGTAATTGCTCTGGTGGCAGTGGACAACAGTGTCCCTTGATTGGTTAGAAATGGTAAAAATGTATGCTGATTCATATCAGCAATCATTAGCCTGCCTGTATGTGATTTATCTGTCAGATCTCTGAGATTTTAATTGACATCAATGCTGGGAGAGGACTATGAACAGCCATTCTTATACATTGACTGCATGGATTCATTAGGACTTTCTGCTCTATGTGGCTCATGCGATCCTTGTGCGTTTTTTCCCAAGGCACACATACGAAAGATGGGGGACACGTCTTCTCTCTTTTTCTGCTGTACAAACTCCAACAACCCCTTTCTAGAGATTTTGTCTAAACAGTGAAATGCATATTGTCTGCCTTTCTTTCTTCTCCTAACATGTCTGTGTGCTTCATCATATCCATTCAGGTAATGACCTCTTCCTGGTGGCAGTGCATGAGCTGGGCCACGCCTTGGGTTTGGAGCACTCCAACAACCCACTTGCCATCATGGCTCCCTTTTACCAATGGATGGAGACTGATAACTTCCAGTTGCCTGAGGACGATCGGCGGGGCATACAACAGATATATGGTATGAATTTTTTTGGATGACACTCGTGGGGTCCGATGCGTATAATCCTAAATTGTGATAAATCACGAAGACATGGTGATTTGCAAATTCTATAAATACTGTAAACTATTTTTAAGTGTTTTGTTTCGACAATAAAATGGTCGCTTTGTCAAAAAGGACAATTACTGACCTACATTATGCATATTGTAATAAAATAGCTAACCCTGCTTGTTTCTCCCTGAAGGGCAACCAGACAGTGGCCCCACCCAGGCCCTGCCCACTGTGACGCCCCGTCGCCCAGAGCCCAGGCCACCTCAAACACCTCCTCGGCATCCTGACCGTCCCAGGACCACCGAAAGACCAGATCACTACGGACCGAACATCTGTGAAGGGAACTTTGACACGGTTGCTATGCTCCGAGGAGAGATGTTTGTTTTCAAGGTAAATGATCTGAGGATTAGGAATTAGGGCCATTTTTAACTTCAGCTACAGTCTAGCAGACTGTAGCTGAAGTTTTAAGTTATGAGCATAAAACATTAGAAGCAGTATGTTTACCTTCACAATGGTTTATTATGTCCTTGCTTGGAAATTCAGTCGGCTTCCTGCAGAGGAGCTGTCCTGACAAGTTAACTGTGTCAATAAATTAGTTATTCCTTTCTGTAGAATCAGTTTGAGACAAATGGCGTGTGCACGGCCAACAAGGGTCTGTTTTCAATCAGGTCCTTGTGGATTGTAAACCAACAGGGCCAGTGTTTTTTATGAGACCGAACACTGTTTCAAGAGCGGGGTGTGGTCAGGTATTGCCTTAAAGAGTCTCTGGACCCACACAAAACATTCATGAGAGCTGAAGCAGCAGTGGGCTGTTAGCTGGGATTTTACCTTGAAGAGATACGTATATCTTAGAAGACTGCCAGCACTGGCCGTTTTGCTGTTGGCTGCAGTGGCTGTCATCTTGGTTTTATTATTTATTTGATATTCAAGACTTTTTGAGATTATGCCACTCAGCCCTATGCCACTCAGTCATCGCACATCTGCAAAGTGCTCTGGCCTTTTATCGAGGCAATGTTTCCTTGTCAATTTCAATGGTGCAAGAAATTTATGTGGTCATTCTCGAAGTTGAGTGAACTGAAATTTCAGCAGCAAATAGGACTCCATTTCTCCCTGACACACTATACATACTGCAGCTCTACAAAGATAAGTAGTGATGTGTTTCAGTGGGAGAGGTCAGAGGAGGTGTCCAGTGTTGGCAGCGTTGTACACTGAAGAGGTTTGCAGATATCAGACCAAGCTGGACAGAGGACACCCAGGATTTACTGTAAAAGAGCCTCAGCCTCACTTCCAGAAATGTTGTCATGCTGTCTGACATTTTGACATTTAGCAGTGAACCACATCAGCAGGGATTCAAACAGCGGAAGATATCCAACAGTATCAAACGATCAACCACAGCTTTAACTGGGCCCCAGTTAACCTTTAGACATGCCTACGTCAGGGGTGAAATATAAAACTACTTTGAGCTGAAAAAAATAACAGATGCAGACGTTTCAGATGTTTCTGAAAAGCTGATCATGACAACTGCTGTGACACATTACTTGGTGGGCTTTTTGTTTGTTTGCATTAGTATTGTCATAGAGTAGATGGTGACAGAGCCCTGTCCCTTCAAACACACAGATCAGTCCAAGAATATCTCCTATCTTGGACTCTAAGTGTTTCTGACACTGACCAGTAGTTTTAAGACTTGTTGTACAGCTGCCTGGACATGTACTGCACATGGTCAGACAGTTATATCTTTGTTCTTGGGTTACAACTCAGCCAGTAACGTCTATGTACTTGGGTTTCATGCACAGTCATAGAGTCCAAAATTAATATATTCCTTGCCTAGCAGTAGTAAACTAATACGTATGACCTAAAGTAGCTATTAAACTTTTAGTGATCAGTGCAATTTTTCAAATATATATTTATTATCATGTATCATGTTTTATTATCATACATGTATGATGCATGTATTGATATTCATAATTCATGGTTAATCAAAAGTTTGTAGACTTGTTATGTAATTGCAGCTGAGTCTAAAAGTTAATTGGCAGTTCACAGTGATGACACACTAATTTCTTTGTCGCGCTTTGGCTCCATGGATTGCAAATTTAGTTTGTTCGTCAGTCTGTCAACCAGTTTGGTCCAGATGAAAATATCACACAAGACGGATGGCCATAAAATTGTTAGATTCTTCAGACAATCATAATCTCCTGAGGATGACTCATAATAACTTGAATCATAATGACATAAACCCCCGACTTATCCCCTAGTGTGACCAGCAGGTTTACATTTTTATATTTGTTTGTCTTAACAACTGTGGATGAATTGCGATAAAATTTGGTTTAGACATTCGCAGTCCTCTCAGCTGTATCATTAGGTCAACATTTCCCCAATACATTGGTTTATCACCAAATACATGTAAAACTAATGACATTTCCATCAGACTCAGCTTTATGTCACATTCAGTGCTAATTAGCAAATACAAGAATGCTAACATGCCAAACTAAAATGGTAAACTCGGCATTGTCATTGTAAGCATGCTTATGTTGTTTATGGATTTCATTCAGAACACCAATTTGCATACCTTTCACTCACAGAGCTGCTAATGTGGCTAGATTAAACTTGACCTTATCTTAGGTTTTTTGTAGTCCATGCACAGAGGAGAAAGGGTGTGTCAGAAAGGACAAGATTGACAAGTGGCATACGCACTTCAGATAGTATTGCCTCAAAATGTTATCTACTAACATTGAGTGTTATTGATTTGTATCTTTAATTGACATTTAGCACTTGCCTTGTGATTGATTTCCAACTGTGCTGTTCATATTCAGATTGTCTTTGTGTCAATTTGGAAGTAACGCCTCAGCCTCTTCAGAAATTGTAGTTATTAATGGTCGACATTATTCTTCTCTGCTATTAGTCTGCACACGTAAAATCACTGACTTTATGTAGAGTATGAGTGGGTGTTATCTGTAGCACTTCAGTACCACTCTCTCTTCTCCACAGAGTCTTGTCCATTAAAATAATAAAGGGGCTGTCATTCTGTAGGGAAATTTCTCCTTTCTTTTAGTCACTTATAGTGTTTCTTCACAGCTGAGGGCTGGACATGAAGACAACCAGCAGAGCACACTCAGCTGCTTTCTTTATTGAAACTCCCACTCTGAGATATGGTCTATTCTGCTGAGGACTAATATGGTCAATTCAGACTTAATCTGGTCAACGCAAGGAGCTGTCAGACCACACAAATCGAAGAGCATGCAGTCTCTTCAGTCTGGCCCCGTTCCTTTTTCTCTTCTCAGACCAACCCATCTCCATTCTGTTCCATTCCATACCGTGCCGCGCCGTCCTGTCTGCCAGTGTGTCCTGCGTGAAGGACAAAACTAGACGTGCTTGCCAAAAAGAAGCAGCACTGAGCATTTTACCGTTATATTATCCAGGACAAGCAGGGCTACTGACTCACCACTTATGAATGAGTCTGAGGGCTCCTGGTGTAAATCTGTCTGCTGGCGTGTGTGCACAGCATATACAGTAGATATGAATCTTAACAAGCCATAAGTGTCTTCCTGTGCATTGGATTTAAATATGCTACTAGTGATTTCCCCTGTTTTGTGCTGCTGACATGACAATGAAATCAAACAGTTTTTTATGGAAGTTACCTTGTAGCAGGCTGTGATCAACAGTGAGAGTGCAGTAAGGGGACGTGATAAAGCCACCAGAGCGGAGACTGTCTATTATTAGCCTGCTAATGTTCCGCTATTGTTGGTTTATTGTATGTTCTGGTCTAGTTACGACAGTGCAATCTGACCTCGTGGGACAAATAGTTAAAACCAGTTGACTGATGAGAAGTGAATACCTTTCTTTCAGTAGCTACCTGCGCACCCTTCTCATCCTACATGTACACTTTAAATTCTTGTGCATAGGAATGTTTTGAAAGGGAAGAGGGATATATTTAGAATGAGATATGAAGACATATGTTTCGAACTTTGGTTTACTTTGGTTTTATTTGTAGGCTTTGAGTCTTATCCAGGAATTTCCAAAGGCAGAGAAAAAGAGAAACTTAGTTGCTGCTTAGTTTCTCAGGCTGTGTGTCACAGATGATAAGAAATGATACAAAATCAAACACGCTTTTCAATTTTGTTCCTTTCAGGGCCGTTGGTTCTGGCGGGTTCGTAAGAACAGGGTTCTGGATAACTACCCCATGCCCATCAGTCACTTCTGGAGGGGTCTGCCTGGAGACATAGACGCTGCCTATGAGAGACATGACGGCAGGTTCGTCTTCTTTAAAGGTAAGCAGCTCCTTAACACACCACTCCCAGTATATGATTACTTACTGGCTAAAGCTAATCGTGCATCAAAACTAAATTTCTTATGCCATCCTTTAGGGAATAAACCAACACTGTACATCTCTGTTCATTGTTGCTGTAAAAACAGGCCTGACCCTGTTTTAAATAATAGTCTTCCGGTATTATTAGCTGTCACTTACAGAATGACAGACTTCCTGCAGCAACAACAGAGTATATGCCCAATTTTGAAATTAAGGTACTGGCTGCCTTACAGCATTCAGGAAATTAACATACAAACTTTGTGTCGCAACACTGCTGCGCCTCAGCACAAACAACACAAGTGTTTGGATACAGTTTCCAGTGAAGCAGCGCTGTTTGTTCTGTTAGGCCAATACACAATCATAGCTGAATTCACCAGATCCTGTGGTATAACACAAGGTTTTATCATAAGACAGTCTGACTTACATACTCTATGTAGCAGCACGTCAGCTCTTAAAGATAAAAAGAGTCTTTAGTATTCTTTATAGATAAGATATTGTATTTTTTTCAAGCATATGGAAGATAAGTATATCCTATAATATAAGTACTTTCCTGCATAGAAAACCCATCTGCCATCTGGTTTCTTTACAACCTGGATACAGCTAAAATGCTGCATAGTAATTTCAAACCATTATGTCTTAATGCTTCCATATTTTAACGGTAAAACAGATTCTGGAGCTTTTTTCATCTTCTGCAGATAATGTTGAAGATATACTGTACATACCCCCTCCTCCTTCAGAAAGCATAATGTATTCTACATGCAGAGTATAAATCTCTTTTAGCACAGGTCATTATTTAAACTGTGAGTCACTGAGAGCAGCTTGTCTTTTATAACGGTGGGTAACCAAAAAAAGAAAGAACTTGATCTTTAATGCAGCTTGACACTGGGAGCTACAGGTTTTGGGGCAGCTGTTGATGATGAGGAGGATGATGTCATCGGCAAGCCTCTCAGTGTGACACTTGGCTGCAAGCCATTAGCAAAGAAAGAACAAGAGCAAGGAAGAGGAAGGAAAGAAAAATGATGGAAGGAAGGACTGGCAGAGTTGAGAGCATAAGAGAAGGGGAGACGAAGAGAGCAGTGGGATGTGTGAGAGAACAATCACATCAGTCAACAACTTGACTTTCTGTCAGGATAAAGACAGCAGCCCTTTCTGCCATTTTGGATGTATTTGTGTTCTCAGGGGCTTCGAAGCTTCGGGAGCTGGCTGCTTTGATTTTGAGGTAGACAGGTATCCCAGCATACATTTCAAATCAAATCATATAATGGCAGTGGACAACTAAAGCCACAATCATTGAAGCCTATGGGGAGGTTACTCTCATCACTCCCTACTTGTTGCTAGGCTAAGCTTAGTTTTTCCTTACTTCCAAAAAAAGTTAGGACACTGTGTAAATCATAAATAATACAGAATGTGATCATTTGCTCATTCTTTTGGACTTATACGCAATTGAAATTAGTACAAGGACAATATATTTAATGTTTTTCCTCAACTTTTTGTGAATATCTGCCTATTCTAAATTTGATGGCAGCAACATTTGTTGGGACAGAAGCAACAAGAGACTGTGAAAGTTGTGGAATGATCCAAAAACACCTGTTTGGATCATCCACAGATAAACAGGTTCATTGGTAACAGGTGATAGTGTCTTGATTGGGTATGAAAGGAGCAACCTGGAAAGTCCTTCTCCAGCAAAGAGGGGGTTAGGCTGAGTTCATCATACCAACTACCAAGAAAGCAAGTTTGAACTTGACATACTCTGTAATGAGATGGCTAATATCTTTAATAAGGATAAATGGATGGGTCAATGTACAGATTTTGGGTTTTGAATAGTGCAATCCAGACTTGAAAGTATGGGAACATCAGAGACTTCAACAAAATCTCAGTTAAGTAACGTGCAAAATTGTATTCATCCACTTCATGTACACAGCTGTTGTATTACCCAGAGGTTTCACAGCTGTTTTTATCCCAAACAAGCACCCCAAAAAACAACGGTTAAACAGCAGGAAGGAATCAAATCTTTAGGTCACCAAAGCGCTCTGGCATAGTTATGGAAAGTCATGGAATAAGTCATGGGATTTTGCATCAGGGCACCGCAGGAACCCTGGGAAGCATTGCGTCAACCAGTCGTTCTCTCCAGATGCTGAGTGTAGAGCTTTCATTTTTAAACGAGAAGCAAGGGGCCGGAGGTGGGTGGATGGATGGGTGGGTAAGTGGGTGTGGGTGAAAGAGGGAGGGAAAAGCAGATTGTAGCCAAGAGGAGAGATGTAACAGTGCCAGGGCGAACGGAGTCCCCCTGTCTGACACAGTGAAAACAATAAAACCTTCCCTTCAGCAAGAAATCTGCTTTAGCCTGACGTGAGACAAGCCGCTCCTAATGGATAATTACAAGCAAAACCCAAACTCTTTAGTCAATGATGTCGTGCTCTGCTTTTTGATTGCTTGCCAACAAATCATTATTGCATTCACATAATTTACAAGTGTGTGTAAAGGCTGGTTTGGTTTCTCTGATTGTTCATATTGCTCTGTTTTTATACCTCATTCAATTTCAATTATTCAACATATTCTGTGCCAGCAATTTAAATGTGTGCGCACGCGTGTGTATAGTTACATCTGTTCTCGTATCCGTATGAGGATATGTGGAACTGCACGTGACATATATGATTGTGTGCGTGTGGTGTTAACATTTTCCATAAGGAGAGTCCATAAGGGTTATGAGTGGGAGTGAATGGGAAATGTATGAATGCATCCACCAGAAAGAATCATAAAGCAATTTTTCTCTCCTCTCCTCTCCTCAGGAAACAGATTCTGGCTTTTCAGGGAGGCTAACTTGGAACCGGGCTATCCACAGGAGCTGGTTGATTATGGTCGAGATATTCCCTATGACCGAATAGACACAGCCATCTGGTGGGAGCCATCCGGCTATACGTACCTCTTTCAAGGAGATTGGTAATGCACAACCTATCAACGTCACATGAAACCTCTTTAATACAAACAGCTAAACTAATGACAGTCCCAGCCTCAGCTGTGATTTTTTTCAGCATGCTAACATGCTGAAATAAGATGGTGAGAATGGTAAACATTATACTGCTGAACATCAGTATGTTCGTATTATTGTTGTGAGCATGTTGGCATGTAAAAATTAGCATTAAGCTCAAAGCAAAAGGCACCAAAGTGCCTATGCAATAAGTACAATCTCAGACAGCAGCTTGCGAAACTGTAGGTTCTTAGTCATATGTTTTAAGGAGTGGTTCACATGCTTTTTTTGTGCAAAAGAGAACACTCAAAATACTCCTGTAGTAACAAATTGGGTTGATTTAGTGAAGTAAGTAAGTAATAATAAGTTGACATGATGAAGTCAATACAGCATGAAGGTTTTATATCTACCCACTTGAAGTTTTTTGCTTTTATTTCCAACATATCATTTGAAATCACTGAGATCACATGAATAATTTATGTTAAAATTTCCCAGCATTGGTCCATAATTTTAAGCTGTGTAGGAGTATAGCAGCAGCTGTATTTGTACAGCTCATTGATAACCAAGTTAAAAAGTTCTGTCGACAATACAAACATAATGAACACACTGTGCACTGCTGTAGAACAGAAATAACACCAGCTCATGCAAAGGTAACACACTTATGAAAATACTCATCGAAAAATAATTACACTATAGGTCTGCAAATCCAATAAGCCCTCGCTAAGAACAGTATGACTGACTGACTTTAGGTTTACGAGTGAATTCATGCTCAAAATAGATTTGAATGTTCTCTGAAACCCTATTGTTTTATACACACCATGTAGGCCCACCATGTACTGTACTGTGTGAGACGTCTGTTCTTTTCTTGTTTAGACAGTTGATAAACAGTGACAGCTTTCTTCTCCATTGCTCTCTGCAGGTACTGGCGCTTCAACGAGCAGTCTCGCTCTGCTGACAGAGGCTACCCGAAACCAATCAGTGTCTGGGGATCGTCAGTGCCTTCTACCCCCAAGGGGGCCTTCCTCAGCGATGATGGGGGTGAGCTGAGACAAGAAGAGTGGTTTCTGTGTGTGTGTGTGTCTGGAGGGGCTGGGACAGACAGAGACTGTCTGAAACAAAGAATCAGGGTGTGGTCATGGTCGTGCATAATCAGGAGAGAAAGGGCATGACATGCTTGTGTGTCGGTTGGAAAATGAAGTTGAGCCTACATGTGCAGTGAATTTTGCTGTTTGTGTGCAATAAATTATTTATGTATGTATTTATTCATGTAACAAATTATTTTGGATAAATGAAACATTTTTAGTAAAATTTTGAATTTTTATTAAATGAATAGTTTGACATTCCTTTAATATCACATACAAAATCAACAAAGACGAAAAGTATTTTTTTTACATGGGATAATGTGCAGGACTACTTTAGGCTAAACTAAGCTAACCAGCTGCTGGCTTTAGCTTCATATTTAACAGACTGTTATGAGAGTGATATCGATCTTCTATCAGTCTAACTCTTGGCATGAGGGCAAATAACCGTATTTCCAGTGTCTTGTCATTCTTATGTTGGCTGACTTTTTTCACTGTCTTTTCCTTCTCCAGGGTACACCTACTTCTACAAGGGATCCAAGTACTGGAAGTTTGACAACCACCGCATGAAGAGTGAACCTGGCTACCCTAAGTCCATTCTTAGAGACTTCATGGGCTGCAGCGTGGACCTGGACCCTGACAGAGACACGGACACAGACTCAGGACGCAAATACCCAGACGTGAACCGCCCACCGTTCAACCCGGACGCAGGACGTGACGGCGACAAGGGCAAAGACCGGGATGGAACGGATCGCGGTGGAACGGACAAAGATGCGGGCAGAGGGACGGACAACGACAAAGATGAAGACTACCGTGAGGGTCGTGAGGAAGACACCAACGAGGTGGACGTGGTGCTGAAAGTGGACGACAGCGAGGAACGGACCATGAACATCCTAATGGTAACCATCCCACTGGTCCTGGTGCTGTGCATCCTGGGACTGATCTACGCCATCATCAACACACTGCAGAGCAAAGGGGCTCCGCGGCTGCTGGTGCACTGCAAACGCTCGCTCCAGGACTGGGTCTGACCCTTGACATTCAGGGACACTGAACCTTGAACTTAAACTGAACCTTAGGCGCCACCTTCCTCTAATTCAGCCCTCTTCCCAGTGATCCATATGTCTCTGTGCTCAGTGGCTCCTGCAACTAGTAGTACATGTGGTAGTAGATCCAATACTGTACTGATACATACACACACACAAACTAGAAGCAAGCAAGCATACACACACATACAAACACATACTCACACACACCACCCTAACCTCCTCCTGTCTCCCATGGTGCTCTACAATGAGTTGACTGTAGTCTATTTATATGAGAGAAGTTTGCACATTGTTTTTTTTTTCTTGTTTTTGTTTCGGTTCATTTGTGTGACTTTTTATTGTCATTATTATTATTTCTAAACCAGGAAGGCCCTTCTATTCTCTCTCCCATCTCTGCACCGCCCTCCTCCTTCCCCTAATCTCAGTAGAGGCTTTTTCCCTTGCTGATAATTTGACATCCGCATATGCTTTCACAGTTGCCACAAAAGAAAGAAATGCAAAGGGTTAGAAAAGAAAGTGATTTGTAGACGTTTAGATGCTTAGGTTTAATAGAGTCCTTCCTCCTCTCATCATTTTCTTCTTCATCTTGCTCATCTCTCCCCTTTTCTCTACAGTGCAATATGCCATAAGATGGAAGGTGCGGTAGAGACAACACACAACAGACATTTCACTGTAGTTTACGTGATGAGGTATTTTGAGGGCTGCCTTGAGCCCAGATATTATCCTCCCTTTGACTCCCTCTGATGGTGATTACGCTGTGGTTGTAGCTCTGAAGGTTGGATCAGAGTTCAGCCTGTTAGCTGTACAAGCACTGCTCTGGTTTTAAAGGGTAATTCCAGTTTAGTACTCTTTAGTTCTTATTTTTAATGGTAATAATAACACTGTACTCATCCATTTAATTGCTCAGGTCAGGTAATGTGTTGATATTGCTGAAAAGATATAGATGATACAGGCTTTGAACGAACCCACACATTGGCCAAACCTTTTTGGAAGAGAAAACGAAGACAGACAGTAAAATGATTAGCCAAACTGTCTGTTGTAATCAAAAATTAGTTTATTGACCAGCTTCCTGATTCTACTGTGACCTACCATACTTGCCTTAGTTGTTTACACATAGCTTTTGGATGCAATGAGGGATTAGTAGTTCATCTGTCTAACATGGGCGTCTGTTTAAAGGAATGGTTTGACATTTTGAGAAATGCACTTATTCACTTTTTTGTGGACAGTCCGATGACAAGATCCCATGTCTATACACTAAATATGAAGCTACAGTTAGCAGACAATTAGCTTATCTAAGCAAAAGTACTAGAAGAAGAGGAATCAGTTCTGCTGGTACCTGCACCCCTGATTTGTATTAACACGTTATTAACATGTAAAAAAAAAAAAAAAAAAAAGAAGCAAATAATAGGCAGGTTTTTTTAGCTTAAGACAGAGCCAGGGTAGCTGTTGGCTCTCGTTTTATATTAAGTGTGTAGACATGAGAGTGGTATCGATCTGTTCATCTAATTTTCAGCAAAAAAGCAAATAAGTGTCTCACAAAATGTTGAATGATTCTGACTGTGTTCTCGCCCCGTCTGGCTTTTTCTGTTTTCCCCGATATCAGCAATTACTTTTAATGAGTACAATGTTATCATAACAGATAGAAATGATGGCTACGAAAATAAGCCCCAAGTTGCAAAAAATAGAAATTATCCTTATTAATTTCCAATTAAATTCAGATTACTACTGCTCTGTTTTCCTTCTTTATCTCGTGCTCCCATAGTCGGATCTACCTTCTGTCTTTTCCTTATTTGGAAGCCATTTAAAGACCTCTTTGGCTGAAAGGGTAAACAGACTTTAAAGGGGACCTCTTCCCTTAGCTTTCATTTATGTGACTAATTCTCAGAGAGCCTCCTTTCTGTCAACAATAAGACATTTTCTCTGCTACAGAGGAGACAGACTAAGTTAAAAAGTCAGCTCACTGTGAAATAACACAAGAGTGAACATTCATCGCATCTCTGTGTGTGTGACATAAAACAAGGGAGAAACAGAGCAAAGTCATGGCCTTTAGCTTCAGAACAGGATGTAACACCACAAATACAACACAGCAGTGGCATTGTAAAGTTAATGTACCATGCAGTTTGTAATGGACTTTTTACTGCTAGTGTTTCTTGAAAGGGCAATTTTAAAAACTTCATTGATGACCTGCGGTGTATCTGTTGCAAATATAGTGTAGCTGTAAGCACCAGGGTGGGCTCTGGCCATGCAGGCTCATGTGAACACGGACTAATCCTCTTCATTAAAAAACAGCAGGTGTGTGCAAATGCTGTTAACCCCATGCGACCCCTAAAGTAAACCTTGAACTCTCGAAACCAAAACACTCCACTCCCTTTTCAACTTGCAAGAACAGAGATGGGAAAATTTCAGAAAAATGTCCATCTTGAATACTCATTATATTTAAGAATGACAACAGTGTTTTTGAACATTTTAGCTACTTTAGTGCAAATAATGGACAACCATTTTCAAATGCATGTCTCTCTAGTCAGCGATCACAAAAATTTATGTAACTTGAACCATACTTGATTTTCACTTGGGTGGATTATATGACTCAAGCAAGTTTGAGGCTACTTACTGATTGCAATATTGTACAGAAATTAATGGAGAACAATGGCTTCCATGGGAGCATACATTCAAAAACCTAAAAAAAAAAATAACAGCATGCTTTGCAAAATGGTTGGGATAAAATTGCTACTATAGTGGGCAAATGTGCAAATCCATTTAGAATTTATTTGATCAGTTCACATTATCCATGTCGTTATAAGAAATTTCAAGATGTTGAAGAAGTGTAGCAGATATGGAAAATGTGAATTTTTAGGATCTCAAGTCTACAAACCATTAGAGAGAGTGTAGGAGTGGATGACTTCAGATTGCAACTTCAAAACTGAATGGGAAGAAGGCTTATCTGAGGGAGCATTAAGAAGTAAGCTGCCAGTCTGACCAGAGGGGGCTCAGTTGGCCGGGCTCAGGTTACACAGATGTGGACGGGGAGGGCGAGGAGAGATTTCCTGCAGCTGAGACGAGGAAAGGGGGGGAAGGGGGAGGGAGGTTGACCTCGTCTCCCTGAGCTTGCAAAGTTTGGATCTCAGGAATAAGGAGGGGTGGGAAGAGAGAGAGAGAGGACTTTGATGGCTCTATTCCACTGGCAACAGCTCATGTGACCCAAATTCTCCTGCTAGCTCGACAACAGTGCTAGCCAAAGAGGAAACTTTAGCTTACAGTAGGTGACAGTAGTCCTTTTTAGGAACGCTTGCTCAAAGCGCTTTGCTTGCAGATGTGTCTGTACTTGTTTTAAAGCCTGCACATTGATTCCAGTTGTGCCTCACAAGCAGTAGCAGTTTGGCTTTATCTGTCTTCCTTTACTGCCCATCAGACTGTATGTTGACAGACGGTGCAGACACCGAACACTGCAGTTCTTATAGGCCTCCAGCTAGGTGAAGACAGGTTGAGGTGAGACCTCTGTGCAGACAGGGGGTAAAGTTAACAGGACACCTGTGATGAAAGGAAGAACAGAAAGAGCATCATCAGCCGTCACCAGAAGTCTGGACATTGATCTGTGGCCAGTCGATAGCAGTTGCCAGGAAACGGTGTCCTGTGTCCATCGCTCACCTCCTCATCATCAGGGTTGGGGGGGTTGGGCGGACGCAGCTAATCAGCGTTAAAAGCCCCCAACCCCCCTCGCTCTCTCCTCTCCTGTCCTGCTCTTCCAACGCTCCTACAGGCACATCAATGAGTGCTTAGACAGCGCAGCGTCTGGACAGGCTCACAAAATGCCGACTCATTGCACTAGACACAACGTTGTGTACGGAGTTCTTCTTTATCAACCCTGCTTCTCTCCTCTGTAACCTCCACACAGCGAGCCCGCAGGGAGCCAACCACTTCAAAGCTAAAGCAACCACTTCAGAGTTGAAAAAGTCGAGTGTACCTGAGTTTGCTTCACTTCGGTGATTCAGCAGTTTGAGAGATTCTCTGTAAAGTGACGCTGACAGGGATTGAATTCAGTACGGGTTTATTGTCTCGGGACAACAGGCAGAAGAGAAATATTTAAGGTTAGGAGAGAAACCTGTCATGGCTGATTGATGCATGTTTTTGTGTTTGTTTTTGTGTGTGTGTCGAGGTGTTCAGTTAATCAGCCCTGCTCTCCATAAGCGAGGCCCGTTTTCTGACTGTAAATCTCCGACACTCTCTCTCTCCCCTCCCCTCCACATACTCGGCCCAGCCCTCCAAGCCCTAGGGAATCATAATAACAACAATGGCCTTCTCTCTCTCACTCTCTCTCTCTCTCTCCTCCCCCCATTTTCTCTCTCCCTAATACATACACACAAACACATTATTGTCTTCCCCAACCTCACCTTCCTCCCCTCCTTCCCCATCTCTCCTCCCCCACCTTAGGAAACGAGTCCAGGCCAAGGTCCAGCCTCACACAGCAGAGGCTGTTTTTAGATCCAACTCCTTGTTCAGCAACATTTAACACTGGGGAAGGACTCACTTAAAAACACTGTACCTGTCAGGCCTGGAGTTTGGTGAATGCAGACTTGGCAACAGGATGTCACATCCAGATTTAAAGTTGCAAAGGCTGAAGTTCTTTTATGTTAATGCCTTGTTCGTTTTGAAGTGCAGGGCCTTGATGCAAAGTTTAGGGAAGGTTAGGACATCGCTGAGCTTTCATCTCTCTCAGGATGCCTTTCTGTAAACACTGCATGTTAAGCGTTCCTCATTCAGCCCTGCTGTTCTGGCTCTGAGCGCGGACTTTATACCATGCTTTTGTTTTTCTCTTTTACTTTTCATGAACATCTCCACAATCATTCAGAAGGCAGGTGTTCTTCTTGCTGTGTCTGTGTTCTCCACTCTGTGCACTTTTTGTGTTTCAGCTTCCTGTGGTCACTGTGTATCCCTGCACTTCCTTAAGACCACTAACGTCATTGCATCAGCCCTGTGCAAAGCCCAGGCTCTACAGGGAAAAACCAGATCAATAAATAATGGACTGAAAAGATCAAAGCCAAAAATGAAAAAAAAAAAATCTGTCCTATGTGACATACAGCAGCGTTCGCTTTCTCTTTCACTTGGGTCATCTTTGTGACTTACGACGGTTTGTGTGCAGAGGATTGTGGGTTGTCCCCGTTCCTCTTTTCCCAGAGTGCATCTCACTCTTGCTCACTGAGCCCGTCCACTCTGAAACCACTCATTTCAAATCGCCACTTGACTAACTCAACTACTCACCGCAGGGATGAAGCAGAAAAGATGGCTGGCAAATGACTTTCAGCACCTGTGTCGTCGCTTTGCCCCGGATGAGTGCAGAGGGTCAGCTCTCATTGTGCTTCAGACGGGTATCGAAACTGTTGAGCAGCCCACTCAAGAAAACTGTTTTCATCCACTAACTGCAGCTACAGTAGAGAGTAGATTTTGTCGGATGCAGTCAATTCTGGACTGACCATCAATAGTGGAACTTGGCATCTCACACTTGAACCTCTCTCTCATTACTACTTCAGTAATGGTTCAGTTACTTTCTGAAAAAAAAAAAAAAAAAAAAACTTTACCATCATCCCTGGCTGGGATGAGATGCTTGGGGAAAAACACCCTAAAGCAGCAGTCAATCAAAACAGATGAGGTTATTGTTTGTCTTTGAAAATTTGTCTTATTTTGATTTTGTGCATTTTTTTCTCTCCAAACTTGATTTTTGTTAATAACATTCCAATTTTTTTTAATTGGTTGTTAGTGATTTTTTTTTTTCTGTAGAAAATGTAAGATTTTATACATTTGTGTTTTTGTGTGTTCACCTCTAGTTGAGTGTGTTAACAAGCCATGCTGGACATGTACACATTAAAATTTGCTCTGAAAATATTTAAGTGTGTGTTATTTAAGTGTTTTTATACAGAGACTGGGGCAGCACGATTTTTTATGGACTATCTAAAGAGAATACAGGATTACAATTCTGCACACCCAACTACACATACAGTCCACACACCCTCCACTCTCTTCCTGCGGTGAGGTCACTGTCCATAGGGCCTTGCTTCCTGTCTCACACGGGACAGGCAGCCCGCTTTATGGGCAACGGGAGGTGGGGAGAGAGGGGATCTGGCTGATGGCCAGGAAGCCACATGAGCAGGGAGGAAGTTAGCAAGCAGATTGTTGAGCCTATAAGAAACCGAGCAGGCGATGGTGTCATCACGCTGAGAGGAAATTCATTGTTCGCAGCACCACAATGCTTTCTTTGTGGTGGACTTTATCCAAACACCCAAATTACAGAACAGAGTTTGATGGTAGACTTTAATGAGATGTTTTGTGGCTTGGCGTAAGTTGTTTCCAAGACTGAAAAACGAAGTGACACCTACTCACATCCTGTCGCAGGCGTAATTGGTCCTGACACCAAATGATATGTTATATTAACTGCTATTTTGTCTTTTTGTCTTTTGATCAATTAATGGAGTAGACTGACTGATTTAGAAGGATTTAAAAAGAAGACATTTAGAAACAGGTCTTTTCGGGTAATTGGCTGTCTGACACATCCATCCAGAGTGAAATATCTCACCAGCTGTGGGATAGATTGTCGAAAGTTAGTACAGATAACAATGGACCCCAGAAGATGAATCCTAACTTAAATACATATTGTCAACAGATCCCATAAAAATACCAAAGAAGCCATACAGTGTTCCATCTCTAAATACTTTCTGACCTCCCTACACTGTCTGAGACACTGAGACCCTTCAGACATAAATATGAAAAAAAGTCGATGGCACAGAGGGATGTGATATATTAGGCTTACACAGACAATACTAGAACGAGTGAACTGCTGGTTTTGGTCTTTTAATGGGAATTGTTTAAAAAAAAAAGGGATATCACTTGCCTTATTCTTCACCCCTCACTCATATTTTCTAACTTTGCATCTGTTGCCACCAGCAGGTCAGCAGACCTGTCTCAACACATACAGAAATACCTGAACCTGCATAAACTGATTTTTTGGCTACTTCGGGGCAGCACAACAAATTGTAAACACCTGTCCACCTGAGCAAACTAAGTTTAATGTTCATTCTCCTTTTGGCTCTGTTTTGATCTCCTCCAACTCCTGAGTAGAACAGCTTGCTATTTGGCTGCTAAACGCTCCACTGTGTTCAGCAGCTGGTTGCTACCTGCTACACTGACAGCTTGCTCTGTTAAGATGATCTGTAGAGCTGGGTGATAGTCGTGGGTTGTGAGTCTGTGAGTTTGTTACTACAAGACCTTTTTCCATTATGCATACTTCAACCACTGTTAATATGATGTATTGATCAGACTATTTATGGTGTCTGCCAATCTGGAGTCAGGCCTGTTCGAACACTTGGTTGAGGATGGATGCACAACCAGTGTACAAACTTTCCTCCTTAATGACCTACTTTTAGACGCACTGTCAACCATTACGAGTTGGACATACCTCTGTGCCCTTTGTAAACAACTTAAATGGTGCATGTCGTGTGTGTACGCCACGGTATTTGAGTATGTTGGCCTGCTTTGCACTGTGTTTACATGCTTTTAATGCTTTCCTGCTGCGTATGTGTGTGTATGTGGAGTTTGGCCCGGATCATTGCTTGTTAAATCTATCTGCTACAGTTATCACTACGTACACCCTGTGGAGTACTGTAATTACTTGCAGTCATCTCTTTCCTCTGGGTAGAAAATTAACTTACTTTTATCCCTGCATGTGTGTGCCTACACACACACACACACACACACACACACACACACACAGACACACACACACTCATAAAGTTAATCGCTTTCAGCTACTAATGACTCAGCTCCAAACGTCTGAATGTGGTGAAGTTGAACCACCTTTACTTTCACATTAATACACCTGTTGGGCATCCTGAGTCCTGTATACAAACAGGTAGAGATTTAAATACCACAGAAATAGCTCCTCTTGAAAATGACCAGGAGGTTGAATTAGCAGTGTGGCTTCAGTGATGGCAGTGTCAGCCGGTCAGTCCACCACTTTGGTCCACACTGTTAATTTCTTAACTTTGGTTTAATTAAATCTTCAATTCTAGGATCATTGTCCCACTTTTTCATTTTTGAAAAATACATGATGAAAAGTTAAAAAGTCAAAATTTTATTTCATGTATTAAAAAGGAGTTTGGGGAAATATAACTAAATGTATACAACAGTAAATGTTCTATAAATCCAAAGGACTGAAATGTGCTTTTTAAACTTACTTTTCTGTAAATCTAACAACTTATTTAGATTAGCTAATTAGAAGAGATGAAACTTTAATGAGTGCTGGGGGTGATCTGAGGCAACAGATAATGGGAAACAGCAAAAAAAAATGGAGAATAGAGCAGATTAGCTTCAAGTCAGCAAAACACTTGAAGCACACAACAACAAGGTAAGGAGATGCAATGGAAATGTACTGAACGCAATATAAATACGAACACAGAGAGAAATGTGGTATCCCTGTTGCCATGTACTGAGGGTCTGTTCTTTGTCCCCCTTCTTCCCTCCTTCACTTTTATTGTTTCACAGTGAGCTAATGTTGAGTTAACATCTGGAGCTGGAACAGAGCTCAGTCCAGTGTGTTTTGGTGCAAGCTTTGGCACACATCACCACAGCAGAGGGTGTGGATATGCTGCTGCAGGCCAGCACGGCTGTACTGGTGTGATTGCCAGAATTCTGGTCAGTGCCATGATACTGACCTCGTAAAAATGTTGGTGGAGCAGTTGTGTAGATCATAGCTATGACACAGTGATGGTTGTCGTGCCTGGCTGGTTCAGTAATCTACCTTATAATGATGTTTTTACTAGGTGTTTCGCTGCTTGGTAAAGGGTCCTGGATCGCTGGAATGGATCCTTTCTTCAAAATGAATTTGAATCGTACTCCAGCATTGTATAGTCCCTCATTCTGTAGGCACTCAGGTGTAAAATATGCTGTACACACAAAAACTGACTCTGTGGCATTTTCCTCATTGTGAAGGCCGTGCAGTGATTTGTTTGACGAGCTGCAGCCAGCAATAATTTAGTGACAAGGCTACGCTCTCCTGCTTCACACTCATCTCAGTGGTTCATCTGGGAAGAAGCAGGAAGTGAGGGGGCGGGGTTATGAAAATCCTTATCCTCATGATGATTGGTTATCCATTTTCGATATAGGAACTGGCTTAGAAAGCAGGGGCACAAACTAATTGTCATGGAGCTAAAAGGAGTAGTAAGCGACTTCAAATTTTGACAGCTTTTATTTCACACTTCTGAGTTGATCTAAAACAAAAAAACACTGTTTTTTTTTTATTGTTGTTTTTACATTGTGGGACCTCTAATATATAATTTTATTCACTAGAAATCAACTCTAGGCTTTTAAAATGAAAAAAAAAAAGAATTATCCCACTTCACTTAACATTTCTAAAGTTAAAAATCTCTAATTACTTCCAAATCATGAAGAACATTTCCAAGATGGAAAAGCAGAATGAAAATCTGAATTTATGATATTCAAAAGTAAAGCGCCTCCTAGCGGTCAGAGACCCTGTTTGCAGTTTCACACCCAGCACTGCCAATAATTATGCTAGCAGCCAAATTGGATCACTAATGTGCGAGAGCAATCAGACAGTTGAAGATGCCTACCCTGCTAATCTTACCCTAACCCCAACCAGTCATCACTTCTTATGTTTAAACCTAATCAACCCGACCAACAAAGACAACGAGGACGAGCCAAGCAAAAGCAGGGTAAAGTGGCAATGTACGCAGATTCTGTAACGTAGCTGACAGATGTGTGCAACGAGAGATTTTCTGTGAACAGTTCAACTGGCGAATTCTGGGACATTAACAGACATAAGGCAGAAGCCTGATTTTTAGATGCCCAGATATATATGAACTGAAATGAAATTATAATAATACATTTTGAGCCCGAAAGCCCCCCAAGTGGGTGGCTCTCCTGCTTAAAAGGAAGAAATAGTGTGAAACAATGCAGTAATCATGAGAGAATATAGATCAAATTAAACAGCAAAACCTAGGCTACAAGAATATATAAGCCATTTGTACATGCACCAAACACAGCTCAAACGCCAGCTAAATGAATTCTCAAATATAGAAATTAATATAGCGCCACCAAGTCAACCCACTCGCCATATTTCTGGCTCTAGCGCTGTGGTACGTCATGCAAAACGAACCCCTCAAACGAAAGACAGTCCACAGATTCAAACCATATCCATCAAAGCTCTCTAAAATCAAAGCAACAGCCAGAAACAACACAAAGAACAGCAAAGACCGAAATCGCTTTGTCAAACTATAGTCGTAAAGTTTCTCTTACCTTAGCTGTTTCGCCATGAAAAGTTTGTTTATCGGTAAATCCACACCAGAAACAGTTAGCTACTTCCTGGCTCACACTGCAACCAACCCTGGCGTCTCTGGGAGGCTTTGTTTACCTACAGGGGAGGCACGGGATTGGCCGGGGCAAGATGGCGCACGGGCTAATTGGTTCTAATTGGCTAACAGTGCTGTCAATCTCACTTTGGCAGCTGTTCCTATATTCTATTGGCTCAAAGGAGATGTCAATCACTGGAATCAACCAATCCATCGGCTTTACGCACAGGGCAAGGCGCATGAGCAGAGTACGCGCAGCGTTTTTTTTTAATAATACGAAGCTTTATTGTGAGTCACTTTGTTGCTAGAATAAGGGGAAATAAGAAAATTCACATAGAACAGTGAATTTGACGCACGACACTAGTTTAACCATAATGTAACAAACTGCCAAGATGTGACCTCACCTGCACTGTCTGCACTAAAACCTCTCTAATTTTGTTCTGCTTCACTTTATCAGTCAAACTTTGCAGAGAGAATGTTCACATATTGTGCTATGGATTTGGTAAAGGGTTGCAGCTGCAGCTGGATCATTTTAAAGGCATTATTATCCTAAAAGTGCTTCTTTTTTTTCATTTGTGCTGTGTGCCATCTTCATTTACTCTTAACCAGTAACGTATATACTGATATTTACACATCTGAACAAAACTTAGTGTTCCCTTTATTATGACACAAGAATTATTCAAATAGACCTTGTGGTTGTAGAGATAACCTCTTTTTATTATGGGTATGTAATTTTCGAGAAGAGGCCTGAAAAATAGCTTAGGGCTTAGAGGGTTAAAAAGCCTTGATATGAACAAACTGGATACTACATTTTTAAGTGATTTGAAAATGTGATCATAAGGACAGGCAGCACCTTCAGGTGGATGGTGGAGGCTGCAGAAGGTGGCTGCAAAACTCTAAATCGAATCCCTGTGTGTTTCACTGTGTGTAAAGATGTTTAGCCCACTCAGCTGCTCAAAGAGCCCAGCTGTACTCGCAAACAACACCTGGATGTACTCGCAAATTCCATCTGGACACACAAACATGTAAAGAGTGAATGAATTAACATGTAGAGATGCAGGTGCATAAGCGCCTGAGAAGTGCACATACACAAGTAGGTGTTGGGGAGTGCATGTTGTAAATAATAAACAGACCCTTAGGCCTCATATCTGTTTATTTTGGTTATTAAAAAACCCAAGCTATAAAAGGCAAAAGATCTGAGCGACAATAATATAATAATATTCACAGCAAAAAATTACTTTGCCAGCAACATATTATTTTTATGCACTTAAAGTGGCTCTGCTACTATAGTTGCATTTTTAATACCAGAAGCATTTTATGAGTTGTCAATGTTTCACAAGGACAATGTTTCCTCTAAATTACTGTGATCAGTGATCCTGCAGCAGCAACAATATAAGCCTGTAAATGTGTGGAGACATAAAATGGAGGTAAATATCTGTAAAAACCGAAAAGAATAAGCATCACAGATACTGTACATGTATGTGTTTGTGTGTTTTAGTACAGAGTTGTGTGCTTGATTCGGTCCAGTTGTTCCGGAAATGTCTCCAGAAAACTTCCACGGTCTGCCTGTCTCTTTGTCCTCAGAGAAAGTTGTGACCTCGTCTCCATAGCGACTGAATCCAAAAGACAAGTAGACTCTTCTCTTCCCACACCCCCATGCGTTATGAACCTTTGACTTCCAGAGACCCAGGAGAGATGAGACACAATAGCGGGAGACGTTTTCTCTCATCAATCCTCTCTCATCCCTGGGAGGAAAATTAAGAAAGGTTGCCCTATTCACAATTTGGTAAAGATGTAATCATATAACCGTACAATCAAATTGCGTGTGTTTGATGAAACTGTGATGGGGGGACTTATTGCCTTTCTCACAGGTCTTTATTATTATTATACTCTTACATCACTGCCTCCCAGATGAACCGAAATATTCTCTCACCAGGTGGGGAACATTTGCAGCCTAAAAAAGACGAGCTGTCAAACTCCACATCAAAAACTATAGAGAAATCACACAATGGCAATAGGAAGACTTACCTGGTCATTATGTTCTTCATATTACCATCTTTAAACTTTTATTACATCCCAGACTCTTCGCAGCGGATGATGTGTAGCGCTGTGCATTGACGTGCACTACAAAGAGAGACCCAGATGAGGTGGTGAGATTTAATATAAACCTGCTGTGTCCGTGTACTTCCCCCATCTGTACAATAAAAGTCTGTATCTGTGTGAGTATGTGCTCACTCTCTTATGTGCATGCATTACAATGTGTATGTAGATAAAACCTGCACAGAGTCTGGTTTCACGCTGACGTTAAACCTATTATCATAACAACTGGCAAGAAAGCTCATAAAATTATGGGATGTAATAAAGTTAATGAGCAAAACATCGCACGGGACACATGGCGCGTGCATCTGTAGCAGTCTATGTGTGTGTGAGTGCAGCGAGAGAAAGCTATGAAGAGGTGCTCTGTGTCAGAAACCAGGCTGCACAATGCGACAGAGGAGTAATGGTGTGCAATGTTACTTGTCCAAATAATGCTTGTTAATTCACCAGTTTGATAGGTTGGGTTGTTTACTGTCTTGGAGAACAAATGGAGATGATGTGCACATGTTTCAACACTTGGTGAGATAAATGAGGAAGGACAAGTTGTATGCAGGCAAGAATAGATTATATCCTGTTGACATCATAGTCAACTAACCGGACATATATATATATATATATTACTTGTTGTGTCTATCTGAGCTAGTAGCATCTCTGTGAATCACAAGTTGGAGGATGTGTGTGTTTTGTGGTCATAAGGGATGCAAGGCCAGGTCCTTGGGCAAAAAGTTGATGCTGGCCACTATTAACTGTAAGATTCCACTGATAGGCTTTGTTCTTCTCTCACTTTCAAAAAAAGTCTGTAAATGCCTACACATGTTTGTTGCGAGGGTGTGTAAGTTTGGTGAGTTTGTTTATTGCAAGTTATTTAGCTGATATTGCAGAAAACACACATACTGATGCATTATTGAGCGTCTGGATACAAGATTAGTCAAACATTGTCTACACATGAATTCTGGCAGTCTAACAGCTGTTATGGTTGCACACACACACATACACACACAAACACATGCATGCACACACCCACAGACACACCTACAAACACACACAGTGCCTTCATCTGGAGAAACTCTGGCTCCATCAGCGCAGGGACATCTGGAGCTGGCGGAGTCCAGCGAGAGGCAGCATTAGTGGGCCACACAGCAGGAGGGGAGCCCCCGGTCATGGAGAGGCTCTGGAGATGCCGTCATGTTTTCCAGGCAGCTGGAGCAGGAATGGTGAGGCGGGCTACTACCTAGTTAGCAGAAAACAAACAGATGCCAAATGGAGAATGGAATGAAAGGCACACGAGGGCATGTGTGTGTCTGTGTGGAAATGAGAAACTTTTATGCACCAGGTGGACTCTCATATTGCCCTATTTCTGCTGCAGCAAAAACTTGGATATTTGCCAGTAATGGATATAAAAACTCATATCCAGAATTAATAAAACATCAATCATCACTGATGACATTCATGGCAGCACTTCTGATGAAGGGAACTTTAAATAGTTGCACCTGGTTTAAAAACACTTTGGGACATGAGAAAAGTTCCCTTAACGCCACAGCTCCTTATATACATTTTTTTTTTTTAAAAAGGGATCTTCCACTTCTATTTTGAAAAATTCTTCAACATTTTGGGTAGTACACATGTTCATGTCATCTTGAAGAGTTACGTAAGAAGAGCTGTATGTCAGCACCTGCAAGGCTCACTTATTCATGCAGTGTATCCATTTCACTGAATCTGTGCACAAACAGGAATGTAAAAGCAACAACTTGTGGACTTCAGGAATCCTGGCCTTGTGTCATTTTCTATGAAACATTTAAATATGTGATTCCCCCATCAAAGACACAGTGAAATACGATATACATGTTCAAGTACTAACTCTGGCTCCCTGTGGGAATTGTTCAGTTATCTCTTGTTATATGACAAACATATGTTAAAAAAACAACAACAAACAAACAGTATGAGGGTTTTTTTTATGACTTGTCTTGAACTCAGGGGCATATACATAAATGTATCCAGTCAAATGTGAATCAGGGAGCGACTGGCTAACCATGCCTTCATGACTCCAGCTCTGTACTTTACACATCCATCTAAATCTCGGTAACAAACCAGACACATGTATCAAACCTTCTTCTTTAAGCATTAGTAGTTGTGCAATGAAGTTTAAAATATCAAACTACTAAATGTGTCCTCCAACAGAGCAACGGGCTACATTTAGAATTTTGGCGTAATGCACCATTACTCCCACAACATGGACACACAGAAAAAGAGAGAGGTTTGAGTAGAGTCATACAATGCCATTGCAGTCATTTTACATTGTGGATTATATCTACTGCTGCATGAGATCGCTTGAAGGCACAAAACAGGAAGATGTGCTGCACTTTCAGCATAAATAGATCCAAGCACAGACATCCTGTTTAGAAGAAGCAATGGCTTTCAGAGAATATGCTTCTATTTTGAGAAACATTAGCATGAGCAACACTGCCAGCCATGACATAGTCATTATCTGGACCTCAGTCTCGTCCCTTTTTTTGGTGATTAAACTAAATTAATTTGGAAAATTTAATGCAACATGTAGCAAATGAAATATCAAGGATTCTACAACAATAGTTTTTTCATTCTCCACATGCAATAATCAGACCATCATGCTGACAGAGATGAGAACTCCCTTCAGCTTGGGCCTCCGTATCTCAGCTCCCATTCTTCCCCATTTTCATCTTTTTTCGTGGCAGAATCACTTCTCGGCTCGCTTCATCTCCCTCTATCACTCCCGCTCATTCATTGCGCTGTCGAGACGAGTCTGTTCTGTCTACGTTTCAGCTTCTCTGTCAGATCCCGCCTGGGGCCAGAAGGATTCCTGTGATAGCGTCCTCAAAGTTAAGATATGCCTGCACGCTGGCACACATGAAAGGGAGAGAAGGAAGGGCTGTAAGTCAGCGAGGGAGAGTGAGAATCTGACGCAGAGAGACTTGAAGTGTCAGGTCCCTGTTGGCAGCTCAGTTTCAATTTGTTTGATATAAAACTGTTACATTTAAAAGTGCAAATTACAACATAATGGAAAACGCTTCCCTTTTAGTAATGTTTGTAAGGATTGGAAATAAGAAAGTATGCAAATTGTCTTTTTAAATTTTCATTTCTTGAGTTTAATTGAGAGGAATAGATATTGAGCCAAACACTGCTTCACAGATGTCCCTCGCTGGTTTTGATGTTTGCAACTTTGCTCATTTTTTGGCTGGTTATCAGTCTCTTGTTCCGCTGGCCTAATAACTACTGCGCCTTTCTCTCATGTCTGCCTCAGAATAAAGGATTCTTGTGCTGAGCGAGAGCGGTCTGGCCCGGCTCTCGCCTCTACATGCATTCCAGCCTCCGTCTCATCTCAGCCCAGGGCAATGGCTTCAGTCTTGATGCACTCCTGACTGAACGAGTGGGTTGAGTAGGTGGGTGCTCGTCTATCTGCAGTCTGCCTGCATGACAGGCTGACGGGCTTGATAACCAGCTAAGGGTGGGTGTTACATGGAGTTCAGGTTTTTGCTCGTTGAGTGTCTGACACTAGGCCCATTTTAATTCAACAGAGCCACTGAGTTTGTACATGCACCCAACTCCTCTGAGTCCAACTCAGAGTTCACAAAATGCACATATGATGATGAATGTAAATAATCAAGACCTGTGGTGGTTCATGACATAATATTCTGACTTTAAAATTTTGAGATTATGTCACAGAACAAATTTCTGTTGAAATGCTTAGAATTCAAACACAGAGTGGAGAAGTGGGTTATGCTTTTGGAGCAGTTTAAGAGCTCTTAGTGGCTTTACTATTTCTTGGAAAGCAAAACCTTGTCATTGGAACAATATAAATTAAAACTGTAAAAGATGCTGCAAACTCTTTAACACCACCTCTGTAACTTTCTGGTGACACCTGTATTTGCTCAAAATCCACCTGGATCCATAGCCTTCACTTACGTTTCACAATGTACACATACAGTTTGCCAGTTTTTAAATATGATATCTAATCAAGATGATAGTTATTATTAGCCAGACTGAATGAGAAAGGTACTGAAGTCAACAGGAAGGAGTAAGATGGACGGAGAGCAGATATTGATCAGAAACAAGAAGTGTAGAAGTGAACAAATGTAAATACTGCTGAATATGTTTTTTTGTGTTTTGTACAGAATAAAATTTAAAAAGAATATATATAAAAAAAACTTCATCCTTCATCATTTTCCCTTTACAGGTTGCAAACTAGAGCTCAGATGTAGCACATAGACAACAAGTAAAAATGGGGGATGTACAGCACCAGGAGACATGCTGTAAGAGTGCATGCTGGGTGAAAATTAAATGAGACGCCACTATAAGAACATCTTTGCCTTCTGTGCCACCCCAGTTGCATGGAATGTGTTTGCATTGGCATTTGTATTGTGTTGTCTTGTTATTTCATCTGGCTCAGGAATGCAGACAGATAGTTAGCAACCACCTCTGTTTTGACCGCTAACTTACATCCCTGGGGTGATGCACACACACACACACACACACACACACACACAGACAGTAGGCAGCTTGGTAGATTTATGGGCCTATTTATCGTGCCAGTCGGCCGTCTGTCTAGTCCTCATCTATTCTTGTCATGCAGCTGTGTAGGTGTGGATTAAACCCCTTCCTGGATGATGCACGCCAAAGGTACATCTCACTTAATGAGAATAGATGGTATTCAAATGTTACACGGCTAGACCTGGCCAGAAATATTAGGAACCATGTGCCATGTATTGCATGGTGCAACCACTGCACATGCTGGAGCACCCGAGGCAATGCATGGGAAATTGTTTTTCTTGGGTTCCCTGAGGGCAGAGTGGGTTATAACAGGCATATCACACTGTCTGGTTCATGACCTTTGTCATGTGTCATCTTCTCGACTCCACTCCTAGTTTGTTTTCTCCCTCTGTGTACGATGTAGCGCTGTGAGGCAGCAATCACCTAAATATAGTGTGTTTTTTTAAGATCTGAAGCTTCAGGGTTTGGCAGGTGTGGCAATTTGCAATAGAAGCAACAAGAGGGATGCTACATTAAAAAAAACCTCACGTTGTTTCAGAGCATCGTCTTCGCTCACTCCCTTCCCCCTTAACCCCATAATGTGAGTGTGTGAGGTTTGTGGTTTTAAAATAACTACATCAAAACAAAGTAAAGTACAAAATGAGAAGCAGAGTTAAGAATGTCAAAAATGAGCCTTGAGGATGTAATGAGCAACCACAAGCAGACTAGAGGTGGGGAGGTGCTGTGCGTTATACACAGTGCCTTGTCTTTGTGGGACTCTCTGTTTGTGTGATTGTGTTTGTATTGCTTTGAGCTCATGTGGTGTTTTCCCTGCTGGTTACAAAGTGCAGTGTGGTGGTGACAGATAGAGTAGCTTGTGTGCACCACAAGCTACTGGTACAACGCGGTGTCTCTGACTTCACTGTGAAACAAGGGACTGAAGGACGATCTCGCCGGTTTGAAGAATCCTCTTTATGAATAATTCTCTCTGATTTTTCCTGTGTCTCAGTGTAAGGTAACTTGCACTGACAAATACAAGACACAGAAATGTAGTTCTGTAGCTTTTCGCAGTTTCAACGAGCAGACATGGAGACCGCTCTGATGTCGTGCTGATTTAATGCGCATTAAGTGCTTTTATTGCACAGTACCTGCTCAGTTTCATTTGTTCGCTTGTCACAATTCAGACACCGATAAGAACAATAATGAGGCTGATTTGAAGACAGACAAAGACAAGTTTTTTCTTTCCTTTTTAAGATACACTCTGGGATTTGTGCATTAATGATTTTTGTCCCCTCAGCAGATGCTCTTGGGCAGCACTTCTTCTCAGAACTGCCTGAACCTAAACACAACACAACCATGAGTAACTGCTATATTAACTATCCACAACATAAACCATTGAATTAGTAAAGCTTGTCAGCTTAGGAAGAGTGACCCTGTGACTAAAGGATAGGCCTGGATTTTGTCAAGTCAAATACTCACACTGTACATTTACATTTATTGGTGGCTGTAATTATTCCTCTTCTTCATACTGATCTTGAAAGAAGGAGGAAAAAGATCCATGGGAACTTTCAACGCTTCCAACTTGGTCAGTGTCCCTACGCTTCTAAGTGTGATCCTGTAGATGTTAGTGTCATCTCTGGAGGTGACCCATAGCATAATGTTTTGATGTGCTGCCAAGGTCAGTTGAATATAAAGATAAATGGGTATAAAGAGTAACAAAAGTTGAAAGGGTCAAATATAGGACTTTCACCCAGGAACACCAGGATTTGTATCCAGGTGTGAAACCTTTTTAACTTATGCAAGTAAGTGAATACATGTAACACACATAACTGAACATGACTTAATGTATGTAGCTTACATACTTATTTAAACCCAAACCATCTTTTCCGAAACCTTAACAAGTGGTTTCATTGCCTAAACCTAACCAAACTACACTCGTTTCACAATGTTACTCAAATGTGTTTATTATTGTTCTCAGCAAGCTTTATTTTGAAAGTCTAACTGGATGATGCATACTGATTATTCCCAGACGCTAGATGGTTACATAGAGCATCATGGTTTGTAGCATTGCACTGAACAAGCTGGTGTATTTAATGAGTTGGGAGTGAAATCACTACTTTCATTGAAATCACTTTGGTTACTTGAGGGCAGCAGGACAAACTTAAAACACACCTGACATATTATAATCTTATTAAGTTCTTATAGTTAACATCTTAGCAAGCAGTATTTACACATCCAAGAGACACAGAGAGTGTTGCTTTTTGCTGAAAACCTTTTCCAGCTGCTGACAGAACATGGTTTTGTTCAGGCCAGAAAACCAAAACAACCTGCTAAATCTTTGCTGGTTCATCACTAAGATCAACATTTTATAGTGCACATGCATTCGATCCATTGTTAATGATAAAACCGTTGATCACTATGAGCCAAGCTGATGTTTCACTCCATTAGTTTTATGGTTTAACACGATATGAGGGAGTCCAATTTTCCCTGGATGGAGTGCAGCTCACTGCTGTTGAGGAGACAATTAAAATGTGTTTTCTTTTTTGATTTATCACTTTCCCTTAGCAATCCCCTCCAATGTTAAAACAATTGAATTTGAGAAAACAGTGAATTGATTTAATGGGAATTGGATCCTCTCCTGAATTTTAATCCTGTGTCTAATTTAGGTAGACCACACTTATCCATTTCATACAAAAACAGTGCCTCATGTATCTTCGAGACCAATTATCTTCATGTAAGATTGTTCTGTTTTCAGTTATGGAAGAGCTCGTGCCAGTGGCAATATTTCCTTCCGTGCAATTGGATATTTTGTAAAGCTTTCTGAATTAGACAGATGGTTATGGGTTAGTTCACACGGGTTGCTTTAGCCAGATGCTCCACAGGCTGCATGAGGAAGGGAAGCCACAAAACCAGTGAGGAACATTTGATCTGAACACCTTCTGTGGTTACAGACAAACAGCTGCTGGACGCTTCGTTCTGTGGTCCAAACCCATCTGGCCACCTTTTAAAAAAAAAACCTTGTAACTCCATTACACGGCCTCTGTGAATACCAAATCATGACCACACACACACACTGTTTTGTCACCCAGATGCCCAGATGTAAAGCTGCACAAATCAAAACTTTTTAGAATTTTGTCAATGGAGATTCTCTGTTTGTTTTTAGAATTTTTTTGGTCAATATTTCTTTTTCTAATTTTTTTTTGCCCCAGGTCTCTGTAGGTTCACAGGACATGTCAAAAGAGGCTTAAATGTGAGGATAAAATAGTAACTCAATAATATCAAGGAAGGATGAATTATTATATACAAGGGACATGAAACAAATCAAGCACCATCCTTAAGATAAGTGCAGTCACTATGCACATGCCTTGTCGGCGTATAATGGAAAATGTTTTAATGTTAATACTTTTATCTGTTTAAAATTGTGGTAAGAACACCTACTGATACTGCAGTTTCATCATGTATGAATTAGACTGATGACATGGTTACAGATGTTGTTCTCCAGCTGTTCTAAACAATATGTTTTTATTAAGAACGGATCAAATGACTAATTTTAAATAGAGCAAATATGAGAGACACTTTATTGCCATCCATCCAATTACAGTTGCAGTATACAGAGGAACAAAATTGCATTTCTGTCCCAGGTGCAAAACAAAAAAAATATTGATGTAACATTCAGACTAGACATAAGGTGAAAACTAAAGAACACAAAACATGTAAAAAGCAGGTTACAAAACAAGGTGCAGACATGTAGTGCAATACACATGACATCTATACAAGAGCTGAAAATATAGGAAAAAAAATAGAAAAATACAAATTTATATAGTGTAGACAAGTGTCAAGTCTATCCAATGTAATAGTGCAACAGCAGCAGTAAAAACGGTTTGTGGGTCCCTGAGGATATTTATGTATACAAGATATGTATGCAATAAAGGTTGTGAGACAGGCTATGGTCCAGTAAAGTGAGGAAGGGTGTGAAGTGACTCGTTGCTGAGATTGGGGGCAGCAGAGTGTTGAGCAGTAGGAGTCCGATGGCCTGGGGGAAGAAGCTGTTGCTGAGTCTGGAAGGTTTTGCCTGGATGCTCTTCTGTCTTTTTTTTCAGCGGGGGAAGAATCTGTGGGAGAGGCGGAATGGGTCTTTTATGATCCTGGAGGCTCTGTTTGTGTAGCATTTAGTGAAAATGTCATGGATGAAGGGGAAAGAGGGCCAATGATGGACTCTACTGACTTTACTATCCCCTGCAGGGACTTGCGGTTTGAGTTATTACAGTTCCCATAACCGACAGTGATGCAGCTGCTCAGGACGCTCTCCATGGTTCCTCTGTAGAAGGTGGACAGGATGAGAGTGGGGAGGCTCTCTTCAGACGGTGGAGGCAATGGAGATGCTGTTGTGCCTTCTTCATCAGGGAAGTGCAGTTTCATGACCATTATTTATTTCATTTTACCGACACTATTGACACCAGGGTGTCAACCATGTCAGCTATTGGAGTCATATTTGTTGGAGCAGTGTGAACAGCAGTGGGCTGAACACACTTCCCTGGGGGGCACCTGTGCTGAATGTGGTTGTGTAAGCCAGGTCCAGAGTGTTCATCCCTTTGGGTGCCAAGCTGACACACTGGTAGAATTTGAGATTTGCTTGGTTGAAATCTCAGGCCAAAATGAGCAAGCTGTTGGAATGTGCCATTCGAAGTTCACTGATGACCCCACAGAGAACAAATTGTGCCTCTGTAGTGTTTATGTTGGTGGTGAATTCCATTGGTAGAATAGATGGCACTTCCCTGTCAGAGAATCATCACCCAACTCTGCAGCTCCCCTCAGCTATACAAACATTTTAACGTCTTTCAGCTCATTGTTTTGGTTTTACTGTCCCTAACTGCACTGTTTAGGTTCAGTCTGACTGATCTCATCAGCCCTGTCTGCAGCCACAGGAAGTGTTAAAAGGAGACTGAATATTGGACTAGCATTTGTCAAGCACTCTGAAACACAACTTGTCCACAAAAAATGCTAATGTTGCCTCATATCTACTGGATGTGTCGTGTCAATATGTTTGTCAAAGTGATAAAATCTGGATGTTATGTGTGTTGTTTGTGCTGCTTTCAAATGGCAAAGTTTAAAGACCTGCACAAACATGATAAATCCACACAAGTGTTTTTAATTGTTTTGGCTGATTAAGCCTCCTATCAGTACTGTGTTTAAGTGGCATTTCCCTGACTCGTTTTTAGCTTGGTTGCACTTCTTAAGGCAGGTGCGATTGTCAATTCCAACATGGCTTGGAATTGGCAGAAGGAATTTTTAATTTATTTGCTTTTTATTTTAAAAGGTTCTTTTTTTATTTAATCATCATCGTGTTTTTCCTCAATGAGGATTTTTCACCACAGTTTGGTGGACAAAATTAAACCTGGTCGTCTCATTCATCTGTGTTTGATTGTAGTCGGTGGGGGGTCACATAATGCAGTTGGTGATCATAAAGAAGTACACAGATTGATCCTAAAGATCACTGCCCAGTCAATTTGTTTAAACTCATGAATAGGAAAACAGTCAGATTTCTGAAATACTGAATCGTGTCAAAGTGTCTGCATCTCTATTCCACCCTGCAGGATTCACACAGAATACTGCAGACATTTGACTCTTACATGCACAACTGCCTATTAGGGTGACCTTTCCATTAGAAGGCTCATTAGCCCTGTACATGTGACCAATTTAGCACTGCTGCCATCTGAGTTTGACACTGCATGTTTGTGTGCGAGAGGGAAAGAGAGAGAGTTAGCCAAGTCATGAGGTCAGCCGGTCCGTTGCCCTCCTCACCTGGCACGGAGCATCGTGGGAGGTGAGCCAGAATATCATCCTTCATGGTAAACAGATAGATATTTGTGCCTTGGTCTTTGCTGCACTCTTTCCGATAAAAAACAAACAAAAACAAATGTGAGACGTGATTTGTGGGGAAACCGCCAGCTCGATTTTGACCCATCTCTCACTGGAGCGCTCTGTCCAAACATACTATCAGAGACTCCAATCAATATACTGATGTTCAACATTTAGTATCTCTAACATAGTCTATATGTGAAATCTGGGAAAGTATTATAATGCTGTCAGTGAAGGACTTGCAAAGTAGCATAATTGGTTTAAAATGATGCTATCAATCTTTTTGTTAAAGCAGGCATCACTTTTGTACAAATGGTGAAAGTCGTTTTGGAATGAAACTCTTAAATCATTCAGAGACCAATTAGTCAAACCACATAGCCTGGAGCAGTTGCAGTTGTTTAAAGTGAGCTGGGCGGATCCACAGGGGATATATGTAGAGTGGATGTGAATCTACACATGCCATGTTTACTGTACACACAGAATAGCAAAATGGAGTTTGCATTAAAGCCAAACCCCAATTATCTTGCTCCAGGTCCCAGGTCAGACGAAAACAAGAGAGGATGAAATTCGTTCGTGCATCTGATGAGGATTCAGTGCTTTGAAAAGTGTGCGATCTTTGTTATTAAAGGTTAACCCATTAGTTTGAAATGTCAGCATGCAGTGGGTGATTGGCTGAAGGGTGAGGAGGTGGAAATTGGTCACAACATCTATGTTATGACAAGTGCCATTATAAAATGACAACACCAAAAAAACCTGCAAAAATATGACTGAAAAATATCAACAAAAAAAGGCAGTTTTCATTTTAAAGTTAATAAATAATTTCATAATTTATTGGTTCATCTTTTATGTCTACCTTTACTTTATTACTTAAGTATTAATAATTTATTTATTTCATAATGTAGCGTCTGATTCATTTATCTAATATCTGCCATTTTATCATTGCAGTAAGTCCCTCTTTGTCACAGAGTGCCAGACAGAGTTCATTATGAAGATCCCAAAGGGAACGTTGGTGGACTCACATCATCCAATCATACTAATCAGGAAATGAGTCAGTGTTACCAAGGAGAACAGTTGCCAGGGTCACTGAAGGCAAGGGCACACACACACATGCACGCACACACACACACACAAACAAGGACAATCAAAATAGGTAACGCACTACAAAGATGAATTCTTTATATCTTAACACTCTGCGCCTGCTTCAATATTTCAACAATTTAAAGTAAATGTCAGACAAATTGCTATACATGTGTTTCCATAGTGATACATGATGGCATATGCAAACCTCAAATGGCTGCTTCAGTATTTAATACAAAAATGAGAGTAAAGCCCCTTTACACTGTAAACGTAACTGTAGCTGCAAGTTGTTGTTGTCCCAGACAAACATTGACCTGCATGAAAAATTTTATCTTTCATTGTCAATAAAAAAAAAAAAGATAGGGATGCACCGAAATGAAAATTCTTGGCCGAAACCGAAAACCGAAAATGAAGAAACCAAGGCAGAAAACCGAAAACCGAAATAAATTATGACAATTATTACCATTGCATTCGTGGCTATGACTGTGTACTAACCTCACTAAAATCAAGGCATTGCAATTGCATAAATTAATATTAATGCTTCAAAGAATAAATCAATTGCAAAATTATGAAAATATTTATTAACACTGACATTAAAACTAGCTATTAGCTATCCGTGGGTCTTTCTCAGATATAATGAAATGCATCCACACTGCAGACATGTTGGCAACTATCCAGACGTGTGCGTGCCGGTAAGGTTGCCAAACATTCCGAAAAATACGGAATTGTCCTTTATTTGAAAATTAAATGTTGCGTCCTCTTTTGAACTAATACGGGACGCGATTTGTCCCGTATTTCATAAATGTCCCATACACATGTCTGTCACAAACACATTTCAACACTAAATGTAACAATAATGAACTAAATAAAACACAGGAAAGATTAAGGCCAGCTAAATCTGTGTGCCGGGGACCATATGCTGGGGACCCCGAGAGGACCCGCTGCGCTCTCTGTCAATCAAAAAGCGGTGTCACGGTTGCCTAGTTACAAACACTGGTGCCGCTACACGCGCATTTTAAAGATGGCTAGAGGCGGCAACGGTCCGTGATGGGCGTGTTTTTTCTTCGTCATCACAACGTCTTGTTTCGGCCGTGTTGTTTCGGTGACAAAAGTCTTTCGGCCGAAAACCGAAAACGCACTTTTGAGCCAGTTTCGGCCGAAAATTTTCGGTGGCCGAATTTTCGGTGCATCCCTAAAAAAAGATGTATCCATCATAAGTGTTTTAGTAAGACGTTGGGCCTCCAAAGTGTAATAATTCAACAGTGAAGTGAAACTCAACATCGTTCATGCACCCTCTTTCTTTGATGCCCTATCCATCCATCCATCTCAGTGTCTATCTCGCGTGTAGGTTGGTGTTCCCATAATTACTCCCTCCTACTCTATCACTCATGCACACATATGTTCATACACACACGAATCAGACAATAAACACAAGGCCTTTTTACATTTCATTTTATCCTTTCATGTCTCTCATCCCCGTTTATGTAAATTGCAGGGCTTCATCAGATTGAGTCTGCCTACCCTGCTTGACTGTAACGATTCTCTTGTGTTTTTTCGGAGGATTTCCATATGAGTCGGATAATTACGTCTTGCTATTCGGCCTACGCATAGGGACGCTCCGCCATGGGTGGTAGACTGAGTAGTTCACCGAAAGGTCAACAAGTAAACAGGCGTATCTTGTTTCATACAGTCCTGCTGCCTGCTCTGCTTATGGTGTGTTACTATACTCTGTGCGTGGTCATGAAAAGTTGAGCTTCATATTAAGCCACACTGAGCCACTTTTAAGAGGATTGATCAATTCCCTAGAGTCGAATGAAGAGTGAATGTCCCCATCATTGTTAGTGACCTTACGGTTTAATTCAATGGCTATTTCCTCTGGAAGGATCGATGCCGTGACTCGGTGAATATTTGTCAATCATCGAGTGGACTGCAGGAAAATACAGGGGGCTGGGACCATGAGAGTCTGGAGTCTTACACCTGCATAGAAAATCAGTATTCACTCACCAGCTGCAGCTATTCATGTTGTGGGAAATGAAAAGGTGGGCAAGCAATCGTGGGACATACAGTCAGAGACCATTATAATGCAAACTGCAGCAATTTTGCTAAAAATTCTGTTACATTTTATTTTCACCTTTCACAGTAATGCAACATTTTCATACAAATAATTCTTCATTTGCATACTCAGTCAGTAACATACCTTACATACCCTTTGTCACAGGTTCAACATCTATGAGCTGTGAGCAGTTCAGCCATATAAAGATTTTTCCCTCCCTAAGCATTTAATTTTAATAGCTATTGGTGTCTTATTTATCACTAGCTCTTATCAGTTATCGTGGGACTCCTTCCTCCTAGGCTGGGAACCATTGATCAAAAGAAATCCAATACAACAGCCCTGCAACAAATATGTTCACTTGTCGACACTGGAGGATTCAACTCTATGGTGGCATTTTGTGACAAATATGTATTGATATGCTGTCTGAATTTCACAGCTATAGCCCCAAGCAGCCCTAAAAATGAATGTACTGTACAACTGAAAGAGTCAGTGAATTGCATGCCTAGTGTTTACCTAATGAACTTGCATCTCACTCTGTGACACAGTAATTTAACTCGGATGAAGTTTTTCTATTAGGAAAACTCTCAGAACTTTGGAGGCAGCTTACTACAGTAATGATGTAATAAACAGAAAACTGAATTGGTCATTTGTTTGAACTGCCACAACGGTTAGTAGGTGGGAAGCCAGATTGGGTTCTTATCCACGTTGCTCCAAGTCGTCTGTCTGTAGTCCCATCCAGGACAAATGCAAAGATCGCGGTGACAAAGACTGCAGCACAAAGAAGAGTGGGTATTTCAAATGCAGAGAAAAGTGGGACAAGAATACCAACAAATGATAAAATAGCAGACATGATGTTTGATTGACAGGTGATCTCTTGTCTGACTTTAGGTGGAGTTACTCTACATGACCAACTGTATTTGCCCCCTTTCTTGTATTACTCACCTGTTCACAATACAAAGCTGAGACGACGTCAGTTAACACCTCTCTCCAACACGTGGTCTCAGAAGAACAGTTGGCACCATTGATGACAGGACGTCTTTGATTCATCACAAGTATTATAAAGGAAGTGCATTACGTGTTGAACCCCAGGGATCCCAGGACGTATAAATAACCAGCCTCATTGATTTACCTATTGATTGCTTTTACTTTGATGCTCATCACCTTTGGCATCTCAGTACAATAACCAGCCTTGCTTGACTATTTTCACTGCTGTGTATTCATTGCTGTCATTGCTCACAAGTATTATAATTAACATATTCTATAGGTTTTTAGATAGAAACATATTCCACTCACCACTATGGCCATCCTTTCCCCTCTGACAGCCACAGGGCCAACGAGCAAATCCATGATGGATTGGAGGGTGAGAAGGAGGAGAAGAGCCTTGAGGAGAAAAGGAGGTTAAAAGGAGGAGAGGAAAGAGGGGAGACAGAAGATAAAGAAGAGGGGAGGAAGGGGAAACAGTGGCTTATTATGTGACCGCCACGGTTCCAGACCAGTAGCTCTCAAAGTGGAGGTCCTGGAGCAGAGTGAATAATGGTTCCAGTTCACTATAATGATCCCTATTAGGCAGTGTGCTGCCTCGATGACCTTTGTCCCGGTCTTGGTTCTGTTTTGGCCTTCATTTTCATCACCTCCCCTGTGTTTCAATGCAAACAACAACAGTCGTCTGTCTGTCCGTACGCAGCCCCCGCATCGGTCAAATCTGGACTGGACTCTGGATGTGTTTCTAAATGGGTCCATGACATGAAAATATTTGAGGTCAGCAGAGGCTCAGAAATAGAAGAGATGGATTTAACTGTATGAAAATACCAACATGGTGTGAAACATGTCGCTCCCAGTGTGCAGGTTCTGACAGGAACAGACTTTATTTGGGTTTCTCAACAGTATGAGGCACTGAATATCTCCAACCACTGTAAATAAGCCAGGTTTTGAGTTTTGCTACATTAAAGGGACACTCCACCCATTTTGCCCATGATGACCAGTGCATTCATCTTAAGAACTCACTCAAGCCTGTGAGACAGTTGGAAAATGCCTTTGCTTAGTCTGGAAGTTTTGTCTGAGAAAATAACCCTGGTGATGTCATCTGGGTCACTCTGGATTGGTCTTGAGAGTACAAATTTTAGCAGTAAGCCTGCCAGTTCACCATTTTTTCTCTTCAGGTTCAAACACAATTGTATTTATTCTTCCAATTTACTTCATAATTTGGGAACATTGAGCAGCGACACTGAGTTTAATTGCACCTCTACTGAGAATATCATCACAATAAACCAAAAATCACCACACGTTTGCGCAGGATTCTGATCTGACATCAGGGAGAAATTAACATCTTCAATTAAGATCCAAGTTTTTCTTCAGATCTATGCTGCTAATGGTATTCATATCTCTCTGTCACATAATGGTAGGTCAGTATTTACAATTAAACTCTCTAAATATAGACTCTGTTTTACATCTGCAGAGACCAGTGAAGTAGAAAGCATCTGTTGTAAAGAGGTAACATGTCACTATGTGCATGTAGCACACTTAGAGTAATTACCATAATGCGGGGGTGGAAAGCATAATATAAAACAACAGATGATGTGAAACATTAGTCAAGAAATTATTTCTGGTGAAGAGACAACCAATAAACCCGGTGAAGTATTATTTTGTTCATTATTATCATTTCAATCAGTGCCTTCTGAGTCCTCAAGCGTCATGAAAGTGCAATGTTAAATTGCTGGAAAACTGCCACATAATGCTGACTTCTCCCCTTATTAGCAAATTGCTCTCATGACAATAATGCATTTGTACACACGATTGAACCTATTTGTACAGCATGATAGGTCTTTCGTCTCATTTTACCAACAATGGTTGACATGGTTCTGTACTAATGCATAGTTCTGTCACACATATAACACGAGTCATCAGCTGCTGTACAAAGCACAGAGCTGTATGCTGAGTCACATCCTTAAAAAGCTATTCTATTTCTTTTTACAGCGCTGTGTAATAAAAGCCTTTTCTATGATGTTTTACCAGCAGTCACTCCAGCTAAATGATTTAGCTGGCAGAGATACCCACAGGCATAACTCACCATCAGCCACTCTGCTTCGAGAGGTCACAGGTCATACCAATTCATCATAGCCAGGTGGAGCAGAATAAATGATGGAGCAACACACAGACACACACATGAAAAACACACACATGTATGCGCGCGCACGCACGCATGCACACACACACACACACACACACACACACACACACACACACACACACACACACACNCACACACACACACACACACACACACACACACACACACACACACACACACACACACACACACACACACACAGTGGCAGCTCTTTAATGTCAGGCTTGCTCGCTCAGTAAGGAAACTGAATAGGAAATGCTAACTCATAATAATGTGTGACCCTTGAGTTCACACTGAGGTAGATGCTCATGATTATAGTTTATATAACAGTCGGGTTTTCATGTTATCACAGTAACTTTTTCTCATTTGTTTGCTCAATAAACTTTAAGATTTAATTCCTTCCTTCCTTTTTTCTTTGTCAGCACACAGATATTAAAAGAAGCTGACTTAATGGGTGTATTGCAGTTAAGTGAAGTTCTGGGTGGCGAGGTATTGTTAAGATTTTTTTCCTTTACGCAAACTCAAACAGTTTGGTCGGAAGATGGGGAGCGGTGGTGGAAGTGCGGAGGGGTGGAGCGGAGGAGAGGAGGAAGAGAGTTAGGTGACATCACCTCCTTCCTGTTACTACTACGTTTGTGACTACGTGCTGCTACTGGTGGAAGTGGAAGTGTGTGTATGTGTGTATATATATAAGATAAGATAAGATAATTCTTTATTGATCCCCCATAGGGGAAATTCGGGTGTTACAGCAGCACAAGCATACAATCAGATAGAAGTATAAAGTATACAAAATAAAAAACTAAAGAACGTGTGTGTGTGTGTGTGTGTGTATATATGTGTGTGTGTGTGTGTGAGAGAGAGCAAATTCTGATGGATATTAAAATTGCTCAAATTTTCAAGGGTATTCTAATTCAATTGCTTTGAAAATCTGTTAGTGATTTGAGAAAAGAAAACAGTTGTACAACTGTCAGTGGAAAGTTTTGAGCATACACAATATGTGTGTGTGTGTGTGTGTGTGTGTGTTTGTGTGTCTTGAGGATGGGCTGTGGTGAGACAGGATAATATGCAACAATAGTAAGTCACCGCCCTGGCTGTCATTTCTCACACCTTAATGATGTCAAATACTGGAAATTAATAAAACATTACCACAATGTCCAGTAAATATCTGCTCCCATGAAACCAAGATTACCATGGCAACAGCAAACTCCACAGAAAAGGCTGAATCATCACCTTTTTTCTGTGAAGAACATGTCCACAGAGTGTGTTCACTGGTTGCTACTTTCAATGAATTTAATGAATAAAGGAATAGTTCAACATTTTAGGAAATAAGCTGATTTGCTCTTTCGGTCATGTAACAATGTGTTGATTTTGCACTTTTGTACAGATTAAACAAACAAGATAATGTTTCAATCAATGAGCTTGAGAGATACTACATAGACAGACAAGCTGCTGGTGCTGCTCCTTGTATCCAGTCTTTGTGCAAAGTGAAGCAAAATTTCTCCTGTAGCTTCATATTTAGTGAACACACTTGAAAGTGGTATCAATCTGCTCTGAACGAAGTGTAATTCCCCAAAATGTCAAATTATTCCTTTAAAGTACTCAGAGTCTCTCAGAAATGTCTCTTGCTGCCAGTAATTTTACTTGTTTTGACACAATACAAGACTGCAAAAATCCAGATGGACATCAGTCAAAGTATGAATAAAGCTGGATTCTTCTAATACAGCGAATCAATAAAACACACAAATGAACTAACAATACTTTCAACAAACTTGCGTACTACAGTAACCACTGGTACACATCTGAGCAACCATCTTTGTACTTTATCAAACTGCACACTGAAGATAATGACTTCCAATTTAGGTGTTTCGGTGTGTGGGTGCACTGTGAGCTCACAATTGCAAAAATAAAGTGTTTACATCTCAAGTTTCAAAAATCTGTTGAATTGGTTTGATTAAGCTTGTCATCAGTGCAAAGGTTAACTTTTTTTTTTTACTTCATGCATTTTCCCTTGCATGACATTTTGTTAGTCAAATGCAGAGAGAAATGGAACTACATTTTTCTTTTTTTTCTCCTCTTTAATTTCACTTTCACTGGATTATTGCCGTCTCAGTGCTCCTGACATTTTCGCTTGCTCAGCTGATCCAGATCAAATAGATATTGTTAATGCTATTTTGACGTGTGTTTTGAGACATGAGGAAAGGCAGAGAGAGCGAGCAGCTGCTTTTATGTGAAGCAGATATCCATGACCTGTGGCAGAGAGTATGATGAAGAAGCATCCATCAGAGAGTTTGGCCAGTCAAACATATCGACTTCACAGATGCTGCAGAGATAAACTTATCATACTCACTTGCTGGCCCTTGACCTTTAATCCCACAGACAATGGACGGCAGCACAGACAGGCAGCTGTAAACAGAGTCGCAGACAGATATCATTTTCATGTTACAACTACCTAACACCAGTATTCAGGAATGAGGGCATCTACAGCTCTTGTTGCTGATCAGCCTTCTCAAAGCATTTTGGAAAAACTCAAGATCAAGAGGAACGGTTTGTTTAGCTCCTGAAAAAAAAAATCTATAGATACAAGGTTACTACCCATCAGCTGTAGTTCAAGGCAGACATGCACCCACACACAGACCCTCATACAAAAGACAGACACACGTCTCATGTGCTTATAGGACTGATACACATCTCTCAGAAGATTAGATGTGTCTTTGAAGGGCAGATAGCAAACAGCAGATCGCTCAGGCTTCATTAGTTTAGGACGCGGACATGACATTGTTGACCTGGAGTCTGTTGCTATTAGTGTGTGTGTGTGTGTGTGTGNTCTTTACATTAAATTTTTTGCATATTTCCTAAAATGACAAACTCTTCCTTTCAGTGTAAATAAGGTAAACTATATCTCCTATATCATGCATCAATTCACTGGGATCATGCTTTCGTCACCTGCTAAAGATGTTTTCTCATTATGCTGATAAAAAATGCAATTGGCAGCATTATGTTTCTCACCAAATGTATTTGCCGATGCAAATAGTAGTATGAAAATGTAATTTTCTAGGAGACAGACTTGTATTGCCTGTAATGCAAATGAATTCTAAAAAGGTTGATCATCATAAATGCTTTCCAGAACTCAGAGGTAACAAATGCACCATCATGGGACAGTGAAGCAACCTCTGTCAATCACTGACAGTTATTCCTAAAAAAATATTATCGAGATGCACTGGCAGGTAAGAAAAACTGATGAAGGCCTGATGTGTAATAAAAGGACATCATCAGTCTGACATTTAGTATCGGTCCGCCTGAAGCGAGGTTATACACAGGTGAATATGTGGGAAAAAATCCATCCAGTGTGGCATCATTGTTTCAGTCTCACACCTGATAAAGCTGCTGTTTCTGTGTCTGCCTGTTTCAAACAAGAAATAGAAATCTTCAAAACACCCCCCATCAATGACCTTTGTGAGTGATACACTCTGTGCAACTTTATTCTGTCCCAGTCTCAATGTCAACTGACCATGACCACAGAAAACCTATACATCCCTCCTCCCACATGAACCCAGCTGTGTTTACTGACTGCTACTGTGTTTGATTCCCAGGACCTAGAGACAGAAGATCCTGGGAGAAACAAGACACACACACACACACGCATACACATCAGAGTCTGGATGGATGGATGACTAGAGGGCAGGATGGAGAAGGCCAATCGATCTAGTCTAGTAGTAATGATAATAAAGTCTTTGTGCTTCCTGGAACTGTACAATGGATTGTTCTGTAACATTTGAGCAACAGTTCTCCCTCTGAGAATCAACATTATGAAAGAAAAACTAATACATAAAAAAAAAAATCTTTGAGTCAGTTTCAAATCTGTTTAAGAAAATGTGCAAACGAAATCAGCGTGTGAAGAACTGGTGACGGATGCCTCGTGTTTTATCTTCATCAAGGCGCTGATTCTGTTACTGCACGTTAACCAGACGTTTCTAAAGCTGCTGGCCAAGTATTGCTTTCCTCCTCAGCTGCAATTTTACAAACTGCTTGGGGCGAAAGAAATGTATCATGTACAGATATCGCAGATTAGATTAGAGTCCTTATTAATAATCCTCATCTGAAAGTCTGATCAGTGCAGCAGAAACATGACAGGATGTTCAGCAGGAATTAAAGATAAAAAAATTAACATGCAGAATAAGAAGTAATTAGCTAAAGGATGACATGGTGACGCAGAAAACAAAAAAAAAAAAAGGAAAAGAGCACAAGCTGCTGCACTTGACGTTATAAAGGACTGAATCACCTGAAGAGAGTGTTCCTCCTTGCTTTGCTTGTTAATTGTTATATGATCAACACAATTCACTAAAAGGCCAGAAGAAAATCTCACTAACACTTTTTTGTAGCATTAAATCCTGTCTCACCAGAGCAGTTTATACGGCGGAGGGTGAGTAAAAGAAAAATGATTAATAAGCTTTGATAACTTCTTCCATTTTGAACTCTGCAATGTCAAAAAAGCTACCTATTGGTCAGTTCCTCAGAGTCGTCTACAATGTGAAAATTGAATTCATTTTTTTTTTCCTTTTCTTTTTTTTTTTTTTTTTTTTGGATCACTTGATCTTAAAGCTAAAACTACTACTGCTATATGGCACGTTGATTGAAATGGGTTTCTGAAATACATTATCCTGCTGAACCTACTGCAGGGTCAGTGTCTGACAGATTATCTGTTGTGCAAGGTAATAACAGGGAAAAAAATAATCAAAAACAGCCGACAAGAAGAAAGGTTAAAAAAGATGAAGGGGTCTTAAACAACAAAGAAAGGACTTTAGGAAAAGGGAGAACAAAGAGAGCACGTTCATTATTGAGACAGATGGCACAAAGTGGCACACATTAACCAATCACAAAGGTTAAATGAATGAGGTAAGCAGTGAGGTCACTACCTGTAACCACTTCAGTTTGGGATTTAATCTCTGTGGTTGAGTGATTTAGAGGTGAGGGACTGTTCCCTGAAACCATGTGCAAGTGTGTGTGTGTGTGTGTTTGCATAAGTGCCAGCAACTATGTGTGCATGCTTATATATGAGTCACATGTTTGTAGGCATAGGAGGCATTACCTTAATGAGGAAGTATTTATTAGAAATATAAAAACCCTTCTTTGAAATTTGAGCAACACAACATATAATTACACACCGCAAAATTGCACTGTAAAAGTTGAACATGTATTAAATTAAATATGTTGTGACCGATGCTGTTTGACTTAGATGTGTGTTGAACATAGGGCTCAGCAGAACAGAGAGACCCTATCACTGCCAGAAGTGCATTGTACGTCTGCTCATAGGAGACCAAGTGTCACCTTGGACAATTTAAGAGGTATGTCTCCTTACTCAGTCATATGCAGACGTGCACACACACACATAAAAACAATAAGACATAGACGACGCCACCAGTACATTAGTTTGTGACCAAGGCCGTCATTATTAGAATAGTTGCTGTTGATGCAGACCTTCATTTAAACCTGGCTAATGGCTCACTGTCGCCTGCACACACCCACATGCACACACTCTCAAACACTGATAATTATACATTCCAGGGACAAATTGTCTCAGTATGGCGGGTCACCGTGCCAGCCTGTCTCCATGTGTCCATCTCAGTGCATCTCTTGTTAAGTTTCCACAACGTTGTCACTTGTATCACTTGGCTGGACTCCCCTGCATGGCTGGTTGACATGCGCACACACGCACACATGCATGTAGAAGACAATGTACTTTGTAATAACAGGCCCTGATTCTATCTATTGCCTCATCTCTAACCTTACCTTTACAATGACCTCAGTCTGACCTACAGTATAAACTATGTTTTTGTAAGATTTTCTTTCTGTTCACTCCAATCACTTGTGATTAATTAATTAGCAAATATGGGCTGTGTCTGAAATCATTCATAGTATATAGTCTACTGCATGGTGTGTTTGTCCTTTTTCAGTGTTGTATATATAGTGAACCATATATAGTGTTTTTGGATCCATCTGCTATACACAGCGCTATACACAGTGTCCTATCAGCTGCATGATAATCATCTCCAGCCATTCATGAGGTTTTTTTTTTAAAAGGAATTGTTAGACATTTTGGGAAATATGCTTCTTTGCTTTCTTGCTCTGAGTTAGATGAGACTGATATCACTCTGAATATCTGAATGTCAAATATAAAACAGAGCCAGGAGGCGGCTTAGTTTAGCATAAAGACTGCAAACAGGGGAAACAATGACAACTAGAGCCTGGATCTGTCCAAAGGTGAAAAACTACAGCTCATTCATTAACATGTTATATCTTGTTTGCAAGATAAACAAAAATTAATTGATTTCGCTGATGTCTCAGGATCTCGTCGTTGCCCCGAGGTTGCCAAGGTTGTTGATGAAGAAATAGTTAGATGAAGTAACTCCTTCCAAAAACCACAAACTGTTGCTTTTAGACTTCTGTTTGTGCAACAAATCAAACAAATTAATGAGTTGAAACATGTTAATTTGCGCTCTCTGCTTCTACTCTGATGCCGGTAGCTATGCAAAGAGACCTACTGACTCTAGCTTAATAATTACTGAGCAGACATGAGAGTGGTATCGATTTTTTCGTCTAGCTCTTGGTAGGAAAACAAATATGCATATTTCCCAAAATGTCCAATTATTCCTTTCACCCTCACCCTAAACTAATCTAATCGAATCCAATTCTAATCTCAATCACAAACTGAAATCCTAGAGGAGCCTACTGCAGAAGTCAGAACCAACAAATTGTCCACACTGTGTCTTTTACTGTTTTACATCTGCTCTTAGAATGACCGTCACACACACACACACTTGTCGTCACACCCCGTCTGTGCTGCGCTTTGTCATCAGGCAGCACTAAGGGCTGTCTGTCTGTCTTGTTGATGGACCAATTTCATTTCAAACATCACTGACAATTGAAAAATGACACTCATCACACACATGAATCCATATGTACCAAACACACACACACACATACACACACACTGTCATCCCGTGTACATCCAGCACATGCTTTAGATACACATCAATTGCCCGCCCTGCTTCTCTCTATTTACAAGGGCTTGTCCTTTTTCCTGTCCGCTTCCACATCATAACTCCACCCCCCGCACCCACCCACCCTTCCCTGCCTGCAGAGCTTCTACAAATGAGATAAGAGCACTAATGTGATTGGGAGAGAGAGAGAGAGAGAGAGAGAAAGAGAGATAGAGAGAGAGACAGAGAGAGAGATTCTAATTTAATAGAAACTCCATCAGGCTAATGGAACTGTGGACTGACTGCCCAGCCTCCCTCCCACACACACACACACACACGCACACACACACACACACACATACAGTCATTTACTCTACACTATATTGTACCTTGCGAGCGTGGGAACCTATTAGCATTCACCACAATACGTCGGGCCACAGAGTTAAATGAATACGCAGAGAGAGGGGACGTGGGAGGTTGAGAGAGGAGGATAAACCAATGAGTGTGATATATGGGCCGGGCCGAGAAGAAAAATGAAATGATACTTTTAGATGGATGTTCAAAGAAAAACAAAACGGCCCCCAAATTAGAGGGAACAAAGCACAAAGCGAGGTGGACAGACGACTGATGTGACGGTCACACAGTGCAGACAGTTCACCAATTATGGCTGTGCAGGTTTGTGGGACTTGTTGAGGTCGGGATAATGTGAATGGAGACTGAGGAGGTGGAGTCAGGTTGGAGGGGGCTGGCATGACGGATGGTTTTTCACTCACAATCTGTCTGGCACAACGGAAATAAATGAGTGTGTGCTTCTACTCTAGCTATCTCACAAACACTACTGATTCTCATTCACATACAGGCTTGTCAGCTGATTTATTTCCACTTACTCTCTCAAGTGCGGAAATTTGGACAAGTGACAAAAAGTACAAAGAGGACGTGTCCTTGAGCTGGAAGCTTCTTGCTCTTCTCTATCTCTCTTGTTCTCCCTCTTTTCCATTTCTACTTCCTTTCAGTCGCTGGGGCTTCTTTTTCCTCGCCGGTCACAATCAGTCTTCACTGACATCCTCATTTCTGAGAATACAACTATATTTTGTTCAGGGCATGCTTCTCTGTCATCACATTTCCTTTATTTTATGGCACTAACGAGACAAATTATCAAAGCTCGAGGATGTTTCAACATACTGTTTATACAAAAGGAAATCAGCCTGAGAAGCAAATAACCCAGACAGAATCAATTTACTCAGTGTAAAAAAATATATATTTTCATCTTTATTTTTGTTGTCTCTAATGCAGAACTCAACAATCCTGATGATTAGATTAGAAAATTGGGGCAAAATGCTACAAACCTCATTCCATAGCATAGAATTTTTAGGAGGAAAAATTGCCCACATTAGAATAGACTATACACCACCATCTGTGCATACTCTTCTTATGCCTGTATATTATTCTTGCCTATATATTTATATTTATTCCAGATTCCATTTGCTGTGCAATATTTCATTTTGTTATAGTCAAGTGCAATATTTTCATATTCATACTTAATTGATTTTACTGGTCATGTTTCATTCATGGTCATATTTCTCATACCCATATTCTCATGTATATCTCATGTACATCTGTATATAATTTTGTGTAGATCTGTTACTTGTAAATACTTTTTATCTTGTTTATATTTTTCATTTTTTTCACTACTAACTGTCCTAGTGTCTTTCCTGCTGTGCATTGCAAATTTCCCCGCTGAGGGACAAATAAAGGTTTATCTTATCTTATTTCTCTCAAAATGTCAACCTGTTCATTTGACGGAAAAGTGCCTAAAAACACCAGGTTAATGTTTAGGAATGTCAAGTTCACAAAACTGATGACTTGGATTCGACAGCTGTGAGACTTGACTCCCTGTAGACTCCAGTCTCAAGTTTTGAGCTGATATAATCCTGGAACATTTGGAAAAAAAAAAAAAAAAAAGACAGCAGGCCTAGAATAATAATAGGTGTCATTTATGTCAGTAATCCACAGTGGATTTAAGTGGACATTTTTAATGCTAATCAAGAGAAAACTTTGTGCAACTGAACAGAATCTGATGAATGAAGAGGAGCACACTTTTCCCCGCCATCTGTCTGTTTTTGTGAACCTTTAGGACAATATCTGTCTGCTGGTAAAACTGGTGCAAGGCTTAGGAAGTCACCAGAAAGACTGAGATGGATCTACTGGGAAACCATGTCCTCAGAGGAATGTATTTTTGAAATGCCTTGCCTGAGACCAAGGGGAAGTTTTGAATCAACAGGGGTGCTGCATGAAAGGTCAGGAGGTCGCCGAAGCATCTGCAGTTGTACAGTGTGTCATCAGTGGTGAAACAGTAACCTCTCTGCTCAGAGGTTTAGCTTGACATTTTGAATAAATTAAGTTAATTAGCTTTGTATTTCAGTAAGCTTATGTCTCTGCCAGGACCAGTTCTTGGAAGGAGACTTGTGGACTAAATTTAACTGTAGTTCCACTGAAAGAAAAGCAAAAGCCACAACAAAGCGGCTGGGACAAAAACAGGCAGTCCAGCATGCTGACACAGAAAAATGCATGTATAACATTAATGCAACATTATCAAGGGCTGTGTGGAAGGAACTTTAATGTTACTTTAACTTTAGTTAGTTAGCCTTCATTTTTGCTGATAGGACAGGAATTAGTGCACGATTAGTATAGGCTGTCAACCATTTAAATCCTCCTCTAGATGTTTGCCAAATTACCCATTTTAAGTCTGTTAATACAGAGCAGACTGACATGAAAACAGAGTGAGTGTGTGTGTGTGTGTGTGTGTGTGTACATTACCATGTAGCCATTAACCTTGCATTAGACAGTACACATCCAAGATGGGCACAGCTGCTGCAGTCTTTGAATGCTATGAAGACTAAACTGTTTATGTTGAATAGAATGTGAAAAAAAATGAAATGAATGAAATGTGATTTAAACTAATTTACTACTACTCGACACATTTTCTGTCAATTAGGGTAAAAGGCCAAGTTTTTGACATTTTTATGAAACTCAGTGGTATGTCCTTAATATCAATGTGCTTCACACAGTACAGCCTGTGCTTGAACCAACGCTGGGACTGAAACAAGTATGAAAACATACATGGCTGCCAAAGCAGTACTGGTACAAATAATTAAAGAGGAATGGCATAAGGTGTACAGACATAAAAAAAATACAAGACATCAAAGGTACAGTACATCATCTGGGTTAGACAAGGTGGAATCAGACATCCTCAGTTAAGTAATACAATTAAGCTGAAATAAGCAAGCAAGGAAGAAGGACTGTCTGTCTGCTGGCTCTCTGCTCTGATGAGGAAGCTGCTGCACTCAGGAAGGAGAGGCAAAGCTTTGATAACCAGACTGATTACCGTTAACATCGTTTGTAATGAGATTACTGCGCTTTGATTCATAAAGGGTCCATACTGTGCGCTGAATTGATTTTTGGATGTGTTTGATATCGCTGGTTACAAGAGGCATAATACTGTTGAGACAGGAGATGGAATCTCTTGTTTCAACAGCCGAGATTTATATAGGGATTCACAGACACACACACACACACACACACACACACACACACACACACACACACACACACACACACACACACACACACACACAGACAGACACGCCGACTCCCACTGGCAACCACTTATAGTAACACTAATATGTCACCGTGACTTTGGGATCAAATTTTATATTGCTCTTAATCTAGACAGATCTCCCTTCACTCTCTACTAAACCTTCTCACTAGATTTCAGCTTTGTACGTCTGAGATGAAGAATAATGTGGAGCCTCCATCCAGATTCCACTGTAAGTCATGAAACCTCCAGAAGATCACTTTGGGATGTATGGGTGGGTGTAGAGGATTAGAAAGCAGGAGGGGAATAATAAATATTGTTAATTCCACAAACAAAACTTTTCTCGCCGGCTGAGCGAGGTAGAGGCTCCCATGTGCAGAGTAAGTCTGTGAGGGTGGGTGTCTTGTTTTCTTCAGATGGCGTAAAATTATGTGACATTAGAAAAAACTGATCCTGTCATCTAATTTGATCTAAAGGACTGGTAATGTTCTTTATTTGTCTAGCTGTCAACAACTCTCTTGAAAAGGCCAAAACAACAATGAATGTATCCTATTAACAAGTATTGTCTGTGTATCCAAAGCCTGATTCATCTTATTGCTCTGTGTCTTAGGGCTCCATTATTGTTTCAAAACTATTAAAAACACATCAACGAGCCAAATTGATGCACTGGGTGACATTTTCTTTCATTACCCTGAACATGAGCTTTGTAATTTTGAGTCAATCCCACTTAAAATGTTCTGAAAATAGACCCCCAACAAAAGGACTAGTCATTGTTGTTTGAATATAATGAAGTTAAACCTACACCTGCCCAAAAAATACACTGGATCTTTGACCCATTTTTACAGTCCTTAGTAGGAACCAGTGGGTTTGGGGCTGTGATATAAGTTTACATTCAAGCGATGAAGACCTCATTTGCACTTCATGCATCTTGGGTGAATCAGGCTGCTTGTCAGTCTCAAAAAAGTCTACGTGCATTCAAGAAGCATTCAAGACAATGACATCTCAGATGGTTTGAGGCACATTCTAACCAGATGCAGAAAAAGTGCAAGTGCATCTGCCTCATAAAGATGCACATGTAATATGTACTCCTTTTAAGTGTGACTATGTCATGAGGCACACATTGAGTGTCTACTGGGTCTGCAGCTGTGACTGTGGAAGAAAAAGTTACACTGAAATTAGCCATTACTCTCCCTGTCTCATTAAAGTGATTTTCACTGAGACAATCATTCAGAGGCTTACCGAGCATTTATCTGATCCCTAATCAGTTCACCCACTGAATAATCTGTATCAGTGAGGGAGCGCTGCTGGTGACAGCCTGTGAAAAAGATAAAAAAAATTTGTCTCACTCATAGTTCATTTATATAATTCATCCATGTGTTTGTGTCAGTTAAATGATACACTAACTAATCTGCTCAAGTTTACAAGTTAATCTTCTGTTTTACCAAGCAGCTTCAGGTGTAGAACCAACCCTCATTTGCATGTAGCCCAGGAAAAATAACAAATTAGATCGCAATCAGATTTGTGATCTGGATAATGCAGACACATAAATGAGGTTGAATGTGAATCTAAGTCTTACATCTCATCTGTTTTAATTTGAATACGAGACCCTTGACATGGCAAGTGTTCCTGTTGCCAGGAACTGAGTCTTGAGCCTTGTCCTTTGGGAGCAACGGAGGAAGTAGTGTGACCACAGAGAGGAGGTCAGGGTGGATGGACAGGTCAGACTTTGATATAGAAGGCTGCTGTGTGCTTCCTGTTTCCTACCAACACTTATGTTGGTTTGTTATAAGCACGCCCGGGATTGTTCCCTAATCCCTAGTATTAGAAATTTTCAATTACATGCTGGTGCAATGAGCCAATTTCTTGACTTTATCTTATCTTTACGCATCTTTTCACTGCCAAACACACACTCATCCATGTATGTACATACACCTACACATCCTCCCACCACTCACTCACGCAGGCAGACTCCACCCACAGCTCACTTCCAGTAACAGCAGGTTCATTTAACCGACCAACCCGTCAATGTGTGTCTGTGACAGTGTGAATGGGGAGGTGTGGGGATGGAGCTGTATTGGAACTGGGTGTGGAAATGTGACTATGTGTGCCAAGGGACTGGCCCACAGGAAGACGCACACACATACACACACAGAGACACAACACACTCACACATACACACATATGCATGCACACATGGGAAGGTCTGTGGACAAGCGGGCAGACAGGCCTCAGAATGGACTCAGATGGGCACTGTGCCAGCTGGCTGACAGAGGAAAATGGTGTGTGTGTGTGTTTAAGTCTGTAAACTATGTGTGTGAGTAGGACATAAAGACAGAGAGTGAGAGAGGCTTTAGAGTGTCAAGACAATCACCGCACGCTGTACTATACTATGTGTTCACTTTCTATTGTCTGAACTTTCCTGAATGACACGGTCTGGATGTAGATATTAACTATGGGGCCTCATTCAGCTATTCATGGCAGCAGCTGTTTTGGCATTAGCCACATAAATCCAATGACATTCTCTCCGTCTAAAAACAGCTCGCCCACAAAGACCAGCCAGTAGATCACTGTGGCAGCCGCTGATGGGAATCAGCAGCGAGGTCCGTTCAGCCTGCCAGGATGATGTGTTCATGCATTTACATACATACATGCAAACATGCATAGAGTATTTCCCCCACTGAGGTTTTCATCTTTTAATATTTTGCAACATTGAATCAGGGGGGATTTAATGATTTGATGCTGATCAACGGAAGAAAATTCTTAAATGACAAAGTAAAAACAGATCTCAACAAAGTGATAAATTACACAGAAATCTAAAATGCAAATTACCTGTTTGAATAAGTTCTTAGGGGTTTGAGTGGAGTGTAAATACATTGTAGCTGGAAGGTGAATCAGTGGTATTGTGGCAAAACCTCAACCATGATGATGAACACGTTGATTGAAAAGCACAAGTCAAGGGATGGATACCAGAATATTTCCAAGTCACTGAACATCCCTTCGAGTCCAGTTAAATCAATCATTGAGACATGAAAATAGTATGGTAGCTGTAAATCAGCCTGGAGCAGGCCAGCCTCAAAAACCCAGTGAGCATGCAAGAAGGTGACTAGTGAGCACGGCCACCATGAGACCGACAACAGCTTCGAAAGAGTAAGACTGGAGAGACATACAAGGCGACAGACTGTGCAGCAGTTGGTTAGGTGCTTCCCCAGTTGCAGCCTTGTGAGCTTATGGCCACTCTCAAAAAAAACTTCACAAGGCATCCCAGCAACAGTTTGGCAGAGGTCAGCATAAAGATACTTCTCTGGTGTGAGGAGACCAAAATTTACATTTTTTTTTCTTAAAGATACTTGCAACATGGGAGATGATTTGTTTTCCAGCAAGACATCAAGCTCTTCTAAACAACATGTTAGAGTCCACATCAAAATCCAACTGGGTAATTATTATTATAATTATTATTATTAATTCCATGTCAAATCACCAGATTTTAGAGAAAGTTCCCACCTGACCATCTCAGATTTTGTTCATACTTTTTTATTTCAGTGTCCTTGTTACTAATAAATACTTACTAATTTACTAATAATATGTGATTGAAAAAGGCTGTTCCCTCACAACTCCCTAGCAACCAAACATAGGTTGAGTAGTTTTGCAAAAAAGGGGAACATTTTTTAGCAAAGCTGAGGCCTATGAACAATACAAAAAGCTGTAATTACAGCTAAAAATACTGACTTGAAGATGGTGAACGCTTTGATTAAAGGGTCTTTTTCTGTTGATCGAAGCCGAAACAGCCAAATTATAACTTTAATTCAATCTTGCATAACAGTAAAACATGAAAACTGTCAGGGGGAGGGGGGGTGAAAAAGTTTTATGGGTGCTGTGTAAAACCATGTGCACAAAAAACATGTTTATTACTGCAAAAGCAACTTTCTAAGCAGGTGATCATCCACTGCCTATACAATCATTCAGAAATGTTTTCGCACACATTATATCAACATATCAATAATGCAGTAACCACAAATGCACACATGCACACACACACACACACACTGCATATACACACAGGAATACGTATGAGCAAGCAGCTGCAGCAAAGTGGGTCAGATGACACTTCTGGAACCACAGAAGAAGTCGGGAAGGGACTCAATGGGAGTTTTTGTGGAGATCAAAACTAAATAAACATGCCCGCACACACACACATTTTTTTTTTCTCAGCATTTGACAGAGGAATACCCTGGCTTTGCAGTGCCACTGGCCAGACAGGAAGTAGGAAGTGGAGAAAGGAAGCACAGAATGGCTGATGACAATACCTTCTACATCCTACTGCTCTGCACGACACAGCCAAGTCAGACTCTGGTGGAAATCCATTCATCCTCAGCCACTGATGGTGAATGCTTTAGAGACTAATGTTATAACATGTAATGACCTTTGGCAATATAATGTTCAGAGGAATTAACCAGGTAGAAAATAGGGAGGTTTAAAAGTAACCAAAAACAGTCTTTATTCAACCCATTCGCCTCATTTCAGTCCAGTCTGAGGAAGTGATTCATACACAGTGTGTCTCTTTATATTAGGTATTAACATGCAGACAGCAGGTGCACACCGGAATTAGACAGAGGTTAAAAAATAAATTAATTTCACCTCTTAATAGACCTAAGATGACCTGAATATTTGATCTCCTACACAGGCTCTGGAAAGTGTCAGAGATGAATTTGACCACATTAAACACTACCTAACTGCAGAAACGGAAATAAGGCAGCAGACGGCTTAGACAGTGCTCAGTTTAAAAAGGATTATTGGGGATGGGGAGCTTCAAAGTTTTGGTCTTGAGCAAGTTACAGTTACCAATTATCTTGATATTTTGGTGAGAAACAAACAATTATCCAAGGCCAGGCTGTGTAATACATCCATGAGTCTGAAGGCTTGTGAGATGCCAAAACACTGCCGAGTAATTTATAATACGATAAGAATGGATTTTATAACTCAAAATCATTGTCACCTTCATTTTGATGATTATGAGAACAACAGAAATATGCTATTCTGTTACAAATCAATCTAACAGGAATGTGCACTTGCACTTAATGTACATTCCTGGATAAGGGCCCATGTCTTGCAGCAGAAAGTTGAGCCAGGGTCAACACTTTAACTGGTGTCCTCCATGTTGCCACTTCATTGCATCAATGCTGTGGTGTCATTAAAATGACTGAAGTGGCTGTGTTATTTCATGCATCACTTACACTGACCCGAAATGTTACCCCAAAAATGAATATCTAAATTGAAAGTGGGCCATATACACTTGTCATGATATTTACTGCACATTCCTGATTACTGCACCCTTTCCATGTTAGGCACTCTAGCTGCTTGTTGTGACTGCCCACCAAAATGCTCCTTTGAAAAACACTCCATGGCAAGGTAACCTCAAAAACTGATGGCAAGATTTCCATTAGTCAATTCGTCAGTCAGCAAGAACTAGACCTTGGATGCGAGGCAAAATGTTTTCAAGTATGTACAATTAAGAGCAGCCGCCCTAGATTCAACCCTCCTTGGATAATCATGATGTGGATGACTGAGAATTTTCACAGACATCAAGTCTAATATCTATGGTTACCTCTGAGCACTCCTCTAGTGTAACTATCATGTCACAAATGTCACTGCCCAAAATGTTATTTCAAAATAATATTTCATGAAAACAGGTAAATTGCAGTGAAATTACCTCAGCCGTTCATGTTCCCAAGGGTACAGAGTGGGTCTATCTGAAAATGCTGGCCCTGTGTTTTAACATGGCTATTAAAAACTTTAGGGAAATTATCCTTAGTCGTTAGCCTGCTCAGAAAGTGTTATTTGTTTTGGTACCTCTAAATTCCTCTCCTTTCATTTAGTTTTTGATAGTTCGGGGTAGACAGAGATCTTTATGAAAATGATCAGCAGTGTGATTATGTTACACTAAATTAACACATTAACAGTATGTGTGGATTTGTCTGGTTTAGCGGTGACATAGTCTAAGATCATCAACAGATCTCTAGGGGCAACTAGTGAAGCGACACGTTCAGTCTTATTCACTTTGATATTAATGAATCGCCTGAAGTGACGCCAGCGATCTGCACACCGTTCGTCCATGTTTCTCCAGTAAGCAACACCAAGTGAACACAGTTGCACAGCATGCTGCTCCCTGCTGTTAAGGGGGCAGTTTTGACTTCCTGTTGGTAATGATTTCCTGCCTGTGCGAATACAAACACCACAATTTCATCATCATTCCATCATCTGGCCTTGCCCGGCTGAATATTCACTATTTGGTAACTTTTTTTTTTTTTTTGCAGAAAAAAAAAATGCATAGAGCAGCAATACAAATCATAAGTTGACTCATGATTTAGATAAATAGTAAATACATGCGGACAAAGTCATATTTTAATCCCAGGTGCAAATAAAGCCAGTGTGACACAAGATTGCAACGGCAGTAGCAAACTCCAGTGGAGGGGTTGTTTTGTTTTTTTGTGGGTTTCAGAATGTTCAGATGAGTCTAGCGTCTGTGAGTCTGGCAATACGGCAACTGACAAATCCACTGATATGAGGAATATTAACAAGCACTGGTGACTAATTATCTGCGAGCTGCTGAGGAGGCAGAAATGAGCTGAGTCGCTGAAAAGGATACAACTCCTTAGACCACAGGTATTATTGAGGAGGAAGGGGAGCGGAGGTGACCTGGTTATGAATGAGTGCTGGGTGGGGTGACGGTATCAGAGGAGGGTTGTGATAGCAGTAATGTAGGAGGCTTCATGCAGCGCGAGACCACAGCAGTCGCAGTACGGTGACGGCAGGGTGGGGGATGAAGGTCATGCTAAGGGTGTGGATGAGAGCATGTGTTTAGAACTGTCATGCTGGATGGAGGTGAAGAGGGGAATGGGAATAAGTGAGCTGTGAAGGGATGGGGTGACATATAGACGTACAGGGTTCGGGATCAGGCCAAGGGGGAGCTGCAGGGCGTGGATGGGAATGGACTCTGTGTGTGGAGAGCCTCGCATGGTTTCACAGTCCCTGCAGAACTGTATTCATCACTGTATAAGTCCGCTCCATGGCTGGACTGTTCATAAAACGCAACATGTGTTAGCCCTTTATTTCTGGCTCAGGTTCTGGCAGAGTTTCGCTGGCTCGGTATCAGCGCTGGAACCGACACGCAAAGGTCAAAGCTAATAATGTGGCAAGGAAGAGCTGGGCTCAGCAATAAGATGGCTAGTAGAAGAGATTGTGCGGCGTGGTTAACACAACGTGTGAAGCAAAGCAAGAAAACACGTCTTGACTGCCAACAAAAGGCGAGATCGAACAGTTACGAGGCGCATGTGTAACTGAAATGCTGACTTCACACCAAGCGTTGCATTATATCCAACCTCTGGTTCTACTTCAGATAATAGGAAGAGACGACGGATTGGATTGCTGTCATCATGTATAATCTATACAGCGCAGCATTTTAATGGTGTGTGATTGTGGCAAGTGTGATTGAAGGTAATGGAAGAGTTATTGCCCCTTGTGATTTATTAAAGAGAAAGCTATTAGGGGCTGTGTGAGGCACGGCTGCCGCTTCAATTATCGTTAGGTCCAGTTCAGACCAGTCAGCTAATTGGTAGGGGAAAAGTGCATGGCTCATTCAGCATCTCTTTACAGGTTCACATACAGCAATTGTAGATCTGCTGAGAGAAGTCTGGAGCTAGAAGGCATCTGGACATTTTTACGCTTCTTATTTACTCACGTTGGAAAACAGTTCAGGTTAGAGGTCAGGATCAGCTGAAGAGCAGCAGCCCTGGAGCTATTAGGAATTTAGTGCCTTTCTCAGAAGGGATGTGTGTCTCAAGCTGCCTAAACAACTACTTACATTGTTTTGACCTCTAGCTTCCATAGAAAAGGTTTGTTAGCTTAGTGGGTAGTTTCTCTGTTAATCCACTTGTTACTACTGGCTCCAAACTGATGAGCAATTTAAGAGGCTGAAGTATGTTAATGTGACGACTCTGCAAAAAAGTCTCCTCTTTGAGTTTCCTCTTTGTTAATATACAGCTTTTATGAGTTAAGTTGGAATTTTGTTTTTGTAAAGGTACTTGAGGACATCTCTGCAAATCAACACAAATACGTGTTTTCTTTGGTAGGCTGTAGGCGAACGATAGTTGGTCTATTATTTCTTGGATTTCATTTCATTTATTTATTTATAAGGACAATACACATTAATCAACATGACTTTAAATGTGCCAGGGGTAGCCAGCTGGCTAATATTCAATGTTCAATTCTTTAACAAGATGTTTTGAAACCGACACTGTGATCTGGTAATTTGGGGATGTTCACACTCCAGCAAACCCATGCCAAATTTGGTAAACATCCTAAAAAACCTTTTCTCTTGTAACGTTAACAGTGAGGACACACTGAAAACATCTGTAAACAAGTATGTAGTGCTAAGAAGCCAAACAGGGATGTATACAACAACAACTGGTTTGTCTCTATTTACAGTGCTCTTACCCACATGAACCATCACCTGATTAGGGATGCAGGTGTTTTGCATGGGACATACAGTTTCAGCCCCAGTCTTTCAGAATGGTATCTCGTGCAGCCTTCAAGTGTAGATAGAAGACCCCTTTTTCAAGGTTTTAAATTGAGTCAGGCAGAAACATTACAAAGTCAAACTGGAGTTTTCAACCAGTGTGTGTTTTTTTTCTGAAATGAACAGCCCATTCAAAAATGACAAAGTTTATGTAGCCCACCTTTACCCACTGTTCTAGGTAAGGGCCTCCTAGGTTCTTGTGGTAGCATTAAAGACTAATTAAAAGTCAACCACCTCTACCTTATTCACTGCCTCTTAAATTCCAACCACTCTTAAGACACCATAATAACACCAATATCACAATCACACACACAAACTAAACAAACGGAACAAACTGTAAAATACCAATGAACACATCTCTCAATGAAAATACAAAGACTTTGGAATTTAAGTAAAACATAATAAACTATGTGAGGGGCCCACTCACCATTCACACACACACGCACAACAGCCGGCTTATTTAACTATAAAACCTTCATCGTTGCAGGCCTGAGCGGTGCTTGGGAACGGTAAGGCCCAAAACGAAATGGCCGCTTCACTCCAAGAGCAAACCCAAAAAAAGGGTAGCTGTTCATATGAATAAGGTGAAACACGTGTCTAAAATGGCGGTGCGCTCACTCACCCGTCTGCTGTTCCAGGCCTTGGCTCACCATAAGCGATGCCCAGAAAGAGATGTAATCCACAAGCAGTCCCGTGGCACTCCTCAGGCAAAGCGTCCACTTAGCTAGCGAATGCTAACCTCCGCGTGCTAATCCAAATAAAAGTCTCAAAACACCCACTAAAATGTCCAAAAGCATTTCAGAGTGTCCTGTACTAATCACTGAGTTAGCGATCTAAAAACTCTTCTGCTACTTAACAGTGGCACAGCGCACGTGTTATAATCCAACTCCGTCTCTCGTGGTCAAGGTCAAACATATCACTTCCTGTTATCACTCACATTAAGCTAATACAATAAATGACTGGGAGCGGCTACATACAGACACAGTACTTCCTCTACCTCTTCACAATAAAACAACAATAAAATACAACAAAAGCATTTCAAACTTCCCTTGTTTTTAACTCATAACCAGGTACTTTCAGCTGTATTTAAACCAAATTTAAAACACAGATGAAATACGATTTTAACTCACATTTACATATATAACTTATTTATTATTTTAAATCTTTTAAAACTGTAACATACCTGATGAATTTAATCAACATATTAACATATTGGTCTGTGTTACATTTACAAGCAATAACTTGGCAACTATTATCATTTTAAAACTGCTTATGTGCCGTGTTGCAATGGAAAGCAAATTCAATGGATCTTTTGATGTGGAAAGAGACATCGTTCTGATCCTGCTTATAAAAAATTGAGTAGGCGAGAATCTTGAATAATTGACACCTACATCAGCCTGAACCCCAAATCACTGTCATTGTCGCTGAATGCTATGCAAGCTAGTATCCCAAATTCAGGAGTAGGGCGAGGCCTGGTGAGGCTGGGAAAATCCGGTCAGAGGCGTCCTTGGAGTTGAGGCTCTGCCCAGTTTGGCAGCATCATCTCTGGACCCCAGTGCCAGCTCATATCCCTTACCCTACTCCCTACCCTCTGGACAACTGGATGTCACCTGGGTATTTCTGCCACACACACCCTCACACCCGCAAGCACATGGCTGCTTGTCTCCAAAGCAACCAAACATGTCAAACAAACCTCCTCCTTCTGGAAACTACCCACCTGTTTCTTATGTATGTGCTATATGTATGTAATTCTCAAGATCGCGTTCATGACTGTCATGCTTGTACAGTTCATGATGTGAGTATCTGTGAGTTCGGTGGAAGTACATTACTCATTCTGTCCTCTGGTCATGTTTTCGGGAGTAAACCTCAATGTCACTGATCTCTTCTCAGCATCATTTATAATCCGGTAAACAGTGTAAGTGCAACCACAAACACAGCAGCTCCCCTGCAGCTCTGTCAAGCTCTATTTGACTCAGTTTTACCAGTGCAGGATTCAAGCTGTTCTCAAGTGGAGTCTGACTATCAACACAGGAGAAGTAGAAGAAACTCAGGCTCTTGACTCCAACACTCCAAACATGTAAAATATGGGCAGTTTGGTGCCTGAGCTCATGCTGGTGTGGCTGCTGATGTGTGAAGAGAGTGCCTCCATGCCTCACAAGCCTTGTTAATATGAGATGTAGCATCTACAACCAATCATTTTTACCACATCAGCTATGGATTTGTGGCGCGGCCTGGGAATCCTTTTTAATCCCTCTAATTCTTTCTCTGCACCTAATCCGTTTTTAATTCAACTCTCTGTGTGACTTACAAGGAGTCAAGCCTAAAATGTAGGCATAGGATTCTGTCAGCTTATTTTTGCAGGACCCCTTTTCTCAATTTAAGACCTGTTTCAATATGTCTGGAGGAGCACAATAGAGGAACTTTTCAGAGTTTAGGTGGGACGTGTCGTCTGGCTTCAGGCTAAAGACAGATGCCTTTGGTCTGGGGGCACAAAGTTCAAGTTGCTACTAGATTGACAGTGAACAGAAAAGAACAGCTATGTGACCGAAGCCCTGGCTTCCAAAGCCATTTCAGCAGTCAACATCCTTTGTCTCGTCTTGTGTTAAACACATGGCCTGACCTATAGCATCAAACTTTTTATCTGATGGTCAGTCTGGCTGTTTCATCAGTCCATTAGCTAAGAAGAGAGATTAGGTTTGAGGTCAAAGGTCAGAGGAGAAAAAAAGGAAGGAAGGAAGGAAGGAAGATCATTGGAAAAGCAAAGAAAAAATATAAGACTTGAGTGATTTCTTTTGTTGTCAGTCAGATGTACCATGAAAACAACAGAGATGTTAGTCTTGTTTTCTTTTACTTACAACTTCAACAGGACAAGAACCTACAACCACGCAAGTGTCACTGTGAGGCCTCACCTTGCTTGTTGATGTTTAGCAGGTGTAATACTTACCATGTCCACAATATTAATTAGGTGTTAAAATGCAAACATTTTCTAAATTGCACTGAACACAAAGTAGAGCTGAAGCTGAAGTGCAGGTCAAATTAAAAATTTCAAATTATGATGGTGTTAAAAAAGTTAAGAGGTCACCAATGTTCTAAGGGGTGCATGAATGTGTGTACCAAATTTCATGACAATCCACTAAATACTTGCCATTCAAACATGACATTCTATGATGTCAAATCTGGAGCTCGAGCAAAAGTTTGGGGGTCAACAAAGTCCATTGGATAATTTGCCTGGGAAGCATGAATACGAAGCTTTAAGGCAATCGATCAAACAGTTGTTGAGACATTTCAGTCCCAAGCAAAGAGGTGGACCCACTGTGTGGCAGACCTTGTTGCTGTCTCTAGAGCCTTGTCTGGCTAAAAACAAAACAGAAGACTTTTGTGAGTTCTATTGTTGCTAAGCTGAAAACATGGGAGGAAGGCACTTGCAATAAATGTAACCATCAAACTCAAGCACAAGAAATCAACATTATGATGACTAGAATTGCCCCTCTGTTACCAACCACAAGCAGCCAGTCTATCCAACCTCACCCACCGCAATGTGATTATTAGACCTACCGCCTGGAATGCTCTTTAGAGGTCTGCTGTACTTTATGGTACATACGAATCATGAGTGCCCGCAGTTTGCTGACAAATCATGTACTTTCCTCCCTCTGAGGTGCCCCTTTCCTCCCGGCTTACGACTCTCACCCACAAGTCTCTTACCCCCCAAACTTCTAATAAAAACTAATTTGGCCTCTCGGGAAATCAAGCCAACTCTGGCTGAGGAGTGGCACCAACTCCAAGCATCCCATTGTGTTTCTCTACATTGCATTCTGCTACTCCCCCTCTGTCTTTCACTCTCTCTTTGCCTCTCATTCTCTCTGCCAGTCAACTCAAACTCAGCACTTTGCTGCGGCTATGAATTTCTCCCTGACCCCCACCTGCCCCTCATCGCAGACAAATGTGCAGCTGCAAAAGGGGACTTCCACAATATGGTTATTGTGTACACTGGACATTTATATGGATGGGTGCATGATCCCCGCTTGCAAATTCAATAGTCCAGCTTTTAGTGTCGTCACAAAAGATCGTCCCTTTCTTCAGATTTCCATCTTCTTCACAGAGAGCTATTTGTCAACCCCGTTATGAGTGAACCCGGCCTTTGCACAGCGGAGCCCCTTCAATCGCACGCAACACTTCCTCGCCTTAGGGGATAATTTTAATTTAATCAATTAACCTGAAGAAAGAATGAATGGTAATTTGGTTCCATGTAATGCAATGTCATGAATCTGGTGCATATTGCATTAGCTTTGAACAAAGGCAAGGGGAATCAATGAGTCTTCCATTATCATAACTGATTTACATCCGTAACTTGTATCATTACACTGATAGGAGACCCACTGATGGTGAGGTTCAGGGAGCAGGCCGGTGCTTACATGGCATAATAGTCCGCCAGGTCTGATGGATTACAAAAACACTTGAGAACAAGCTGTCAAACTATAAATGGCCATGTCTTCACCTGCTATGATCCATCTTAAAAATGTATTTTGGATGTGATGTCAAGATAACTTGTAGAGTGCTGGGGTAACATCCTTTGTTAAAGGCAAAAATAAGCATAAAATACAGAGATGTTCAAAAAACAGTCTCACCACAAGGTCCTTTAAGTAGCTGTTTTGTAGCTTTCTGCCTTATCACCTGGTCTTCATCAGCAGGTGGAGTTTGCTTACATCTTTTTCTCAGACTTGAGATGTTTTACCCTGAGCACTTTAAGGACTTGTAATCTATGCTGATTTAAAAAAATGAGATTCAAAGTTCATTGTTGGCCAAAGAATCAGGTTGAGAAAACAGTCTCAAACACCACAAGGTCACTTCAAAAGCTGTTCAGGAGATTTTGTCCACATCACATGATTTTTATAAGGAGAAATGTAGATTTTCATACTGAGATGTTGTTTAGCACATCAGAAGGGTTCTTTTCTTTTTTGCTATGTACAAACTTTTTTTCAGTCACTATTGTCCTGTCTTATTTACCAGAATGTTTTTTAAAGGTGACAAGAAGGATTCTCTGGCATACTGACACTATTTGGCAGTTGACTTTATGATTTCTTTTGCCTAAGGAAAATCTGTAGTTGATCAAAATGTTGCTAATAAAGTTAAAGAGAGACAATTTTTTGTGGATTATTCAGATTTAATGATGGCGATAACACATGTAACTCTCTCAGAAGTAAATGAATGCATTAAGAGAACATTAATAATAAAGTGGATGCAAATTTGTTTTATGAGCTGTTTGTTTCCTGTATGGATACATGACAGTTTGTGTGATCTCACTTAAGTGATTAGCTAGAATTAATGTTTTCAGGTAAACTCACTATTGTACAAATACAACTTTATATCTTACTACTAGGATTAGCTGTCATCTGCTGCCCCCTAGTGTTTTAAAAATGTAGATTAAAAATGGCATCAATGGTACAGTGGTGTGAGCTGGTGCTGCCTTTCAAAATTTAGATGCCACTAATAATCTTGTGTTAGCTACTGTAGCCCTCACATTCAAGAATCTATCCAGGCCCTTAAAGATCATGTGGGCAGATTCATTCAGGCTCTCTATACTGAAGCATTTCACTGATAAAGAGCAAAATCTCAAATTCAACCTGGGAGAATATCACAAGAATAGGAAATGCAAGAAATTCTAAGAAAAGAGGCACTATAGGTAGTAATGGAAATGTATATTTATTTTGTAATGAAAGGCAGTGCTGGTATGAGGAAATTAAAACAACAAAACAAATGCGATGCTTGGAGATAGCAAAAACATTCCTATCAGCAAAGAGCTTGAACATTAACAGACTTGGATCTATTAAACATTTTGGATTGACACACACAAAAAAAACAGTGAACGACCTTGTTGAGTTTCACAACACTTTACAGGCCTAGTAAAAATCAGAAAGAACAGAAAGTGCTGTTTGTTGCTGTTAAAGTAAACAACAAATTAAAGTAAATAACAAGGCTGATGTATGAAAATTTGCACTGATGTAAATCAGGAAAACATCAAATTCTCATATTTGAGAAATGGAACCAGGTATGTTTTGGTACTTTTCTTGATAAATGACTATCAAACTGACTGACAATTTGACAAATTAACTAATGAAGTAACAACCTGTACAAAGTTGCATTATGGGGATGTCAAGGCATTGATGTCAAGGCATTCTACTAGAGAACTGAGGCGGTTTAAATTGTGCTTGGTCAAAGATATATTGTCATGTTTTGAAAAATATGTCGACTCGTTAATTGTTCACAGTATATCAAAAGCAGCAGACTGGTGTATCAAACTGCCTTTACGGAGGCAGAAAAATATGGTAATAAATTGTCTATACTTGCATATACATGTGTATGCAGCAGTCTATATGTGTATCAGAAATACATAACAATCAGTGTCATCCACAGTCACACACCCCTCATGTTTGTATTGCTAACCCATTCCAATTCCATAATTTCTGTTATCCTTATCTTAGCCTCCACCCACCTTCGATCCCTCCCCCCCTCCTGCCACTCATCTTCCCCATCTCCTCTTTAAAACACCCCAGGAATTAGCCTGTAAGGCACAGCATCTGTGTAACGTTTCCAGTCCTTGCCATACTTGTTGCTGCAGCGGTGCTCATCGCGCACACAGCGGTGGATCAGCAGGATGGTCATGTAAACAATGTAGAAATATGGGAGTAAGTGGTTGAAGCCACAGGCGGCGCAGTAGGCCAACGACCCCATCAAGTCACCAGTGTAGTTGAAGTGTCGGGCCACTCCCCAGAAACCTGAGGTCATGAGCTTGCTGCGGTGGACGCCACCATCAGCTGAGCGATAAGAGCACTCGATGTAAGTTGGCTTCTGGCCCCAGATGGAGCAGGAGCCCTCGGTGCGTCTGAACAGGTCCTTCTGGTGGTTGGTAGAGCGGAAGATGTAAAACCCAACGAGGCCAAGCAACAGAACAGCCAGGGCATGGTTGTTTGAGAGCTGGACTGGGTGGTACACCAGGTACAGACCCTGGAGAGCCAAAACACATTTATTTCACTTAAACGTCAATTTTAAAAATTAACTGGAGAGAAATATAATAACAATTGTGCAGTCCACAAGTTTTTGATTTTTTTTTGTTTTTGAATTTGAGAATTTAACTTCAGTACAGACAGTTTTGCATATTACTATACATATTACTCGACTTTAAAAATCCACAAAGGTATAAAAAGTTTTTCCTGATATCACAGAGGTATTTACACAGGATGCCACTAAGGACCATCAAAGCAACACTTCATATCTACAACATAATTACTATTCTCTCTGTGTTACCTGCAGTGTGTAAAGGTAGGGCAGCCACACACAGTCACCCCAGCCCAGGTACCATCCAAAGTGGTCATGGCAGATATCGATTGTCTTCAGGTACCACGCCTCATTCCAGAAGTAATCCACCACATAAATTGCCTACAAAAAAACACACAATGACAAAATCTTTCAGTTATTTTTATGACTCGCTGAGCAGTGTTTAGCTCCAGAGAACCTTAAACTTAATAAAGTTAAAGAGGGATGACCATCTGTCTTAAACTGGCAGGATGCTGGCACAGATCTCCTTGTTTGATTCAATTCAAATAAAAATGTCAAATGAAAAAAATTAATTTTTTATACAGCCCTAATATTTAATGTTAAATGATCACTGAGTTGAGAGGGATTCTTGCACATGTAAGCCTGTTTAGGGTTAAGATGTTCAAGAGTACCTAAATTTATGCAACATATTTGTAGACAAACATGACACTATAAACAGTTTTCTAGGGTTGTACATGATTAAGGTCAAAGAATCAAAGCCAGAATAAAAAGCTCAGAGAAAGTTGAATTTCATGTAACTGGAATTTTCTTTCTTGGCATGTTTCCATTTTGCAGCACTTCTGCTTCCACTGGATCAGTACACAGATTTGCTCAGTTTTTATTCCATCTTACCTGCAGTATATTGACAAGGATCATGGAGTTGGTGACATAGCCGTAAAGTTCCTGCTGCTTGGCCATGTAGGACAGATTGATAAGAGTCCAGGCTACGATGCCAGGCCGGCCATTGAAGAAAAGCTTGAAGTCAAACCACTTGCCAATGCGTGGGTTGAACTCAATGCCCATCATATAGTTGTAGAAGATGCTCCCTGTGAACTTACTGTAGAATCATAAAAGAAAGAAAACAAGCTAGTTTGCCTAAGATATTATGAGTACTGCATAGATATAAAAAATGTTTCTGAAATCTGTGTCACATGTTTATCAGTACTCACCAGTCTTCAGAGTTTGTGGGGAAAAGGTAGGCCTTTATGAAAGCAAAGGTGGATACAGCGTAGCCCAGTATGTTAGCACAGAACATCAGGGGGATCCAGTTGTCGAAGATGATGGTGGGAGAAAACCAGTGGAAATAGTGCGCATTGGCAACCCACAGGGCATGAGTGATCAGCCAACACTGCAGACCGTTGATCTCATACTTGTTAATCAGGCCTGCAGTTGTGAATGAAGAGAAAAGCCAGGGAGTTAGATTTAAAGAGATCCTATCTACACTTTGGTTTGAATATGAATGTTTTAAATAGTTAAAATAATAAATACATAAATAAATTAAAACTTAAAAAGATGTTGTATACTGTTGAGTGTGGGTGTTAATTACCAGCAGGGGTTCTTGCTCCCTCCTGCACTCCACCCACGTAGCCAGGAATGAACTTATGAGTAAAGTCAGGAATACACATATACAGGAACACCTAAGGGACAACACAACCTGTAACTTACATTTGACAAGAGCTGAAGACAATAGACAGTTTTCAGTGAGTCGCATCCCTCCAAAAGCTCTTCTACTTTCCTCTCATACTGCTTATTATTCTTACTTATTCTTACCTGGAAGGCCACCCAGATGGCATATATCTTGGCAGCTGACCAGGTGAAGGAGGCTGTCCGGGCCCAGATGGAGAGCAGCGTGGTCTCTCCTCGGTACAACTCAAACAGAGGCTGAGTGATGGAACACTGGTACTGGTCACAGGCCATGACGAAAAAGTAGACAATGAAAGGGGCAAAGCAAAGGAGGCCCAACACGCTGATCAGGGAAAACCAGTCCACCTCCCTGAGGATGAATCAGATGTACATACAGATACAGTATGAGGACATGATAGCAGATTCAAGCTGTGATTGGGGATGACATTTATTTAATGGACAAACCATGACAACAAAGATGCAAACACACATCTCTACAGTACATGTATTATTTAACATTACTGCATTATGTAAGATGAAAATTTTTACAGTTGACCATCTTTTTTAAAATTTTTTTTTAAACTTTCTTCCTCTTTACATGTGGAACTGCTAATGTGCTTGCTCATGATACACTTCCTGTTTAGACAAAGTGTTGCTATTTAAGGGAATTGTCGTGGGAATTATATTGAACTTGATGCAGTCTGTCCTGTCTTTTCACTCTTCAGTAGGCCATAAAGACATGAGGTTGCCAGACCATCATTCAGATCATTATTTAAAATTAGTATGGAACCATGATGAAACACAGAGCTATTAAAAAGCAAGTTTCAGTTTCTGTTTAGTTCTGTTCTAATGCTCGCCCACTCCTTCCGCTCTGCTTTTGTCTCTCTCTCTCTCTCTCTCTGTATCGAGGTCATTGTGTGTTGGCAGTATGAAAAGACGGAGACAATCACAATATTTATTACAAGCAACATGATCTGGTAATCATAATTATGCTATAATCATAAAAGATGAGAAGAGAAGAGATGACACCAAGATGACAGGTGTTGCCAAAACATTGTTGACAAGTACTGTGTCAGCACTTTAACTGTATGTTGTAATTGAAAGTTATTGCATTCAATCTCAATTTACTTTTTAACAAGAGTTTTTTGATTTGGTGCGTGTGGGTTTGAATTCTCAGGTCTGAAGCAAGTTTAACTTTGTAATAAACCTGTGAAGTGCATTAGATAACAAAATAACCTTCTGCAACCTGTGACCTAATATGAACTCACCATGCTCTCCCCCACTGGACTGGCTGCTCCCCCTGTTCAGATGATTTCCCATTGGTACTGCGCTTGGTATGTCTCCTGGTGGCCTCCATGGCAACTGCACCTTTCATATCTGGTGAAAGATCGGGTTATCAGGTCAAGGTTGGTGATGAAGAGGCATGGTGTACTTTGTACAGAGTCCAACAAGCAGTGGCATTCACCAAATGTACAAACAACACTTAATAGCAGCAATGAAAAAAAAACAGAAATGAAGACATTTCCTCTTTTCTGTTCTCTTTTAACAAACACTCAAAAGTCAAAGGGTCACCACAGGTCATAACATGTAGGTTAGCTCCACAAGCCAAAGTTTTATCAACTGATAATGAGATAATTGAGGGAACTGAAGTGGAAGTCCTTGGTGATGTGAGATAACAACTCTTGAATGGAGGTCAGGTTGATAAAAGTAGCATGCCCAGCAGGATCTGGAGGACCAGGTCCCACCATGCATATTTAACTAAATTATATAAAGCTGTATTCTCATAACTGTAAATTTCTCTCTTTCTCTCTTACACACACACATCTGGAGCAAACAGCAGGCCTCCTGGTTTTACTCACACTGAAGCAAACAGGAACAACAGAACTGATGAGTTCAATGTCTCTGTTTTGTCCAGGTTAGCTTGTTTTTCAGCACTTTGTCCCACACACAGATGAGACATGTGCAAAGGGGTGGGGGGTGGTTAACCCACAGTTGCATAACGTCAACAAAACCGAAACATTTCTGTCTTTTTCGAACATATGTTCGGTAAACTGAATGAAACCACTTGCTCTATCTTGCCTCTCGCTCGTCTCTATCGTCTGATGTTAAGTGACCGTGAACTACCTGAAATAACAGAAATTAACGAGCAATATCCGGAGTGTCCTGAACGCTTCCTCTTAAACAGCAGGTCGATATCAGTTCATGTTAAACTTAAACTTAAACATGATATAGTCCCGCTATAGATGCACTATCATACATTAGCTCACTCACCTGCAGTATCAGCAGCCGCCTCGTCTCGTCTTTCCCTCTGAAGCAGATGCTGCTTAACAGACGCCAGGGGAAAACTCACCGTGGTGACGCAGACTCCGCCCATAACGCCACTACGCGGACAAATTTAACCAATGGAATCTGTGCGAAGGCGGGCCTGCGAAGCAATCTATCCTCTGATTGGACGGCGCTAGCTGGAGCCACCAGCACCTGACGAATCCTCCAGTGGATGAATGGTGGGGTCAGAGTAAACAATGAGCTGCATACGTTATGAAACAGCTGACATTATTATCTGCTCTGTGTGGCCTTTGCATACTGGCTTTTTTTTTTATTTTTTATAACAGGTCGTTATGTTATGATGATACCACTAAGTGCTTGCTATAAATGCATCGAGACATTAATAGCCAACTTTTGCTTGGGGTTATTTTTTTCCTGGTGTTTTCCTCTTCATGCATTTTATAGACAACAAAAATGCAATACTTTATGTAACTCAGCAATGAAATGTATTGATCAGAAATCAACCGCATGTAAAGGTGTGTCGTGTTTCTGGGACATTATTGTTTGGGTAAAAAAAGTGTTATATGATCTTCAATAGCAAAACCAACACATTAAATAACATCAAACACATCATCCTTTAAATTTTGATTTCTATACAATTTCCTTTCATACTTGGACAGAAGCGTTTAACCCTTCCATGGCCAGTCCCAAGCCTGGGTGAAATAGGAGGAGGGTTAGATGTCGGGTTAGCACCTCTGGCCCATAAAAACCTCAACTGCTAAAAATTATGGCAAATGCCAAAGACAAGTGAGCAACAATAGAATTCAGTCCTGGCAGAGAAAAGTTCTTCAGCTTCAAGACTTATGAAATCATGTGGTGCCAGAGCCAGAGTCAGGCATGCTCAGTTTACTTTAGTTAGGAGTTTGTTGATTGCATGTCCAAATGTTAAGGAAAAAAAAGATTATTTTTTGATCCCAAACAAGTTGGTAATGACAGTCCAGTGGTTATACATAACAGCCAATTACACTAGTTCAGTCCTGTAAGTATTTTGCTGTCCGCATTGATAGCACTTTAATCTGGAATACTCATGTTGACTGGGTATGTTCTCGAATCCTCCAGAGAGATTTTTTTTTTTTTTTAACGTATATTGCATCTGTATGGAGTAAAGCAAAAAAAGTTAAACAACAAGAAAAACAAGAAATTGTTGGCTACAGGAAATTCCAACCAAAGGAATGTACATCTGCTGAAACTGTGCAAAAGTTTAAAAGAAAGGAAAGGAAAAAAAAGAGCAGAGTCAAAAAGTAAGAAAGCGTCAAAAGCAAAGGCACAAGAAGAGTATATTGATGAAGATAAATGAGAGAGGTTATTAAGACAGGCAGGCTGAAATACATCAACAGCCAAGCAGAAGAGGAGGAAACACACTATTTTCATTATTTGATATTCTGGTTGTCACAGATTCAGTGAGGGACAGTTATTTCTAATTGTTTTTCCTTGAAATTGGAATGTCTTCATTGTTATTATTGGGATTATGTTTTCATTTTTATATTCAACTTCACTTTTTTGTTGCATGGAAATAAGGGTTTGTGGATCCAAGCACTTGTGATGTAAGTGGTCCTTTGTTCCCAAGTGCATGTACATAAATGAACCACTAGAGGGTAGTACTCAGCTGTGACATAAACAGGCACTTGCTTAAAATGAGAAACGTTACAGTTGTTGTGCCGGTTGAGTGAGCAAACCTCAGCAATATACATACAAGTCATTACCACCACCACCACCACCACCATCACCTGTCTGTATGAGAGGAATTGCAGTGAATTTTATGTCTATTTTTCTGCCTGTCAAAAAAAACAAAAACAGACCAATGTAGATGTGGGACATTGTGCTCTTCACATCAGGCAGAGAACAGATGACAGCAATCTCTGATTGAGGTTGTCTGACAACTCTCGCCCATAAGTGAAAAAAATGGAGAGGAGGAGAGAGTCCTGTTTATTTCTATATCCACCCTTGGTATGTGTTGAAATGTGAACAGCTGATTAAGGATATTTTCTTTTCACTACTGGCTCTAACATTGGGAGTGAGGATAAATTCCTGTCTCATTACTTGTGGCTTTTTGCACCAAGTTAGCCATTCTACCATCTTATCTTTCCCCTTCATGGAGTCAACATCAAACACCCTCGGTCTGAAACTCTTCAAGTCCCCAACCCTGCCAGTAAGAAACAAAGCTCTGTGGCAGTGTAGTATAGTAAAAAGGAAAAAAAAAGTTTATTTCAGTAATATGAAGATGATATGGTGATTTTATTTAATTGAAATACGAAAATTGATCTTAGTCTTGATTTGGTTCTTCTCCAGGTCTATCTGCAGAACCCATCCTATACTATCATCCTGCTCATCAAATGACCTCTATCTTTCTCTTTTACAGCACTCTTCTACATCATTTAATCTCTTTCCTATTCCCCTCTGCGACTCCCCTTGTTTTTGTTTGCTACCAGTTTTCTCTCTGTTTGTCTCTACAGTCCTTATTCTGTTCCTCTCTTTCCATTCCTCTCTGCTATACTCTTTGATCAGATGCCTTGTTGCTGTGCTGTATCCAGACAGTATGATGTATCTGGGCCAAGCAGCAGACATCACTGCTTTGCAATGTGTCTGAGACAAAGAATAGATTTTGTGCTGTTTGCACCTTTTGTTACCTTGTGAAATTTGGAATTTGATGTAAAATGCACCAGTCTGCTCTCATGGAGCTCATTTATTGAACACTTTTGGCACTTTTGGTTTTCCCATTTTGGGATTCCTATAGATGTTTAGATCACATCCTCACTCCTTATGAAACACAGCACATTACATGGTACTACTATAGTATTTAATGTATAGTGCACTGTGTTAACCTTCACAAGATTCATAGGGGTCAGTGATCTCAAATTACTGCATTGAGCTACTGGGTATGTATCATATCGCCTATCACAGCCCAACTGCCCTGCTCTTACCATCTCTTTTTATTAAAAAAACGGGTATGTCCTTTTCAGGTCCTTTACCTTGTTCTTACAGGGAAATTGCAGGTTCAGTATTAAAGTGTTAAAGTGTAATGCATGATACCAAGACAGTGGAACTGGATCAACTGGAATGCTGTTGTCAGCAATGATATAATTGACACCTGTGCTTTTTCTGTCATTGCATGTCAAAATGTTTGCAATAAAAAGCCCTATGTGGGTGCACTCTATGTGGGTAGTAAATTATAAATTTCATAGGTTTACTTTAGGTTTAGTGAATTAGTGCAAGACTGTAGTGTGTATGTATGTGGTGTAAGAGTGTAAAACTGTGTATAACACATACATATAGATTTGTACAATTGTAGCAAATGAAAAAAAAAGTCATTTGGTTTTAGATCCCAGCACAAGTCTACTTTCTTGAATTTGAGGCTGCTAGTGCGAAAAGTGTAGGATGCATTTTGGATGATGAAAACAAACTGTAAAATACAACACTAATGTGTGCATATTATTTATTTCTATGCCTTGCAGTAAAACACAAATCTATACATCTGTTTTTTGTGATAGGTTAGGCCTCCTTCAGTAAAGTTCATGGTTATTCAACAAACTGAATGGGTTAATGCAAAAGAATAAAACATTATTACCAAGTGCAGGGAGGAAGGTCTGCACTCAGTCTGTGTGCATATTTGTGGGATCAATATAAAAAGAGCTGGCAGTGGTGTGTGTACACACATATGTGGGTGGGGGGCAGGTTGCCTGACAAATCTCACCCTAATCAGCTCCCCTGGGATATGTGCAAGTGCGTCTGTATGCATAACAGTGTGTGAACGTATGAAAATTGTGCATACATGAAGGAGTGTGCATGTCGGTGCGTGTGTGTGCGCATGTGTGTGTGTGTCCCTTTGTTGGTGTTTAAGTGTCTTCTGAATGTGAGGGCCCATGCTGTATCAGAGGTGCAGCGCAACATGGCTCTTAAATAATTTACTAAAAATGAAAGTGAAAAATTAATGAGAGCAGATCCTCTCTTCTGTTTGTCCTCCCCCTTTCCCCCTCTCCTGGTGTCCTGATGTAAATGTCTTCCTCCCCTCTCCTGCCTAGTTAGCCTCATCATCGGTACTGTCATCAACACTGATATATCTGTAGAATCTATAGTTTGTTCATCTTTGATCGATGACAAGCAATCCTCAGTTACATATCAATATTGATACATATTTACAATTCTGTTTCTCCATATTTTAAATGAAATCAATATTCCCACCTCCTCAGAATGAGTGTTATCCTTAGGGTGCTAGAGAGGGGAATGTGAAACAGCCTGCTGAGAGTTTGATGCATGAGTAAAGAATATATCAGAGACTGATGACAGGTCTCAGCTGATGCGATTTGCTGCTGTGTTTCCGATGTCATTCACATCTTTCTAAAAGTGCTGAGGAACTTACAGATTGCAATTAACCATGTTCAACCCTCAGAGGATGTTTCAGACTAGCTCTCTGTGTTGTGTCGGTGTTGTTCTTTCTGTTCATCTGACCTCTGAGGTGTCCTCAGGAAACATGACTCTATCAGTCAGTCAATAAAAGCCTTACCCCTGTAACTAGATTCACCAATATACTGGATCAGTTGAATGGTTATTTGTGGGCCAATAACCCTGTACTGGAAAAGGCAAGTAAAGAGAATGGATGGATGGATATTTGTCTTCCTTTTTGTTTTTTGGTGTTGCATTATTTTTTTGGCCATATGGTGCATGGTGCATATTCATAAGTTTTAAGCAGTCAAGTCAAACCATGTAAATTATAATATGACCACAAAAGACTGCAGTACAGTGAAATATATACATCTGAACAATGGAAACACATCATCACCATATCTAAACCAACCTTAAAGTTATGTATCAGTTGGATCAGGAACAACAGGATCATGATATCATGGGAACAAGTGAATGCAATGTTATACACAAAAAAGTAAATAAACAAATATGAAATAATAGTGGCTACATTTTCATGCCCATTGGATAAAAATAGAGGTGACTCTTTGTACTGCACCTATAAATACATGTTTTGTAGATTATGTACAGAGTGGAGGCAATGTGTGTGAGGCCATGATGACAGGATGTAATGAAACAAAAACACAGACCGTCTCTTGGGACCTTCAGAAAGCAGCCCAGATGGGCATCATGATGAGTCACTTCACAATTATTTATTTCAAGAGATTCCAACACAGAGGACCTTTAACTACAGCTCAGGATGTTTGTGACAAAGAGTGTCACATAAGCAAAGATGGTCTTTAATTTACAGACACATTGCTGAACTGAAAGCTTGATTTGTGATGAGTTGCAGAAGGAGGACAAGATGAAGACAGGTTTATTGTAAAATGGGTGATTTGTCCATCTTTTTATTTCTTTGATACTGATTTATAGTTCCCTGAATAACTATGGTGGGAGTGTACCGTGCCTTTTCTGCCCTCAGCATGTGTTATTAGTGCATCCAACCAAGGAAATGCGCCTCAAGTGGCACAATAAAATGCATTTACAGCATACTGTACTGTGCTTTATTGTGGAGGGAAAGGTCAAAAGTTTAAGGAGAACCACATGTAGCATTTGCCCTTGTCCATGAACTGACCTGGAGGCAGTGCTGTGATCATTTCCCAGTTTGTGAATTAATCAAAGTGCTGCAACCCCAAGAGAAACATCCCTGAATAGTCCAACTTTAATGTCATGAATATACTGCATAGCTGGTCCTCTTGCCTATGGGGTCCACTCACGAGGAGAATCAGAGCGACACAGTAACTTCACCAACATGCTGTTTTTAGATGCCGGGAGCCTCAATGGAAACAAGTACACATAAAAATATACAGTACACTGTGGTGAAAGTCAGTTGAATTAAAGCCTGTGAGACATTTCCTTTTCCTTATCCATTCATCATCTGTGACACTGTCAGATAGGGCTGAGAGTAACCACAACACCATGAGGAAAAAAAGTCATTCAGCCATAAAGCAACATGATTGCTTACAAAGCCCACTCCATGGCCCTTCCTGTAGACACCAAAGCTTCTCCCCAACCAACCATTTCATCTTCTCCAGTCACCACAGTGTTAACAATGACTTGTCCTGTTGAGACGAAGTGACCTATGCAACAGACTCGTACAATTTGCATTTTAAACATCCAACATATGTCAGATTTTTTTTTTTACATTTCTTAATTCATCAGTTTGTGAATATTATCATTTTCATTAAAGTCAATACAACATATCAAAGCCATGTAATGAATTGTGACATAAATGGGAAATGGACACGCGCTCCAGCAGAAGAAGTACATTTAGGTGAGGTGTGGCAGTAGTGGCATCAGTGGTGTGAATGTGGCTGGGTCTGAGGTCAAAACAAGACACTGTGGAATGTAAAGAGAGTGCAGGGACCAATATAGCAAGTGCTCATTACAAATACGTGGCAGCACGTCTGTTATGGCATTTGGCTGCTCCTTTGACAAGACTGACATCAAGATCATTTGCTTGCAGAAACAAAGACCATCTTACTAGTCTCAGATTTTGGCATTTAATGAGTATAAAACACTGTATAAAGATTGTGGTCTGCTGCAGACTACTAGGGGAAGTTAACTGTTCAACTTCTCTTGAAAAGAAGCTGACTTGCCTCCCCACCCCCTTGGGGCATGGCAGCATGTGATCCCACCTGGCTGGCATCTACTTGGAGCATAAACACCATGTTCAGACATTACATTACACTTCACATTATCAAAGGTTCGCTGACATTCAGATAGCCAAATAACCTTTTCAGTTAAAGGGAACGCATCCGTGGGAACGTTAGGCAGAAACTCTTTCACTATTAAGCTAAGCACTGGACTTCCTTTTTTGTTGTAGGGTGTGGATATGTGCCAAATGTTGGCCAAGACAGGAGCCACCCTGAACTTGCTCCAGCAGGCAGCTGTTTTCAGAGAAAAAGCTCTAAAAACCTGGACACTACCTGTTTAGCGCCTAACAGCAAACAGACTCAGAGGATGGTGGAGAACAACAACAGAGTGAAAGGAGACTGAATATAGAATTTATATATAGAATTATATTTGCCATGTGGCCAGAAACACATCACAATTAATGATAATGTTGCTCTGTAATGGTTGAATGAGTAAATAATAAAATGTGTGTTTACACTTTCATCATATCAACTGAAAAGGTAATATAGCAGTGTTGGGCTTCAGCTTCTTTCTGCTGCCCTCAGGGGTCATTTCAGGGTTAAACCTTATTACAATCATGCTCTTAATGATGTTTGAATGTGTTTTGTTCGTTCAAGTTTTTGTCTGACAAAAAAATGTAAAATATATGTTAATTAAACACTTGGAAATCAAAAGAAGAAGAATTTCACCAGGGTCTTTTTTTCTTGGGGGGGGGGGGGTCTGTCTGTGGTTTGAACCATCCAGGCCAACTCTTTCACACAGGCTCACTCATACTAAGAATGACACTTGAGGACACTGTGTTTAAATTGCACTGACATAAAGGTTAGGCTGGTTTTCTTCAGGCTGATATTTGCCTCTTTCTAAAAATCTGATATCAGTCAGTTGGTGTGCACAGCCCTCTCTGTTCAAACTAATAACACACTGGAAGATAGCATTTACATACAGAATAATAATTTTGGGCTTCAGTGTGTCGCTGGAATGATAAAGTTAAAAGGTGCTTCCTTGAAAGATGCACATAGAGTATGTTGGCTGTCACAGCTGTAATCTAGTCATTTTTAAAAAAAAAAAACTTCACTACTCAGAGTTTATGAACTCACTGTAAAACACAAATCCGCATTCCTCACATTTCAGCTGTTAACTTCAATGTGTCTCAAAACTTCAGCAGGGCTCAGTCCAGCAGGTGAGACCGTGTTCTGTTGCTGAGCCACGGAGCGTTTGACCATAATGATGTGTGTGTGTGTGTCCACATCAGAAAAAACATCAGAAAAATATGCATAATAATGGCAATATTTTAATTAGAAATTCCAGACTTGCTCACCCAAATCCTCTCTTTCTCCACTCAAGTGTGAGAGCATGATCATCCTCAAATGTTTGCATACATGTATGCAGCCATGTTGCAGATCACGTCTCGCATGCGTGTGTTCTTCTGAGACCGCTGTGTTTGTGTGCGTTTCTGCAAGCATATTGGAAGTGTGTCTGTTTCTATGTGCATCTGTGTGCGCATTTCTGCGTGTTGTGACGTACGTGTGTGTGTGTGTTTAGTCTGTGTGATGCGTCAGTAACTGGGGCAGAACTGATTGTTGCTGATGGCTGTAGGCAAGCACAGACCTACATTCTGCTCTGCCATACAGAGGAGGAAGAGGAGGAGGAGGAGGAGGAGGGGTGCAGCAGGGTAATAAAAATTGGGGTCTCTCCTGTACTCCTCTCCTTCCTTTATCACCCTTCTTCTGTGGCAACCTACCACACTCCTTTTTTGAGCTTTCCAAGATTTGGTTCCTTCTCTCTTCTTCAGCCTTCCTGCATCTCTTCACTGTGTCTGGCCTGACACTTGACAGGCACAGGGACTTACTCAGCACAGAGAGAGGAAGAGACTCTGGAAGCAAAGAAAAGAAATGTATGACACAAAAGAGAAAGAAGAAGGCAGGATGTCAGTGTCACTCTTGATATCCATGGATGGTTAAAAAAAGAAAATATTGCACCAATTTGCTAATTTGCATTTCAATTTCAATAGGATTATGGGACAAATGGGCCAAAAAGTGCAGTTAAAACATTCACATTTTAAGGCTTAATGTTTCAGTGTGTTCTTTTTTTCTACTGGGACTGAGTCGATTTTTATCCCAGGCATTGTAGAAAAGGCTCTGAAAGAGCATCTAGACCGTATCGTCGAATGTATTGCTTTATTTCACAGTCGCATGAGTTCCTAATATACGGTATTTTCCTAGGAAGTTTCCTGAAAAGACTGTTTTACTTAGTACACTTTAGAGGATATTATATGTTTGTAAGCAGTAGATCACCTCAGTATTTCTAAAATACTGCCAAAACCAAACTAAAACATTATGCTGTCCAGCTGATATATCACATCAGAAAACAGTGCAAGTATCGTTCTGGAGGGCAGTTAAAAACAGTATATACTGTTGTGTAATTTGGAGAACATGTTTGTCACACCCACACCACAAAATCAGCATTTCAGAATCAGAGTAACAATCAGAATCAACTTTATTGGGCAACTATGTGTACACACACAAGGAAATGAAACATTAAATGCAGATCTGCCAAAGGATGTGACCTCAGGTCTGTCACATGAAGGTTGAACTTGGTACACACCCATCCACCACCCCAACTTTCACATCCTGACTCTCCCTCACTACATGTAAAGGGCACATCCCACACTTCACACATCACGCACCGTCTAGCCTGGTTTGCACAGTTGTTACAAATTTCTTGTCAGGAGTGTTAATAATTTCCACTTTAGTTAAATTGTTGATGCTTTTTATTCTAGATATATTGTTGATAGTTTTTCACCTGAGTCAAAATATTAATACTTTTTTATTCCTCTCTTGTTCATACTGTTTTTCTACCTACTATGTATCTTGCAGCTGTAATGCTCTCCCATTGTGGGACTAATAAAGTAATATCTCATCTTATCTTATCACTTACATTGGTATTGAATGTTGGCACTAGATGTAAATCATGAGATGCAGATTTTAGGACACTGAGCTGTGAATAAAATCATCAGCTGCCAGCGCTGAATCAAAGAGTCGTGTCCACCTGCTGTATCTGCCATGTCAGATTGTTCACTTTGATTTATTTATTCCTTATGTTTTGCTTTATCCAATGTTGAAAGTCATAAGTGTTCAGAAACCAGTCAAGGTCGCTGAAATTGTCTTAGCTGAAATATACCTTTATCTAGCATATAATAATGTAATTATATATTGTAGAAAAATGATGCAGTAGCAAAGGTCACTCCCAGTTTTAGTTCCTCTTTGAGAAAAACAAAACAGAAAGTCCTTGTTAGTGCTCTTTGAAAACAAACAAACAACCTCTTTCAATTAATGGCAAATCAGTAACTCACCAAATGACACCAACAGAAGTTCAGATATTACTGGACAGTGCCGAGTTGAGAACTGCTCACATCTGCTTTCAGTAGGCGACATCAGTTGCTCAAGTTCTGCTGCTTCCTCTCAAAAGAAATACTTAGTCATCAGATTTCACGGTCAGCTGACATCTGACCCCTGACCCCACCCAGGAACACTGGTCTGTGCAGACTCTGCTTTGCTTTATGTGTGTGTATGTGTGCATCAGCAGAGACAACGACAACACAGAGTTGCCTTCCAAAATTCATTGAGTTGCGACATGAATTGTAAAAATACAGAGACTCACACTAAACAAGAATTACATTTAAGTTACAGATTTGTATGATGCTCTAATTGTTTGTTGTAAATGAATAAAGCAGCAAAATATAAGTTTTGATCTATGCTGCAAGGTCATTAATTATGTATGTGAATATACTTTTATTGAAGTGTTGGCAAAAACACATGATGTCATGACGCAAAAAATATGACTTCAATAACACCAGAATATTAAAATATATTTATCACATAAATGTCAGTGAAGATGATCTAAGTACAGACAAGTGAATTTGGTGTGGTTTTAAAATCTTACCTTTAAAGCTAAATTATGTGAGGCAACTGCAGTCAGTGGCTCACAATGATAGCAAGAGGTAGGCCAAGGCTTTCTTTGTGCTGGATGTGACTCAGCCTCTTTTATTAGATGTCCATCTCTTGAAACAGAAACATTTTCATTTCAAACATCACTGCTGCTTTCACAGACTCCATTTAGGCTCAGCCTTGTGATGCGTGATTCACTGCAACATCTGAATCATCTTACGAGCTTACTCTTTTTAGGGCATATAAAAAGGCCATTTTAAAACCCACTGACTAACCTTTTGGGCAATTTCATCACAAACCTTTCAAACACAATACATATTAAGGAACAGAGAAAAATCCTTCCTTTCTTTTTCTTTTCTTATCCCATCGTTTCCAGTTTCTCTGACCATCCAGGGTTCTTGTCAGGGTTCAAAACACTGTGGAGCAGGTGAGTTCGCAGGACTTGGTGTAGACAGAGAAAAGCAGCTCCACTGTTGCAGGATGCAGCCTTCAACTCTGCCTCCGAGACCATGGACCTTCAGCCCAACCCGTGGTGGATCAAAAGTCAGAGCATCCTCATAAAAGTGATGGATGTGCCCAGTTTAACAATTCTGAGCAGTGTGAAAGAAGTTGTCCCCCAAAGTTCAGTCCTGATATTATTCATAGAATTTATACAATCATAATTGTGCTAAGAAAACTGTATGGGATGATCACACATGTCTATAAGATATGTAATATATGTGGAAGCTGACACAACTTGACAGTAAATGGGAAAAGGATGAACTCAAGTTAGGGATTGTCCTAAAAGTATTTGCAAAAGTGAGCCCAGAGAGCGTTCCAATTTTTAATCAATTATTTTTTGTCACTTCAAACCTACTTTATTTTCATCTAGATCTCCTCCCATTGCAATTTACAGATGTATGCGTCATTAGTAAAGTAATTATGGCCAAATATTTTATACACACACACACACACACACACACACACACACATATATATATAGTCTAGTTAGATAACACATATACATAAAGAGCAGTTGAATGATATAGGTGTGTAATCTGAATACAGATATTATGTGGAGTGAACAGATACAGACAGTAGCTTTATGTTGCAATCCTAATTGTCAAAGTTGAACTCTAATACTTAAAAGTTACAGCTGGTAAAATCTGCCAGTGACAGCTGTCTTTTCAGCTTGTAAAATGAGTTAATGATCAGCAGCTTCAAATGAGAAAACTCCTTGTGTCTTAATTTTTTTAAGAATTCCTAAAAATTTAAATGGTACCACTGTTGTAAAGTAGAACATTTGAGGACAGAAAGGCTGACAGGCATAGCAACATAAAGTAAAGCTGGTGCTGATCAAATGGTTGGTTATCTAACTTTACTTGTGGTCAGAATTTTTATTCAGCACAGGATCTGCCATGAGGTGTGTTTAGAGTTTCAGTGTGTGATTTGTGTCTGATAGATGTGCACATGACGGCTTTGAAAATGGAAAATGCATCACGGATAATTTTTCAAAAGAAATAAAATCACAACCAGGTGTGAGTCTCCTCTATGAGACCATGCTGCTGATCAACGATCCTTATCAAATCAGTTTGCTATGAATGAAGCTGCATACTATATACTGTTGTTTCTCCATGTGTCATGTGAACTAGCCAGAACTGACAGACCTCTTATCAACATGTGGTGGAACCTAGATAAGTTTTGGAAATGCTGGAATAAAGTCATGCAAATGGAACTAGACACAGTCATTTTATCTGTTTCTGGCAAATTGTTTTCTTTCCATCTATCATGATATTGTGGCACTGAGCTCTCTAACCCCCTGCTGCATGTCTAACAATCAGATAAGAGTGACTTTCTGTAGAAGGAATGATTATCCACTGCAAATTTTTGCAGAGCTATGACCCCTCTTTCAATATGGTTATGTTACAAAATAACTTTCAAGAAGAAGATTCAATATGAAGATACATAAGTTGAATAGAAAATACATCCCTATCATGGATAGATTGGTCACAGATGTTGAACGTAAAGTCAAATTCTGAATGTTTGGACACTTATTCATGAAAGTGACAGCAAAAAATGGACGATTTTTAGCTAGAATTGGTGGATTTTTACGTCCAAAATCAAGAAGTTAGCAGGTAAGAACTGTATGAAGGGAAACTAGGAGGACTATCTGGCCCTGCAGCAGCTGTACGTGAGACACCTCTAAATAGAAACCAGGTCTACAGTGAGGAATGCAGTAAAACCTTGTCAAATTGATTTAACCTGGCTGGAATCTGTCACTTTACCATACACAGCTGTTAATACACCCACACTGTTTTCATGACTCTTTGAAGTGTGTTTACTTTCTGCGCTGACCTGATCATTTTCAGGACGGGCCTCGTGGGAGATAACATGAACCAAAAAGAGGATTTGGTTGCCACTGCACACGTGCTCTTCAGCTTTCTGCCAAGTCCAAGCAAACCAATAAATCTGCTGGACGTCAAGGTGGCGAGAGAGTGTGTGAACTGCGTGGAGGAAAGACAGGGACAATGTGTGAATTCAAGTTCACAGATAAACACATGGGAAGGGCTGGGCTAAGTCAAGAAAAGCACCGGCCATGTGATATCTATTACATCCTTCTCCTGTCAAGGTCACAATAGAGGAGCATCAAAGCCACATGAGCGCTCACACAAACATGTACACGTATAGAGTGAACATATGGTATTCATACGCATACATACACACACAGGAGATGCTCACATGGGCGTGTCCTCACCTTTATCCATATGAGGTCTCTGTCAGGATGCTGAAAATTTGGCATGAGCTCAGGGCTGAGCATGTGTGCCTGTTGTCACCTGCTCCTGATAGATACAACAAGGACTCCTGAACAAAAGGTTACAGATGTCCTGTAGCTTTGTGTCACTGATGAACAAATTGATGGAAACCTCATAATGTGCCATGAAAACTCAGAGCCAAAACCATCATCTTCTTTTTAATCTATATAGAGTTCATGACTTTGGGGGTTCTTTAAGCTCCACACAAGGGCTGCTCCAATTAAAATATAACATGAAGACACCGCGTTCTGAATCAAGTCATCATGTGACAATAACAGCTTACTGCCTGAAACCGATACAAGAATAAGATCCCATCCACCACTCCCCGTCGCTGTCTAATTTCCAAGAACTTCTCTCTGACATGATCCATCTGTGGTCACCAGAATAGCCAGGGCACTGTGACCTTTGACCTTTTAACCATCATTCTGGTTGCTTTCTGTGTCATGTTACTTGAATACTCGGTAAGTACAGACAGATTCATGCAGATACACAACTGTGTTTTTCCTGTTCTGCACTCTGTTATCTTAGTTTTATCTTCACCTCCAGGCAAACCCAAATATTACCTAAATTATAATTTTTAAAACAGTAGCTCTGTTCATGTCAAGGAGGGACACTAAAGCAGACTCACATGAGACAACAAACCCCCACTGAAAGGATTTCTACTCATGCAAGAAGTGCCTCAGGAAGCAGTGGGAAAATCAGCAAACAAATTAACACTGTCAGAGTTTATTTCCACACTTCACAGTATTTATGTGTGCACATCACAGAGCATTCATTTAACTCTTAGTTTATTGTGACACTCTGCTAGAGTAACTACAAACCAGCTCCTGCGACACTAGTGTGCAGTGTTACAGTGTATACAATAAATAGTAAACACACAGTAAACTCTGCTTGAAGAAGTAAGTTTTGTGTTACGACACATTTAATTAAAACATGCACCATATACATATTTTAAAAACATATATTCATCATAGCATGCAAGACATCCAGATTCTACTTTTATTAAAGTGACAATGTTTCAAATGTTACTATATGAGATAGACTCATACTGATAAACCTGCAGAGAATCCCCTGAATCTTCATCTTATCTTGTCTTTAGAGGATGCTACAGCAAGTTTCAGGACATTGCTTAACTGCTTTACTGTTTTGGAGCATTGGTTTTGTTTTGAAGCATTTAGCCGCTAAGTAGACAGATCTAAAACAGAGTCAGAAAAAGTTGAATCCTGCTCTTACATTTGTCAGGTGACCAGAAACATGACTCAGAATGAATGTTGATGTGGCTATGTAAACTGCTGGATGTGTTAACAACCACCTGTCGACTGGCAACTTCACCATGTGAGTTTTATAAAAAAGAAAACAAAACAATGTAGTACACAAGGTTTGTGACATAACAGTATATTAGAAAAATCATAGGAATAATGGTTTGAATTCATTGCTCTAACTTCTCTTGTTTCACAAGAAACAATTTACCAGTTGCAAAGGACGAATACTTGCAACTGTATAGACTCATGTGCTTCTACTGTAGTTTTGAGGAAACCGAGGATAATACAGGTAACCACTGAAAAGAGTCATATACGAATATGGTAAAAGACAATGAAGAGAACTTTGATTTTGCATGCAGACTGATTCAAAGTGGACAAAGTTATGCTGTCGAAATACCCAATCTAGAGAACAAAATATCACAAAACTGTTTTACTTGGCAGAAAATGTAGAACTGCATGCCTTTAAAGACACAGCAGATAACTGGTTAAATCACACCCAGCAAGATGTACTGTCTATCTGCATCAAAATATAACATTAATAATCAGACACTATTTAAAGCACCGTAAGCAATGGGAAAGAAACAGATGTCCAGAGATAAGTGTGTCCTTCTGTGGTTGAAATTCATGTGATGTTTGGTTCATGGGGAGAGGCGGAGTTAACCAATGTAAACCACCTGACTGAACCACCCTGGTGACAGTCAGGTGAGGGGCTGGCAATACAGAGTTTAAAATCATTTTGACTTATTGACAGAAATAAGTCCACCAGTTGTCATGTAAACCAGAGTTATATCAACATTAGAAACTGAACCCTCCTCAGTTTGTTGTGTTGCATCCCAGCTGACTCACTGTTCCATACATACAAGCCTCATAAGAAATCCACACTAAGAGGAGAAGGCTCCAATAATAGTAGCTGTCCTTATAGGTCACTGAAGGGTTATGATGGGCATACTTAAAAAATGAAGCAGGGTCATCAGGATACATTCCCACACACACATACATACACTCTTCTGGTTGCTAAATCTATTTGACATTTACCCCCTGCTGAATATGTTCTGTTGGTCTCCAGTGTGTGAGTGTGTGCGTGAATGTGCGTGTGGCCATGTGACAGACAGTCCAGGGTTGTCCAGCCTCCCTGTTTTTTTTTGTTTTTTTTTGACTCCCTTGCAGTTGCGTGGATCGTGTTACTGGCTCGCTCTCCCCGCACCGCTGAGCCCACCGCCTCTGCGCCAATCACAGTCCGCCGTTACCTCCGCGCACATGCACGCACGAGCGCACAGACACGGCGGACCCTGACACACACTCACTCACACACACACACTCAGAGAAGTCCGGTTCTCCGCTGGCTTCCCATGCGTCCCCCGACGACTCCGCGGAGCGCAGGCTGCGCCAAGATGAGCGGTGGGTCCGGTACCGTCTGAACCGAGAGAGAGAGAGAGAGAGAGAGAGAGAGAGAGAGAGAGAGAGAGAGAGA